>JAIOJX010000032.1:78307661-78907661 GCA_022376925.1 Tragulus kanchil
GTTCCGTAGTCAAGGGGCATCTGGTTCCCAACTACCTGCTGGTGGGGCACAGTGATGTGACCAATATTCTGTCTCCTGGGCGGGCTTTGTACAACATCATCAAGACCTGGCCTCATTTCAGACAATGAAGCCTTTACTGCTTCCAATACCACTCCCTCTCCAACTCCTACTTCTGATGTCCCCTTCTTCACCTTCTATTCTGGCTCAATGTCAGCCCCATCCTGGTTCTTCTGCCTCAGGCTAGTATGATCATTATCTGCCAGCCCTCTCCAAACCCCATAGTGGGGCATTCCCAGCCCTCTGAGTCTGAGCCCACCCTCCCTCCTCACCTTCCTCTCTCTGGCACTCCTGTCCTCAGCCAGGTGAGTCTTCTTGTCCCTTTGTACAGGGCCCTCTCCTGATGTGCCCTCCCCTGATGTGCCCTCCCCTGCTGTCTGCCTGGTAACCCACAGCTTCACACGTAACCCAGGTCAATGTCCCAGCCTGTCCTCTCTGCTCAAACACTGACTTGTCTTTATTTGGATGTGATGTTAATTTCAGGATGATCATTGTTTATAGACATCTTGATGCTCTCCACTGGTTGTGGGTTCATTCATGTCTTCTGTGTCTTTGGTTCTTCAGCAGTGTCTGGAATCCAGTAGGTGCTACAGATATTTACTGGAGAGATGGGTAAATAAATGAATGAGTGGACCAAGTCCCTGCTCCCTTTTCCAGTTTGCTCGTCATCCGCCTTTTGGGGAAGCCTTGCTGGACAGTCTCTCATCCCACCAGCACTCTCTCTGCTCTGTTTCATCCTAGTCTGAGGCTCAGAGCTGTTCTGGTTACCTGTCTGTAATGGTTGCTGTGTCACCAGGGTCCTGTGTTCCCATCCTCCCAGGGACCCCTAAGGGCAGGAGCTGTGTCCTGTTCTTTCCTGGGTTTCAGGATGAGCGAGGACTCAAAGCCTGGGTGCTCTGTAGCTCTCCCTGCCTGGGCTCCTCCTACCCAGAGTGAAGCCTCCTCCTTTCAGATGGGTGAGACAACCCACTGCTGTTTACTAGAAGCTCTTGTTCCTGATCTGGAAATAGGAAAGGAGGAAGAAAGGGAGGGAAAAATGGAAGGAGCCAGATTCCCTACCCCTTCTTTGGTATTCACACTGGGTTTTTGCCTTTAGGGTGTTTCACATGTCTTACAACTAGGCAGGTTGAAACCCACATTTTCACAACACGTTTGTGCTTTTTAAAGACTGTTCTGATCTCACTGGATTCACTTTGTCTTCAGGCCACTTGGCACACAAACTGGAGAAGGAATGGTTTATCTAGAGACTTGAGAAGGCCCAGGAGGGTCTCAATGTGCCTTTCTAATTTACAGAGCCAAGGGAGGGGGCGGCTCCAGAAGCAGATCTTTTGGGATGGGAGTCCCTGGACCAGGAGCTCTGGCCAGCCCAGTCCTTCCTTGGCCGTGCGGGCAGGGCCCAGCGCTCCCCAGAGAAAACCTCTCCAACTTGCCACAGTGTGTCTCTCCTCTGACAACATCGAGGATGTGCTTTAGAGCCCTTGCTGCGGGGTGGTCAGAGTGATGGATGTGTGCTGAGAAAGAATCCCAAGAAAATAGCTGCCCTTCTGCTCTCTTGGCCTTTCTATCCCTCCTCCAGGAGGGTCTCCGGCCTTTGATTCGAAGCACATTCCTGGCCTCAGGGTCTCTCTCACTGACCTCGCAGCCCCTGCCCCAGGCAGGCTTTTCTGGGGAAGATTGTAGACTGCCTCCCTCCTCCCCTTCCTGCTCCCCCCAAGTCTCCATCAGTGCTCATCAAGGTCTCCTCAAATTAGTGTGATTGCAGGGTGTGGGTTATTGTCTTCTCAAAGTTATTTGCCTTTATTGGTCTTAAATACACAGTCTAGGTGAAATCAATGGGCAAATACTTTTTCAGGGTCAGTCCTGAGGCAGCCAATTCCATGTAGCCTCTTCTGAGTCCTTTGTGTGCAGAAATTCTTCCCAGCTCACTTTCATCATTTAAAATGAGGTTCAGGGAACTCCCTGGTGGTCTGGTGGTTAGGACTTGGAGTTCTCACTGCTGGAATCCAGATTTGAACCCTGGTAAGGAAACTAAGATCCTGCAAGCTGCAAGGAATGTGTAAAACAAAAAAAAAAAAAAGGTGAAGTTCACATTTACCTTCCTCCTCGGAGGTTAGCCTTGAGGATGAAGTGAATTTAGAGTTCTATGACACATGGTTGCATATAATGTGGTCCCATTAAAGAGAACGGTGGTATTGCACTGCAGGAGTAGGAGTTTCTATAAGGGCTCCCTGCCACAGCCTGGAGGGGTGGGATGGGAGGTGCTGGGAGGGTGGAGGGGGCCAGGGAGATGCATATGACTGATCTGGGAACATACATGTCTGTGAACAACAAAACTCTGCAAAACTTTAAAAATAAAATAAAATATTAAAAAATGACAAAAAAATAAAATAAAGAGAATGGTGGTATTGTGGTTTGTTGGTGCTTTTGTGATTGTTGCAGTCTGTCACTGCTGTTTGATTCCCGCAGGAAGGATCTGACTCCTCGTGGACACCAGCCTCAGCTGCCTGGGAAGTTGACACAGGCAGGTGAGAGCAGGAGAGAGCCCCAGATGCAACTTGCCACAGTGTGTCCTCCTCTGACAACATCGAGGATGTGCTTTAGAGCCCTTGCTGCGGTGGTCAGAGTGATGGATGTGTGCTGAGAAAGAATCCCAAGAAAATAGCTGCCCTTCTGCTCTCTTGGCCTTTCTATCCCTCCTCCAGGAGGGTCTCCGGCCTTTGATTCGAAGCACATTCCTGGCCTCAGGGTCTCTCTCACTGACCTCGCAGCCCCTGCCCCAGGCAGGCTTTTCTGGGGAAGATTGTAGACTGCCTCCCTCCTCCCCTTCCTGCTCCCCCCAAGTCTCCATCAGTGCTCATCAAGGTCTCCTCAAATTAGTGTGATTGCAGGGTGTGGGTTATTGTCTTCTCAAAGTTATTTGCCTTTATTGGTCTTAAATACACAGTCTAGGTGAAATCAATGGGCAAATACTTTTTCAGGGTCAGTCCTGAGGCAGCCAATTCCATGTAGCCTCTTCTGAGTCCTTTGTGTGCAGAAATTCTTCCCAGCTCACTTTCATCATTTAAAATGAGGTTCAGGGAACTCCCTGGTGGTCTGGTGGTTAGGACTTGGAGTTCTCACTGCTGGAATCCAGATTTGAACCCTGGTAAGGAAACTAAGATCCTGCAAGCTGCAAGGAATGTGTAAAACAAACAAAAAAAAAGGTGAAGTTCACATTTACCTTCCTCCTCGGAGGTTAGCCTTGAGGATGAAGTGAATTTAGAGTTCTATGACACATGGTTGCATATAATGTGGTCCCATTAAAGAGAACGGTGGTATTGCACTGCAGGAGTAGGAGTTTCTATAAGGGCTCCCTGCCACAGCCTGGAGGGGTGGGATGGGAGGTGCTGGGAGGGTGGAGGGGGCCAGGGAGATGCATATGACTGATCTGGGAACATACATGTCTGTGAACAACAAAACTCTGCAAAACTTTAAAAATAAAATAAAATATTAAAAAATGACAAAAAAATAAAATAAAGAGAATGGTGGTATTGTGGTTTGTTGGTGCTTTTGTGATTGTTGCAGTCTGTCACTGCTGTTTGATTCCCGCAGGAAGGATCTGACTCCTCGTGGACACCAGCCTCAGCTGCCTGGGAAGTTGACACAGGCAGGTGAGAGCAGGGAGAAGCCAGATGCCCACACAGGTCAGGCAGGGGTGAAGGAGCCCCTGGTGAGGGAGAGACACAGCGGCTTTACGACCCGGGCTCTCAGGGCTGGAGGGCCTCTGAGGTCATCTTATCACCTGTTTTCCCCAACTGTAATCTGGGAAAGAAAAAAGACACAAGCTTTTCTTTGATTCTAGAATAGACTATTAATACTAATCTTGTTTAAGCCTATTTTCCAGAACACCAAACCCAAAGAGGGCAGTGACTTGTTTAAGTTTACTCAGTGAGTTAAATAAAAGCGGAACCCTCGAATTCTTTTTTTTCAAATACAGAAAACTTTACTGATCTTTTTTGTTTGTTCAAATAATGAGATTATTTACTTACTTGGTTGTGCCAGGTCTTTGTCGTGGCATGTGGGTTCTTTAGGTGCAGCATGCAGAATTTTTAATTGCAGCATGTGGAATTTAGTTCCCTGACCAGTGGTTGAACCTGGGCCCCCTGCACTGGGATCACAGAATCTTAACCCCTGGACCACCAGGGAAGTCCCAGGAATCCTCAGATTCTGAGCACAGCCCCATTCTTGCAGCCCTCTGGTCAAAATCATGAATGACCCCTCCTTTCCCACAGAAGAAGGTAAAGCACCTAAGCATGCACGGCATTTAAGTCTTTCCACAATCACTCTAACCTACCCTTTTTCATAGAATGAGCCCTGGGCGGGGGCGTGCAATTTGCAGGTTCTCTTCCCGAAATTTCCCAGCTTGGAGCCTCTGTCTGTGCTGTCCCCACCCTCCTTGTGACTTCCCCAGTTCCACCAGGTTTCCAGAGGCTTCTTGTGCCTCCAGACTAGAGACACGTCCATCCACGGGTGCCTGGGTGCCGGGGCCCTTGCCTGGTTCTATTGCTTATGCTGCTCCTCTCCCTTCTCCCATCTGACCTGGATTCCCAGGACCACGCTCGGGCCTCGCTGGCCTCTGTGTTTTCAGCGTTTGGTGCACTGAGGTGGGGGGTGGAGCACCTGCCTGTTTGTGGAATGAAAGAGGAAGAGCCCCCGGGCAGGGCAGGGTGAGCAGAGGCAGCGTTCCCAGCCAGGGAGAGCGGCAACTCTTCCCCTGACTGGTCTTGGGCCATTTGCCACACAGTGGAAAATCCCAGGGTCTGTTTGCTGCCTAGAATCCACCCACTTTTGGAGCACATCAGAGGCCACAGGTTAATTCCACCTGAATGCCTGGCCATCCGTGGTTCCCCAACTCTGGTGAGGGAAGAGAGTCTCCAGCACCAGTATGCCCCCCGGCCCTGGGAGGCTTCTTTGACCTTCTCCCTGTGGGGACCCTGAGGCTGCTCCCTGCCAGCTGGCCCTTCAGGAAAGGCTGTCTCCCCGAGGCCCCTGCCCAGCCTCTCCTGTGCTCCCTGGCTCTTCCTCTCTTTGATTTCTTTCTTCCCACACTTTATTGTGTCTGTTTCTTTCTTTCTCCTGTCTCTTTTCCCCCGGCTCTTCCTCTTTTCTCAAAACGCTGCCTCCCTCTCCATCTCCCAGCGCCTCTCCTTTTCTCTATGATGGCCCTTGTACTTCTGTCTCTCTGCCTCTGCCCTTTCTCTTCCGCTCTCATCAACAGCTAGGCTGTGGCAGTGCAGAGGAGATGGTGGCAGCATGGGCCCTGTGCCTTAGTACTGTAGACTGTCCCCGACCAAGCTCTGCTCTGCCCTGGGGAGCTGCCAGGAGTGCCGAGACAGGGAGTGGGGGTGGAAGGCCAGGGTGGGGTGGCTGTAGGGAAGGCACACGTGTTTCAGAAGGTTACAGTCACACAGTATGGACAGGTGTGCTTCCTGCCCAGCAGGTTCTGTGGGGCGGCTGACAGAGGACAGGGCCTTAATTAGATGGACGAGTCACCTCTGGATGAGAAAGGTGTTATTAACTGGGAGGAGTGGTGCCCAGGAGGTGTGGCAGGGACTTCTGGGGGACTTTCCACAGTGGGCTGGAGTCGGAAGTGTCTCCCCTTGGTGGGAGGCTGGGGATACCCTCTCAGGGTGGCCAAGAGCCTTTGCACCCAAGGTTGGTGCAACTGCCTGTGGGGTGCAGAGGGGGACCTTTTGGGATTTTAACCCTACTCTAGACCCCCACAACGTCCATCCACGGGTGCCTGGGTGCCGGGGCCCTTGCCTGGTTCTATTGCTTATGCTGCTCCTCTCCCTTCTCCCATCTGACCTGGATTCCCAGGACCACGCTCGGGCCTCGGGCCTCGCTGGCCTCTGTGTTTTCAGCGTTTGGTGCACTGAGGTGGGGGGTGGAGCACCTGCCTGTTTGTGGAATGAAAGAGGAAGAGCCCCCGGGCAGGGCAGGGTGAGCAGAGGCAGCGTTCCCAGCCAGGGAGAGCGGCAACTCTTCCCCTGACTGGTCTTGGGCCATTTGCCACACAGTGGAAAATCCCAGGGTCTGTTTGCTGCCTAGAATCCACCCACTTTTGGAGCACATCAGAGGCCACAGGTTAATTCCACCTGAATGCCTGGCCATCCGTGGTTCCCCAACTCTGGTGAGGGAAGAGAGTCTCCAGCACCAGTATGCCCCCCGGCCCTGGGAGGCTTCTTTGACCTTCTCCCTGTGGGGACCCTGAGGCTGCTCCCTGCCAGCTGGCCCTTCAGGAAAGGCTGTCTCCCCGAGGCCCCTGCCCAGCCTCTCCTGTGCTCCCTGGCTCTTCCTCTCTTTGATTTCTTTCTTCCCACACTTTATTGTGTCTGTTTCTTTCTCTGTCCTGTCTCTTTGCCCCCGGCTCTTCCTCTTTTCTCAAAACGCTGCCTCCCTCTCCATCTCCCAGCGCCTCTCCTTTTCTCTATGATGGCCCTTGTACTTCTGTCTCTCTGCCTCTGCCCTTTCTCTTCCGCTCTCATCAACAGCTAGGCTGTGGCAGTGCAGAGGAGATGGTGGCAGCATGGGCCCTGTGCCTTAGTACTGTAGACTGTCCCCGACCAAGCTCTGCTCTGCCCTGGGGAGCTGCCAGGAGTGCCGAGACAGGGAGTGGGGGTGGAAGGCCAGGGTGGGGTGGCTGTAGGGAAGGCACACGTGTTTCAGAAGGTTACAGTCACACAGTATGGACAGGTGTGCTTTCTGCCCAGCAGGTTCTGTGGGGCGGCTGACAGAGGACAGGGCCTTAATTAGATGGACGAGTCACCTCTGGATGAGAAAGGTGTTATTAACTGGGAGGAGTGGTGCCCAGGAGGTGTGGCAGGGACTTCTGGGGGACTTTCCACAGTGGGCTGGAGTCGGAAGTGTCTCCCCTTGGTGGGAGGCTGGGGATACCCTCTCAGGGTGGCCAAGAGCCTTTGTACCCAAGGTTGGTGCAACTGCCTGTGGGGTGCAGAGCTGGGGCACCTCTTATGCACCCTCAGCACTCTGCTCATGTATCCCTTCTTCTTAGAATCTGTCTCTTGAGGCTCCCAAATTAGTAATCTCCTGTTCTGTTCTTTGGCACTCTGTTCATTTGTCATTATTTATTTTATATGGTTCTCTTTGTGTGCATACATATTTTACTATCTTTCTTCCCCACTAGATTACAATGGCCGTGGTAGCAGAGAGCATGCTTAGCACATTCATGTCTGTCTGCTCCTGGTGCATAGCAGATGCTCAATAAACAACCAGACACATGGAATCCCAAGAGCTGGGGACACAGGTGCTGGGATTGTCTATGACTTGCCTTAGAGAAGGTGGCAAGTGCAGTTTGTTTGTCTATTCTGTTCTCACTGAGCTCCCATTGGTTCATCCCATTGGGATGGGGATGCGGAGTATGAAGATGGAGGAAACAGGGGGCCTGGGATCAAACCAGGTTACAGCCGACCCTCAACAGACACCTGTATGGCCGACAGAGAGCGTTGGGTGCCCAATAACGCTCAGTGGTCCCTTCTCTGTGTGAACTCTGCTTGGCATGTGTTACTTGTGATTTCATCTAGCCTCTGAGACGGGTCAGTAGGATAACCGAGGCTCAGCTTGGAGAAATCATCACTTTCTTAAAGTCACATGGGTAACACACAGTGATGCTGAGCTGAGTTTCTCTTTCTTTGTCTGCACAACATCAGGCTATCCTCCACTTGCTCACACTATTTTTATAACTGGTGATCAGAAGTGGACAAGATACCCAGGGTCCCTTGACTCAGAGTTCACTGGAGCAGTTATTTTCCTTGATCCAACAATATCCTTCCATTAATAAGTGATACATGTAAAATAGTATGTAAATGATGTAGTCCTGAATCCATGTTGTAACAACAACCACCACAACAAAGACAATAGAATTGCAGTTCAAGAATGTACTAACTTTTGGCCACACTGTCAGCCCCACTGGCCTAGTGGGTCTTTCCACCACCACTGCTGTTAATCCACTTCTCAGCCACTGCGCTCTCAGCAGTGCCCATTGTTCAACCTAAATACAGGACCCCAGCATGTTTTGATTTAGTGTCCTGTTAATAGTGCTTCCTCTGTTGACATCTTTTTTGAATTTTGATTTTATCATCCTCTATGAACCATCACTCACTTCTTCATCTCCAGCATTTTAATTCAAATCCTTCAGTATAATTTCTCAATTGTCCACAGGTACTGGGCAATGAGGGCCAGGCCCTCCTACAGACATTGCCCCATTTGAACCCGTGAGGAGACCACTATGATCCTCATTCACAGATGAGTGACTGCCCACTTGCCTGCACCACCATTGCCTGTACAGAAACCTACCTCCAGTGAGATAGCGATCTAATGGTTGCGAGTCTCTGTTCTTTGTTGGGCCAACCATGAATGCGATACTCTCATTCAATCCTTGTGATTCTGTGTCCATTGGAAGAAGAGAGGAATTATGGTTGAAATGCGTGCATGTGTTTGTCGGTGTGTATGTGATGTGCAGACACAACTGTTCATTGTTATCATGACTCTATTTTCCTTTTTGTGCATCCACAGACATCATTTCAGTAACCACCGATATTCTTATGCATCCCAGTTCTGCAATTTTTACTCTTGTTTTTCACTAAAAGGCAAGCATATGCTTTAACTTCATTCTTAAATGAGCTTCCCTCTCTTAGTGCTTTCACATGTGTGTTGTGGGGTTCACATTGCGAGTGTGCATCTTCTGGTACCATGGCACCTTAACTCTTCAAGGTAAGTGTAGGCAGGCTGGCCTGTTACTGAAGCAGGCACATGGGAATAGCATTGGACTGATACAGTAAGCCAAACATGACATGTAGAAGGGCTTTGCTTATGAATACATGACATGTAGAGTGTGGAGCTTCATGATCCACACTCTTTTGGTGCTCCAGGAAGTTAAAGGCGTGTTGTTGCTTAAAAGTCACAGGAAATCTTGGTTTAAATTCTAGTTCCCATGAACCCAACAATATTTTTTTAAGCCTCTTGGTTTTCTATCCTGTCAAGTTCATGTAATAATGAAAATTTCTAGGTTAGTATTTAAGGGGAAAAGAGAAGGAGAAGCTGTAATGTTACACATGAGCTGAAGTACAAAGCACCCAGTGGCCTAGTGGGTCTTTCCACCACCACTGCTGTTAATCCACTTCTCAGCCACTGCACTCTCAGCAGTGCCCATTGTTCAACCTAAATACAGGACCCCAGCATGTTTTGATTTAGTGTCCTGTTAATAGTGCTTCCTCATAGTGTACTTCTGTTGACATCTTTTTTGATTTTTGATTTTATCATCCTCTATGAACCATCACTCACTTCTTCATCTCCAGCATTTTAATTCAAATCCTTCACTATAATTTCTCAATTGTTCACAGGTACTGGGCAAAGAGGGCCAGGCCCTCCTACAGACATTGCCCCATTTGAACCTGTGAGGAGACCACTATGATCCTCATTCACAGATGAGTGACTGCCCACTTGCCTGCACCACCATTGCCTGTACAGAAACCTACCTCCAGTGAGATAGCTATCCAATGATTGCGAGTCTGTGTTCTTTGTTGGGCCAACCATGAATGCGATACTCTCATTCAATCCTTGTGATTCTGTATCCATTGGAGGAAGAGAGGAATTATGGTTGAAATGCGTGCGTGTGTTTGTCGGTGTGTATGTGATGTGCAGACACTACTGTTCATTGTTATCATGACTCTATTTTCCTTTTTGTGCATCCACAGACAACATTTCAGTAACCACCAATATTCTTATGCATCCCAATTCTGCAATTTTTACTCTTGTTTTTCACTAAAAGGCAAGCATATGCTTTAACTCCATTCTTAAATGAGCTTCCCTCTCTTAGTGCTTTCACATGTGTGTTGTGGGGTTCACATTGCGAGTGTGCATCTTCTGGTACCATGGCACCTTAACTCTTCAAGATAAGTGTAGGCGGGCTGGCCTGTTACTGAAGCAGGCACATGGGAATAGCATTGTACTGATACAGTAAACCAAACATGACATGTAGAAGGGCTTTGCTTATGAATACATGACATGTAGAGTGTGGAGCTTCATGATCCACTCTTTTGGTGCTCCAGGAAGTTAAAGGCGTGTTGTTGCTTAAAAGTCACGGGAAATCTTGGTTTAGATTCTAGTTCCCATGAACCCAACAATATTTTTTTAAGCCTCTTGGTTTTCTATCCTGTCAAGTTCATGTAATAATGAAAATTTCTAGGTTAGTATTTAAGGGGAAAAGAGAGGGAGAAGCTGCAATGTTACACATAAGCTGAAGTATAAAGCACCCAGTGGCACAGGGGTAAAGAACCCACCTGCAATACAGGAGATGAGAGTTCCATCCTGGGTTGTGGGAAGTCCCTGGAGAAGGAAATGGCTACCTACTCCAGTATTTCTTGCCTGGAAAATCCCACGGATGGAGGAGCCTGGTGGGCTACAGTTCATGGGGTTGCAAAAGGGGTCCGAACTGACTTAGTGACTAATCTAATCTCTCACACTGAGCAAGCTAAAGGCAACCAGTAATGCCCTCCTGCCACCCCCAACTCCTGGCTTATGGAGGTCTTCATCTCGAGGCGGAGGGGAACGAGGCAAGAGAGGAGACCCACCAGGGCACTGATGTGAGGTGGTCATGGGCTATGGACCTCAGGGCTTAACTCTGTCTGAAATGTCCTCCTCCGCTCTCTCCACTTTTTCTCCTGGTCAGGTTCTATTTGTCCTTCAGTTCCCAGTCTAAATGTCATGCCTTCAGAGAGGACTTCTCCCCGACGCCCGCACCCCACCAGCTATACACTCATTCAGAAACCTGCCGCTTCCCAGCACTGTTCTACTCGGAACTGTATCTTTAATTCTCCTGTTACTTATTTTATACCTGTCTTCCTCTCTGGTCGTTAGCTTTATGAGGGCAGGGACCTCCCCCGGGGTTCTCCTAGCACATAATAGTAGCCTAATAAATATTTGTGGAATGAGCGAATGTCCTCACTTTTGCAACTGTCCTTTTTCGCAACTGTGGGGTTGAATCAGGTGACCTGGGCATTTTCCAGATCTGAGATGTTTTGGGATCTAAGGGTCCCAGTAAGGGTTTTGACTCCAGAGGCTCTTGCTAGGGGAAGGTGAGTGAGGGAACAGCAGCAAAGGGAACTGTCCCCCCTGGTTGGGCCAGTAGGTGCAGTGAGCCGCTCTGGTTGGCTGGGAGTCCCTGGTGGGGCTGGGAGTCCCCGAGGTATACACTCTTCCCGGAATGCCTGCCAGACTGTTACCGGAACGTATCTTTTTCCTGTTACTTAGTGGGAATGAAGAGGACAAGAGACACGAGAAATGGAGACAAGACAGGAGTCTGATCAAGTCTCGTTTTATTGTTGAAAGTGAGCAAAAAAAAAAAAGGGGGCTGAATTTGTTAACCCACTAATAAAGTCCCTACCCATTTTGAAGCCTTGGGATTTCTAACTGAAGGTCGTAATAAGGTAATCCCTCAGGTAGTATTTAGGGGAGCAAGGACTCAATGTTACACATTAGCTGGAGTTAAGCACCGGGCACGCGGTCGACAGGCAATAAAGGAGATGAGAGTTCCATCCTGGGTTGTGGGAAGTCCCTGGAGAAGGAAATGGCTACCTACTCCAGTATTTCTTGCCTGGAAAATCCCACGGATGGAGGAGCCTGGTGGGCTACAGTTCATGGAGTTGCAAAAGGGGTCTGAACTGACTTAGTGACTAATCTAATCTCTCACATTGAGCAAGCTAAAGGCAACCAGTAATGCCCTCCTGCCACCCCCAACTCCTGGCTTATGGAGGTCTTCATCTCGAGGCGGAAGGGAATGAGGCAAGAGAGGAGACCCACCAGGGCACTGATGTGAGGTGGTCATGGGCTATGGACCTCAGGGCTTAACTCTGTCTGAAATGTCCTCCTCCGCTCTCTCCACTTTTTCTCCTGGTCAGGTTCTATTTATCCTTCAGTTCCCAGTCTAAATGTCATGCCTTCAGAGAGGACTTCTCCCCGACGCCTGCTCCCCACCAGCTATACACTCATTCAGAAACCTACCGCTTTCCAGCACTGTTCTACTCGGAACTGTATCTTTAATTCTCCTGTTACTTATTTTATACCTGTCTTCCTCTCTGGTCGTTAGCTTTATGAGGGCAGGGACCTCCCCCGGGGTTCCCCTAGCACATAATAGTAGCCTAATAAATATTTGTGGAATGAGCGAATGTCCTCACTTTCGCAACTGTCCTTTTTCGCAACTGTGGGGTTGAATCAGGTGACCTGGGCATTTTCCAGATCTGAGATGTTTTGGGATCTAAGGGTCCCAGTAAGGGTTTTGACTCCAGAGGCTCTTGCTAGGGGAAGGTGAGTGAGGGAACAGCAGCAAAAGGGAACTGGAGTCCCGCCCTGGTTGGGCCAGTAGGTGGAGCAGGTGAGCCGGCTCCCTGGTTGGGGCTGGGAGTCCCTGGTGGGGGCTGGGAGTCCCTGGTGGGTGTGGAGTCGGAGCGTCTTGGCCAGGGCTGAATGCCTGGACCTGCCGGATGAGGAGGTGGCGTGCTCAGCTGGTGCAGGTGCAAGAAGGAAGGGAGGATGGTTGGAAATGCAAACCTGCTGGGGCGCTGGCTGCAGAGGTGTGCTGGGTGTTGGAGTCTTGATACTCCTGGCTGCAAAACCAGTTCTTGGCACATCAGGACATGAGGTGGCAAGCCAGCACATCCTGAGAGGTGGAGGTCAGAGAGGAGCCCTGCCCCACCTTCCAGAGGGATTTCCAGTGCTGCCTTGGGACAAGTCTCCTATTTGCTGTTGGTCAACTTCTGCTTCCACTGTCCTCACAAATACATGTTTCACTTCCTTTCCTAGGCTTCCACCCTACCCTCTTATTCTCAGGAGGGAAAACTGGGGCCTATCCAGCAAGGCCTCTTTCACCTTCCTGTGACCTTGAGGATGTTTCTGCAACCACATTCCCACTTGCAGTTCTTTGCATTTTTTCTTTCTTCACATCAGCCTCAGAAGGTGATCCAACTCTGCTTCTTCTCTTCAACTCCTCCTGTTCACACTCTTTTGGGATTGTTCTTCTAACTCACCACGTATACCTCCCAAATTTATCATTTATAGGCAAGACACCTTTCCTTAATCCTAGGTTCATATTCTACCTCTGCGTGCGTCTCCACTTGGATGTCTAGTAGCAGCGACACCTTTGATGTCCAAGTCTGAGCTCCCTGGCTTTTCCTCCGAGACTGTTCCCACTGCAGTCTTCCCCAGCTCAGCAGCCAGTGCCCCGCTTCTAGTTGCCCCGACCAAAGATTCTTCACTGACTCCTTGCTTTCTCTCATTCCCCTCATCTGGTTGGCTATCCCTTCGAAATACATTCAGAATTCAGCCACTTCTCAGCACCTCCCTAGCTGACCCTGGTTCTAGACACCATCACCTACCACTTGCAATGTGATACAAGAACCTCCCAATTGGTTTCCCTGATTCTGCTCTTACCCTACCCTGGAGTCTATTCTTAGCACAGGAGCCAGAAAGAATCTGAAGATCCACCCAAGTCAAGTCTGTCTCTCCTCTGCTCAAAACCCTCCGATGTTCTACCCGGTCTGGAGTCCGCCCTGGTTGGGCCAGTAGGTGGAGCAGGTGAGCCGGCTCCCTGGTTGGGGCTGGGAGTCCCTGGTGGGGGCTGGGAGTCCCTGGTGGGTGTGGAGTCGGAGCGTCTTGGCCAGGGCTGAATGCCTGGACCTGCCGGATGAGGAGGTGGCGTGCTCAGCTGGTGCAGGTGCAAGAAGGAAGGGAGGATGGTTGGAAATGCAAACCTGCTGGGGCGCTGGCTGCAGAGGTGTGCTGGGTGTTGGAGTCTTGATACTCCTGGCTGCAAAACCAGTTCTTGGCACATCAGGACATGAGGTGGCAAGCCAGCACATCCTGAGAGGTGGAGGTCAGAGAGGAGCCCTGCCCCACCTTCCAGAGGGATTTCCAGTGCTGCCTTGGGACAAGTCTCCTATTTGCTGTTGGTCAACTTCTGCTTCCACTGTCCTCACAAATACATGTTTCACTTCCTTTCCTAGGCTTCCACCCTACCCTCTTATTCTCAGGAGGGAAAACTGGGGCCTATCCAGCAAGGCCTCTTTCACCTTCCTGTGACCTTGAGGATGTTTCTGCAACCACATTCCCACTTGCAGTTCTTTGCATTTTTTCTTTCTTCACATCAGCCTCAGAAGGTGATCCAACTCTGCTTCTTCTCTTCAACTCCTCCTGTTCACACTCTTTTGGGATTGTTCTTCTAACTCACCACGTATACCTCCCAAATTTATCATTTATAGGCAAGACACCTTTCCTTAATCCTAGGTTCATATTCTACCTCTGCGTGCGTCTCCACTTGGATGTCTAGTAGCAGCGACACCTTTGATGTCCAAGTCTGAGCTCCCTGGCTTTTCCTCCGAGACTGTTCCCACTGCAGTCTTCCCCAGCTCAGCAGCCAGTGCCCCGCTTCTAGTTGCCCCGACCAAAGATTCTTCACTGACTCCTTGCTTTCTCTCATTCCCCTCATCTGGTTGGCTATCCCTTCGAAATACATTCAGAATTCAGCCACTTCTCAGCACCTCCCTAGCTGACCCTGGTTCTAGACACCATCACCTACCACTTGCAATGTGATACAAGAACCTCCCAATTGGTTTCCCTGATTCTGCTCTTACCCTACCCTGGAGTCTATTCTTAGCACAGGAGCCAGAAAGAATCTGAAGATCCACCCAAGTCAAGTCTGTCTCTCCTCTGCTCAAAACCCTCCGATGGTTTCTCTCCCATATCACTCAGAGGAAGCGCTGGAGTCCTTTTACGATGACCTGAAAGATCCTACTCAACCTTGTTCCTCGTTTTCTCTCTGACCGCTTTCTCTCCTTTCTCTCTCACTGCACTCCAGCCTCGTGGGCCTAGCTCTGCACTCCCCTTTGGGAGTATTTCAAAATCCAACTTCAGGTTGTTTCAGACAGTTGTAATACAGTTACATGAAAGAAAATGCATCCCAAGTTCTATCTTGGAATTTTGCCTACCTCCTAAATGATTTTCTTTTAGAGGTTTTCTTGCAGGAAGGATCATTCTTTGTGATATACAGTTCCATGGGTTTTACCAAGTGCACAGTCATATTTTGTAATTGCAGTGTTGTGTAGGGCAGTTTCACTTTCCTAAAAATCCTTTGTAGCTAACCTATTTAGCCCTTACTCCAAAGCCTTGAGTCCTTGCCAACCACTGATCTTTTTACTGTCTATAGTTTTGCCTTTTTCAAAATGTTACATAATTGGAAGCATACAGGATGTAGCCTATTCTGACTGGCTTCTTTCGCTTATTAATATACATTTAAGGATCACGTATGTCTTCTCCTGGATTGATAGTTCATTTCTTCTTAACTGCTGAACAATTTTCTATTGTATGGACGTATCATAGTTTAACTCCTCATCTGTTGAAGGACATTTTTGATTGCTTCCGGTTTTTGCTGATTATGAGCAACACTGCTGTAAAATTCTCATGCAAGTTGTTGTGTGGATATGTTTTCTTTTTCTTTTTCTTTTTTTTAAAGATTTATTTATTTTTTTATTTTGGGTGGAGGTCGGGCTGGAGAGGGAGGGAAGCGGGCGGGCCACTTCTATTGATCTTTCATGTCTCTATTTTCATCCGTCTTTGTTCTTTGGCTCCTGTGGGCCTCCCATCACGCTGGCGTCTGTCGTTGCAGAGCGCCGTCTCTGAGCGCACGCGCTCCAGAGCTCTGGCTCGGTAATTGGACATATCAGTCCGGCCGCTCCGCGGCACGTGGTATCTTCCCAGGCCAGGGATTGAACCAGCGCCCCTTGCACTGCAAGGCAGTGTCCTTACCCACTGGACCACCAGGGGATATGTTTTCACATCGGTTTTTGTGTGGATATGTTTGGGTCTTACTCTTTGGATATGATCCCTAGATGAGTGATTTGCCAGGTAATATGGTAAACCTAAGCTTAATGTTGTAAGGAACCACAAAACTGTCTTCCAAAAGAGCTAGATCATTTTGTGTTCCCAATGCACTGGGCAATGGGTGAAAGTGCCTGTTGCTCCCTATTCTCACCAGCTTAGTTGTTTGGAGTTTAGTCATGACGATGGATATGTGGTGACATCTCGTGATTATTTTAGCTTGCCATTCCCTAATGGCAAATGATAGCATACTTTCTTATGCTTATTTGTCATCTGTATCTCTTTTCTAGTGCAGTGTCTGTTTTAGGTATTTTGCCCATTTTAAAAGTGGATTGTTTGTTTCTTGTTGAGTTTTAAGAATTCTTTGCATATTTTGGCTATCCGTTCTTTATCAGATGTTCGTTTCACGAACGTTTTCTCCCAGCATGACGTTGCCTTTTCGTTCTCTTATAACTGTCATTCACAAAATAGACATTTTTAATTTTAATGAAATCTGATTTATCAGTTTTTCTTTGATGACCTGTGCTTTTGATGTTGTGACTAAACCCGAGGTCACATAGACTTTCTTCTGTATTTTCTTCTAGAAGCTTGATAGCTTTTCATTGTACGTTTAGGTCTAGGATTCATTTTGAGTTATTATTGTGAAAGCTTGATGTCTGTGTCTTGGTTCACTTTCTTTTTTGCATATAGACTGTCTAACGGTTCTAGCACAACTTCTTAAAATGACTATATCTCATTTGTTGAATTTTCTTTATTCTTTTGTTAAAGGGAAGTTGACTATACCTGTTTGGGTCTATTTCCAGGCGCTCTAGTCTGTTATGTTGATCTATGCATCCAGTATCACACAGTCTTGATGGTTGTAGCTTTATAACAAGTCCTGAAGTTAGGTAGTATAAGTTTTCCAACTTCATTCATCCCCTTCACTTTTATGTTGGCTATTCTGGCTATTTTACCTTTCTGTTTAAACTTTAGAATCAATTTGGCAATGTTTTCCAAATAGCTTGCTGAAATTTTGATTGGAATCCCATTAAGTCTATAGATCAAATTGGAAAGAATGGACATTTTAACAATGAGTGAGTGATGGTCACTCAGTTGTGTACGACTCTTTGTGACACCATAGACTATAGCCTGCCCAACTCCTTTGTCCTTGGAATTCTTCAGGCAAGAATACTGGAGTGAATTGCCATTTCCTGAGTCTCTAATTTACAAATGCAAAATATCTCTCCATTTATTTAGGTCAGTTTTTGATGTATGTCATCAGAGTTGTATAGTTTTCTGTGTATACATCGTGTGCCTACGTAGCTAGAATTATATCTAAGTATTTTCTTGGTTTTGCTACTTTTATAAATTGCATAATTCAGTTTTCAAATTCCAAATTTTCATTTCTGCTATATAGGAAAGCAATTAACCTTTGTATATTAACCTTGTATCCTGTGACTTTGCTGTGCTTATCAGTTCCAGGAGGATTTTGGTTTTTTTCTTTTTGGTCTATTTGGAATTTTCTACATAGACAGTCCTGCCATTTGTGAACACAGACCTTTTTATTTCTGTGGACTTTGAAACACATGTTGACAGCATTCTACACCAGTGGCTCTGTGTGGCACCCCGGGGGAAACATATTTTTGTCATTTGCAGGAATCTGTCCTAAGAACGGAAATCAAAGCTCTTCTGCAAGGGGAAGGATAAAGGTGGCCTTTCTAAGAGATCAGCCCAACAGTGGTGTGATTTCAATGTTTTCATTGAAATTTTATCTTGGGAGCAATACAAAGCCATTAACGGGCTGACAGGCCACAGGGTTTTGTTCTAGATTGGTTGGCTGTCTAAAACGGTTCTAGCACAACTTCTTAAAATGACTATATCTCATTTGTTGAATTTTCTTTATTCTTTTGTTAAAGGGAAGTTGACTATACCTGTTGGGGTCTATTTCCAGGCGCTCTAGTCTGTTATGTTGATCCATGCATCCAGTATCACACAGTCTTGATGGTTGTAGCTTTATAACAAGTCCTGAAGTTAGGTAGTATAAGTTTTCCAACTTCATTCATCCCCTTCACTTTTATGTTGGCTATTCTGGCTATTTTACCTTTCTGTTTAAACTTTAGAATCAATTTGGCAATGTTTTCCAAATAGCTTGCTGAAATTTTGATTGGAATCCCATTAAGTCTATAGATCAAATTGGAAAGAATGGACATTTTAACAATGAGTGAGTGATGGTCACTCAGTTGTGTACGACTCTTTGTGACACCATAGACTATAGCCTGCCCAACTCCTTTGTCCTTGGAATTCTTCAGGCAAGAATACTGGAGTGAATTGCCATTTCCTGAGTCTCTAATTTACAAATGCAAAATATCTCTCCATTTATTTAGGTCAGTTTTTGATGTATGTCATCAGAGTTGTATAGTTTTCTGTGTATACATCGTGTGCCTACGTAGCTAGAATTATATCTAAGTATTTTCTTGGTTTTGCTACTTTTATAAATTGCATAATTCAGTTTTCAAATTCCAAATTTTCATTTCTGCTATATAGGAAAGCAATTAACCTTTGTATATTAACCTTGTATCCTGTGACTTTGCTGTGCTTATCAGTTCCAGGAGGATTTTGGTTTTTTTCTTTTTGGTCTATTTGGAATTTTCTACATAGACAGTCCTGCCATTTGTGAACACAGACCTTTTTATTTCTGTGGACTTTGAAACACATGTTGACAGCATTCTACACCAGTGGCTCTGTGTGGCACCCGGGGAAGCATATTTTTGTCATTTGCAGGAATCTGTCCTAAGAACGGAAATCAAAGCTCTTCTGCAAGGGGAAGGATAAAGGTGGCCTTTCTAAGAGATCAGCCCAACAGTGGTGTGATTTCAATGTTTTCATTGAAATTTTATCTTGGGAGCAATACAAAGCCATTAACGGGCTGACAGGCCACAGGGGTTTTTTGTTCTCTTAGATTGATAGTTGGAGCTCTATTCTGAAATTCAGGTCTGTAGATTGTACCAAACATTCCTCGGCAGAGAAAACCCAAACTGACAGGAACCACAGTAAGGGAACACACTGCTTCTGCTTTTCCTCTTGTTTAGCTGGCTACCTCGATCGCCTTCCTCCAGGGGGTCCTTTCCTCCAGTTGCTGAGAATGTTGACCTCCTCCAGAGTTGTGTCCTTGCCCATCTTGTCTGTTTCCTCTCCTGTCCCGCAGACTAGCTCATCCACTGTCGTCATCTTAGCCTCTCATCTGTTGAGAATGCTTAAGATCCTTTTCTGAGCTCTAGATGCACACATGTACTGGTCTGTGTGATGGCCATCCCAGCGCTCCCAGGTCGAGCAGCCAATGCACCTCCTTTCCCTCAAAGTCTTTTCCAAGCCGGAAAACCCTGTATCACTCTTTCCTCCTCTTTTTCACCCACATCCAGTGTGGGAGGCAGTATTGTTACCAGCTAAATGCTTATACTTGGGAGCCAAATCTAAGCCTCTGTTCCCAGATCTGCAAAATAGACTACAAGGTGCAAGGCTTCTATGCTACTGTGGGGACTACAGGAGATAATGCAGATGGAGTGCTAATATCAGCCAAGAGCCTAAGAAGCCTCAACAAATAGGAACTATTATTTACAAGTAATCAACTGTGAGTCTTGTGGTTTTGAGTTCAGAAATACCTCCTGATTCTAATTTCTTCCTTTCTCATGCCAAGGCTTGCATTAACATCATCATTTCCCACCCAAGTACTTCATGAGTCACATTATTGGCTATTCATTTCTCATCCTGAGGATGATGCAACGTTTTTTAAAAACAAAAGGAAAGCAAAGGAACAAAAACCACCTTTGACCTGTCATGCCTTTCTGGTTGCTTTTGCGCCCAGGATAAAAAATGAGAACTTCCTGTTTTGGCACACCAGGCCCTTCCCTCTGCATGCTCAGCCCTAATCGGGGGGGCCAATCACCAACAGTGGTGTGATTTCAATGTTTTCATTGAAATTTTATCTTGGGAGCAATACAAAGCCATTAACGGGCTGACAGGCCACAGGGGTTTTTTGTTCTCTTAGATTGATAGTTGGAGCTCTATTCTGAAATTCAGGTCTGTAGATTGTACCAAACATTCCTCGGCAGAGAAAACCCAAACTGACAGGAACCACAGTAAGGGAACACACTGCTTCTGCTTTTCCTCTTGTTTAGCTGGCTACCTCGATCGCCTTCCTCCAGGGGGTCCTTTCCTCCAGTTGCTGAGAATGTTGACCTCCTCCAGAGTTGTGTCCTTGCCCATCTTGTCTGTTTCCTCTCCTGTCCCGCAGACTAGCTCATCCACTGTCGTCATCTTAGCCTCTCATCTGTTGAGAATGCTTAAGATCCTTTTCTGAGCTCTAGATGCACACATGTACTGGTCTGTGTGATGGCCATCCCAGTGCTCCCAGGTCGAGCAGCCAATGCACCTCCTTTCCCTCAAAGTCTTTTCCAAGCCGGAAAACCCTGTATCACTCTTTCCTCCTCTTTTTCACCCACATCCAGTGTGGGAGGCAGTATTGTTACCAGCTAAATGCTTATACTTGGGAGCCAAATCTAAGCCTCTGTTCCCAGATCTGCAAAATAGACTACACAGGTGCAAGGCTTCTATGCTACTGTGGGGACTACAGGAGATAATGCAGATGGAGTGCTAATATCAGCCAAGAGCCTAAGAAGCCTCAACAAATAGGAACTATTATTTACAAGTAATCAACTGTGAGTCTTGTGGTTTTGAGTTCAGAAATACCTCCTGATTCTAATTTCTTCCTTTCTCATGCCAAGGCTTGCATTAACATCATCATTTCCCACCCAAGTACTTCATGAGTCACATTATTGGCTATTCATTTCTCATCCTGAGGATGATGCAACGTTTTTTAAAAACAAAAGGAAAGCAAAGGAACAAAAACCACCTTTGACCTGTCATGCCTTTCTGGTTGCTTTTGCGCCCAGGATAAAAAATGAGAACTTCCTGTTTTGGCACACCAGGCCCTTCCCTCTGCATGCTCAGCCCTCCTAGTTTGCAACCACTCCCTTCTCTGTTCCCTTGTTTCTCTCCTGACTCAACCAACACACTTGTTCCCTGAACTTACCAGACCCATTCAGGCCAGTGGCTTTGACTGTGCTGTTCTGCTTCCTTGGGTGTTCTTCCACTTGCTCCTTTGCCTGATAACCCAACACAAATGTCACATCTTCTGTTCATCCTGCCTCAATCATCCAAGACAGAGGTTCCCTAATTTGAGACCCTGGAAACTATTGTTTTTCTTGTTGTGTTGGATTCTGGCTTTTTTTCCTCTTATTTGCCTGTGAGTTTCTGAGAACAGAATACATTCTGTCGTATTTTGTGTTATAGCTTCATCTTCTAAGGGATCAATAAGCAATTGCGGCCTGATAAATGAACTAATGATATTGTTGCTCTATCTGATTATCTCCCTTGAACTCAGAAAGGGACAAGACCTGTGCGCCATTCATTTTTGGGTCTTCAGTGTCTAGCTGCGTTCCTGAATGTCATAGTTTCTTAATAGCTTGTGTGAGTGAATGGGAAAGTGAGAGCTGAATGTCCCCATGGATAAAGGCACAGGGATACCCTCAGATCAAAACTGTTTGGCTGGTGCTGTGGGTGGGGACTCAGTCTGTGTAAGTCTCTAGCTAGGAATCTCTGTCTTGGGGCTTCCTTGGAATAGAATTGTCTTCTTCTATGGAAAATGGCTTGTTGGTTTCTCCCTCTACTCCCTATTCCTGCACCTACCTATCCCTCCTCTAACATAATGGATTTTGCCTTGAGTTTAAGATGATGATCACAGTTAAAAACATAACAATAGAAATAAAAATAAACCTTGTGCCTTTGGATAGATTAGCTAATCTTCCTAGGCCTCAATGTTGTCATTTGTGTCTATAAGATGGTTGCTGTGAGAAATTTGTTCTATTTTCCACAATGATAGAGTGACAACCTTCTTCATAAAAGGAATTGTTTGTTGGTCTCAGCTAGTATATATATTTTCAATTTCTTCGTTTATTTTAACTAGAGGGTAATTGCTTCACCATGTTGCAATGGTTTTTGCCATACATCAGTATGAGTTGGCCATAGGCATCCACTTGACTCCTTTCTGTACCCCTCGTCTCCTCCAGCAGCCCATCCCTCCAGGTTGTCACAGAGCACCAGCTTTGGGTGCCCTGCCTCATACATCAAACTCCTACCAGCTGTCTGTTTTACATACGGTAATGTATGTATTTCAATGCTGTTCTCTCAAATCATCCCACCCTCTCCTTCTTCTGCTGAATCCAAAAGTCTCAGCTAATGTATTTCTATTTCTTTTAATATTTTGGTATTGTCTTAAAAGATCGAGTGGCCTCAGAAAGGGGGCAGCCAAGTGGCTCTCAATAAGTAGCTTTGAGAAACCCAAGATGGAAACGGCACAGGGTAGGGTCTGCAAATCAAGCCTGTCTGACCTCAAAGCCAGAGTACTTTCCTTAGCATAATGTCCTCTGGTCTTAGGGACACTGGGATACTCTACTCCCTTTTATTTGTGGAAACAATGATGGAGCCTACTGGGCCTTTGTCAGAGAATACTAATTACCCATGAGGCTACCATAAAACCCTGAGAACGAGTGAGGAAAATGCTTGCTAGAGTGGGAAGGGAACCTCAGACTTTGGGGTTGGTTGTTGTTGTTGTTTAGTTGCTAAGTCATGTTCCAGTCTTTTGCGACCCCATGGACAGGACCTCGCCAGAGGCTGCACATGAGGAAGATAATGTGCAGTACAGCTGTTGACCAGCAGGTGGCAGGCAAGTCTGTCCTTGTTCACCTGTGAGATGCAGACACTGGAATGTTTTTTTAGGGACCCTTGGGTACTTTGAGATCACAAAGCAGCAACTACGATCTCCTTCCATCTAGATAGGGATTTAGAGCTGTGAGCTTCAGGAGGCCATGTGAGGTGGACTTTTTTGTCCCATTTTACAGAGGCTCAGATAGGCTGAGTGGTCTATCCAAGGTCACATAGTTTTGCATACCCTGGGTCCTCAAATGTAGTTAGTTTTACTGCACATTTTGGGCTGTTTCTGGCACACCACACTGGCTCTTTGGTAGATCTGACCATTTTACAAACGTATACACCACAGTTCCACATACAGGTGGCGCTAGTGGTAAATTAAAGAACTGGTCTGCTAATGCAGGAGAGACCTTGGTTTGATCCCTTCGTTGGGAAGATCTCCTGAAGCAGGAAATGGCAACCCACTCCAGTATTCTTGCCTGGGAAATCCCACGGACAGAGGAGCCGGGCAAGTGACAGTTCATGGAGTTACAAAGAGTTGAACAGGACTAAGAACTGGCCCTATTTGAAATTCTCAGTGATAAGGAGCTTACTACTTCCAAATGCTTTCTTCAGTAGCAGAGAACAGCTTCTGCTGAATCCAAAAGTCTCAGCTAATGTATTTCTATTTCTTTTAATATTTTGGTATTGTCTTAAAAGATCGAGTGGCCTCAGAAAGGGGGCAGCCAAGTGGCTCTCAATAAGTAGCTTTGAGAAACCCAAGATGGAAACGGCACAGGGTAGGGTCTGCAAATCAAGCCTGTCTGACCTCAAAGCCAGAGTACTTTCCTTAGCATAATGTCCTCTGGTCTTAGGGACACTGGGATACTCTACTCCCTTTTATTTGTGGAAACAATGATGGAGCCTACTGGGCCTTTGTCAGAGAATACTAATTACCCATGAGGCTACCATAAAACCCTGAGAACGAGTGAGGAAAATGCTTGCTAGAGTGGGAAGGGAACCTCAGACTTTGGGGTTGGTTGTTGTTGTTGTTTAGTTGCTAAGTCATGTTCCAGTCTTTTGCGACCCCATGGACAGGACCTCGCCAGAGGCTGCACATGAGGAAGATAATGTGCAGTACAGCTGTTGACCAGCAGGTGGCAGGCAAGTCTGTCCTTGTTCACCTGTGAGATGCAGACACTGGAATGTTTTTTTAGGGACCCTTGGGTACTTTGAGATCACAAAGCAGCAACTACGATCTCCTTCCATCTAGATAGGGATTTAGAGCTGTGAGCTTCAGGAGGCCATGTGAGGTGGACTTTTTTGTCCCATTTTACAGAGGCTCAGATAGGCTGAGTGGTCTATCCAAGGTCACATAGTTTTGCATACCCTGGGTCCTCAAATGTAGTTAGTTTTACTGCACATTTTGGGCTGTTTCTGGCACACCACACTGGCTCTTTGGTAGATCTGACCATTTTACAAACGTATACACCACAGTTCCACATACAGGTGGCGCTAGTGGTAAATTAAAGAACTGGTCTGCTAATGCAGGAGAGACCTTGGTTTGATCCCTTCGTTGGGAAGATCTCCTGAAGCAGGAAATGGCAACCCACTCCAGTATTCTTGCCTGGGAAATCCCACGGACAGAGGAGCCGGGCAAGTGACAGTTCATGGAGTTACAAAGAGTTGAACAGGACTAAGAACTGGCCCTATTTGAAATTCTCAGTGATAAGGAGCTTACTACTTCCAAATGCTTTCTTCAGTAGCAGAGAGAACAGCTTTGTAGGGAACTCTCTGGTGTTGCTTCTCCTGGATATAGCTGAAGAATTTAGGGAAGGCTTTTGTTTATTCATTTATCAAATATACTCTAGTCATCTACTAATTGGTTACAAAATCTATGTTTTAGTCAGTTTGAGCTTTCATAATAAAATACTGTAGACTGGGTGGCTGATAAACAGAGGTTTTTTACTCACAGTTTTGGAGGCTTGAAGTCTGAGATGAGGATGCCACCATGATCAAGTTCTGTTGAGTGCTCTCTTCCTGGTTTTCAGACAGCTGCCTTCTTGCTATGTCTTCTCATGGTAGGGAGAGGGAGAGAGACCCTGTCTCTTCTTCTTTTTTTTTTTTTTTTTTAAACCTTTATTTTACTTTTAACTTTTACAGAGTTTTGTTGTTTACAGACATGCATGTTCTCAGATTAGTCACATGTATATCCCCCCCTTCCCTCCCCTCCCGACCATCACACAGCACCCCTGAAGGATCCACTTTTCTCACAGAGCAATGACTAGAGCTATTTTCTTCACTTATGATAGTACAGGCCTTCATGCTACTTCCTTTGTGCCTCTCGCCCACTGTTCCTTCCCCACAATGTCCATATGTCCACTGTCCATGTCTGTCTTTCTGTCGCTTCACTGCATGTGCCATCATCACCATCCTACTAGATTCCATATATATGTGTTAATATACTGTATTTGTCCTTCTCTTTCTGACTGACTTCACTTTTTATGATACGTTCTAGATCCAGCCACCTCATTAGGGTTGATTCTTCTGCATTTCTCTTTACAGCTGTGTAGTATTCAATTGTATATATGTACCAGAGTTTTTGGATCCACCTGTCTCTTCTTTTAAGGGCACTAATCCCAACACAAGGGCCACGTCCTTATGACTGCATCTAAACCTAATTATTTCCCAAAGACCCTGTCTCCAAAGACTATTACCTTGGGAGTTAGGGCTTCAACACACGAGTTTGGGGAGGAGGACTTAATTTTAAGTCCATTAACTTCACACTGGGAGTTAAGGCTTCAACAGATGAATTTGGGGAGGAGAACTCAATCTTAAGTCTGTAGCTGTTCAGATACCCATTAGTAAAAAGTTATATCCTGTGACATTGTGATTTATAAGAAATAGACATTTGTTCTTTATCTTTGATCCTGACACAGTTCTCCTAAAACCCTTGGAATTTTCTGTGACAAGAGCTATAAATATGATTTTTGGGGGGTAATATTCATGAGGGGACTTTTGGAAAGAACCTGAGGATTGGGGGCTGATTGCCAGTGATTAGAGAGTCGAAATTTTCAGTGCCACCCCCATCTCTAGGGAGGAAGAGACTCTGGAAATTGAGTTTAATCACCAGCAGCCAATGTTTAATCAACCAAGCTTGTGTAATAAAGTCTCCATTTCACATCTGATAGTTCTAAAAATAGAACTACTATATGATCCAACAGTCTTACTCCTGAGTATACATCCAGAGAAAACCATAATTTAGAAAGATGCATGCACTCTGATGTTCACTGCATCACTACTTACAGAAGCAAAGACATGGGAGTAACCTAAATGTCCATTGACAGAGAAATGGATAAAGATGTGGTACGTGTATGCAATGGAATATTACTTGGCCATAAAAATGAAGCAATGTCAGTTGCAGCAACATGGATAGACTTAGAGATTATCGTGCTAAGTGGAAGGTCAGACAGAGAAAGACAAATATCATATGATATCACTCATGAGTGAGATCTAATTAAAAATGATACAAATGAACTTATTTACAGCATACAAGCAGACTCTCAGATTTCAAAAAGAAATTTATGGTTATCTAAGGAACAACATGGGAGGGAAGAATAAATGAGGAGCTTGAGATTAACATACATACACCACTGTATATAAAATAGATAACTTCCAAGGACCTAGTGTACTGCACAGGGAGCTCTCCTCAGATTGTATAATAACCTATATGGGTAAAGCATCTGAAAAAGAATGAATATATGTATACCTATAACTGAATCGGGTGTACTTTGTTGCACACCTGAAACTAACACAACATTGTAAATCAACTCTGTTGTTGGTGTTTAGCCATCAAGTCCGGTCTCACTCTTTTGTAACCCCATGGGCTGTAGCCCACCAAGCTCCACTGTCCACGGGATTTCCCAGGCAAGAGGACTGGAGTGGGCTGCCTTTACCTGCTCCAAGTGATTCCCCAGCCCAGCGACTGAACCTGCGTCTCTTGCATTGGCAGGCGGATTTCTGACAATGAGCCACCAGGGAAGCAAGTCAACAGTACTCCAATAAATTAAAATCCTCCAAAGGAGTGGGTGTGGAGAGCTTCTGGGTTGGTGAACGTGCAGGGATTCAGGAGAATGATGCACTGGGAGGGGGGGCCTGCGAGGT
Organism: Tragulus kanchil; assembly: GCA_022376925.1. Classification (NCBI taxonomy): domain Eukaryota; kingdom Metazoa; phylum Chordata; class Mammalia; order Artiodactyla; family Tragulidae; genus Tragulus; species Tragulus kanchil. The sequence continues at coordinate 78,334,533 of JAIOJX010000032.1, forward strand.
CTGCACACTTTCCCCACACTTTGCCCTGTGTATCTCTTCCATCTGGCTTTTCTGAGTTACCTCTCTATAGAATACAGCTGTGATGTAGTAAATAAAATGCTTCTCTGGACTCTGTGAGCCACTCTACCATATTATTAATAACCGAATCCAACAGGTCTCTGGAACCTCCAATCTATAGCATGGATGCCAATCTGCAGTGGTGGTAGTGGGCAGTCTTATAGGAAGCCTGAATCTGTGTGATCTGGTGCTATTTCCAGGTAGATAGTGCCAGAATTGCATTGAACTATTAGGACACCTCACTGGTGTCAGAAAATTGTATGGTGGTGTTGCAGCAACATGGATAGACTTAGAGATTACCCTAAGTGGAAGGTCAGACAGAGAAAGACAAATATCATATGATATCACTCATGAGTGAGATCTAATTAAAAATGATACAAATGAACTTATTTACAGCATACAAGCAGACTCTCAGATTTCAAAAAGAAATTTATGGTTATCTAAGGAACAACATGGGAGGGAAGAATAAATGAGGAGCTTGAGATTAACATACATACACCACTGTATATAAAATAGATAACTTCCAAGGACCTAGTGTACTGCACAGGGAGCTCTCCTCAGATTGTATAATAACCTATATGGGTAAAGCATCTGAAAAAGAATGAATATATGTATACCTATAACTGAATCATTTTGTTGTATACCTGAAATTAACACAACACTGTAAATCAACTCTGTTGTTGGTGTTTAGCCATCAAGTCCGGTCTCACTCTTTTGTAACCCCATGGGCTGTAGCCCACCAAGCTCCACTGTCCACGGGATTTCCCAGGCAAGAGGACTGGAGTGGGCTGCCTTTACCTGCTCCAAGTGATTCCCCAGCCCAGCGACTGAACCTGCGTCTCTTGCATTGGCAGGCGGATTTCTGACAATGAGCCACCAGGGAAGCAAGTCAACAGTACTCCAATAAAATAAAATCCTCCAAAGGAGTGGGTGTGGAGAGCTTCTGGGTTGGTGAACGTGCAGGGATTCAGGAGAATGATGCACTGGGAGGGGGGGCCTGCGAGGTCTGCACACTTTCCCCACACTTTGCCCTGTGTATCTCTTCCATCTGGCTTTTCTGAGTTACCTCTCTATAGAATACAGCTGTAATGTAGTAAATAAAATGCTTCTCTGGACTCTGTGAGCCACTCTACCATATTATTAATAACTGAATCCAACAGGTCTCTGGAACCTCCAATCTATAGCATGGATGCCAATCTGCAGTGGTGGTAGTGGGCAGTCTTATAGGAAGCCTGAATCTGTGTGATCTGGTGCTATTTCCAGGTAGATAGTGCCAGAATTGCATTGAACTATTAGGACACCTCACTGGTGTCAGAAAATTGTATGGTGGTGTTGAAAACCTCACACATTGGAGGTGATGTCAGCTGTCACCTCCGCACTGTTCTTTTTAGGAATTTGACCTTCCTTCCCTATGTATTTGGATTATGGGGTCTGGCACAGTGGGCAGTTTCCATCTGTGTGTTTCTGAACACACAGCCATGTTTGGGGGGATGCGGAGAGTTGTGGGTGCTGGCACCAGGGTGGCAGGATGCCAGCCTGGGCACAGGGCAGTCCAGCCCACTTCCAGCCACCCCCTCCTCTCTTCTCCCTTTCCCTCTTGGCCTGTCCCTCTCTTTCCCTCTCTCCCCTTCCTACGTTCTCTTTTTAAGGCTCTCTGAATCTCTCTCCCTTGCAGTTCCCTGTCCTCTTGGTCTCAGGGCTGAGGTGCAGTCTCAAGTAGGTGAGGTGCTGTCAGGGAGGAGAATGCTTTGAGATATAATCAGGGTCACATCTCGCTATGGCTGACGCCTCAGAAACCAAAGATGCTCAGCTTCCAAGACGCCCGTTAACCATAGAAGGAGAAGACCATGAGGGGAAACAGTTAAAGAAAGGGCTGAGGGTAGTGAACCTGGAAAAGAGAAACCAGGTATATGTGTGGGGGAAATCATCCCACCTGCCTTTGAATATTGCCGAGGTCAGAGGAGAGGGATCCTCTCCACAACAAGGTCACGGAAACCCTCCACGATGGGGTAGGCTTGTTGTCAGGTTCCCGCAACACCTCCACCACCATAAACATCTCATGTTCATTTTATAGCAGCTGTTGGTCCCCTCAGTCACCAAACAATAACTCAAATCCGCACCACCACCATTCATCACTGAGTAACTGAAGGGGCAAGACACTGTCCACGTCCACAGAACACAGCAGGTCCCAGCTCGTCTGGAGCTTATATTTAGGGAGACTCAGGCAAGAAACAAGCCAAGGAAGAAAGAACAGATCACTGCAGCTGGGGGTGAGTACCCCAGTAAGAGGAAGATGTGCGAGAACGACCACTGACTGTGGAACTAGACGGGGCTTCCCGGGAGGTGACCAGGAGGATGAGACCCGGGCGACAAGAAGCACTTGGAGAAAGTCTGCAGGGTCTTCGTAGTGACCCTGGGACATGAGGTAGTGATACGAGGTGATACATGTTGGGGGTCAGGCTGGTTGTTGTGTGGACCAGGGCTCCCAGAGTTGGAGCATGGGAACCAGATTAGAGGCTCTGTTCCTAGATTTATTGAGCCTGATCTTTGTGTCAAACACTGGGAGGCCCCTCCCTTCAAGGAGCCTTCAGCCTAATGGGGGCAGCAGAACCCCCAGTAGCTACATCCCATATTATGCTGTGTCCCTAAGGCAAATGTGATAAGGCCTGGATGCCTGAGAGCACAGAGGAGGTGTTTTTCATGGTCTTCTTGGGAGGAAGGAGGATTAAGGAACGCTTCCTTGGATTAACACTGAAAGGGCAAGAGTGGAACTTCTGCTTGCCTTGGGGCTGGGTTAGGTAACAGAGGGAAATCAGAGAAGCTGCAGAAGTCAGGCCTTGCCCTGCAGATTTTCACAGACTGGTTTGCTTCTTTTGAACACTGAAGACTTTATATCAGCCAAATTCAATGACAAGTCCTAGCCATGCTAGCACCAGGGGCTCCTGGTGGCCCTTCCACTGAATCCAGGTCCTTCTCCTGACTTCCCAGTGTGCAAGCAAGCTTGGCTGACCGTGTGCGACAGCCTGCCTGCCTGAGACGTCCTCCTGAAGGGCAGGGTGCACTCAGAGCCCTGGAAACATGCACTTTGTAATATGTGCTCAGTCGTGGCTGACTCTTTGTAACCTCATGGACTGTAGCCCTCCTCGGTCTGTGAGACTCTACAGGCAAGAATACTGGAGTGGGTAGCCGTTCCCGGCTCGAGGGGGTCTTCCCTACCCAGGGATCGAACCAAGGAATCCCACACTGCAGGCAGATGCTTTACCATCTGAGCCACCAGGGCTAGCTGGCCTCAGATGCTGTGCTACGTGCTTACACGTGCTACTGGGTTATCTAATCCTGACCTCACCTCTGGGAAAAATGCGGCCATCCTTCCCATTTTATGATGGGGAGACTGAGGCTTAGAGATTTTAAGTCACCGGTTCACGGTCTCACACTTAGAAAATGCTGAAACTAAGATCTGAGTCCAGAAAGATACCTCTAGTCCTCACACTTAGGTCACTACTAGTTCCATGCCAGAGAATGTCCTCATTCTCATCTTTCTAGATCTTACTTAAAGTTCTCCATCCCATCCAAGAATCTTAGAACATTCCCATTGGATGACACGTGAGTGTTTGAGTGTTCAGCTAGTCTCAGCTCTTCAAATGAATTCCCCAAATTCCTTTTGAATTCTTCGAAAATGAAGATGACAGAGGTCCAGAAAGGCGAAGTGATTTTCACAAGGTCACTCAGCAAATGAGAGGTTTCCCTGAGTGGTCCTCCTTTCCCATTTGGTGATTGAAGCCTTTCTTCCAAGACTGCCTTCTCCAGGTATGGAATTCCTTCATCTTCTGCCAACTGCACTCCGTCCCCTTCTCCACCCTCTCCCACTGCCCATTACCAGAAAATATCTCAAGGCTCGAGGCCTCGTTGTTGTGATAGGCAGGCATTCTCCTCTGCTTGAAGCATGCAGGGTCTTCTGTAGCTGTGGCCTGTGGTCTCGGTAGTTGCCCCAAGGTATGTGGGATCCTAGTTCCCCAACCACCTGCCTGCATTGCAAGGTGTATTCTTAAAACATTGGGCCACCAGGTGTGTTCCCATATGCTTATTTCTGTAAGAGAGATTTCTGAAACACCTAAATTCATAAAATGCTCTCTTCTTTTTTTAGATTTCTGCCCCAATGCATCCCTTGGTCATGTTTTCCCCCTCTGCTCCTTATTCCCTCCCTTTAGCTTTCTGCATATCACTTCGCATTATCTACTGGTGTATCATAGGATGTATTTTTATGCTAAGCCTAGTGGTTTGTCTCGTGGTTCATTTTCTATGTCCTCTCCAATAGAACAAATCTCCCAAGAGGACCAAGACTTCATGTCTTTGGCCTCCAGCTGCTATAGATGCTCATGAAATAATTGTTAAACAAATAAATAAATTAACAAATAGGGGACTTTTAATAAACTGTTGGTAAACAAGTGAACAAACAGAGAAGGGGGTCTCTGAGGTCTGTCAGAATAGCAAGAGTGAGGAAGGATCAAGTCTGGCAGAAGAAAAAAGGATACAGACACTGTTAAGCACTTTTCAAGGGTACATTTATTGATTCTCAGGTCCCTCAGTCAAGGCAGCCTCTGGTGAGAAGAGAAAGTCTTCTTCAGGACATTGCTGGGAAGAGCTTCCTACTATTTATGGGTATACTTGTGGGCGGTCACCAGCACCCTGGACACCAGGGCTACGAATTCGGCAAAGTCAATCTCTCAACTTCCATCAGCATCCAGATTTTGGAATATCTGATCAATGGCAGCTTGCTCTGTGGTGTTCTGGGAGAAGGGAAAGCAAGGATCATGAGCTCCCCTTTCTCCAGGCTTCATATCCCTTTGAACTCAGCTCAGGGAGGCCCAGGAACAAATACTCATGAGCCAAAATATGTGGGAGAATCCTATATGAGGAAAATAGAAGACAAAGAGAGGCAGCTATGGTGAGCCATCCTAAAAGAAGTCTTTTTCTTTTTTATTGCCATTTTTAAATTTTACTCTTTTGCTTTTATAGAGTTCTGTTTTTTACAGATATGTATGACCCCAGATTAGTCATACGTATATTCCATGCCCCCCATCCTACTCCTCCAGGACATTGCATAGCCCCCATGTAAGCTCCCTTAACCCACAGTGCATTGACAATAGTTATCTCTTTTACATATGCTAGTACAGGGCTCCATGTTACTCTTTCCATATCTCTCACCCACTCTTCCCTCTTCACAATGTCCTTATATAAGTCTGTTCTCTGTGACTATTGAGTCTTAACCAGGAAGATGCTGTGTAGGTCCATAATCCACCCCCGCCCTGCCCAGCCTCTCTCCACTTTACAGAGAGAGGAAGGAGCAGAGGCTAGGGTGAAGGAGGGGGTTATTCAGAGAGGCCGGCGGGCCCCTGCACTGCAGCTGGGAGGCACGGAGGACATCCTGGGGAGTGTAAACTGGGGTGAACTCACCCCAATCCCCCTCTCCCACCATCCTTCAGGCCTCACCACCACCCTCAGTGCAAGGGGGTGGGCAACGTGGCCAAGAGCAGGGCCTCCGGTACCTGGAGGGCATTGGGAAGCTCCTTTGTGATCAGCTGCTTCAGCTCCTTTTTGGTGAGGGTGTCGAAATGGTCCAGCCGCGCGGAGTACTGGTGGAAGACATTGATGATTCCTTCCAGGTGCTCCTCCAGCTCAGTCATCTTCCCAGTTCCACAGCTCATCTTCAGGAGATCCTCAGGAGACAAGGCAGAACTCAGCAGTCCCTCCCACCTGGGACTTCCACTCTCTCCTCTCTTTCCGTATCAGTGCTTTAAGCAAGGCACCCACCCTGGGCCTGCTCTGTGCTGGGCCCACGTGAGTGCTCTCATTTGTGGATAGGATGAGGCAAGAAGGACTTGGATACTGCCTGAAGTTTAAAAGAATCAGCCTTAACTGTCGTGTGTTCCACGTGCCCTCGTCTCCTGGGGAGCATAATTCAGAGGGTGTTGTTCACTCAGGTTCACTGGTAGGGGTTTGGTTCCTTTCCCCAAGGCTGCTTCCTCTCCCCAAGTGGTGGTACTTTAGAGCCCTTACCCATGCCAGCCACCCCACCCACCTTGGCCATCCCCAAGTCCTGAGACTGGGTCTTCCTCTGAGCTAGAGCTGGCACCCTGGGGCCCAAGGTGCAGTCAGCTCAGAGGGGGTCCAGCTGGCAGGGGGCTGTGGCTTCAGCATCCCACCAAGTGACCTCCGAGGGCTGAGCCAATGAAAGGACACTTACCTCTCAGTGTCCAGACGTATGGAGCGCACAGGCAGACACACAGCACTGGTAACGAGTCTTGAAGGAGGGAGGGCTTTTATGTCAGGCTTCACCTTTGACCTTTGGTGAAGTAACCTCTCTGATTCATCTTGGGGCAAGGGCTGGGCAGTGGTCTGTTGCTTGAGAAGTTCCAAACCTGTGGCTTTGACTGCAAAGCCTCTTCTAGAAGAGGACAGGCCCACAGTGCCTGGATCAGTCTGTTCTGGGGATGAGTTCCCGAGGCTCTGACCCAACCCCAGGAGCAGTCCCCCTGGGGGGGTGGGTAAACTGGGGTGAACTCACCCCAATCCCCCTCTCCCACCATCCTTCAGGCCTCACCACCACCCTCAGTGCAAGGGGGTGGGCAACGTGGCCAAGAGCAGGGCCTCCGGTACCTGGAGGGCATTGGGAAGCTCCTTTGTGATCAGCTGCTTCAGCTCCTTTTTGGTGAGGGTGTCGAAATGGTCCAGCCGCGCGGAGTACTGGTGGAAGACATTGATGATTCCTTCCAGGTGCTCCTCCAGCTCAGTCATCTTCCCAGTTCCACAGCTCATCTTCAGGAGATCCTCAGGAGACAAGGCAGAACTCAGCAGTCCCTCCCACCTGGGACTTCCACTCTCTCCTCTCTTTCCGTATCAGTGCTTTAAGCAAGGCACCCACCCTGGGCCTGCTCTGTGCTGGGCCCACGTGAGTGCTCTCATTTGTGGATAGGATGAGGCAAGAAGGACTTGGATACTGCCTGAAGTTTAAAAGAATCAGCCTTAACTGTCGTGTGTTCCACGTGCCCTCGTCTCCTGGGGAGCATAATTCAGAGGGTGTTGTTCACTCAGGTTCACTGGTAGGGGTTTGGTTCCTTTCCCCAAGGCTGCTTCCTCTCCCCAAGTGGTGGTACTTTAGAGCCCTTACCCATGCCAGCCACCCCACCCACCTTGGCCATCCCCAAGTCCTGAGACTGGGTCTTCCTCTGGAGCTAGAGCTGGCACCCTTGGGCCCAAGGTGCAGTCAGCTCAGAGGGGGTCCAGCTGGCAGGGGGCTGTGGCTTCAGCATCCCACCAAGTGACCTCCGAGGGCTGAGCCAATGAAAGGACACTTACCTCTCCGTGTCCAGACGTATGGAGCGCACAGGCAGACACACAGCACTGGTAACGAGTCTTGAAGGAGGGAGGGCTTTTATGTCAGGCTTCACCTTTGACCTTTGGTGAAGTAACCTCTCTGATTCATCTTGGGGCAAGGGCTGGGCAGTGGTCTGTTGCTTGAGAAGTTCCAAACCTGTGGCTTTGACTGCAAAGCCTCTTCTAGAAGAGGACAGGCCCACAGTGCCTGGATCAGTCTGTTCTGGGGATGAGTCTGCCCTGAGGCTCTGACCCAACCCCAGGGCGGTTGGTGGAGCCAGTCAGTTGTGAAGAGGGAGTGTGGTTAATGAGAGCTGACATGACAGCCCCAGGGGAGCACACATTCCAGACAGAACTGGGAAATAGACTGAAAATTGTAAGAGAGAAAAAAAAGAGAGAGAGAGAGAGAAAGAGAGATGTAGGAGGTCATGAGACCCTGCAAGACCTATATGGGCTTCACATAGAAAAGACTTCCATATCTGGTGGAGAAGCAGAGGCCACACCAGGTGTATGTGGTGCTGTGAAGAGTTATGTGGCCCCAGCGGGATTTCCTAGAAACCTGAGAAGGTGACTGATGTTGCTAGACCCCATGCTTCATGTTGAGGTCTGTGTGCGGGTTGGAAAAGAATTTCCAGACACGAGGCAGAGTGAGAGGAAAGTAAAGTTTATTAGAGCGGGGAAAGGGAGAATCGCTGCTGGTACAGCAGTCGGGCTTAAGGGAGAAAGTGGGAGACACTGTGAGAACAGCGGGCCTCACATCAGGCCAGCTAGAAGGAGAGCCAACACCAAGCAGGAGTCTTTGATCCCTTTTACAGCCAGAGTCTAAGGAGTGGCATAGAGGTCTTAAAGATCATTGCTGATTGGATGGTCTACTGGGTGGGGTAGAGTGATGACTACAGCATGAGGGAAAGACAGTAGGGTCCAAGGAGTGGCATAGGCGTCTTAAGGATTGGGCGGTGTACTATAGCCTGGGGGAGCAGAGGACATTCGAAGATCCTCCTAGTTTGACTTTTCTTCCATTCTTGGGCACCACCCTTTCGACACTGCTGAAAGAGGCACCAGGACCCAAGCATGCATCAGGCAGGCTCCATCAGTTGAGTCATGGGAAAGAGGATGCTAGTCACTAAAGTCTCGTGTTGAGGGCCTCCAGTTTGATCAACAACCCTGAGGCTAGTTCTAGAAAGGGGATTGGGGGTTGGCAGTTGGTTCTGGTTCAGAGCAGCAGGGAAAAGAGAGATGGACACATCTCATTTGAGAAAGCGAGCAAGGGCCCCATACTGGCCAAGACATCAGACTCGAACTCTGAGCTCCACTCAGAGCATCAAATCATTGGGAACCTCCGAAGCTCCGAAAGTCTAAGAAGGGACTTTTTCTGAGACAACCTCTGAATACATTAAAAAAATGAAAATGGCCATCCTCTCACCTATCTGTGGGCAAGACGGCTATTTTCACCTAACTCCATGAGGTGAATCTGCCTGGAGCATCTCAGAGACGGAGGCTGATGTACACGGGGGACAGGGCTCCTGAGGATCTCCTGGCCCCACAAGAGTCAGCTCAGTGAGCACCAGGACCTTTTCCTGTCCCAGTGCAGGAACAGGAGATGAGAAAAACGCAGGTCAGGGAAAAGCAGTCATCCAAAAGGAAGTCAATAGAACTCTCTGCTCCTCCCAGGTGCATCCTCCCAGGATGAACAGTAGAGGAAGAGGCAGAGAGCAAGGGCAGCCCCTGCCCAACCTGGGGAGCCCCAGACCTGGAAAAGTTCACAATCCTGCAGGCGAGAATGGCGTGAGGGATGGATCAACCACAAGTGTCTGAATCCAGACAGATTAAGGCCTGAAATAGGAGCTGTTTACCTGTTTTCAGAAGAGAGAAAGCAGAGAGCTATCTTGAAGCAGTTCTGCTTTGCTCTATGGGTAATGGCATTGCCATGCCTCCCCTCTGTACGCAGTTAGTCAGCTTCCCTGCAGGTCCCTTTGGGGAAGAGAATCTCCTGGAGTTATGAAGCAAGAGACACACACTGGCCCCATCCAGATCCAGAGGCAGGAAAAGTTGTCCTGAAGTCAAATTAATATGATGAGGAAAAGGGGAGACCATGCCAGTGACAAAGGCGATACAGGGACGATAAGACGGATGGAAATGCTTCCAAATCCAGGTTTGCTGTGTGCTGTGGGTGACAGGAGAGGCTTGGCCTTGATGGAGGGCTTCCCAGCAGCTTGCCAGAGACTCATCATCCACAGACTGGTGTACACTGGCCTTCAGCATCCACTCCTTGAACAGACAGGAGCAACCACACAGGAGACTGCTGCTGCTCCTGAGAGCAGAAGCGACCCCAAACCCCCACTGGCCTGAGTGAGCCCTAGGCTCACGAAGGAGATACCAGGCACCTTCTTCTCATGGTATGTGGAAACCTGAGCAGCCAACTGGAAAATAAAAACACGTGGGAAACAATGAAATGCAGAAATACTGTTGTCCTGCAGGATAGCTTGCTTCACAAGGTCAGTGCCTCCAGATCTCCCACTACTTCTCATTTAATTTTCTTTGTGTCATAAGACAAGTGTTGTAACACTGGCTAGGATCCCCAGTACAAATATTAAATAGAAGTGGTAAGGGGGCATCCTTGTGCTTTTCCTGTTACTGAAGATGAATGTCAGTGGAAACAACCTAAACATCCATCAAAAGGTGAATGGATAAAGAGGGTGTGGTACGTAAATATGATGCAATACTACTCAGCCAAAAATAAGTGTGAAATAATGCCATTTACATCAATATGGAGGGACCTAGAGTTTACCATACTAAGTGAAGTCAGACAGAGGAACACAAATATCATATGACACTGCTTATCCGTGGAAAAATGATGGCAATGAATTTGTAAAACAGAAATAGATCCACAGACATAGAAAACAAACTTACAGCTAACAAAGGGGAAGTATGAGGGAGGGGTAAATTGGGAGTTTGAGACTGACATCTACACACTACTATATATGGAGCAGATGACCAATGAGGATCTACTCTGTAGTACAGGGAACTCTATTCAATATTTTGTAATGATCTATGGGGGAAAGAAATCTGAAAAGAAATAGACACATACATATGTACAACTGAATCACTGTGCTATACATCTGAAACTAACAAAACATTGTAAATCAACTCTACTTCAAAAAAAGATAAATGTCTCATAGTTTTTCTATCAAGTATGACATTTATGATTGGGTCTTAGGGAATATACATTATCATGTAGGGTTCCAGGACCAAAGCAGAAAGAAATTCAGAGCATCCTATTTGGGTTGGATAGTTTGCTCTAGAAGCAGAAAAAGGGCACGTGCCAGAGGAAAACAAGATGTTGAGCAAATGGGTGGAGCCCATGCTGGGCTGGGTTGGTGCAGAGCCTCTGGCTTTGGTTGAGGATATAGCTCCATGCTTTCTGCTGCTAAGGAGGCTGCTTTGAGAGGAGAAAGAAGCTTCTGCTCACTGAAAGAACAATGGGTACAGATCATTTGGGAAGAGCTGTTAAAGGTCTATGCCCTGATCTTAGCAACCAGTTCAGACCTTGATTTTGGAAACAAGTGACTCATTCACATGGGGATTTCCACCACTCCTAAAATGGGAAGGAAGACTCCCCAGCCCAGGGGGAGGGACAGTCCCTAAAAGCTTATGGACCTCAACATGTCAATCCTCTATTCCACAGTCATGGTCTGGGAGATTGCTCATACCACGGTAATTGAGGCCCGAGGCAAGCTGAGGACCTAGATAGAAGGAAAAGTTCTAAGAGAGAAGTTCATCCTGGTACCTGATGACCTTGTTCTTCACCCCTGGATAGCAGACCCTGACCAGAAAAGCTAGCAGAGGAAAGGCACGCCCTCTGCATCCACATGATGGAAATCAGCTAAAAGAAAGCATTCTCATGTCTGAACCAGGGTTTCCTGACTAGAGACAACCACAGTTCTAATGTTAGCTCTTCTACTTGCCAGATTAATAAATTTTGTTGAGTTTCTTCACTTCTTGGAATCTCATATGCAAAAAGGAAATAGTAATTACCTGTCTTTATGGGGGTGTTATAAGAAATAAATGAGAAAAGCTATCACAAAGTCTCAGTGCACAGGCTAGCAAAGTTAATACTCAAAATTCTCCAAGCTAGGCCTCAATAGTACGTGAACCAAGAACTTCCAGATGTACAAGCTGGATTTAGAAACGGCAGAAGAGTCAGAGATCAATTGACAGCATCCATTGGATCGTAGAAAAAGCAAGAGAATTCCAGAAAAACACCTACTTCTGCTTCACTGACTACATTAAAACTTTTATGTGGGTCACAACAAACTGGAAAATTCTGAAAGAAATGGGAATAGCAGACCACCTTACCTGCTTCCTGCTAAATCTGCATGCAGGAAAAGAAGCAACAATTAGAATCAGAACAATGGACTAGTTCCAAATTTAGTTCCAAATTGGGAAAGGAGTACATGAAGGCTGTGTATATTGTTACCATGCTAATTTAACTTATATGCAGAGTACATCATGCAAAATGATGGTCTGGATGAAGCACAAGATGGAATTAAGACTGCCAGGAGAAATATCGATAACCTCAGATATGCAAATGACACCACCCTAATGTCAGAAACTGAAGAGGAACTAAAAAGCCTCTTGATTAGATTGAAAGAGAAGACTGAAAAAACTGGCTTAGATGAAATGTATGGAAAGAGTAACATGGAAACTTACATTATCATATGTAAAGCTGACAACCAATGTGAATGTGCTGTAAGACTAAGGGAACTTACATAGGTGCTATGTAAAACCTAGAGAGGTAGAATGGGGAGGGAGATGGGAGGGAAGTTCAAGTGGGAGGGGTCATGTGTATTCCTATGGCTGATTCCGGTTTATGTATGGCAGTAAAGAACAAAACTCTGCATTCACCCTGTGATACGAAGGCGAACTGGCAGTGAACGGATCGCTGCAGGGACCACCCGGTGCCGGAGACCAGGTAAAGAGTCAGTCTGAAGATGTGGTGCTTACCTGGGCAACCTTGGACACGGGAGTTTTGGAAACCAAAGGACTCTTGGACTCTTACTCAATAGCGCTGCTTTAGTTTTGTTGTTTACTGCCACACATCAACCTGAATCCGCCGTAGGTATACATAAAAAGAGGAACAGAAATGTCGCCACTAGGAGGCGCCCCGCCACCACAGCCATCTCCTGATGGCGGATGGGGCTGGTTAGTGGTTGCAGCGGCTTTTATCTCCATTGGATTTTCATATGCATTTCCCAAAGTGGTCACAGCATTCTTCAAAGAAATCCAGCTCATATTCAACACTGCTTACAGTGAGCATGGATATCATCCACCATGCTGGCTGTTATGTACGCAGGAGGTCCCATAAGTAGTGTTTTGGTGAATAAATATGGTAGCCGGCCAGTGGTGATGGTTGGAGGTTTGTTATGCTGTTTGGGAATGGTCTCGGCCTCTTACAGTACCAGCGTAATAGACCTTTACCTCACAAGGGATTCGTTTGTGGTTTAGGTCTAGCCTTCAACCTGCAACCTGCCTTAACAACCTTGTACCTATAAGAAATGACCTGAATTTGAAAGGGAAAGGTACATGAAGGCTGTGTATATTGTTACCATGCTAATTTAACTTATATGCAGAGTACATCATGCAAAATGATGGTCTGGATGAAGCACAAGATGGAATTAAGACTGCCAGGAGAAATATCGATAACCTCAGATATGCAAATGACACCACCCTAATGTCAGAAACTGAAGAGGAACTAAAAAGCCTCTTGATTAGATTGAAAGAGAAGACTGAAAAAACTGGCTTAGATGAAATGTATGGAAAGAGTAACATGGAAACTTACATTATCATATGTAAAGCTGACAACCAATGTGAATGTGCTGTAAGACTAAGGGAACTTACATAGGTGCTATGTAAAACCTAGAGAGGTAGAATGGGGAGGGAGATGGGAGGGAAGTTCAAGTGGGAGGGGTCATGTGTATTCCTATGGCTGATTCCGGTTTATGTATGGCAGTAAAGAACAAAACTCTGCATTCACCCTGTGATACGAAGGCGAACTGGCAGTGAACGGATCGCTGCAGGGACCACCCGGTGCCGGAGACCAGGTAAAGAGTCAGTCTGAAGATGTGGTGCTTACCTGGGCAACCTTGGACACGGGAGTTTTGGAAACCAAAGGACTCTTGGACTCTTACTCAATAGCGCTGCTTTAGTTTTGTTGTTTACTGCCACACATCAACCTGAATCCGCCGTAGGTATACATAAAAAGAGGAACAGAAATGTCGCCACTAGGAGGCGCCCCGCCACCACAGCCATCTCCTGATGGCGGATGGGGCTGGTTAGTGGTTGCAGCGGCTTTTATCTCCATTGGATTTTCATATGCATTTCCCAAAGTGGTCACAGCATTCTTCAAAGAAATCCAGCTCATATTCAACACTGCTTACAGTGAGCATGGATATCATCCACCATGCTGGCTGTTATGTACGCAGGAGGTCCCATAAGTAGTGTTTTGGTGAATAAATATGGTAGCCGGCCAGTGGTGATGGTTGGAGGTTTGTTATGCTGTTTGGGAATGGTCTCGGCCTCTTACAGTACCAGCGTAATAGACCTTTACCTCACAAGGGGATTCGTTTGTGGTTTAGGTCTAGCCTTCAACCTGCAACCTGCCTTAACAATCCTTGGTAAATACTTCTATAAGAAATGACCTGTGGCAAATGGCCTTGCAATGCCAGGCAGTACTATTATCTTAAGTACACTGGCTCCTTTTAATCAGTACCACTTTAATACTTATGGCTGGATGGGTAGCTTCATGATTTTGGCAGGTTTACTGTTAAACTGCTATGTGGCTGGGGCCCTTATGAGACCTGTTGAACCCAAAGAAACTACCAAGTCTAAAAATAAGGTTGATGTAAGAGACTGATACCAGTATGAAGAAAAGACAAAGGAAGTTATCAGTATGGGGAAGAATTAGTAAGTATTTAGATTTCTCCCTTTTTAAGCATAGGGGATTTCTGATATACTTATCTGGAAATGTCATAATGTTTCTGGGATTCTTTGCCTCTGTTATATTCTTGGCTCCATATGGAAAGACAAAGGAATTGATGAGTATTCTGTGGTTTTCTTGCTGTCTGTTATGACTTTTTTTGATATGTTCACCAGACCAGTCGGTGTAGGACTCATTGCAAATTACAAATTAATCTGACCCCGAATCCAGTACTTCTTCAGTTTTGCAGTGATATTCACTGGAATCTGTCATCTCTTTTTGAGCAGTTAAAATTTGAGATTATGCATATAAAGAATTCATGCATTTGGGTTTATTTGCATGTATGAGTCTGGTTGTGGTGGTTAAATGATTTTAAAGTCTTTCAGTGACTTCCAGTTTTGGTTGAAGAGATCTGATTCTCAAAATGCTGGTTTAAGTAGTTAGAAAGAATATGTTTGTATAAGAATATCCTCTCCACATTTCATTTTTTATTTGATATTAAAGTGTGAAATGGAATGGAAGGAAATGATTTTTTCCTAAACATTATCACAGAGACCAACTTTAATACACTTAAGAATAAGAACACAAGGTGTCTGGAGAAAAAAGACAAGTTTAAAAAGGATATTATTGCTGTATATATATATATATATATATATATTTAAACTGTTTTTTTTTTTTAATTTTGGTCTCTTTTATTGGCTTATTTATTTACTTATTTGTTTTCATCCATCTTTGTTCTTTGGCCTGTGTGGGCCTCCCATCACAGTGGTATAAATATATTTGTAAATTTATGGAGAAGAAAAGAAATGTGTTACATATGCATAATGCTTTATAGTGTGGATTTTAAAGATAAGAACATGGATGAAAATGAGGGTGATATTAATTTGAAAATGTAATTAACTGCTGTTAAAAAATTTGCATATATGAAATAAATTTGAAAAAATTTAAAAAGAGAACAAAACTCTCTAAAAGTAAATAATAATAATAATAATAATAATAATACCCCCCAAATGCCTCAACATTCAAATAAACAAAGATCATGGCATCTGGTCTCATCATTTCATGGCAAATAGATGGGCAAACAATGTAAATAGTGACAGACTTTATTATCTTGGGTTCCAAAATCACTGCAGCCATGAAATTAAAAGACACTTGCTCTTTGGAAGAAAAGCTATGACAAACCTAGACAGTGCATTCAAAAGCAGAGAATTACTTTGCCAACAAAGGTCCATGTAATCAAAACTATGGTTTTTCCAGTAGTCATGTACAGAGATGTGAGAGTTCAACCATAATGAAGACTGAGCACCAAAGAACTGATGTCTTTGAACTGTGGTATTGGAGAAGATTCTCAAAAGTCCCTTGGACTGCAAGAAGATCAAACCAGTCAATCCTAAAGGAAATCAACCCTGGATATTCATTGGAAGAATGGATACTGAAGCTGAAACTCCAATACTTTGGCCTCCGGATACGAAGAGCCTACTCAATGGAGCTGGAGGCACTCTGAAATAAAATCTCTGTGTTTTTCAAAGAATGCATCTTGGACCATCTCTGTGTGAAGATTAATATAGAGAAACCTCAATTAAAATAAAGTGATGAGACCAGAAGTTGGAGCTCCGATTCCCTACAACGACAGGAGAGCCCAACTGGAAAAAGAAAGACTTTTGCCTGGCAAGAGTGCAGTCAATGAGACACTGCCATATATAGCTTCCAGCATCTTTTATTTTTCCTAGAATCTGGATACAATAAACTCCAGCAGGGCAGTGGTCAATACTGTTCAAGTCTCACATTTTAGATTAACTACTTAAATATTATAAATGCGAATGCATATTCTCACAACTGGGAAACTAAAATTATACATAAACTTACTCATTATTTATATAATCATACACAATTTCATATGCGACAGGAGCTTATTATACTATAGAATCTGACCTCACAAACTAGCTCACATATAAAACAGTTACTCTCTGCTTATCTGTCCTAACCTATGGAGTGTTGCAACAATGCTTTTTAAGATGTTCTTAAAACAGATGAGTTCTCAACACAAGGGTAACAAACCTAAAGTTCCACCCTGAAAACACAAACCCATAAATAGAAAATTGTTTCATCAGAAATAGCTTATGAGTATCTCTTACCAAAATAGTACAGTGTTGTCCAAAAGAAGACACAGGTTTCTCATTAAACGTTTTTTTTTTTTTAAATGGGTCTCAGATTCTGTGAAAGATATTTTGTCAAGTTGTTTCCATTAAAAAGTACTGATTTTAAAAACTAATAACTTAAATAACTTAAAACTGCCACACACAAGACATATGGTCCACAAAACCTTCTCCTTTCTGTTTGAAGGTTTTACGATGCATCGCTATCATTAACCAGTCTCCTATTAAACTTAAACGGCCAATTGAGACAAACAGCTCTGAGACCATTCTTCCACCACTGATTAAGACTGAGGTGGCAGAAAGCTAATATACTATTTAGCCTTCTGAACTTTCTGGGCAGACCGGGTGACCTTGCCAGCTCCAGCTGCCTTCTTGTCCGCTGCTTTGATGACACTCACAGCAACTGTCTGCCTCATGTCAAGCACAGCAAAGTGGGCCAGGGGAGGAGAGTCAGAGAAACTCTCAACACACACGGGCTTGCAAGGAACCATATCAATGATGGCAGCATCACCAGATTTCAAGAATTTGGGGCCATCTTCCAGCTTTTTCCCAGAACAATGATCAATCTTCTCCTTCATCTCAGCAAACTTGCAAGCAATGTGAGCTGTGTGACAACCCAGCACAGGTGCGTATCCAGCACTGATTTGGCCTGGATGTTTCAAAAATAATAATCACCTGAGCTGTGAAGCCAGCTGCTTCCATTGGTGGGTCATTTGTGCTGTCACCAGCCACACTGCCACTGCAAACATATTTGACAAACACGTTCTTGATGTTGAAGCCCACATTGTCCCCAAGAAGGACTTCACTCAAAGCTTCATAGTGCCTTTCCATAGACTTCACTTCAGTTGTTATGTTGACTGGAGCAAAGGTGACTACCATGCTAGGTTTGAGAACACCAGTCTCCACTCAAACCCACAGGGACAATACCAACTTGACCAATTTTGTAGATATCCTGGAGGGGCAAACACAAGGGCTTGTCAGTTGGATGAATTGGTGGCAGGATGCAAGCCAGAGCTTCAGGCAGGGTGGTTCCACTGACATCACCATCCTTACAGGTGACTTTCCATTCCTTGAACCGTGGCATGTTAGCTCTTGGCTCCAACATGTTGTCATCATTCCAGCCATAAATTGTCACAAATGCTACTGTGTCAATGTCAATTTTCTTTTTTTTTTTTGGGCACACCTGAAACATATTTATTCATAGAGCATACATAAATGAAAGGGAAGGGCTTTCAGAAACAGTTATCTGGCAGTGACAGTTATCAGTGTTCAGATGGCCTCAATGGGTTTAAGAAAGATGCCAACACTGCTAAAATAGCTCTTCCGTGCCACAATTCACTTTAATAAATACTGATGTCTCCAAGTCTTCTGAGGAGGAGAATGAGACAGGTGGGTCGAGGACAGCGTGGACAATGCCAGAGGACCCGGGACTTCTTATTACCAGGGAGAGAAGACAACTTCCTGCCAGGGGTGATTTTAGAATGCCCAGAAAAGACCCTCAAGGAGGTGGGTGGGAATGATGATGAATTACAAGCATAAAACTCCCCCACTTCCCTACGTAAGTCAGGAATTCCTCTAACCGGAGCTAGAGATAAAATGGAAATGCTTGTGGCTCTGCAGGAGATAATTCAGAGATTTTAATTCACCGTCAGGTGTAAACGATGCTTCCAGAAAACTGATCGATCCTGAAGAAAGGAGCATGGGAGAAAGACCCAGGCAGGGTTGCTGAGGTGTGATTGGAGCTGACAGGATCCACATTTTGGTTTTGGTTCAGGACTGGCTCTGATTGGGTGGGAGGCAGAGAGAAAGCATAACCTGTTCTCTTGAGAGCAGGAAGATGGGGTTGTCAGAGAGTGGGCATGCCAAAGATGCCAACCTTTGGCTGCCTTTTCTGCAAGCCTCAGGCACTTCGCTCACAAGGATGCCTCCAATGTCTTTTTATCCATCTTGACAACAGTCACTTTGGCACAGGACACTGTTTTCAGATGTGTTCAGAAGAAACAACTTTCTTAACGTGGATGCTGACTTCCTTAACAATTTCCTTGTATCTCTTCTGGCTGAAGGATGACTTGGCAGAGTTCATTTTGTTAACTCCAACAATCAGTTGTTTCACGCCCAGAGTGTAAGCCAGAAAGGCATGCTCACAGATTTGCCCATTCTTAGAGAAACCGGTTTCAAATTCACCAACACCAGCATCAACAATCAGGAAGCACAGTCAGCCTGGGATGCACCTGATTATATTTTTGAGGAAGTGTGTCCTGGGGCATCAATGATGTTAACATAGTACTTACTGACCTCAAATTCCAAAGAGAGAGATCAATGGTAATACCATACTCATGTTCAACTTTCAGTCTGTCTAAGACCCAGGCCTACTTGAAGGGGCCCTTTCCCATCTCGGCAGCCTCCATCTCAAACTTTTCAGTTGTTCTTTTGTTGATCCCACAATGTTTGTAGATCAGCTAGCCTGTCATGGTAGACTTCCTTGAATCTGTGTGTCCAATGACAATGATGTTGATGTGGGTCTTTTTCTTTCCCATTTTTGCGTAGGTTGAATGGTGCCAGGGGTGATTTTAGAATGCCCAGAAAAGACCCTCAAGGAGGTGGGTGGGAATGATGATGAATTACAAGCATAAAACTCCCCCACTTCCCTACGTAAGTCAGGAATTCCTCTAACCGGAGCTAGAGATAAAATGGAAATGCTTGTGGCTCTGCAGGAGATAATTCAGAGATTTTAATTCACCGTCAGGTGTAAACGATGCTTCCAGAAAACTGATCGATCCTGAAGAAAGGAGCATGGGAGAAAGACCCAGGCAGGGTTGCTGAGGTGTGATTGGAGCTGACAGGATCCACATTTTGGTTTTGGTTCAGGACTGGCTCTGATTGGGTGGGAGGCAGAGAGAAAGCATAACCTGTTCTCTTGAGAGCAGGAAGATGGGGTTGTCAGAGAGTGGGCATGCCAAAGATGCCAACCTT
The DNA here is from genome assembly GCA_022376925.1 of Tragulus kanchil. NCBI lineage: Eukaryota > Metazoa > Chordata > Mammalia > Artiodactyla > Tragulidae > Tragulus > Tragulus kanchil. The sequence continues at coordinate 78,354,069 of JAIOJX010000032.1, forward strand.
TGGCTGCCTTTTCTGCAAGCCTCAGGCACTTCGCTCACAAGGATGCCTCCAATGTCTTTTTATCCATCTTGACAACAGTCACTTTGGCACAGGACACTGTTTTCAGATGTGTTCAGAAGAAACAACTTTCTTAACGTGGATGCTGACTTCCTTAACAATTTCCTTGTATCTCTTCTGGCTGAAGGATGACTTGGCAGAGTTCATTTTGTTAACTCCAACAATCAGTTGTTTCACGCCCAGAGTGTAAGCCAGAAAGGCATGCTCACAGATTTGCCCATTCTTAGAGAAACCGGTTTCAAATTCACCAACACCAGCATCAACAATCAGGAAGCACAGTCAGCCTGGGATGCACCTGATTATATTTTTGAGGAAGTGTGTCCTGGGGCATCAATGATGTTAACATAGTACTTACTGACCTCAAATTCCAAAGAGAGAGATCAATGGTAATACCATACTCATGTTCAACTTTCAGTCTGTCTAAGACCCAGGCCTACTTGAAGGGGCCCTTTCCCATCTCGGCAGCCTCCATCTCAAACTTTTCAGTTGTTCTTTTGTTGATCCCACAATGTTTGTAGATCAGCTAGCCTGTCATGGTAGACTTCCTTGAATCTGTGTGTCCAATGACAATGATGTTGATGTGGGTCTTTTTCTTTCCCATTTTTGCTTAGGTTTAATGGTGACTTTCACAACAACTATGTCTTGGCAGCAACCCTATTACAAAAAATCAAAGCCACTATATTTTTAACTCTCAGTTCCTCCAATAGATTCTTTTTTGCTATAGCCCTCTCAATTTCCTTTCCCCATCTAGAAAAGCATTTTCTTCTTCTTGCTGTGTGGGGACATGCATGTTTTTTGCCATGGTTACAGCCTCCAAATGGCAATTCTTTGCTGATTCTCAATAAACCAATTTTTGCTGGACAAATAACTGGCTTTCTATTTGATTTAGGTCAACACATTAGCAATATCTTGAGTAATCATTCAAATGCAAATTTCTAGTTTCCACTCTAAACTCTGAGAGGTGAAGCTTGAAAATCTGCGTTATTATTATCACTTCACGTAAGTTTCATGTCCACACAAAGATTTAGAAGTGCTGACCTAGTTTAGAACCTGCCTGTCAATGCAGGAGCTGCAAGGGACATGGATTTGATCCCTGGGTCATGAGGATCCCCTAGAGGAGAGCCTGGCAACTCATTCCAGTATTCTTGCCTGGAGAATGCCATGGACAGAGGAGTGTGGTGAGCCACTATCCAAAGGGCTGCAAAGAGTTGGAAATGACTGAGCATGCATGCACATGAGTAAAGCTGAAGGTATACATAGTCTAAAACCTGGCAATTCTGCTAATTCTACAGAAACTCTTACACATATAGCAAATAAATATGTATTAAAATGTTACTGTACTATAACCATATGAAGAAAACCATACACAGTGAAAATTGATGAAATTAGTTTTATGCTTTAAAATTGGTGAATCTCAAAATTGAGAGTGAAATAAGCATATCACAAAAGATAACACAAAGTATGAACCCACTTAAGTAAACATATACATGTGCTCAAAATGGTGATTTGGGTATATATTATGCATGTTGTCAACATTTATGGAAATGATTTTCATAAATTCAGGGTGAGGTGGGATTGGAGGTTGTTATTTGGAAGAGGTACCCAATAGGCTTCCAAACTACTAGTAATTATGTATTTCTTAAAGTGTGTGTTGAGTAGATTTTAATTGTTGAACTATTTATTTCATCATTATTTTAAGATTGTAACTATATAATATCACCCTTCAAATATGTGAAATAGTTAACAATTATTAAAAAAGAAAACAAAAGAATATATTTTCCCCATAAAAAGAATTTATAATGCAAAGAGAAGAGCTTCATAAAATTAAGGCTACCTGCAAATAATGTACTTGCCTGCCAGAAGAAAAATCGACAGTCTTCTAGAGAAAGAAAGTAGGACCAAAAATCCCAACAGTACTAGGTGTAGCTCCACCCACATCCCCCTGAAAAGGTAAATCAAGAGATGACCAGCAGGTAGAGTTAGCAGACTTTAAAGCAGTTAACAATATGATAAAGACTTAATAGGAAAAAATGGTCAAATTGGACTCTGGTCTATTTGATTTAGGTCAACACATTAGCAATATCTTGCGTAATCATTCAAATGCAAATTTCTAGTTTCCACTCTAAACTCTGAGAGGTGAAGCTTGAAAATCTGCGTTATTATTATCACTTCACGTAAGTTTCATGTCCACACAAAGATTTAGAAGTGCTGACCTAGTTTAGAACCTGCCTGTCAATGCAGGAGCTGCAAGGGACATGGATTTGATCCCTGGGTCATGAGGATCCCTAGAGGAGAGCCTGGCAACTCATTCCAGTATTCTTGCCTGGAGAATGCCATGGACAGAGGAGTGTGGTGAGCCACTATCCAAAGGGCTGCAAAGAGTTGGAAATGACTGAGCATGCATGCACATGAGTAAAGCTGAAGGTATACATAGTCTAAAACCTGGCAATTCTGCTAATTCTACAGAAACTCTTACACATATAGCAAATAAATATGTATTAAAATGTTACTGTACTATAACCATATGAAGAAAACCATACACAGTGAAAATTGATGAAATTAGTTTTATGCTTTAAAATTGGTGAATCTCAAAAATTGAGAGTGAAATAAGCATATCACAAAAGATAACACAAAGTATGAACCCACTTAAGTAAACATATACATGTGCTCAAAATGGTGATTTGGGTATATATTATGCATGTTGTCAACATTTATGGAAATGATTTTCATAAATTCAGGGTGAGGTGGGATTGGAGGTTGTTATTTGGAAGAGGTACCCAATAGGCTTCCAAACTACTAGTAATTATGTATTTCTTAAAGTGTGTGTTGAGTAGATTTTAATTGTTGAACTATTTATTTCATCATTATTTTAAGATTGTAACTATATAATATCACCCTTCAAATATGTGAAATAGTTAACAATTATTAAAAAAGAAAACAAAAGAATATATTTTCCCCATAAAAAGAATTTATAATGCAAAGAAAAGAGCTTCATAAAATTAAGGCTACCTGCAAATAATGTACTTGCCTGCCAGAAGAAAAATCGACAGTCTTCTAGAGAAAGAAAGTAGGACCAAAAATCCCAACAGTACTAGGTGTAGCTCCACCCACATCCCCCTGAAAAGGTAAATCAAGAGATGACCAGCAGGTAGAGTTAGCAGACTTTAAAGCAGTTAACAATATGATAAAGACTTAATAGGAAAAAATGGTCAAATTAGGTAATCAGATGTGAAACATCAGTAGGAAACAAGCTTCTTACAAAAGAAACAAATGGGCATTCTAAAATAAGAAGTACAATATTTGAAATGGGCAGTTTCTTAGAGAAGATTAATCTCCCAAGACTCAACCAGGAAGAAATAGAAACTATGAACAACCCAATCACAAGCTCAGAAATAGAATTTGTGATTAAATATCTACCCAAAAATAAAAGCCCAGGGCCAGATGGCTTCACAGCCGAATTCTACCAAACATTTAAAGAAGAGCTAATGCCTGTCCTTCTAAAACTCTTCCAAAAAATTGCACAGGAAGGAACACTTCCAAACACATTCTACGAGGCCACCATCACCCTGATACCAAAGCCAGGCAAAGACAACACAAAAAAAGAAAATTATAGAGCAGTTTCACTAATGAACTTGGATGCCAAGATCCTCAACAAAATCCTAGCAAACAGAATTCAACAACACATCAAAAAGCTCATACATCACGATCAAGTTGGGTTCATCCCAGGCATGCAAGGATTTTCCAATATACACAAATCCATCAATGTGATACATCATATCAACAAATTGAGAGACAAAAATCACATGATCATCTCAATAGACACAGAAAAAGCCTTTGACAAAGTACAGCATCCATTTATGATAAAAACTCTTCAAAAAATGGGCATAGAAGGAGCTTATCTTAACATAGTGAAAGCCATATATGAGAAGCCCACAGCAAACATTATCCTCAATGGTGAAAAACTGAAAGCATTCCCTCTAAGATCAGGAACAAGACAGGGGTGTCCACTTTCACCACTCTTATTCAACATAGTCCTGGAAGTTCTAGCAACAGCAATAAGAGAAGAGAAAGAAATCAAAGGAATCCAGATTGGAAAAGAAGAAGTCAAACTCTCTATTTGCAGATGACATGATATTATACATAGAAAACCCTGAAGACACTATTACAAAACTACTAGAGCTAATCAACGAACTTAAGTCGTGGGATACAAAATCAATATACAGAAATCACTGGCATTCCTGTACACAAACAATGAAAAATCAGAAAACGAAATCAAAGAGGCAATCCCCTTCACCATTGCAACAAAGAGAATGAAATACCTAGGACTAAACCTGCCCAAAGAAACTAAAGAACTGTACACAGAAAGTTATAAGACACTGATGAAAGAAATCAGAGAAGACTTAAACAGATGGAGAGATATCCCATGTTCCTGGGTCGGAAGAATCAATATTGTGAAAATGACCATACTACCAAATATCATCTACAGATTCAATGTGATCCCTATCAAACTGCCAATGACATTCTTCACAGAAGTATACCAAAGAATAACACAGTTCATATGGAAATACAAAAGACCCCAAATAGCCAAAGCAATCCTGAGGAAGAAGAATGGAGCTGGAGGGATGAGCCTCCCTAACTTCAGACCCTACTACAAAGCAACAGTCCTCAAGACAGTATGGTACTGGCACAAAAACAGAAATATCGACCAATGGAACAAGATAGACAACCAGAGATAAACCCACGCACCCATGGGTACCTTATTTTTGACAAAGGAGGCGAACATATAAAATGGGACAAAGACAGCCTCTTCAACAAATGGTGCTGGGAAAACTGGACAGCTACATGCAAAAAAATGAAGTTGGAATATTCCCTGACACCATGCGCAATGATCAACTCAAAATGGACTAAAGACCTAAATGTTAGACCAGAAACCATCAAACTCTTAGAGGAGAATATAGGCAAAACCCTCAAGGACATAAATCAAAACAAGATCTTCCATGACCCACCTACCAGAATAGCGGAACTGAAAAGAAAAATGAACATGTGGGACCTCATGAAACTTAAAAGCTTTTGTACAGCAAAAGAAATTACAAAAAAGCTGAACAGACACCCCACAGAGTGGGAGAACATCATAGCAAATGAAACAACAGACAAAGAATTAATCTCCAAAATCTACAAGCAACTCAGACAACTCAGCACAGGAAAAATGAACAACCCAATCAAAAAATGGGAAAAGGACCTAAATAGACACCTCTCCAAAGAGGACATACTGATTGCCCAAAACACATGAAACGATGCTCAACTTCACTAATAATTAGAGAAATGCAAATCAAAACTACAATGAGATATCACCTCACACCCGTCAAAATGGCCATCATCAACAAATCGACAGACAATAAATGCTGGAGAGGGTGTGGAGAAAAGGGAACACTCCTGCATTGTCGGTGGGAATGTAAATTGATACAGCCTCTATGGAAGACAGTATGGAGATTTCTTAAAAAATTAAAAGTAGAAGCACCATACGACCCAGAAATCCCACTCTTAGGCTTATATTCTGATGAAATCAAAACTGAAATAAGCACTTGTACCCCAATGTTCATTGCAGGTCTCTATACAATAGCTAAAACATGGAAGCAACCTAGATGCCCATCGACGAACGAATGGATACAAAAGCTCTGGTATGTATATACAATGGATTACTACTCAGTTGTTAAAAGAAATGCAGAAGACTCAGTCCTAATGAGGTGGCTAGATCTAGAACCTATCGTAAAAAGTGAAGTCACGACTTCCCTGGTGGTCCAGTGGGTAAGGACACCGCCTTGCAGTGCATCGCTTCGATCCCTGGCCTGGGAAGATCCCACATGCCGCGGAGCAGCTGGACCGATGTGTCCAATTACAGAGTCAGAGCTCTGGAGCGCATGCGCCCAGAGCCGGTGCTCTGCGACAACAGAGGCCACCGCGATGTGAGGCCCCCACGGGCCAAAGAACAAAGATGGATGAAAAATAAATAAATGAAAGACCAATAGAAGTGGCCCCCCCATCTCCCTTCTCCCCAACCCGCCCCCCCCCCCCGCAAAAGAAACCATTAAAAAAAAAAAAACTGAAGTCAGTCAGAAAGAGAAGGACAAATACAATATATTAACACATATATATGGAATCTAGTAGGATGGTGATGATGGCAAACGCAGTGATGTGAGGGAAAGACAGACATGGACAGTGGACATATGGATATTGTGGGGAAGGAATAGAGGGCGGGAGGCGTAAAGGAAGTAGCATGAAGGCCTGTACTATCATAAGTGAAGAAAATAGCTATAGTCATTGCTCTGTGAGAAAAGGAGATCCTTCAGGGGTGCTGTGTGATGGTCGGGAGGGTTGGGAATGGGGGGATATACATATGACTAATCTGGGAACATACATATCTGTAAACAACAAAACTCTGTAATATTTAAAAGTAAAATAAAAGTTAAAGAAAAAAAGAAGTTCATTTCTATCATGTTTACAGATTCCATATATAAGTGTTATCATATGCTATTTATCTTTCTCTGTCTGACTTATTTCACTAAGTATGATAATCTCTAGATGTATCCATGTTGCTGTAAATGGCATTATTTCATTGATTTTATGGCCGAGTAGAATTCCACCATGTACATATACCTCATCTTTATTCATTCATCTGTTGATGGACACTTAGGTTGCTTCTAAGTGTTATCTATTGTAAATAGTGCTGCTATGAACATTGAGATGCATGTATCTTTTCAAATTATAGTTTTTGCTGGATATATGCCCCAAAATGGGATAATTGGATCACATAGTAATTCTGTTTTTAGTTTTTCTTAAGGAACCTCCATAGTGTTCTCCGTAGTGGCTGTGCCAATTTACAATCCCACCAACAGTGTAGGAAGATTACTTCTTCTCCACACTTCCTTCAGCATATATTATTTGTAGAATTTTTGATGATGGCCATTCTGACTGATATGAAGTGATACCTCATTATAGCTTTGATTTGCATTTCTTTAATAGTGATGTTGAGCCCCTTTCCGTGTTCCTATTGGCCATCTGCATGTCTTCTCTGGAGAAATATCTGATGGATCTTCTGCCCATTTTTTGATTAGGTTGTCTTTTTGTTGTTGTTATTGAGCTGTGTGAGCTATTTGTATATTTTGGAATTAACCCCTTGCTGATTGCATACTTTGAAAATATTTTCTCACAGTCTGTAGGGATGTGCATGTGTTTTGTTTAGTTTCCTTTGCTGTGCAAAAGCTTTTAACTTCAATTAGGTTTCATTTCTTTTTAATCTCATTACTCTAGGAGATGGTTTCAAAAAATATTACTGTGATTAAAGAGGGTTCTGTGTATATTTTCCTAGACATTTTAGAGTACGCAGTTTAACATTTAGGTCTTTAATCCATTTTGAGTTTGTTTTTCTGTGTGATGTTTGAGAATGTTCTAACTTCATTCTTTTACATGCAGCTGGCCCAGTACTACATCTTTTTCCAGCACCACATCTGGTGAAGAGACTGTCTTTCTCCATTGTAAAATCTTCCTCCATTGTTATAGATTGTGTGCATGCTCAGTTGTGTCCAACTCTTTGTGACCCTTTGGACTGCAGTCTGCCAGGCTTATCTGTCCTTGGGATTTTTCATGCTGACTTTTACCGAAAGCCTTTTCTGCATCTATTGAGATGATCATACGGTTTTTATTCTTCACTTTGTTAGTGTAGTGAATCACATTTGCATGTATCTTTTCAATTTAGTTTGCTGGATATATGCCCCAAATTTTTTTTTGTTGATGGACACTTAGGTTGCTTCTAAGTGTTATCTATTGTAAATAGTGCTGCTATGAACATTGAGATGCATGTATCTTTTCAAATTATAGTTTTTGCTGGATATATGCCCCAAAATGGGATAATTGGATCACATAGTAATTCTGTTTTAGTTTTCTTAAGGAACCTCCATAGTGTTCTCCGTAGTGGCTGTGCCAATTTACAATCCCACCAACAGTGTAGGAAGATTACTTCTTCTCCACACTTCCTTCAGGATATATTATTTGTAGAATTTTTGATGATGGCCATTCTGACTGATATGAAGTGATACCTCATTATAGCTTTGATTTGCATTTCTTTAATAGTGATGTTGAGCCCCTTTCCGTGTTCCTATTGGCCATCTGCATGTCTTCTCTGGAGAAATATCTGATGGATCTTCTGCCCATTTTTTGATTAGGTTGTCTTTTTGTTGTTGTTATTGAGCTGTGTGAGCTATTTGTATATTTTGGAATTAACCCCTTGCTGATTGCATACTTTGAAAATATTTTCTCACAGTCTGTAGGGATGTGCATGTGTTTTGTTTAGTTTCCTTTGCTGTGCAAAAGCTTTTAACTTCAATTAGGTTTCATTTCTTTTTAATCTCATTACTCTAGGAGATGGTTTCAAAAAATATTACTGTGATTAAAGAGGGTTCTGTGTATATTTTCCTAGACATTTTAGAGTACGCAGTTTAACATTTAGGTCTTTAATCCATTTTGAGTTTGTTTTTCTGTGTGATGTTTGAGAATGTTCTAACTTCATTCTTTTACATGCAGCTGGCCCAGTACTACATCTTTTTCCAGCACCACATCTGGTGAAGAGACTGTCTTTCTCCATTGTAAAATCTTCCTCCATTGTTATAGATTGTGTGCATGCTCAGTTGTGTCCAACTCTTTGTGACCCTTTGGACTGCAGTCTGCCAGGCTTATCTGTCCTTGGGATTTTTCATGCTGACTTTTACCGAAAGCCTTTTCTGCATCTATTGAGATGATCATACGGTTTTTATTCTTCACTTTGTTAGTGTAGTGAATCACATTGTTTGATTTTCAGATATTGAAAAATTCTTGCATTCCTGAGATTCATCACACTTGATAATGACATATGATCCTTTTAATGTATGATGAGTTGGACTGCTAGTATTTTGTTGAGGATTTTTGCATCTATGTTCATCAGTGATATTGATCCGTAATTCTTTCACTTTTTTTGATATTAGGGTGATGGCAGCCTCATAGAATGAATTTGGAAATGCTCTTTCCTCTGCAATGTTTTGGAATAATTTCAGAAGGATAGGTGTTAACTCTTCTCTAAATGTTTGGAGGAATTCACCTGTGAAGATATCTGGTCCTGGACTTTTGTTTGTTTTAAAAATTATGGATTCAGTTTCAGTACTGGTAATTGGTCTGTTGATATTTTCTATTTCTTCCTGTTTCAGTCTTCAAAGACTTTACCTTTCTCTGAATTTGTCTGTTTCCTCTAGGTTGTCCATTTTACTGGCATATTATTGTCCATAGTAGCCTCTTATCATCTCCACCCCCTGCCCCCACATTTTCCTTACTTTAAAAAATTAAAAAGAAAAGTATTGATTTGGCTGCTTTGGGTCTTCACTGTGGCTCATGTGGCATGGGGGATCTACCAGGAATCAAACCCATGTCTCTCACATTGCAAGCCAGATTCGTAACCACTGGACCACTAGGGAAGTCCCTTGTATGATCTCTTGTATTTCTGTGGGGTCAGTTGTAACTTCTCCTTTGTCATTTCTGATTTTATTGATTTGGGCCTTATCTCCCTATCCCCCCTTGGTGAGTTTGGCTAAGGATTTATGAATTTGGTTTTTTTTTTTTCAAAAAACCAACTTTTAGTTTCATTGACTATACTTTTTCCAGCACCACATCTGGTGAAGAGACTGTCTTTCTCCATTGTAAAATCTTCCTCCATTGTTATAGATTGTGTGCATGCTCAGTTGTGTCCAACTCTTTGTGACCCTTTGGACTGCAGTCTGCCAGGCTTATCTGTCCTTGGGATTTTCATGCTGACTTTTACCGAAAGCCTTTTCTGCATCTATTGAGATGATCATACGGTTTTTATTCTTCACTTTGTTAGTGTAGTGAATCACATTGTTTGATTTTCAGATATTGAAAAATTCTTGCATTCCTGAGATTCATCACACTTGATAATGACATATGATCCTTTTAATGTATGATGAGTTGGACTGCTAGTATTTTGTTGAGGATTTTTGCATCTATGTTCATCAGTGATATTGATCCGTTATTCTTTCACTTTTTTTGATATTAGGGTGATGGCAGCCTCATAGAATGAATTTGGAAATGCTCTTTCCTCTGCAATGTTTTGGAATAATTTCAGAAGGATAGGTGTTAACTCTTCTCTAAATGTTTGGAGGAATTCACCTGTGAAGATATCTGGTCCTGGACTTTTGTTTGTTTTAAAAATTATGGATTCAGTTTCAGTACTGGTAATTGGTCTGTTGATATTTTCTATTTCTTCCTGTTTCAGTCTTCAAAGACTTTACCTTTCTCTGAATTTGTCTGTTTCCTCTAGGTTGTCCATTTTACTGGCATATTATTGTCCATAGTAGCCTCTTATCATCTCCACCCCCTGCCCCCACATTTTCCTTACTTTAAAAAATTAAAAAGAAAAGTATTGATTTGGCTGCTTTGGGTCTTCACTGTGGCTCATGTGGCATGGGGGATCTACCAGGAATCAAACCCATGTCTCTCACATTGCAAGCCAGATTCGTAACCACTGGACCACTAGGGAAGTCCCTTGTATGATCTCTTGTATTTCTGTGGGGTCAGTTGTAACTTCTCCTTTGTCATTTCTGATTTTATTGATTTGGGCCTTATCTCCCTATCCCCCCTTGGTGAGTTTGGCTAAGGATTTATGAATTTGGTTTTTTTTTTTTCAAAAAACCAACTTTTAGTTTCATTGATCTTTTCTTTTAGTTTCTACTTCATTTATTTCTACTCTAATTTGTATGATTTCTTTCCTTCTACTAACTTTGGATTTTTGCTTGTTCTTCTTTCTCTAGTTGCTTTAGGTATAGGGCAGACTTTTCTTAAAATAAACAAACAAAACCCCAAACCAAACCAAAAAAACGAACAAACAAAAAACCAAGCCCCAAAACCAACCCCACTGAACTCAAGGAGGAGACTCACAATAGCTACCTAATATATTTGTTGAATGAATGTCCCTGTGGATGGATGGATGGAGAAAAGGAGAGGAACGGTACGGAATGAACGAATTTAGAAGGCGCAAAGATGCCTGGAAACGCAGAAATTCTCATGAATCGCAAATTTATTGACTGAGGAGGTACTGGGACTGAGAGGTAGTCGCATAGAAACCAGAGAGGAAAAACTGCAGAACAAGATGCAGCTCCAGAGCTCAGTGGCTTCTTCTGGAGGATGCAGATGTGAAGGGTCGAGAAACCTCAGGGCAAAATCATGAGAACGCTAAGCCCATCCGCGCCCACGGAGAACACCTCCAAATTCTTCGTCTCCGTGGCGTCCAGGGGGCCTTACTTGCCCGGCCAGGTAGGAGCCTGCTTCTGCTGGGTCTGGTGGCAGACTGGGACGCCCTTGCCACCCCCGGAGACGCCCCCGGAGCTGCCGCCGCAGCTGGAGCCGCCGCCGCCCCCACCGCTGGAGAAGCACACGCCGCTGCCCCCGGAGGAGCCTCCGCCGCAGCCGCCGCCGCCGCCGCCGCCGCTCCCACCGCTGGAGAAGCAGGCGCCGCCGCCCCCGGAGGAACCGCCGCCGCAGTGGCCGGAAGAACCCCCTCCATAGCTCTGCTGGGGCAAGCAGGTGGTCTGGGAGGTATGCTGCGAGGACGAGAAGTAGCTGGAGCCGCCCCCGGAGGAGCCGCCGCCGCAACCTGAGCCGCCCCCGTAGGAGCCGCCGCCGCAGACGGAGCCGCCCCCGGAGGAGCCGCCGCCGCAGACGGAGCCGCCGCTAGAGACGCCTCCGTAGCTCTGGCATTGGACCTGCTGGCCAGAGGAGCCGCCGCCGCCGCTGGAGTAGCAGCCGCCCCCGGAGGAGCCGCCGCCGCTGGAGTAGCAGCCGCCCCCGGAGGAACCGCCGCCGCCGCTGGAGTAGCAGACGTTCCCTGAGGAGCCCCCGCCGCAGCTGGAGCCGCCGCCGGAGGAGTAGCCTCCGCAGCCGGAGCTACCGCCACCACCGGAGTACTTTACACTTCCACCAGAGCCGCCGCCGCAACTTCCGGAGCCGCCGCCACCAGAGTAGCCGCCGCCGCAACCTCCGGAGCTGCCGCCGCCGCTAGAGTAACCGCCGCCGCAGCTGGTGCTGCCGCCTCCTCCAGAATACTTCACATTTCCACCGGAGCCGCCCCCGCAACTTCCGGAGCCGCCGCCGCCGCCGCCGGAGTAGCCGCCACCGCAACCTCCGGAGCTACCGCCGCCGCTAGAGTAGCCGCCGCCGCAGCTGGTACTGCCGCCGCCTCCAGAATACTTCACATTTCCACCGGAGCCGCCCCCGCAACTTCCGGAGCCGCCGCCGCCGCCGCCGCCAGAGTAGCCGCCACCGCAACCTCCGGAGCTGCCGCCGCCGCTAGAGTAACCGCCGCCGCAGCTGGTGCTGCCGCCTCCTCCAGAATACTTCACATTTCCACCGGAGCCGCCCCCGCAACTTCCGGAGCCGCCGCCGCCGCCGCCGGAGTAGCCGCCACCGCAACCTCCGGAGCTACCGCCGCCGCTAGAGTAGCCGCCGCCGCAGCTGGTACTGCCGCCGCCTCCAGAATACTTCACATTTCCACCGGAGCCGCCCCCGCAACTTCCGGAGCCGCCGCCGCCGCCGCCGCCAGAGTAGCCGCCACCGCAACCTCCGGAGCTACCGCCGCTAGAGTAGCCGCTGCCGCAACCTCCGGAGCCGCCGCCGCCGCCGCAGCTGCCAGAGCCACCACCGCCACCGCTATAGAAGACGCCGCCGCTGCTGCCGCCAGAGGTTTTCCCACAGCCCACGGGGGGTTGAGGGGTGGGCTGCTTTTTCTGGTGAGACATGTTGTCTAAGGAGGAACTGAACCCTGGAAGGAGAGCAGAGAGCATCACTGCAAGACCAGCTGCAAGAAGATAAAGCGACACAGGCAGCTGCTTCCATGGCAACGTCCATCATCCTCCGAGCAGCACTGCCTGGCCCAGGCTTGATGCTCTTTCTGATCTGACTGGGAAGAGCACTCATCTAGGACTCCTAGGATTAGTGCTTTTAGAAAAAGAGCTGTGTTTCTCCTGTGAAAGTCTTTACCAGTTTTAAGTAGCCGCTTAGTGGTACCCACTTACATGTTCTGGCTCCTCATTTCTTGTAAAATGAGAAGGGTTGAGTATTTCACTTCTCAGTTCTCCTCCAATCCCAGCACTCATTCTCTGAGTGCAATTAGAAAATTACCACGAACCTCCACCTAGGGTGGGGGATTTTACCCATCCCTGGCACAACAGGAGGTTTGTTCGAATGCCAGAGGGCTGTTGCATTCTTTGCAACATTCTTTGCAAGAGAGAATTAGTATAAGCTCTTGGTTTGCTCCACTGACCTCAGCTATGATTGCCTTCCGGTTACCAGAAAAGGCAGGTGCCCCCATTGTCCTATCTGGAAACAGGAGAAAATATCCCAGTGGTCCTTCGGAGTAGCATCTTGGACCAAAAGATATCAGCTTTGCTTACCAAGGAGGCAAGCCTGGGTTGAGGGAACCAGATTAGCAGAAAATTGTGTCCAGCATCTCACAAGTCACTTCTCAGAACATTTTGTGTGAAACAGGCATTGGGTTCTTATGACTGCTAAAATCCCCACATCTGCAACATTGTCTGAATCATTCTTCCTGTCCTCTGCAAGTATACTCAGCCTCTCTTCCTTACAAGCTCACGAGATCCATCCAGACCATTCATGGGCAGCCTGGGACAGTCTGCAGAATACACTTCTGTGCGGGGGATGGGGTATGTCTCTCACAGGGCTGCCAGAGAGACAGGAGATAGTCTTGGTGGCATTTATTTGCTGGCCAGATCAGAAACACCGCCTGTACAGCTGCAGCTAAGACGCCGCGCTGAGAGGTTTTCCCACAGCCCACGGGGGTTGAGGGTGGGCTGCTTTTCTGGTGAGACATGTTGTCTAAGGAGGAACTGAACCCTGGAAGGAGAGCAGAGAGCATCACTGCAAGACCAGCTGCAAGAAGATAAAGCGACACAGGCAGCTGCTTCCATGGCAACGTCCATCATCCTCCGAGCAGCACTGCCTGGCCCAGGCTTGATGCTCTTTCTGATCTGACTGGGAAGAGCACTCATCTAGGACTCCTAGGATTAGTGCTTTTAGAAAAAGAGCTGTGTTTCTCCTGTGAAAGTCTTTACCAGTTTTAAGTAGCCGCTTAGTGGTACCCACTTACATGTTCTGGCTCCTCATTTCTTGTAAAATGAGAAGGGTTGAGTATTTCACTTCTCAGTTCTCCTCCAATCCCAGCACTCATTCTCTGAGTGCAATTAGAAAATTACCACGAACCTCCACCTAGGGTGGGGGCTTTTACACATCCCTGGCGCAACCGGAGGTTTGTTCGAATGCCAGAGGGCTGTTGCATTCTTTGCAACATTCTTTGCAAGAGAGAATTAGTATAAGCTCTTGGTTTGCTCCACTGACCTCAGCTATGATTGCCTTCCGGTTACCAGAAAAGGCAGGTGCCCCCATTGTCCTATCTGGAAACAGGAGAAAATATCCCAGTGGTCCTTCGGAGTAGCATCTTGGACCAAAAGATATCAGCTTTGCTTACCAAGGAGGCAAGCCTGGGTTGAGGGAACCAGATTAGCAGAAAATTGTGTCCAGCATCTCACAAGTCACTTCTCAGAACATTTTGTGTGAAACAGGCATTGGGTTCTTATGACTGCTAAAATCCCCACATCTGCAACATTGTCTGAATCATTCTTCCTGTCCTCTGCAAGTATACTCAGCCTCTCTTCCTTACAAGCTCACGAGATCCATCCAGACCATTCATGGGCAGCCTGGGACAGTCTGCAGAATACACTTCTGTGCGGGGGATGGGGTATGTCTCTCACAGGGCTGCCAGAGAGACAGGAGATAGTCTTGGTGGCATTTATTTGCTGGCCAGATCAGAAACACCGCCTGTACAGCTGCAGCTCAGCTCTCTTTCCTGCCTGAAACCCCATCAACATGAATGCAATCGGAAGAGCAGAGGTCTTGTAGGTCTCAAAGGGGAGAGAGGCCTTGCCCATCTATCACATGGTCCCCAGAGCCCATGCAGGCCTGGGCAAGATCAGCTGGCAAGATGAGAGCCAATAGAACTCACACTTACCCAAGGCACCAGGAGGGATGAGTGAGGAGAGGCGATGCTGGCTGTGTGAGGAGCCCTAGTGCTTCTGAGGTTTTATACTCTTTAGAGTTCTGACTCATCATCTATTGATCTGGACCAGCCTCTCATGTTTGACCTCAGTTACGTGACCTTAGGCTGTCACCCCACCCCCCCGGTGATTGCAGTCACAGGGTGACCCATTCATGAAGGTTTTGGCATTCTTGAGATGGGCCACCTCCTGTCTGACTGGCCCCTTCTCTGATGCAACTGTGAAGCAGGCTGGCCAACAGGATGGTAAGCCAGAGTGGATGTCAGACATTGTTTCCAAAACCTCTGGCATGGGGCACATGCCATACCAGAGGGCTGTGCTTGAGGAACAGGTCTCAGACTCTTCAGGCAGCTTAAGAGAGTCACCCTCTAGTTCTTAGTCTTTGGTCCAAGAGGTAGGCCCTTTCAAATCCCACTCTTTGGCTTTTGGTCCTATGGCTTGGAACCTCTCAGAATTTTATAGAGATCTTGTTTCTCCTTTGCTGAAAGTTTTTCCCTCAGGGTTTCGCATGGGTTTCACTTGGATGTTCCTGTATTGAGCACCCAGTATAAGCCCCTAGCAGCCAGTTCTGAGTTGCATGACATGGACAATGCCATAAAATAATGGGGAACCAATAGCAACTTTGATTTATTCCTAAAGACAGTGAATGTCTAAAACTACTGATTTTCACTATTGACTTTCTTGCAGAAGAATAAGCTAAAGAGATAGATCATGTGGTTCTTCCCACCATGGCCCTTCATCTCTGGGCTCATGTTGTCTTGTGCAGTAATGCTGACCTCAGCCTGCGGGGATGGGGTATGTCTCTCACAGGGCTGCCAGAGAGACAGGAGATAGTCTTGGTGGCATTTATTTGCTGGCCAGATCAGAAACACCGCCTGTACAGCTGCAGCTCAGCTCTCTTTCCTGCCTGAAACCCCATCAACATGAATGCAATCGGAAGAGCAGAGGTCTTGTAGGTCTCAAAGGGGAGAGAGGCCTTGCCCATCTATCACATGGTCCCCAGAGCCCATGCAGGCCTGGGCAAGATCAGCTGGCAAGATGAGAGCCAATAGAACTCACACTTACCCAAGGCACCAGGAGGGATGAGTGAGGAGAGGCGATGCTGGCTGTGTGAGGAGCCCTAGTGCTTCTGAGGTTTTATACTCTTTAGAGTTCTGACTCATCATCTATTGATCTGGACCAGCCTCTCATGTTTGACCTCAGTTACGTGACCTTAGGCTGTCACCCCACCCCCGGTGATTGCAGTCACAGGGTGACCCATTCATGAAGGCTTTGGCATTCTTGAGATGGGCCACCTCCTGTCTGACTGGCCCCTTCTCTGATGCAACTGTGAAGCAGGCTGGCCAACAGGATGGTAAGCCAGAGTGGATGTCAGACATTGTTTCCAAAACCTCTGGCATGGGGCACATGCCATACCAGAGGGCTGTGCTTGAGGAACAGGTCTCAGACTCTTCAGGCAGCTTAAGAGAGTCACCCTCTAGTTCTTAGTCTTTGGTCCAAGAGGTAGGCCCTTTCAAATCCCACTCTTTGGCTTTTGGTCCTATGGCTTGGAACCTCTCAGAATTTTATAGAGATCTTGTTTCTCCTTTGCTGAAAGTTTTTCCCTCAGGGTTTCGCATGGGTTTCACTTGGATGTTCCTGTATTGAGCACCCAGTATAAGCCCCTAGCAGCCAGTTCTGAGTTGCATGACATGGACAATGCCATAAAATAATGGGGAACCAATAGCAACTTTGATTTATTCCTAAAGACAGTGAATGTCTAAAACTACTGATTTTCACTATTGACTTTCTTGCAGAAGAATAAGCTAAAGAGATAGATCATGTGGTTCTTCCCACCATGGCCCTTCATCTCTGGGCTCATGTTGTCTTGTGCAGTAATGCTGACCTCAGCCTAAGAGGCAGCCATGGAATGGCATGGATTTGAGGTTAGGTGACTGGATTTGGGTGCTTCCTATGCTACTTGCCAGCTGTATCAAGGCCATAGCACCTTACCCAGTGCCTACACACAGGAGACACTTCAGAAGCATTTGTTGACTATTGAACAAACTTTCTGATGCTCAGCTACCTTGTCTGTCCAATAAGAATGGTAATAGTTGTTTCACTGAAGTTGCGAGGGGGGTCCATGGATGGCTTGAGGCACGTCTTGACTGGGAAAATAACTCAGAAATTCCTGGCTGACCCTAGACCAGTAGCATCAGCTCTATGTGTGTGAAGAGCAGCACTTTGTTCTCTTCTTTCATCACGGGAACTCAGCTGCTATTGTTTCAGATGCCACATCTGATGTTAATTCCATCCAGATATATGTTGAAATGACAGCTCCAATAATAAGCTGACGGTGGTTAATTACGGTGGAGTTTTAATGATCCGAATGATCTGATTAGATGGTAGCCTTCAGAAACTTGTGGCACTAGTTTTAGTTTGGACAGCACAAACCCAGGTGAACGCAGGAGGGGCTCAGCTGCTCCCCTCCTGAAAGAAGAGCCAGGAGGGAGAAGCCAGCATCTGTTGCAGAAAGTACATTTCAACTTGAAGCTGAGGCACCTTGGAGGTTTTGAGGGAAAAAGGCTCCAACTAGATGATTGCTGGGTAGAATAAAGGATGGTTTTATTTATCTGAGTTCTCTGGAGAAGTGGAGAAGTGGACTAAGGTTCCCACACTGATCTGTGGACCCATATTGGCCCATTACTATGTGTACTCTAGTCCTTAGGAAACTGTAAGTAGAAAGATGTTAGTAGAACGTTCATGGGAAGAAAAGTCTAATTCAGATGTCATGGCCCTCCTACCATTTTTATGGTATATGTTAAGACTTCATTTCTTTTAAAAGTGATGTTGACAAGAGGTCCAAGTCCTTATTTGTCAAAATGAGAATTTGGCTATCATCTTATTTGGTTATCACATTTTTTATTTTTGAGGGAGATGTTACTTTATGAAATTTCAAAATTTAGGAACTTCAGTTGCAGGTAAATCCAAAGAGCTAATAATCTTGAAATTGCTCATATTGGTTTGGAGGGTTTATGTTCTTATAAAAAAAGATACGATATTTTTTTCCTTTCAGATTTTATATCCTAATGCTTTATTCATTAATCCAGCCAGCTGTTAACTTTTGTTTCAAGTTTGGAAGCTCTGTTAACAAAAAAAACCACTTGTTAAACACAAACCATGTCAATATTTACTAAAGACTTGTCTAACAGAAGAAACCACTTGTTAAACACAAATAAACCATTTCAATATTTAATACAGACTTGTCTAACGTATGCTCAATATACAATCATAAAGAAAAAAGGATATCTAGTAGAGGATTATCTAACTTATTTTCAATAAGCAATCATTAAAAGAAAGGAGAAACAAACAGTAGAGGAGGGTAACAGCACATCAGTCACCTGACTGGGGCCAAATAGCATCCAGATTCAAACAGCGCTGTTAAGGAGGGTAACAGCACATCAGTCACCTAACTGGGGCCAAATAGAATCCAGATTCAAACAGCGCTGTTAAATCCTGTCATGGAACAGCAATCTGGAGTCTCAGTTGGAGAAAAGATCCTGGGTGGAGCATCCACCCTACTGGTGGTGAGACTTCAAAATTGCAATTTTGGGGTTTCCCTCTTATAATCCCAGGATGCAAGTTAATGCTGTCCTCAGTCTGTGAACACACTGCCGCCCTAGTTTCAACCTAATCTTTTTTTTGCAATACTGTTAGTCTTGCGAGTCATAGCATTTTGTTAAGCCTTGGGTGTGACTGGCCAGACCTCCTTCAGGGGCTCAAGAATTCTATGACCCACTCCCTGGCCTTATCTCTATTGCCACTGGTCTTATTGGTACCAATCGGTGCACTCATGACCAGGCATGTAGTTAGGGCAGTGTCCAGGCAGGTCAGAAGCAAGGTCAGAGGCCTGTTCTGCTTTCTTGTCTCTGAAGCCTGAGCAAAACTGCTTCCATTCCATAACACCAACACCAGTGTACTGGGGAGTATGCTAAGGATTATAGAGGAGCTTTTTGAGGCTGTGCAAGCTTCTCCTTAGTAGATTTGGGAGGGGTACTCCATGCCTGTTTCTGCCACCCTGTGTGGCTTTTCCCCCCAATTTTGGCCTCTTTTATTGGTTTTCTATTTATTTATTTTGATTCATCTTTATTCTTTGGCCTGCGTGGGCCTCCTATTGCGGTGGCCTCTCTCAGTGCAGAACACTGGCTCTGGGTGTGTGCGTTCCAGAGTGCTGGCTCATAATTGGACACACTGGTCCAGCTGCTCCACGGCACGTGAGATCTTCCCTGGCCAGGGATCGAACCGGCGCCCCTTGCACTACAAGGCAGACTCTTTACCCACTGGACCACTAGGGAAGTCCCTATATGGCTTTTAGTAAGGAAACTCTTCTAACTGGTACGTCTACTTTGCTAAGAGGTAGAAGAGGCTGATGTAACATGCTGGATCTTGTGGCTCTGAGTTAACCTTGCCTGAGGTGTGAGATATGAAGCTGGCTCTCCATTTTATCCCTTTAGTCCAGAAGTTGGGGGGATCTCTCTGTGGATAGCAGTTGATGATCCTGTATTGTCATTATCAATGAGGAAATGATGAGAGTTTGTAGAATTATGACATTTAGGCATTTGGAATTTTTCAAGACTTGGCATGTCAGATTTCTAAACTTTGCATCCTTTAGACATAAACCTGCCTGTGTGCTTGCTAGCACATCTGGGTTCTGTAACCTCACAAATTAAGTCATAGTTCCTGCCTATACCAGTATTCTTAGAGGGGATGCCCTTAAAGTAAATCTTTCAGAGCAAGGCATCAGCAGGTGCTCAAGAAATACTGATAGAAGACTGAAGGGAATTCTTGAGGCCCATTCTGTAGGAGTCAGGACCTGGTAAGAGGTCCAAATTCTGTAGGAGGCAGGACCTGGTCCCAGTTTCCAGTCAATCCCCAGTGTGAGGGAAAATCCACAGCTCTTGAGTTGGGAGAGCCCCAAGTCTGACAGAAGCCTGTTCATCCCAATCTTTAAATATCTACATCTTTACACCTGCATTCGCATGACTGAGAAGACAGATCTATAGTGGCTCCTTGCTGCTGGAATTCCTTCTCCAGGAAGCTTCCCTGGGTTCATCCCAACCGCTGTTTCCATCTCCCTTGCCACTTTCCCTTTCCAAGGCCTTAAGGAATGATTGTATTGTTGTTGTTCAGTCTCTCAGTCATGTCCAACTCTTTGTGATCCCATGGACTGCAGAATGCTAGCCTTCCCTGTCCTTCCCCCCAATTTCCATTGGTTTTCTATTTATTTATTTTGATTCATCTTTATTCTTTGGCCTGCGTGGGCCTCCTATTGCAGTGGCCTCTCTCAGTGCAGAACACTGGCTCTGGGTGTGTGCGTCCAGAGTGCTGGCTAAAACACTGGTCCAGCTGCTCCACGGCACGTGAGATCTTCCCTGGCCAGGGATCGAACCGGCGCCCCTTGCACTACAAGGCAGACTCTTTACCCACTGGACCACTAGGGAAGTCCCTATATGGCTTTTAGTAAGGAAACTCTTCTAACTGGTACGTCTACTTTGCTAAGAGGTAGAAGAGGCTGATGTAACATGCTGGATCTTGTGGCTCTGAGTTAACCTTGCCTGAGGTGTGAGATATGAAGCTGGCTCTCCATTTTATCCCTTTAGTCCAGAAGTTGGGGGGATCTCTCTGTGGATAGCAGTTGATGATCCTGTATTGTCATTATCAATGAGGAAATGATGAGAGTTTGTAGAATTATGACATTTAGGCATTTGGAATTTTTCAAGACTTGGCATGTCAGATTTCTAAACTTTGCATCCTTTAGACATAAACCTGCCTGTGTGCTTGCTAGCACATCTGGGTTCTGTAACCTCACAAATTAAGTCATAGTTCCTGCCTATACCAGTATTCTTAGAGGGGATGCCCTTAAAGTAAATCTTTCAGAGCAAGGCATCAGCAGGTGCTCAAGAAATACTGATAGAAGACTGAAGGGAATTCTTGAGGCCCATTCTGTAGGAGTCAGGACCTGGTAAGAGGTCCAAATTCTGTAGGAGGCAGGACCTGGTCCCAGTTTCCAGTCAATCCCCAGTGTGAGGGAAAATCCACAGCTCTTGAGTTGGGAGAGCCCCAAGTCTGACAGAAGCCTGTTCATCCCAATCTTTAAATATCTACATCTTTACACCTGCATTCGCATGACTGAGAAGACAGATCTATAGTGGCTCCTTGCTGCTGGAATTCCTTCTCCAGGAAGCTTCCCTGGGTTCATCCCAACCGCTGTTTCCATCTCCCTTGCCACTTTCCCTTTCCAAGGCCTTAAGGAATGATTGTATTGTTGTTGTTCAGTCTCTCAGTCATGTCCAACTCTTTGTGATCCCATGGACTGCAGAATGCTAGCCTTCCCTGTCCTTCACCATTTCCTGGAGTTTGCTCACTCATGTCCATTGACTCGGTGATGCCTTCCAACTATCTTGTCCTCTGTCTTCTCCTTCTCCTCCTGCCTTCAATCTTTCCCAGAATCAGGGTCTTTTCCAATGAGTTGGCTCTTTGCATTTGATGGCCAAAGCTTCAGCATTAGTCCTTCCAATGAATATTCAGGGTTGATTTCCTTTAGTATTGACTGGTTTGAGCTCCTTGCAGTCCAAGGGAGTCTCAAGAGTATCATTGAAGAGGAGTATTTAAGAGCCTTCAACTGTAATTTAAATTTTTATTTCTTGTATAATAGAAGATCTGACTGAAGCATATATAACAGAATATTGAGATCTTAAACAAAGTTAGGTGGATGATCCATGTATTTTGGTATATTATTTTCTTGAAATATTTCCCCCTTCGTGAAGTTACAACTGACAAACCTTGAGACTGGGGTCTCCTTTAGTTCTTCAGTCTACATCTTAGGATTTAAAGATGGCCCACTGGGGCCTTCTCAGGATGTGTTGACTCTTGAGATGAGTCTCTTTAAGATTCTCCTCTCTTTAACTACTATTTAGGTTGTACAGATTGTAATTTAGATGTTTCATTGACTGTCTGAAGAGGTGTGGATTGTCTTTTATATAGCGATCTCCGTGGAAAAAAATCATGAAGAAAAACACACCTCCCTAAAGAGATAGGATTTGGCCCAGTTAGTCCTTTTGTGTAATCTGGAATCTTCTAGCTGCTGAGTATCTTGAAGTCTGTCTCTGTTCACTGAAGTCCTTTAATTGAGCTGGTTGAAGACTTTGAAACGATGATCAATTCTAGCTAATGAAATGGATTTCCCAGTAGGGGTTTCTGCCTATTACCTGTATAGTAGTTAATCCGCATATGTTTCTGTGCATGTTCTCTACACAGTTGTAAGGTGTCACTGTATTTAACTGTTGCACTTGTCAACTTTCAGTAAAGCATATAAAATGTTGATTAAAAAAAAGAAAAAGCAGGAGGAGGAGGACCATGGCTGAGATGTTCCACATTCCCAAAGAGCTTGTGGCTGCATGTGGGGTGAGCAGAGTACCTAGGGATTTCCTGTCTGGACAGACTCCAGTTTATGGACCGCTGTCACTTACGTGTCTTATTTATTTCTCACAACCGTTGTGAGTGCTCAGGGATATGTTATCTTCATTCCCCAGGTGAGGAAATGCCTCAAAGAGGCCAACACAATTGCTCAAATTCCCAAAGCCAGGATTCAGACTCAATTCTTTTGATTCTAAGCCTTGTGTTCTTTGTAAGCACTACATACCTCTTCCTTTTTGATCAATATGATCAGAACGAAGGGATTACACCCTCTCTTCCTCTAAGTTAGGTCCAGGTTTGTGCCCACTTGGAAGCAGGGGATAGAGGTCCCTCACACAGGCATTCCCAGCTCCTCAAGGACACACTTGTATGCACTGGTGGGCAGCAGCAGCTGGAAGGACAATGGAGATCATCCAGTTAGCTTCTATTGTTTGTAGAGGTAGATGACAAACCCAAAGCCTAAAAGGCTAACCTACTCCCCCAGACCACAGAACAGGGCCAAAACTAGAACCTGAGTCTCTCCTCCCGGCTCAGTACTCCTATTGCAGATGCAGGTTGTCAGTGTCTGCTTTTTCCTGACAAGACTACCTGCAGGTATTGGCAGTGAACTCAAAGGCTCATTAAAATGACAGTAAAAGCTTTTCAGAGCTGAGTAGACTGTTGAAGGAAGCTGCTGGGTCTGGGTGCTCTAGCCTCTGGGCTTTTTTTCTGGTGTACTTGGAAAAAATCATGAAGAAAAACACACCTCCCTAAAGAGATAGGATTTGGCCCAGTTAGTCCTTTTGTGTAATCTGGAATCTTCTAGCTGCTGAGTATCTTGAAGTCTGTCTCTGTTCACTGAAGTCCTTTAATTGAGCTGGTTGAAGACTTTGAAACGATGATCAATTCTAGCTAATGAAATGGATTTCCCAGTAGGGGTTTCTGCCTATTACCTGTATAGTAGTTAATCCGCATATGTTTCTGTGCATGTTCTCTACACAGTTGTAAGGTGTCACTGTATTTAACTGTTGCACTTGTCAACTTTCAGTAAAGCATATAAAATGTTGATTAAAAAAAAGAAAAAGCAGGAGGAGGAGGACCATGGCTGAGATGTTCCACATTCCCAAAGAGCTTGTGGCTGCATGTGGGGTGAGCAGAGTACCTAGGGATTTCCTGTCTGGACAGACTCCAGTTTATGGACCGCTGTCACTTACGTGTCTTATTTATTTCTCACAACCGTTGTGAGTGCTCAGGGATATGTTATCTTCATTCCCCAGGTGAGGAAATGCCTCAAAGAGGCCAACACAATTGCTCAAATTCCCAAAGCCAGGATTCAGACTCAATTCTTTTGATTCTAAGCCTTGTGTTCTTTGTAAGCACTACATACCTCTTCCTTTTTGATCAATATGATCAGAACGAAGGGATTACACCCTCTCTTCCTCTAAGTTAGGTCCAGGTTTGTGCCCACTTGGAAGCAGGGGATAGAGGTCCCTCACACAGGCATTCCCAGCTCCTCAAGGACACACTTGTATGCACTGGTGGGCAGCAGCAGCTGGAAGGACAATGGAGATCATCCAGTTAGCTTCTATTGTTTGTAGAGGTAGATGACAAACCCAAAGCCTAGAGAGGCTAACCTACTCCCCCAGACCACAGAACAGGGCCAAAACTAGAACCTGAGTCTCTCCTCCCGGCTCAGTACTCCTATTGCAGATGCAGGTTGTCAGTGTCTGCTTTTTCCTGACAAGACTACCTGCAGGTATTGGCAGTGAACTCAAAGGCTCATTAAAATGACAGTAAAAGCTTTTCAGAGCTGAGTAGACTGTTGAAGGAAGCTGCTGGGTCTGGGTGCTCTAGCCTCTGGGCTTGGAATTTAATTGCTGATGTCATGAGGCCCTTTCACAGGTGGGCAGCTGTTCTGTAGCCTGAGGCCTCAGAACTGACTTCCTGGCTCACACAAAAAGTTTCCAGCAGGGAGGAGCAGGGAACAGCATTTGTGGGCCCGGACTCCTGTCCTGAGATAGACAGTGTTGCTTGAGCCCTCTCAGGACTTGTGTGCACGGTGGTTATAGCAGGTCCACGCGCACTGGCTCCTTGACTGTTCTCTCCACTGACAGCTGTGGGTGGACAAGCCTGGTGGTTTTAACTGAATCTCAAGTCAAATGGAATCTTGGGAATGAATATGACACAGGGGGAAAAGCAAAAGAATTTCAAATCCATAGCCTTTAAGACTTTTGGGTCTAAAGCTTTAATCCCAGTTTTTTTTCCTTCCTTTAATTAATTTTTATTGGAGTATAGTTGCTTTACAATGTTGTGTTAGTGTCTACTCTACAGCAAAGGGAATCAGCCATAGATATATCCCCTATATTTTGGATTTTCTTCCCATTTAGGTCACCACAGAGCGCAGAGTAGAGTTCCCTGTGCTACAGAAAGTCTCATCTATTTTATATATAGTCTCATAGCATATGTATGTTAATCCCAGTCTCCTAGTTCATTCTCCCAACCTCTGGTATCCACAGGTCTGTTCTCTACATCTGTGTCTCTATTTCTGCTTTGCAGATAAAATCATAAGGGGCGCTGGTTTGATCCCTGGCCTGGGAAGATCCCACATGCCGGGGAGCAGCTGGACCTATGTGTTCAATTACCTAGCCGGAGTTCTGGGGCGCACGTGCCCAGTCAGTGCTCTGCGACAACAGGGGTCACTGCGATGGGAGGACCACATGGGCCAAAGAACAAAGATGGACGAAAATAGATAAATGAAAGACCAACAGAAGTGGCCCGCCCGCAGCCCTCCCTTCCCAACCCGCCGGTCTCCCCCGCAATAAATAAGCAAATAAATAAATAAATAAAATGCTTAACTCTCCCTTAAAAAAAAAATCATCTATACCATTTTTCTACATTCCACAGATATGTGTTAATATATGATATTTGTTTTTCTCTTTCTGACTTCACTCTGTGTAACAGTCTCTAGGTACAATCACGTTTCTACAAATGACCCAATTTTGTTTCTTTTTGTGGCTGAGTAATATTCCATTGTGTATGTGAACCACACCTTCTTCATCCATTTAATCCCAGTTTTTCAGGCATGTGCTGCTTTAGGTGACCACACCAAGGTGGTTCTTTCCTAGGGGTTATTGAAAAGCAGAGCAAGGTGAGTGCTCTTTCCAGTTTGGTTTTGAATCCTCTTTGATACTTATGTGCTACTTTCAGAAATTACCTTGTCTGCACCGGGCTTTGGGTGTAGCTTCTCTCTTACTCACAAACTGTTCATAGGATTTACTACTGAAGATCAGAATCTGGTTCCAGTCTTTGTCTTGGCCAGAAAACCTTGCTCCTCAGACTTTCTGGATATTCTTAATTTTTGATTATTCTTCCAGTGATACTCTTTATTTCACTGGCTGAACCTGTTGAAATGGGGCAGATGATTTGGGGCAAACCTCACTGCCCACAGAGTGGAAAATGATCAATTTGGTTGGAGGGGCCCTAGTGACTTTTTGTTTTGTTCCATACGTGCGCTCAGAGAATCCCAAGGTGAGAGACCCTACGGCCATGGTTCACATCAGTGGAGGTTCCCAGGGCCTTTCCTTCTGTGTTATGAACACTGTCCAGGCAAGATCAGATTCACCCAAATCTCCAAATCCCCACAGGAGTGGGGCTCCACATGAATATCTGACAAATATTTGCTGGGTCCAGGGCAATTATAATCTGATTTATTTGTTGTGGGGCGACGTGCCCAGTCAGTGCTCTGACAACAGGGGTCACTGCGATGGGAGGACCACATGGGCCAAAGAACAAAGATGGACGAAAATAGATAAATGAAAGACCAACAGAAGTGGCCCGCCCGCAGCCCTCCCTTCCCAACCCGCCGGTCTCCCCCGCAATAAATAAGCAAATAAATAAATAAATAAAATGCTTAACTCTCCCTTAAAAAAAAAATCATCTATACCATTTTTCTACATTCCACAGATATGTGTTAATATATGATATTTGTTTTTCTCTTTCTGACTTCACTCTGTGTAACAGTCTCTAGGTACAATCACGTTTCTACAAATGACCCAATTTTGTTTCTTTTTGTGGCTGAGTAATATTCCATTGTGTATGTGAACCACACCTTCTTCATCCATTTAATCCCAGTTTTTCAGGCATGTGCTGCTTTAGGTGACCACACCAAGGTGGTTCTTTCCTAGGGGTTATTGAAAAGCAGAGCAAGGTGAGTGCTCTTTCCAGTTTGGTTTTGAATCCTCTTTGATACTTATGTGCTACTTTCAGAAATTACCTTGTCTGCACCGGGCTTTGGGTGTAGCTTCTCTCTTACTCACAAACTGTTCATAGGATTTACTACTGAAGATCAGAATCTGGTTCCAGTCTTTGTCTTGGCCAGAAAACCTTGCTCCTCAGACTTTCTGGATATTCTTAATTTTTGATTATTCTTCCAGTGATACTCTTTATTTCACTGGCTGAACCTGTTGAAATGGGGCAGATGATTTGGGGCAAACCTCACTGCCCACAGAGTGGAAAATGATCAATTTGGTTGGAGGGGCCCTAGTGACTTTTTGTTTTGTTCCATACGTGCGCTCAGAGAATCCCAAGGTGAGAGACCCTACGGCCATGGTTCACATCAGTGGAGGTTCCCAGGGCCTTTCCTTCTGTGTTATGAACACTGTCCAGGCAAGATCAGATTCACCCAAATCTCCAAATCCCCACAGGAGTGGGGCTCCACATGAATATCTGACAAATATTTGCTGATCAACCAAGAAGACGATTCCAGGGCAATTATAATCTGATTTATTTGTTGTGGGGTACACTCAGTGAAGCACCCAACTCAGTTCATGGTGGATGGAAAAGAGGTTTATTAGGCTGGCTTTACACCGGTGGGTCCCAAGGCCTTCATTTAGCCAAGGACCCTGAGTAAAACTTGTGGCTCACATTTATAACTAAAGCCTACATGCACAAACCCATATCCCAAACCCCTGAGGTTGCCTAGGAACCATTAAAGAAAAAAACATTATTTGGTTGCCATCACAAAGGTACAATCGAAAATCACCTAAGCATATAGCTTAGCTTGTCTACCAAGAATTGATTAACTAAGATCACAAATGGTAATTTGTCTGGTGACAGATATTTCATTTTCATGGCCGAGGGGAGGCTTGGATACAAGGTTTCCCTGGTCAGGTTCTCGTCAGCCCAGGAGGCCTAGTTGACAGTTAATTTTTCATCTCCATGGCTCCACAGTCCAAACACTGTCCAGAGTTCACTGAAAGTGCAAGATGGAGTCTTCTTCCTCAAGATGGAGTCAGTTCAGTCAGGGCAGCCAGCTTCTTTCTTCCTTCATTAGTACAGGTTACATTCAGTAAAGACTAACAGGGAATAATCAATGCTGACAGGGAGTAATTCAGTTTAACAAGGATATCACTTTTAGATAATGATCTTACAAACAAATCACTTACAATCACTTACAGGTAAATCTAAGTAAATTATTTAGTATTATATGTCCCCTTTTACATATTTTTCCATAGAAAGTAGCTTGTATAAATTGGCCATGGCAAACTGCTCTCCCTTGCCATTCTTCATCTTCCATTCATGTCTTCTCATTGCTGCTTTGTCTCCTGCTTCTTATATTTCAGAATATCCCTTGGGTCATGACTTCCAGAGATCCTGACCACCTATGATCTAGAGGCCAGCTTTCTGGCTGGGCCTGAAGGAGTTCCAGCTGTGAGGTTTGTCAGTCTCGAATCTGCTCTGAAGGGTGGGGACTGGAACCTTATCTGAGGCCTTGGGCTCAAAGAGGACCTGTGCTCTAAACCTGGACCAAGCACCAGTGACCTGTGAGTCTGGGTAACTCACTTCTCCCCAGACTTCAGTTTCTTCACCCAGAAGGTCAATCTGACTTACTCCTATCCCCGTTTCCTTTTGGGCACCCCCCACTCTCCAAGTCCTGGCCAAAGCCCCTCTTTGGGGAGAGAGGAGGGAAAGATGAGGAGGGTCAGAGGCATTGGTAGGAGAAAAGGTAGATGGGAGGATAAGAATCACAGGCCTACTGGAAAAGAGCACAGAAACTCTCACATCTCCCTAGGTGCCACCCTCAGGCTCAAATCAGAGGCGTTTTGGGAACTTTTCTTCCCCAAGAGTGTTTTTGCACCTGAACTGACTGTGGAGGAGGAGGAGAGGAAAGGACTAGCATTGAGATATCATACCAGGTGGAAATGCACATATTTGTTGCAAAGTTCATTTCACCAAGCTATACTAGTTTCACCAAGAATTGATTAACTAAGATCACAAATGGTAATTCATCTTGTGACGGATACTTCATTTTCATGGCCGAGGGAGGCTTGGATACAAGATCTCCCTGGTCAGGTTCTCGTCAGCCCAGGAGGCCTAGTTGACAGTTAATTTTTCATCTCCATGGCTCCACAGTCCAAACACTGTCCAGAGTTCACTGAAAGTGCAAGATGGAGTCTTCTTCCTCAAGATGGAGTCAGTTCAGTCAGGGCAGCCAGCTTCTTTCTTCCTTCATTAGTACAGGTTACATTCAGTAAAGACTAACAGGGAATAATCAATGCTGACAGGGAGTAATTCAGTTTAACAAGGATATCACTTTTAGATAATGATCTTACAAACAAATCACTTACAATCACTTACAGGTAAATCTAAGTAAATTATTTAGTATTATATGTCCCCTTTTACATATTTTTCCATAGAAAGTAGCTTGTATAAATTGGCCATGGCAAACTGCTCTCCCTTGCCATTCTTCATCTTCCATTCATGTCTTCTCATTGCTGCTTTGTCTCCTGCTTCTTATATTTCAGAATATCCCTTGGGTCATGACTTCCAGAGATCCTGACCACCTATGATCTAGAGGCCAGCTTTCTGGCTGGGCCTGAAGGAGTTCCAGCTGTGAGGTTTGTCAGTCTCGAATCTGCTCTGAAGGGTGGGGACTGGAACCTTATCTGAGGCCTTGGGCTCAAAGAGGACCTGTGCTCTAAACCTGGACCAAGCACCAGTGACCTGTGAGTCTGGGTAACTCACTTCTCCCCAGACTTCAGTTTCTTCACCCAGAAGGTCAATCTGACTTACTCCTATCCCCGTTTCCTTTTGGGCACCCCCCACTCTCCAAGTCCTGGCCAAAGCCCCTCTTTGGGGAGAGAGGAGGGAAAGATGAGGAGGGTCAGAGGCATTGGTAGGAGAAAAGGTAGATGGGAGGATAAGAATCACAGGCCTACTGGAAAAGAGCACAGAAACTCTCACATCTCCCTAGGTGCCACCCTCAGGCTCAAATCAGAGGCGTTTTGGGAACTTTTCTTCCCCAAGAGTGTTTTTGCACCTGAACTGACTGTGGAGGAGGAGGAAGGGGGACAGCAGGAGGACCGGGTGAGGAAAGCTGACCTGGGTTATGAGTAACATTTGCAGCATATCATTACCCAGGGTGGATATAATTGCACAGGATTAAGAAAGGCATGTGGACACACTGTGTTGCTTTAGAACCTCCTGCAATTAACATCTCTTCTTTTGGGTCTCAGAGGAATGATTAGTTTGGCTCCTGAATGCTCCTTGGTAGTGAATCCTTTGGTGGTGGAACTGGCCTTCTTACTCTCTAGCAAGTTATATATAAAAAGTAGCTGCACTACAAATAATTCAAAAACAAAGCTAAAAAAAAAGCATCTATAATTCCAGTATTCAGATAGAACTGGTGTGAAGGTTTTGGTGAGTATTTTTATCTTGCTGTTTTTTATTTTCATTTATCCTTCCCTTTTATATAATCCTTCTGTTTTGGGTGTTGACTTTCAGTATGACTTTGTTGTCATGCACATACCCCCATGTCCCTCCACGGTCACTTAACCACTAGTTCCACTGCCCATTCTGAATCTTGCCATTTAGACCTTCCAGCTATCTTGGAACATCTGAACCCTTGAGACATCATTACTGAATTTCATTGGATCTTGATCGTCTCCCTGATGCACTGCTGGCTGGGACTTTAGATGCAGGATGGGTGCACAGTAGCTGAGAAGAAGAGAGATTTGTTGCGTGAGGCCTTGGGCTCAAAGAGGACCTGTGCTCTAAACCTGGACCAAGCACCAGTGACCTGTGAGTCTGGGTAACTCACTTCTCCCCAGACTTCAGTTTCTTCACCCAGAAGGTCAATCTGACTTACTCCTATCCCCGTTTCCTTTTGGGCACCCCCCACTCTCCAAGTCCTGGCCAAAGCCCCTCTTTGGGGAGAGAGGAGGGAAAGATGAGGAGGGTCAGAGGCATTGGTAGGAGAAAAGGTAGATGGGAGGATAAGAATCACAGGCCTACTGGAAAAGAGCACAGAAACTCTCACATCTCCCTAGGTGCCACCCTCAGGCTCAAATCAGAGGCGTTTTGGGAACTTTTCTTCCCCAAGAGTGTTTTTGCACCTGAACTGACTGTGGAGGAGGAGGAAGGGGGACAGCAGGAGGACCGGGTGAGGAAAGCTGACCTGGGTTATGAGTAACATTTGCAGCATATCATTACCCAGGGTGGATATAATTGCACAGGATTAAGAAAGGCATGTGGACACACTGTGTTGCTTTAGAACCTCCTGCAATTAACATCTCTTCTTTTGGGTCTCAGAGGAATGATTAGTTTGGCTCCTGAATGCTCCTTGGTAGTGAATCCTTTGGTGGTGGAACTGGCCTTCTTACTCTCTAGCAAGTTATATATAAAAAAAGTAGCTGCACTACAAATAATTCAAAAACAAAGCTAAAAAAAAAAAAAGCATCTATAATTCCAGTATTCAGATAGAACTGGTGTGAAGGTTTTGGTGAGTATTTTTATCTTGCTGTTTTTTATTTTCATTTATCCTTCCCTTTTATATAATCCTTCTGTTTTGGGTGTTGACTTTCAGTGTGACTTTGTTGTCATGCACATACCCCCATGTCCCTCCACGGTCACTTAACCACTAGTTCCACTGCCCATTCTGAATCTTGCCATTTAGACCTTCCAGCTATCTTGGAACATCTGAACCCTTGAGACATCATTACTGAATTTCATTGGATCTTGATCGTCTCCCTGATGCACTGCTGGCTGGGACTTTAGATGCAGGATGGGTGCACAGTAGCTGAGAAGAAGAGAGATTTGTTGCGTGAGGATCACCCTTCCCCTTTACTACTTGTCTGACCCTCCTTGTGCAGGACCTAGTGCCTTGATTCTCCTGGCCTTTGTCTAACTCCACAGCACTGGTGTTTCCCTCCAGAGGTTTTCATCCTGTCTTCCTCAATGTCATTTTCTCTTTGCAGGCTTCTGGGTCATTCCCTTGGGGACACGTGGTGTGAAGTGATGTCTTTTAATGTGTGTGAGAGGTTATGGGAGGGGAGGCAGGAGGGGGGCAGGGCAGAGGAATATACATTTGGAAAAAAAGTCAGGAGTGTAATGGGAGCTGAGCTCCTGAGGGGCCATGGGCAGCAAAGAAAAGAAGCAACTGGAAAATTCTTTTTGGAAGAGGTAAGTTTTGCGTTAGATTTAGGCTTTGGTTCTCATACTGCCTGCATGTTTATGTGTATAAGTGTGATATGTGTACATCAGTCTGTGTGTGTCTGTCTCCCCTCTGCACGCTCCACTCTTTCTTGTAGAACCTGTTCCCTCTCTCCTTGGACAGGACTGTGGGCACTCCTTCTTGGTCCTGAAATTGCTCTTGACCCTCATTGTCTGCCAGCTTTCGGTGTCCGAGTCAATTGTATTGTCTGTGTGGAACTGACCCACATCATTCATCACAACCTGTTTCTCTAGCCATGGCAATGGATTTGCTCCATTACGTCTTTCTTCTGCTGAATAGTTTCACTGTCCCCACATCAGGATGAAGCCTGGATTTCTTAGTTCAAAGGGCTTTTTGTGGTTCAGTTTCTGCTCACCTCTGACTAGTCCCCTCATATTCATGCTCATTCACTCAGTCATGTCTGCCTCTTTGCAGCCCCGCAGACTATAGCCTGCTGGGTTCCTCTGTCCGTGGGGTTTTCCTTGCAAGAGTACTGGAGTGGCTTGCCGTGCCCTCCTCCAGGGGACTATTCACATTGAGAAGCATTTTGCTCCAGACAGACTCAATGATCCCCTCCCTCTCTGAGCCAGGTTGTATTTAATGCTTTTGTATTTTTTCCTGTGATTTCCCATGCGTCTGTGAATGCCCTCTTTGCTCAATTTGTTGACCTTATATTTCCCTTTCAATGCTCTATTAGACATTATCCCTCTAGGAAAGCTTCCCCAGCACCCCAGTCTGATGGGGAGAACATTTTGCTTTGCAGGACAGTCACCCTGTCTCCCACTAGACTGAGGTCCCCTTGGAGGGGATTCCAGGTTTTGTTCACTGTTCCGCACCTCAAGCATTCAGCATGGTGTTTGGCACAGTCCACAGGAAATGCAAGCAGAATGGGTGGTGAAAGGGTGAGCTGCTCTTCATCTGCTCCTGGAATTATCAGTGACCTGGTGAGTAGCCATTTCAGCATTATAGCCCTTAGTAAACCTGGAGCCTGTAGACCCACCAGGCCCTGAGTCCATGCTTATTGAAAAGATAGACAGAGAGAGACAGAGATAAGAGAAGAATGTGGTAGAGAATGCAGGAAAGAAGAGAGAGAAGGGACCGAAGGATTATTTCACAATTTATAACAATGCTGGTTTCAGCCTGGTCAGAATATCTTTCTCTCCTTACTCAAATTTGGATTCTCTGACCTCATTCTGGCAACTCCAAGAAATTATATAAGGCCCCCCCAAAAGGGGAGTTAATTGACATTGTACAGTTTTAGAAGGAGATGTCAGGACAGGCTTTTGAATTATTGATTTGATTTCTTTATCAATATACAATCTTCAAGTACTCATCCCTGTAGATTAATATACTTGAGTATGGATGTGAGAGTTGGACCATAAAGAAGACTGAGTGCCGAAGAGTTGATGCCTTCGAACTGTGGTGTTACATCCAAGGATGAAGCCTGGATTTCTTAGTTCAAAGGGCTTTTTGTGGTTCAGTTTCTGCTCACCTCTGACTAGTCCCCTCATATTCATGCTCATTCACTCAGTCATGTCTGCCTCTTTGCAGCCCCGCAGACTATAGCCTGCTGGGTTCCTCTGTCCGTGGGGTTTTCCTTGCAAGAGTACTGGAGTGGCTTGCCGTGCCCTCCTCCAGGGGACTATTCACATTGAGAAGCATTTTGCTCCAGACAGACTCAATGATCCCCTCCCTCTCTGAGCCAGGTTGTATTTAATGCTTTTGTATTTTTTCCTGTGATTTCCCATGCGTCTGTGAATGCCCTCTTTGCTCAATTTGTTGACCTTATATTTCCCTTTCAATGCTCTATTAGACATTATCCCTCTAGGAAAGCTTCCCCAGCACCCCAGTCTGATGGGGAGAACATTTTGCTTTGCAGGACAGTCACCCTGTCTCCCACTAGACTGAGGTCCCCTTGGAGGGGATTCCAGGTTTTGTTCACTGTTCCGCACCTCAAGCATTCAGCATGGTGTTTGGCACAGTCCACAGGAAATGCAAGCAGAATGGGTGGTGAAAGGGTGAGCTGCTCTTCATCTGCTCCTGGAATTATCAGTGACCTGGTGAGTAGCCATTTCAGCATTATAGCCCTTAGTAAACCTGGAGCCTGTAGACCCACCAGGCCCTGAGTCCGTGCTTATTGAAAAGATAGACAGAGAGAGACAGAGATAAGAGAAGAATGTGGTAGAGAATGCAGGAAAGAAGAGAGAGAAGGGACCGAAGGATTATTTCACAATTTATAACAATGTTGGTTTCAGCCTGGTCAGAATATCTTTCTCTCCTTACTCAAATTTGGATTCTCTGACCTCATTCTGGCAACTCCAAGAAATTATATAAGGCCCCCCCAAAAGGGGAGTTAATTGACATTGTACAGTTTTAGAAGGAGATGTCAGGACAGGCTTTTGAATTATTGATTTGATTTCTTTATCAATATACAATCTTCAAGTACTCATCCCTGTAGATTAATATACTTGAGTATGGATGTGAGAGTTGGACCATAAAGAAGACTGAGTGCCGAAGAGTTGATGCCTTCGAACTGTGGTGTTGAAGATTCTTGAAAGTCCCTTGGACTGCAAGGAGGTCAATCCAGTCAATCCTACAGGAAATCAAGCCTGGATATTCATTGGAAAGCCTGAAGCTGAAGCTCTAATATTTTGGCCACTTGATGTGAAGAACCGACTCATTGGAAAAAATCCTGATGCTGGGAAAGATTGAAGGCAAAAAGAGAAGTGGGTGACAGAGGATGAGATGGTTAGAGAGTGTCATCAACTCAATGGACATGAATTTGAGCAAACTCTGAGAGATAGTGGAGGACAGAGGACACATTGAAAGTCAGACATGACTTAGCGACTAAACACCACCACGACAACTCCTCCCTAGTCTAAGAGATAAAATTCTCCTTCCCTCCTCTCCCTCCTTCCAAACAGGGTAGAGATAGGAATGAGCATCTGATTGAAGTATGAGATGTTACTCAAGATTACAGAAGGCATTATGGATGCAAGATAGACTCCAGAAGGAGTTCTGTTTTTGTGAAAGGAAGTAGTATTTTTTCCTATTGGGAGAGAAGAGGTGATAAGTAGGTTAGTGTTGGGAAAGGAGAGATAGACCAACAGAAAAGAGAGCTTCTAACAGGATTAAGAGTCAAGACTACTCAACTTTTGTGCCATAAAATTTTCCAATAGAATTAAAAGAATAATTCTGGAATGTGAAAATACTTGCTTGATTCCTGCTTATATTGATGAAGGATTAGCTTGTTGCCAGTCAATAGGCTAACATGTTGAGATTGGCTTGAATAACTAGCCTAACTGAAATTAGCTGAGGACAACGACAAAAAAAGCTGGCTGAAATATAAAAAGGCTTATGTTTGAAGACAATGGACAAATTCCAAGGCAGTGAAGATTTTAGAGCCAAGATCATGGAGAGAAAGAAAGCAAAGTGAGTCCTGTATGCTGTGCCACTTTTTAATGGTAGAATTTATAAATTGAAGGACCAGCTGAGAATATGATCAGAAAATGGTGGGTAGGAGACTGAGAAGATGAACAAACCTTTAAGCTTTAACACAGAGCTTGAGAAACAAACACTGGAATTCATAAGCCAGACACAAAAGCATATTCTGTATGTTTTCATGGCATGACTAAACTAAGATGTTGCAAGAAAAGGTTTTCTCTTTGATGAATAGGGTGGAGAGAGTGATATGGAAGCCTATGAACGCACATTGCTCCCTCATACAGAGTAGCTTTTAGTATGTTGGTAACATTTTAATTTCGATCTATAGAATACATTACAAGAATATGGTCATGCTATGATAATTCATTAAGTTTTACAGTTATGATTTACATACTTTTCTATAAATACATTAAAGTTGTACTAAGTGTATTAAAAATAAGATCAATGATATAAAATTTGACTGTAAAAATACATATTCATATCTGATTAAATTCATCATGTCTTTACTTACTCTTCATGATTCATTATATTTTACTCCCCATAACCCCTACTGGATCCTATGTAGATTATGGAAGAGTTACATAAAATGAGGTGTGCTTGCCACTTGTGAAACACATACTCTCCTTATTTTAGTGGCCATGTACTACTTTTTGTTCTCTTAGGAAAATGCTAAAGTTTGTGCTAGACTGTGTGTTTGGATACCGAGTTCTTTTCTTACTAGTCTTTCATGTACTACTTTTTGTTCTTTAGAAGTAAGAGTTTTTCCTATAAATAAGTAGGTTAGTGTTGGGAAAGGAGAGATAGACCAACAGAAAAGAGAGCTTCTAACAGGATTAAGAGTCAAGACTACTCAACTTTTGTGCCATAAAATTTTCCAATAGAATTAAAAGAATAATTCTGGAATGTGAAAATACTTGCTTGATTCCTGCTTATATTGATGAAGGGTTAGCTTGTTGCCAGTCAATAGGCTAACATGTTGAGATTGGCTTGAATAACTAGCCTAACTGAAATTAGCTGAGGACAACAACAAAAAAAACTGGCTGAAATATAAAAAGGCTTATGTTTGAAGACAATGGACAAATTCCAAGGCAGTGAAGATTTTAGAGCCAAGATCATGGAGAGAAAGAAAGCAAAGTGAGTCCTGTATGCTGTGCCACTTTTTAATGGTAGAATTTATAAATTGAAGGACCAGCTGAGAATATGATCAGAAAATGGTGGGTAGGAGACTGAGAAGATGAACAAACCTTTAAGCTTTAACACAGAGCTTGAGAAACAAACACTGGAATTCATAAGCCAGACACAAAAGCATATTCTGTATGTTTTCATGGCATGACTAAACTAAGATGTTGCAAGAAAAGGTTTTCTCTTTGATGAATAGGGTGGAGAGAGTGATATGGAAGCCTAAGAGTAGCTTTTAGTATGTTGGTAACATTTTAATTTTGATCTATAGAATACATTACAAGAATATGGTCATGCTATGATAATTCATTAAGTTTTACAGTTATGATTTACATACTTTTCTATAAATACATTAAAGTTGTACTAAGTGTATTAAAAATAAGATCAATGATATAAAATTTGACTGTAAAAATACATATTCATATCTGATTAAATTCATCATGTCTTTACTTACTCTCCATGATTCATTATATTTTACTCCCCATAACCCCTACTGGATCCTATGTAGATTATGGAAGAGTTACATAAAATGAGGTGTGCTTGCCACTTGTGAAACACATACTCTCCTTATTTTAGTGGCCATGTACTACTTTTTGTTCTCTTAGGAAAATGCTAAAGTTTGTGCTAGACTGTGTGTTTGGATACCGAGTTCTTTTCTTACTAGTCTTGTAATTTGGGGCTTAAGGTCAAGTCACTTGACTTGACCTTAAAACAATATATAAAATGAGACCAACCTCACAATTATTGGGCTTTCCAGATGGCACTAGTGGTAAAGAACTCGCCTGCCAATGCAGGAGACTAAGAGACACAGGTTTGATCCCTGGGTTGGGAAGATCCACTGGAGAAGGGCATGGCAACCCACTCCAGTATTCTTGCCTGGGATATCCCATGAACAGAGAAGCCTGGCAGACTACTGTTCATGGGGTCAATTACCATATGAGAAAACCAAATTCCAACTTTAGACCATAAATGTTTTTATTTTTTAAAAATTTTATTGGAATATAGTTGATTTAGGTTTCCCAGGTGGCTCAGAGGTAAAGAAACAGCCTGCAATTCAGTTGATGTTAGGAGACATGGATTCAATCTTTGGGTCAGGAAGATTCCCTACAGGAGGAAATGGCAACCCACTCCAGTATTTGTGCCAGGAAAATTCCATGGACAGGGGAGCCCAGTGGGCCACAGTTCATAGGGTCATAAAGAGTCTGACATGACTGAGCACACACACACACTACAATGCTGTGTTAGTTTCACATTTACAGCAAAGCAAATCAGTTATATATATATATATACACACACACACTTTTTTAGATTCTTTTCCCACATAGGCCATATAGGCCATTACAGAGTACTGAGTAGAATTCTGTGTACTTTTTTATTTTATTTTTTTAATATATTTTTCTTTATTTTTAACTTTTGGACTCTTTTATTGCTTTTTTATTTTATTTATTTTCACCCATCCTTATTTCTTGGCATGTGTGGGCCTCGCATCGCAGTGGCCTCTCTCGCTGCAGAGCATTGGCTCCTAATTGGACACAGCAGTCTAGCCGCTCTGCGGCACGTGGGATCTTCCCGGGCCAGGGATCTAACCGGTGCCCCTTGCACTGCAAGGTGGACTCTTAACCCACTGGACCACTGGGGAAGCTCCCATTTTTTTTTTTTAACAGCAATACCTCATGAATATTGTGCATATCTCTCTCTCTCTATTTTTAATTTGGCCTATTCTATTGAATTTTTTTCATTTATTTATTTTCATCCATCTTTATTCTTTGGCCTGTGTGGCCCTCCCATTGCAGTGACCTCTCTCGTTGCAGAGCATTGGCTCTGGGTGCATGCGCTCCAGAGTGCTGACTTGTAATTGGGCACACCAGTCCAGTCACTCCATGGCACTTGGGATCTTCCCAGGCCAGGGATTGAACTGGTGTCCCTTGCATTACAAGGGGGACTGTTTACCCACTGGACCACCAGGGTGGCCCCCAAGCACCCATTTTAATTTTTTTAATTATTCCTTGATTACCACGTGGACCCTGCTGTCTCCATTTGGAGGGTTCCAGACGTCCTCCTGGGTTATACAAACTGTGCGGTAGAATCCTGTCCCATGCTTAGTTAAGGGCAGAGGGGAGGATCTGAGTGTGAGGGCAGGTCCTCCTCTCTTCCTCCTGGACCTGAGGGAGACGCAGATTCATGAGTGGTTGTCTCTGGAAGGATAGGTTGCATGTCCTCTGAGACCATATTCCTATTGCTGGTGCCCCAGCCTCTTCCTTTCTCCTTCAAGTCATTCTTGAAAAGGATCCCTGGGCTGTTGGGAGGTGTGAGGCAGCCTCCTGGTGTCATCACTGGGGACCACACAGTGACTGTGGGACCACACATAGTTCAGTAGAATCTATCTCCTCATGTATAAAATGGTTGTGATTTGCCTGTATTTTGTTAATGTTGTGAGGATTAAACAGCTCTATTATTCTGGAAAGCTGTTGGAAAATAGTGTTTGATTAAATGCTTGTTGAATTCAAGAAAAGATTGTACAATTCATTTAAATCTGAGTATAGACATCTGATAGTAGTTGAAATGGGTCTTCACCGGGGCACACAGTTTATGAGGATCATATTTATAGTGGAAAGGATGAGAAGAGGTGTCATAGAGGGGATGACAGTGTAAAAGAGATCAGGGGAGATCTTTTGGGACATGTTTTCTCCATGGGTTTACCTTCCTTAGGGTTGGAGGTCTGACTAGCCCATCCCTTTGTCCAATTCTTTCCCATGTTCTTCTCTGAGTCACTCATTCAGTATTGAATGTTGCTATTACCAATCATAACAACCACTGTTTATTGAGCACATACTGTGTGACTATGTTTAATGCCCTAGTGTTTCTTAATTTAAACCTCACCACACCCCGAGAGACTACCATCTACATTCTACTGATGATGGAAGTGAGGTCTGAGGAGCATGATGACCTTGTTTAAGGTCACACACTCCGAAGTCACTGAGCTGGATTACAGGCAGGTCTGTCTGACTTCCAAACCCAAGCTTTTCAAACTCTGCCATCCTGTGTGATACAAATTTGTGTCAACATCAAGCATCAGCTACTCTTTTCTGAGAGTTGTACAGTTGTCTCATAGTGCTCTAAACAGGGACAAAACACGCATACACAAATCTCCTTTCAGGCCAAGATGTCTGAGCATTCCAGAAAATAAGCATCTTGAGAAGCTGGAATTTAGGCTGACTTAATAAGCTTCCATGATAGGATAGGGGAGACTATCATGGCTTCCTTCAGCAAGGGATGTCCACCCTTTTGGACCTTAAGTCAACCTGGCTTTGGGTTTGATGAAAAGAGGTTCTCAGCCAAGTCAGATATTACTCATTCCAGAAAGCCTCTTCTAACACTAGGTGACCCCTTTCTGAACCTCTAAATAGTCTAAACTTATGATTATTATTTAAAAAATCATTTTTCCATATTATGTTAACATTATGTGCTAATATGTCTCCCTTGATGGACTAAGAATCCTTGAGGGTAGAAATGAAATTTACTGATCATTGAACCTCCAGTTCTTAGCCAGGTGTCTGTCCTGTAGAGATGCCCTGTAGAGGTGGGTTAAAGGAAACGAGGGGAATATCTTAACCAAGGTGACTGTACCCAGTGGGGAGCAGGTGATCAGACTTTTGAGAGAATAAGAGGAAGAATAAAAGGAAAGAGTAAAGATTTAGGAAGATGCTGACCTGAGGAGGATGTTATTTCATTGAAAGACAAGCTTGTCCTGGTGAGTAGATCATCCAGCCCTGGTTGGGAGCCTTTAGTGGGACCACTGCCTTCAGCATCATTATCATCACCACTTAACACTTGGCCACAGACAGGACATGGAAGTCACATGTCACACGTCATCCTGAGCCTTGCTTAACTTAGTGTCAGATCTTGGAAACCCAGCAAAATCCACAGGAAGGCACCAGAAGGAGTTGAGAGCAGGGTGATATTAACTGATGTTCATGGACTTCCCTGGTGGTGCTATGGATAAGAATTTGCCTGCCAATGCAGGGGACATGTGTTTGATCTCTGGTCAGGGAAGATTCCACATGCTGCAGAACAATTAAGTCACTGTGCCCCAGCTATTGAGCCGGAGCTCTAGAGCTTGAGAACTGTAACTACTGAACTCACATGCTGCAACCATTGAAGCTTGCACGGCTAGAGCCTGTGTTCTGCCACAAGAGATGCCACCATATCAGAAGCCCTCTGAAGGCAACTGAGAGTAGCCCCTGCTGGCTGCAACCAGAGAAAGCCTGAGAAAAGCAAGAAAGACCTGGTGCAGCCAAAAATAAATAAAAATTATTAAAGAAAACTCCCTGCTGTTCATTATGCCTAAACTTCCAATGACTTAAATGTGGAACAACAGAGACACTTCAGATGGAATTAACTGGTTCAAGTTCAACTTAATTATTGACTTTGCTAGAATGAGTATCAGAAATGCCAGTGAGTTCCAGAGGTACCATGGCTGTTGTGGGTGCTCTGTTTAGGGAGGCTGTTACAGGCACAGTGATTTGTTAGTCCTTAAAATATATTATTTCTGACTCCTGGGCCTAAATGCTTACCTTGTTCTCCATGGCAGAACAGGCTCAGTGTCAGTGGGGGTGTTGACCAGGTGTGGCTGGTGGGCCTGGCTGCCACTCTTGGAACATGGCCTCACACTCCTACTTGTTGACCTCTTCTGGCAGGAAATGACAGGCTTACTCATTTGAAAAAAGGTGATAAACAGACTTTGAGAGAATAAGAGGAAGAATAAAAGGAAAGAGTAAAGATTTAGGAAGATGCTGACCTGAGGAGGATGTTATTTCATTGAAAGACAAGCTTGTCCTGGTGAGTAGATCATCCAGCCCTGGTTGGGAGCCTTTAGTGGGACCACTGCCTTCAGCATCATTATCATCACCACTTAACACTTGGCCACAGACAGGACATGGAAGTCACATGTCACACGTCATCCTGAGCCTTGCTTAACTTAGTGTCAGATCTTGGAAACCCAGCAAAATCCACAGGAAGGCACCAGAAGGAGTTGAGAGCAGGGTGATATTAACTGATGTTCATGGACTTCCCTGGTGGTGCTATGGATAAGAATTTGCCTGCCAATGCAGGGGACATGTGTTTGATCTCTGGTCAGGGAAGATTCCACATGCTGCAGAACAATTAAGTCACTGTGCCCCAGCTATTGAGCCGGAGCTCTAGAGCTTGAGAACTGTAACTACTGAACTCACATGCTGCAACCATTGAAGCTTGCACGGCTAGAGCCTGTGTTCTGCCACAAGAGATGCCACCATATCAGAAGCCCTCTGAAGGCAACTGAGAGTAGCCCCTGCTGGCTGCAACCAGAGAAAGCCTGAGAAAAGCAAGAAAGACCTGGTGCAGCCAAAAATAAATAAAAATTATTAAAGAAAACTCCCTGCTGTTCATTATGCCTAAACTTCCAATGACTTAAATGTGGAACAACAGAGACACTTCAGATGGAATTAACTGGTTCAAGTTCAACTTAATTATTGACTTTGCTAGAATGAGTATCAGAAATGCCAGTGAGTTCCAGAGGTACCATGGCTGTTGTGGGTGCTCTGTTTAGGGAGGCTGTTACAGGCACAGTGATTTGTTAGTCCTTAAAATATATTATTTCTGACTCCTGGGCCTAAATGCTTACCTTGTTCTCCATGGCAGAACAGGCTCAGTGTCAGTGGGGGTGTTGACCAGGTGTGGCTGGTGGGCCTGGCTGCCACTCTTGGAACATGGCCTCACACTCCTACTTGTTGACCTCTTCAGGCAGGAAATGACAGGCTTACTCAGGGTGGGCTAAGAGACTCTAAGAGCCTACTTGGGCAAACTTAGCTTGTACTCTTTCTTTTTTTCTTTCTCTCAGAGGCACACAGGAAGTTGTCATAGGGAATAAACCCAAAATGGAATATACATGGGAGGCTGAGATCCAGGACAAATGACTGTGACTGGGGAGGTGTGAGTATAGTCCTACAGACCTGCTGGGAAGTATCGTCCTGTTTGCTGCCCTCATTCCCGTTCACATTCCCTTCCCTCTGCTTGTCCTGCCTGAGGGCTGGCTGCAGCAAAAATAAGGGAGGGACTTTGGTCTCATAGACAAGTTATCAGCCCTAGATTTAGAGCTGCTTTTTGTAATTCTAAAAGTACAACTAAAACATAGCATTAATCCAGCACGTCTACTTTCATCATCTCCAGCCCTATTACCAGCATAAATATGGGATCATTCCTTTCAATAGGACGTTAAAGACCAAACACTACATATTGTCATCTGCTACAAGAGCATCACGTTACCACCTCCCCACTACTCCCACTGCCAGCCCGGCTCACCCTCAGCATGCCCACTACCACTTCCCTTAGCTCTGTTGCATCTATCGCCTTCACTGCTACCTCCAACACCCCCACAGTTACAAGCACCACCACTGCCGCCTCCACTGATGCTCACCGTCACTACCCTCTCCACCACCTCTATCCCCTTTGTCATCCCCACTGTTGCTACCTCCACTGCCACTGCTAGGTCACGTTCACCACCTTGGGGACTATCACCACTTCATCACCACCAGCACCTCCCCCACCATCGTTACCCCACATGGCTACACGGTTCATCCTCTTCTTGTCTCCACTGCCACCATCACTCCCACTTCTCCTTCGTTCCACCAGCACAGCCAGCCCGGACAAGAGAAGACTTGAGGCTTACTGACGAGCCGTGTTTGGATGATTAAAAGGCTAGAGAAGAAGAGTCACAGTTACTTAGCATGGGTAAAGAAGCTAGACTTGAAGAGATGAACAGAATTAAAAGGAATTCTAATGACAGTTGGGTAAGTGTCAGCAATGTTTTTCACGGACCTAGGGGAGACAAGGGGGCGTCCCAGGTGGTATGAGTGGTAAAGAACCCGGCTGCCAATGCAGGAGACATAAGGGACATGAATTTGATCCCTGGGCAGAGAAGATCCTCTGAAGGAGAGCATGGCAACCCACTCCAGTATTCTAGCCTGGAAAATCCCCATGGACAGAACAGCCTGGTGGGCTATAGTCCATAGGGTTACAAGCAGCCAGGCACTACTGAAGTGACTTTGCATGCACGCACACAGGGGAGAGAAGAGGGGTGAGAAGTTGATGATAAAATCTGGAGTTTGATGAGTACTGTGGAGCTCATTGAGTTTGCTTGCCTAAGGTGACAACTGGTCATTCATAGGTAGTTGAATCCCCACTGTAGAATCCCTTAAGAGTGGCAATGTAAGGCAATATATCTTCAATATTTATAGTATTTGTGGACTCATTTAATCCTGAAGCATTTGGCTCCTTCTGGCTGTTTTTGTAAATTTCTGGTGACTCTACAATACCGAAATACATGATTTTTAAAAAATTTAAGATGTTTTAGATCAGGGTGATATTCTTCCTGGTCATCCTTCCCAGTCCTTGTCCCTAAATCTTTGCTTCTTTTGCACAGGCAACCAGAGTTACAATTTGGTATGATTTTTTTAGTAGATCATTTTCTTGCCATTATATACATACTCAGAACCAATATAGTAGTGTATGTATATTTTACATGAATAGCATACTTTATATGCCTTTCTGTCTTCCCTTTTTTAATTCAACCATGAATTAGTGTAATGACTAAGAAGATGAACTCTGGAGCCAGACAGCCTGCATTCAGATCATAGCTTTGTTACTGGTTATTTGCACTATCTAAATGATCACACTCCCTTAGTCTCCAGCTTCCTCCTTCGTTAATTGGAATTATAACATACCAATACCAATAGAGTTCTTGTGAGGATTAAAAGAGTTAATTTAGGTAAGCACTTAATGTGTAAGCACCGTCTATTTAAACATTCCTAAATGGAAGGACATAGAGATTGCCCTAGTTTTCATCATTGCAAACAAGGTTTCCATGTATACTTTTACATATGCCATTTCTAAACATGAATGATAGTTTTTCAAAGGCAGAGAAGTAAGATTGCTGCATTTATCATTTTAAAGGCTTTAGTAGAAAAACATTATTATCAGTAGATAGCTACCTCTTGTTTCTCCCGCCTGTTAGTTTTTAGTTCTACTTCATTGGGCAC
This sequence comes from Tragulus kanchil, assembly GCA_022376925.1. NCBI lineage: Eukaryota > Metazoa > Chordata > Mammalia > Artiodactyla > Tragulidae > Tragulus > Tragulus kanchil. The sequence continues at coordinate 78,398,909 of JAIOJX010000032.1, forward strand.
CCTGAGGCACAAGGCAGTTCTGAATTAGTAGACTCCAGGGGTTAGGACTGATAGTCTCAAATTCGTATTAATTTTGGAGTTAGGGTGCTGACATATTTTGGAGAGGCTTACTAAATATTTCTGTATAATAACTCATTTCATCATTATGATGTAGATGCACTATTGGGACATCCCTGGTGGCTCAGCGATAAAGAATCTGCCTGCAATGCAGGAGACCTGGGTTTGATCCCTAGGTTTGGAAGATCCTCTGGAGAAGGAAATGGCAACCCACTGCAGTATTCTTGTCTGGGAAATCCCACGGACAGAGGAACCTGGCAGGCTACAGTTCATAGGGTTGCAGAGTCAGACATAACTTAGCAACTAAACAACAACACTATCTCCATTCCTGCAGAAATGGAGGCAAAAAGAAGTGTGACCCCATTACTCTGGATTGCACTACTATAAATAGTAGATCCTTTATACAGGTATGAATGTTGAGTGCTTAGTCCATATAAACTTCTTAGTATTCTGCTCAGCACATAGAAAGCATTCAGTTTTCTACTACTCTATAGTTGACTGGTTTATTATTAGGGATCAGAATTGTTATTATCACCATTAACCTTACTGTCCTTGGATTGTGATGGAGCTCATCTCTGAGGGTACTTCTTTCATTTATCTTAACAAAAAATGATGTGAGGGCTTCCCTGGTGGTCCAGTGGGTAAGGAGTCCACCTTGCAGTGCAAGGGGCACTGGTTGAATCCCTGGCCTGGGAAGATCCTATGTGCCACGGAGTGGCTGGACCACTGTGTCCAATTATGAGCCAGCACTCTGGAGCACATGCACCCAGAGCTGGTGCTCTGCAACCAGAGAGGCCACTGTGATGGGAGGCCCATGTGGGTGGAAGAATGAAGGTGGATTAGAATAAACAAATGAAAAACCAATAAAAGAGGCCAAAAGAAAATTAAAAAAAATAAAAAAGATGTGAAATTTGGTTTCAAACCTTGGTTGACCAGTCTCTCTGATTCTACCCTATATCTATGGGCCACATTCTTAACCTTTGAAGGCACCTTCTGAGATTAACAGCCCCCACTATGACAACAAAGAAGAAAAATGCAAATATAGTTAAATTCACATGTGGGTGTGTATAAATTTTAACTTGTGATGGAGCAGAAGCTGGTGGATGGGGAGTTGAGTTATGTTGGATGTCCAGGAAAAAGGTGAATGAGCAAGAGCTCTGCACTTGGGACTTGAATAGAGGTCAACTGATTTGAGATATTGGAGGGAAGTGGACTATAAAATTTTCTTCTGACCCAGAAAATTGTGCCAGAGCAAGAAGAAATGGCATTCACTCACTCATTGAACATTTATTCTGGGGTAGAAGCTGCAGATGCAGAGATGAAGAAGAGACAGCCCCTCAAGGAGCTCACGTGGAAACACGGAAGACAGAGATGTAGATGAAAGATTGTGCTATAGGGTGATACACAGGCACATGCTTTAGAGGTGCACAGGGTGGTGGGAGCCAGGGTTCAGATCCCCTTCAGAAGATGTCAGAGGGTTGAAAGGGTAGAGGAGGAATTCAAGACAGAGGGAAGAACACGTGTGAAGCTGTGGGTGTAACAGCAGAGCACGTGCAATCTGTCACGAATTTGGGAAGACAGCACAGAGTTGGAGGATGAGGCACCACGGAGTTGCACCAGGGAGGGGCCTGAAAGCCTTACTGAGGAGTATTGACTTTTATCTTAAAGGATATGGATGAGCACCAAAGGATTTTTAGAAACAGGCTTGATTTTATCAATTTTTATTAGCCAAGTTGTTTCTTCAAATGTTGGCACCTAGAGGAAAATCTGAGCTGCCTGGCGGTGGGGACGGGCTTGGAGAAAAACACACTGGGACCGGTTCCAAGCAGGGGCTGGCAATGGCCCTGGAAAATGTTAGAAGGTGGATTAGAATAAACAAATGAAAAACCAATAAAATAGGCCAAAAGAAAATTAAAAAAAATAAAAAAGATGTGAAATTTGGTTTCAAACCTTGGTTGACCAGTCTCTCTGATTCTACCCTATATCTATGGGCCACATTCTTAACCTTTGAAGGCACCTTCTGAGATTAACAGCCCCCACTATGACAACAAAGAAGAAAAATGCAAATATAGTTAAATTCACATGTGGGTGTGTATAAATTTTAACTTGTGATGGAGCAGAAGCTGGTGGATGGGGAGTTGAGTTATGTTGGATGTCCAGGAAAAAGGTGAATGAGCAAGAGCTCTGCACTTGGGACTTGAATAGAGGTCAACTGATTTGAGATATTGGAGGGAAGTGGACTATAAAATTTTCTTCTGACCCAGAAAATTGTGCCAGAGCAAGAAGAAATGGCATTCACTCACTCATTGAACATTTATTCTGGGGTAGAAGCTGCAGATGCAGAGATGAAGAAGAGACAGACCCTCAAGGAGCTCACATGGAAACACGGAAGACAGAGATGTAGATGAAAGATTGTGCTATAGGGTGATACACAGGCACATGCTTTAGAGGTGCACAGGGTGGTGGGAGCCAGGGTTCAGATCCCCTTCAGAAGATGTCAGAGGGTTGAAAGGGTAGAGGAGGAATTCAAGACAGAGGGAAGAACACGTGTGAAGCTGTGGGTGTAACAGCAGAGCACGTGCAATCTGTCACGAATTTGGGAAGACAGCACAGAGTTGGAGGATGAGGCACCACGGAGTTGCACCAGGGAGGGGCCTGAAAGCCTTACTGAGGAGTATTGACTTTTATCTTAAAGGATATGGATGAGCACCAAAGGATTTTTAGAAACAGGCTTGATTTTATCAATTTTTATTAGCCAAGTTGTTTCTTCAAATGTTGGCACCTAGAGGAAAATCTGAGCTGCCTGGCGGTGGGGACGGGCTTGGAGAAAAACACACTGGGACCGGTTCCAGGCAGGGGCTGGCAATGGCCCTGGAAAATGTTAGAAGGTGGATCTTGCAATGACTGCGTTTGACTGGCTCCCTTGTCATGAGGAACACACAAACAAGTCAGTGAATGCCTTTGCCCTGATCAGTCGTCACAGAGTCGTTCATTTAATCTTTAAATTAACTTGTGATTTTGGCATTGTTATTACTCACATGCAGCAGCTGAGTAAATGAAGGCTCAGGGAGACGGAGGAGGCTGCTTCAAACCACACTGTGTGTGAGTGCTTGAGTATTCATTTGGAGCTCCTTGGCCATCCTCTTACCAGGAGAAGTGAGCCCAGAATCAGTTGTGTGCAAGCTCTTAGGGAGCATAACTTGTGCAGGTGTGAAAGGCAGTTATGCTCAGGGATGACTGGCTCTGTGGTAAAGAAGCCCCATGGGGCTTCATTTGGTGTTTGAGGTGATGATCAGTTGTTCTGCTAAGGAGGAGGGGCGTGGGGAGACTGAGCACCTGCAGCTCCTCCAGGCGGTTCCCTTCCCCCAGGGCAGAGGCAGTGGGTGAGACCTCCAGGGTCTACAGGGGAAGGAGAGGCCTGTGTCTTTCATCACAAGGGAAGGGCTAGATCAGCATAAAGCCTGTCCCCTCAGGTGCTGCCTTTCTTCTACACAGTTTTGGCAACAAGAAAAGGGGATTTCTTAACTGCTCAGCAGTAATAATGGGTGGAAAGGCAGGGGTGAACTGGGATACAGCCTTGCTCCACCCTGCAAAGTTTCCTGAACATCAAGACTGTGGGTTTTGCAAAAACAGAAACCATAGCAACCGGTGCTGTAAGGGAAAGACTAGTCATCAAGACAACACCATCAAGAGCAGATTGGTTTCCACCAGGTAGATGAGAAGATAAAAACCAGGGACAGTATTTAGCTTTTTTCTGTTTGTTTATTTGTTGTGGACAGTTTTGTTTATTTGATTGATTGGTCTGGTTTGGAGTTTTTTTTTTTTTTTTTTTTTGGTCTTTTCTTGTTAATTTTTTCTCCCTTTCTAATTTTTAGTATTTTTATTTTTAAATTTTTTTTTAAATTTTAATTTTTGGAAACTTTTAATTTTCTTTCCTCTTTGCCACTGCTTCCTCCCTCTATGTTCTAAATGTAAAATCTTTTCCTATCTACCACTATCCTCTAGATAAATATTTCCTATCTTTCTGTCTCCACTATTCTCTTTCAGCTGCACTAAACAATACAACACACTAATCTTGGCTACGTAACCCTATAAAATCCTTCCAAGATGGATCTATTCCTTCTCATTACCCATACACTCTCCTCCTCCTCACCCAAGACACATGTCTTAGTTAAAAATTGCTTTCATTGTAATAGTTCAAGCCAGGACCTTGCCCTGGATCTATTTTTCCAGGTGCTATTTTAATTAATTCAGAGCTTAATGGGCAGATATCATCTTTGATTGTGTCATTTGCCAGAAAAATTTCCTATGCTTTATCTCTGTAAGACTGGTCAGTTGTGGCTATTGCTGTGTATATATGTATATCTTATGACTATGTTAGAAAACATCTGCATGCTTTTATGACTGCCACCCATCAGGGATGCACCTCTTGTTCCTCATATGCTAGTATTTGAACTAATATCATGGAACACCATAGCAAACCAGACATAGAGCCTACTCCCCCTGACCAGACATCAAACCAAGGATCCTTGGAGTGGAAGCCCTGATTCCAAGACCCCACACTATCAAAAAACATACAACACTAGAGATTATTCACCTGTAAACAAGACCTAACACCACCCAAGACACAAACCACTGAACCCTTCTACAGGGACAGAAACCCAAAGGAAGGGAGAATTCAATCAAGAAGCCTGGTGGGAAAAAGAACTCCACACACACAGACACACACAAAGAAACAAAAATTGACCTAATAATGAAACGATAGAGAAACACTGCACAAATGAAGGACCAAGCTAGAGAAACACCACTTCAAATGACAAAGGAGGAGATAGACAAATTATCTGAAAGAGAATTCAGAAAAGCTATACTAATGAGGATGCAAAACACTGAAAACAGAATATTAGAGGAAATTAGTGCACTGAGAAGAGACATGCAAGAAATGAAAAATAAGCAAATAGAGACCACCAACTCAATTGCTGAACTCAAAAATACTATAGAAGGTCTCAACAGTAGAATACCAGAGGCAGAAGAATTGATACTGAGCTGGAAGACAGAATGGTGGAAATAAACTGCTGAAGAACAGAACAAAGCACAAAGAATGAAAAGAACTGAGGATAGCATCAGAAACCTCTGGGACAATATCAAACGCACCAACATTAGAATTATAGGAGTTCCAGAAGAAGAGAGGAAGAAAGGCTATGAAAAAATTCTTGAAGAGGTTATAGTTGAAAACTTTCCCAGCATGGGAAAGGAAATAGTCAACCAAGTCCAAGAAGCACAAAGAGTTCCATACAGGAGAAACCCCAGAAGAAACACACCAAGGCACAGTCTAATCAAACTAACGCAGACCAAATATAAAGACAGATTACTAAACGCAGCTAGGAGCAAACAACAAATAACATATAAAGGAAACCCCATACGTCTAACTGTGGATCTTTCCACAGAAACCCTGCAGGCCAAAAGAGAACGGCAAGACACATTGAAATGGCTAAAAGGGAATAACCTCCAACCAAGAATTCTCTATCCATCAAGAATCTCATTCAGAATTGATGGTGAAGTCAAAAGCTTCACAGACAAGCAAAAACTAAAAGAATTCTGTACCACAAAACCAGCTCTACAATAAGTGTTAAAGGGCCTGATATAGCCAATAAATATAAGAGTAGGAGAAGTCCTACAAACAAGACCTAACACCACCCAAGACACAAACCACTGAACCCTTCTACAGGGACAGAAACCCAAAGGAAGGGAGAATTCAATCAAGAAGCCTGGTGGGAAAAAGAACTCCACACACACAGACACACACAAAGAAACAAAAATTGACCTAATAATGAAACGATAGAGAAACACTGCACAAATGAAGGACCAAGCTAGAGAAACACCACTTCAAATGACAAAGGAGGAGATAGACAAATTATCTGAAAGAGAATTCAGAAAAGCTATACTAATGAGGATGCAAAACACTGAAAACAGAATATTAGAGGAAATTAGTGCACTGAGAAGAGACATGCAAGAAATGAAAAATAAGCAAATAGAGACCACCAACTCAATTGCTGAACTCAAAAATACTATAGAAGGTCTCAACAGTAGAATACCAGAGGCAGAAGAATTGATACTGAGCTGGAAGACAGAATGGTGGAAATAAACTGCTGAAGAACAGAACAAAGCACAAAGAATGAAAAGAACTGAGGATAGCATCAGAAACCTCTGGGACAATATCAAACGCACCAACATTAGAATTATAGGAGTTCCAGAAGAAGAGAGGAAGAAAGGCTATGAAAAAATTCTTGAAGAGGTTATAGTTGAAAACTTTCCCAGCATGGGAAAGGAAATAGTCAACCAAGTCCAAGAAGCACAAAGAGTTCCATACAGGAGAAACCCCAGAAGAAACACACCAAGGCACAGTCTAATCAAACTAACGCAGACCAAATATAAAGACAGATTACTAAACGCAGCTAGGAGCAAACAACAAATAACATATAAAGGAAACCCCATACGTCTAACTGTGGATCTTTCCACAGAAACCCTGCAGGCCAAAAGAGAACGGCAAGACACATTGAAATGGCTAAAAGGGAATAACCTCCAACCAAGAATTCTCTATCCATCAAGAATCTCATTCAGAATTGATGGTGAAGTCAAAAGCTTCACAGACAAGCAAAAACTAAAAGAATTCTGTACCACAAAACCAGCTCTACAATAAGTGTTAAAGGGCCTGATATAGCCAATAAATATAAGAGTAGGAGAAGTCCTACAAATCAAACCCCAAATTTCTAAGAAGATGACAATAGGAACATTCGTATCAATAATTACTTTAAATGTAAATGGACTAAATGCCCCAACCAAAAGACACAGACTGGCTGAATGGACCCAGAAACATGACCCATATATATGCTGTTTACAAGAGACCCTCTTCAGACCTAGAGACACTCATAGACTGAAAGTGAGAGGCTGGAAAAAGATATTCCATGCAAATGGAAATCAAAAGAAAGCTGGAGTAGCAGTCCTCATATCAGACAAAACAGATTTTAAAGTAAAGAAGATTCTAAGAGACAAGGTAGGTCACTACATCATGATTAAGGGATATATCCAAGAGGAAGACATAGCACTCATGAATATCTATGCAACCAACACAAGGGCATCTCAATACATAAGACAGATACTTTCAGACATAAAAGAAGAAATCAACAATACCACAGTAATAGTAGGAGACTTTAACCCTCCTCTCACACCAATACACAGATCATCCAAACAGAAAATTAATAAAGAAACACAGGCCTTAAATGCCACACTAGAAAAGATGGACCTCACTGATCTTTAGAACTTTCCATCCAAAAACAGAAGAATACACTTTCTTCTCAAGTACTCATGGAACATACTCCAGGATAGACCACATCTTGGGCCACAAATCAAACCTCAGTCAATTCAAGAAAACTGAAATTATATCGACCATCTTTTGAGACCACAATGCAATGAGACTAGAGATCAACGACAGGGGAAAAACTGCTAAAAACACAAACACATGGAGATTAAACAACACATACCTAAAAAAACAACTGATTACTGAGGAAATCAAAAGAGAAATTAAAAAATTCCTAGAGGAAAATGACAATGAACACATGAAAGTGCAAAACGTATGGGATACCGCAAAAGCAGTTCTAAGAGGGAAATTTATAGCAATACAATCCTACCTCAAGAAACTAGGAAAATATGAAGCAGATGACCTAACCCTATGCTTAAAACAATTGGAGAAAGAAGAACAAAAACACCCCAAAGCCAGCAGAAGAAGAGAAATTATAAAGACTAGAGCAGAAATAAATAAGAAAGCAATGAAAGAAACTATAGTAAAGATAAATAAAACAAAAAGATGGTTCTTTGAAAAGGTAAACAAAATTGACAAGCCTCTGGCCAGACTCGTCAAGAAAAAAAAGAGAGAAGAACCAGATCAACAAAATCAAAAACGAAAAAGGAGAGATTACAACAGATAATGCAGAAATCCAAAGGATTCTAAGAGACTATTATGAACAACTCTATGGCAACAAACTGGACAACCTGGAAGAAATGGACAGTTTCTTGGGGAAGATTAATCTCCCAAGTCTAAGCCAGGAAGAAATAGAAACTATGAACAACCCAATCACAAGCTCAGAAGTCGACATTGTTATCAAAAATCTACCCAAAAATAAAAGCTCAGGGCCAGATGGCTTCACAGGTGAATTCTACCAAACATTTAAAGAAGAGCTAATGCCTGTCCTTCTAAAACTCTTCCAAACAATTGCACAGGAAGGAACACTTCCAAACACATTCTACGAGGCCACCATCACCCTGATACCAAAGCCAGGCAAAGACAACACAAAAAAAGAAAATTATAGAGCAATTTCACTGATGAACTTGATGCCAAGATCCTCAACAAAATCCTAGCAAACAGAATTCAACAACACATCAAAAAGCTCATACATCACGATCAAGTTGGGTTCATCCCAGGCATGCAAGGATTCTCCAATATCCACAAATCAATCAATGTGATACACCATATCAACAAATTGAGAGACAAAAATCACATGATCATCTCAATAGACACAGAAAAAGCCTTTGACAAAGTACAGCATCCATTTATGATAAAAACTCTTCAAAAAATGGGCATAGAAGGAGCTTATCTTAACATAGTGAAAGCCATATATGAGAAGCCCACAGCAAACATTATCCTCAATGGTGAAAAACTGAAAGCATTCCCTCTAAGATCAGGAACAAGACAGGGGTGTCCACTTTCACCACTCTTATTCAACATAGTCCTGGAAGTTCTAGCAACAGCAATAAGAGAAGAGAAAGAAATCAAAGGAATCCAGATTGGAAAGGAAGAAGTCAAACTCTCTCTATTTGCAGATGACATAATATTATACATAGAAAATCCCAAAGACACTATTACAAAACTACTAGAGTTAATCAGCGAATTCAGCAAAGTCGCAGGATACAAAATCAATACACAGAAATCACTGGCATTCCTATACACAAACAATGAAAAATCAGAAAACGAAATCAAAGAGGCAATCGCCTTCATCATTGCAACCAAAAGAATCAAATATCTAGGAATAAACCTACCCAAAGAAACAAAAGAACTGTACACAGAAAATTACAAGACACTCATTGAGAGACATTAAAGAAGACTTAAACAGATGGAGAGATATTCCATGTTCCTGGGTTGGAAGAATCAATATTGTGAAAATGACCATACTACCAAATATCATCTATAGATTCAATGCGATCCCTATCAAACTTCCAGTAACATTCTTCACAGAAGTAGACCAAAGAATCACATAGTTCATATGGAAACACAAAAGACCTCGAATAGCCAAAGCAATCCTGAGAAAGAAGAATGGAGCTGGAGGGACTAGCCTCCCCAACTTCAGACTCTACTACAAAGCAACAGTCATCAAGACAGTATGGTACTGGCACAAAAACAGAAATATCGACCAATGGAACAAGATCGAGAACCCACAGATAAAGCCACGCACCTATGGGTACCTTATTTTTGACAAAGGAGGCGAAACTATAAAATGGGACAAAGACAGCCTCTTCAACAAATGGTGCTGGGAAAATTGGACAGCTACATGCAAGAAAATGAAGTTGGAACATACCCTGACACCATACACAAAGATCAACTCAAAATGGATTAAAGACTTAAATGTAAGGCCAGAAACCATCAAACTCTTAGAGGAGAATATAGGCAAAACCCTCAAGGACATAAATCAAAACAAGATCTTCCATGACCCACCTATTAGAACAGCGGAACTGAAAAGAAAAATGAACACGTGGGACCTAATGAAATTTAACAGCTTTTGTACAGCAAAAGAAATTACAAAAAAGCTGAACAGACAGCCCACAGAATGGGAGAAAATCATAGCAAATGAAACAACAGACAAAGAATTAATCTCCAAAATCTACAAGCAACTCAGACAACTCAGCACAGGAAAAACGAACAACCCAATCAAAAAACGGGAAGAAGATCTAAAGAGATGCCTCTCCAACAACGACATACAGATGGCCCAAAAGCACATGAAATGATGCTCAACCTCTCTAATTATTAGAGAAATGCAAATTAAAACTACAATGAGATATCACCTCACACCAGTCAGAATGGCCATCATCCACAAATCGACAGACAATAAATGCTGGAGAGGGTGCAGAGAAAAGCGAACCCTCTTGCATTGATGGTGGGAATGTCAATTGATATGGCCTCTATGGAAGACAGTATGGAGATTCCTTAAAAAACTAAAAATAGAAGCACCCTATGACCCAGAAATCCCACTATTAGGCTTATATCCTGAGAAATAAAAACTGGAAGAAGCACCTGTACCCCAATGTTCATTGCAGGTCTCTATACAATAGCCAGAACATGGAAACAACCGAGATGTCCATTGACCAATGAATGGATACGGAAGCTCTGGTACATATATACAATGGAATACTACTCGGCTGTTAAAAGAAATGCAGAAGACTCAGTCCTAATGAGGTGGCTGGATCTAGAATCTATTCTAAAAAGTTAAGTCAGTCAAAAAGAGAAAGACAAGTACAGTATACTAACACATATATATGGAATCTAGTAGGATGGCCATGATAACACACACAGTGAACTCATGGAAAAACAGACAGAGAATAGACATATGGACATTGTGGGGGAGGAACAGTGGGTGGGAGGCATGGAGGGAGTAACATGGAAACCTATACTGTCACGTGTGTAAAAGATAGCTACTGTCATTGTGCTAAGGGAATAGGAGTGCTTACAATGGCTTGGTGCAATGGTCGGGAGGGGTGGGATGGGGGGACCTGGGGCCGGGTGGGCGGACCAGGGATATGCATATGACTGATCTGGGAACATACATATTGGTGAACAACAAAGCTCTGTAAAACCTTTAAAATAAAGAATAATAATAATAAAAAAAGGATAAAGCCCTCCCACCACTTCTTGACATGTATATTTCAGGACCATGTCTTTGTGTGTGTATTTCAGGACTGCTCCTTTATATGTATATTTTTATGTAAAAGGTACCTTGTATGTGTCAACTTTTAGATTCTCAGATGTAGCAAGAACTGGAATTCATTTACTCCAAAAATAACTTATTCCATCTAGGTCTGTTTTATATGCATGGACATCATCTCGAATGCCTTAGAAGAAAGTGGGTATAAATAAATAAAAGTGATTTATACTTTTTGCATTTCAAAAAAAAAAAGAAAGACTGTGGGTTTTGGAAACTCAGTAGGCAGCCACACTTTATAGCTGAGGAAAGTGGGATGCCTTCCACACTTTAATTCTTTAGTTCTTCAGATGCTTTCCTGTTCCTCACACAGTGTGGCAGCCATCTTGATAAGGCTTTCACAAGCAAGGCCTGATTTGATCTCCCCAATAACTCTGAGAAGTGAGTTCCGATACCTCCATCTAACAGATAAGAATATGTGATGCGCATGATCGCTAGTATCCATTTGATGTCGTGTCCATTGCCATTCACCACAAACAGACCTGGAGCTGTTCTGCTTCTGAGGAGAGAGCAAAGCACATGCTCACAAAGACCGGGTTACAGTGGCTGTAACCGCCTGGCAGGCGGCTCCCAGGACCGAAAGATACAGTGGGCATGAATCTGTCTGAGAGACCACAAAGTGCTGCCTGTGTCTAGGGACATCCTGATGGGCATAGAGGCTCAGCACACTGTGAAAATTAGGTAACACTGTGGGTCAGAAAGCTCAGGACACCTGTCACTGTGACTGCTCCGCCACAGCGCTTGAACTGGGCTGCTGGTGGTCTTTCCCTGCAGGGTTCTAGGAGTTGGACAGAGCACTGTTACTGGTTGCTCAATTTTTCAAGCTGTAAGGAGGAGTCCTCTCAGTCATATTCCAGCTCCCTCCACCATGCCTGCCTGGGGTTGGGAGGAGGCTCAACAGAGAAAGGCCAGGTTCTCATCCTGTTGTGGCTCTGGGACCTACTTCTGACAACTCTGTCCTGAATCCCTGTTCCCTGGACTTGTGTGTGAGGATCAGAGAAGCACAGCACATGGAGAAAGCTGGAGGGGCTTCATGAATGAACTTTATGAATTGTGATGACCTGTTCCCTCAAATGCCTCCATCAAGAATCACTTATTGTGCTGTATTTTGTTCATTTGTTTTTAAATTTTATTTATTTATGTATTTATTTTTGGTTATTCTGGGCCTTCACTGTCGCTGAAGGCTCTTCTCTAGTTGCAGGAGTAGGGGCTACTCTCATGAATGAACTTTTGTATGCATGAAAACCCGAATGCAAAGGGTGGGTATAAATAAATAAAAGTGATTTATACTGCTTCCGTGGGTTTTGGAAACTCAGTAGGCAGCCACACTTTATAGCTGAGGAAAGTGGGATGCCTTCCACACTTTAATTCTTTAGTTCTTCAGATGCTTTCCTGTTCCTCACACAGTGTGGCAGCCATCTTGATAAGGCTTTCACAAGCAAGGCCTGATTTGATCTCCCCAATAACTCTGAGAAGTGAGTTCCGATACCTCCATCTAACAGATAAGAATATGTGATGCGCATGATCGCTAGTATCCATTTGATGTCGTGTCCATTGCCATTCACCACAAACAGACCTGGAGCTGTTCTGCTTCTGAGGAGAGAGCAAAGCACATGCTCACAAAGACCGGGTTACAGTGGCTGTAACCGCCTGGCAGGCGGCTCCCAGGACCGAAAGATACAGTGGGCATGAATCTGTCTGAGAGACCACAAAGTGCTGCCTGTGTCTAGGGACATCCTGATGGGCATAAAGGCTCAGCACACTGTGAAAATTAGGTAACACTGTGGGTCAGAAAGCTCAGGACACCTGTCACTGTGACTGCTCCGCCACAGCGCTTGAACTGGGCTGCTGGTGGTCTTTCCCTGCAGGGTTCTAGGAGTTGGACAGAGCACTGTTACTGGTTGCTCAATTTTTCAAGCTGTAAGGAGGAGTCCTCTCAGTCATATTCCAGCTCCCTCCACCATGCCTGCCTGGGGTTGGGAGGAGGCTCAACAGAGAAAGGCCAGGTTCTCATCCTGTTGTGGCTCTGGGACCTACTTCTGACAACTCTGTCCTGAATCCCTGTTCCCTGGACTTGTGTGTGAGGATCAGAGAAGCACAGCACATGGAGAAAGCTGGAGGGGCTTCATGAATGAACTTTATGAATTGTGATGACCTGTTCCCTCAAATGCCTCCATCAAGAATCACTTATTGTGCTGTATTTTGTTCATTTGTTTTTAAATTTTATTTATTTATGTATTTATTTTTGGTTATTCTGGGCCTTCACTGTCGCTGAAGGCTCTTCTCTAGTTGCAGGGAGTAGGGGCTACTCTCTAGTTGAAGTGAGCAGGCTTCTTGTTGCAGTGACTTCTCTTGTCATGGAACTCTAGCTCAAGGGCACACGGGCTTCAATAGTTGCAGCACATGGGCTCAATAGTTGTGACTCTGAGGCTCTAGACCACATGCTCCATAAATGTGGCTCATGGACTTAGTTGCTCCGCAGCATGTGGGATCTTCCTGGATCAGGGATTGAACCTGTGCCTCCTGCCCTGGCAGTTGAACTTTTCACAAGTGAGCTACCAGAGAAGCCCGTTCATTTGTTTATTAATGTACTGTTCTCCAACTCAGTGCAAGGGGTACCTTTGTTACAAGTTTTGTGAAATAGAAATAGAAATCAGAATGAAGGGAAGGAACACACATGAAAGATGGGAATCAAAAAGAAAGGCTTTTCTTTATCATTTTAAAGCAAGAAACAGAGTTTATGACTGTCTATTACAAAAGCAATACATGTTTACTTAGAATATTTATAAAATACAGAAAACATCAATAATAAAAACAATCTATAGGCTTAAATTACATTATCATGATTTTAGGGTATATAATCACATAATTGTTATTTTAAAGCTTATTTTTTTCCACCTAACAATAATAGTGTTTTAATAATAAATATCCTATTGTATATTAATAGATAAACTTCTATTTAATTGATTCTCTATGCTGATAATTTACATTACCTTTTTCCTTTTTTAAAAATAAAATTGTTGCATCCTTATACATCTAAGTTTGGAACATTGCCGATTTTTTTCTTACAGTAAATTCCTAGAAGCAGGATCCCTGGGATAAAACACATCCATTACAGGTGAGGATACAGGTTTGGCAGTCGGACTACTTAGGACTGACTCTCGACTCTGCCACCTGCTGACAGAATGGCCTTAGATGATTTCATAGGGCATGGTTGCCTTCCTGATGAGTGTGAATAACAACAGTACTTCCTTCATTGAGTTGCTAGGAGATACCTGTGTCTCAACACATGGTAAGCCCTTAGATCATGGCCTGACCCACAGTGAGCCCAGAACTCTTGGCTCTTAGTTCTGTGATCATTGCTGCTATTTATTTTTGGTTATTCTGGGCCTTCACTGTCGCTGAAGGCTCTTCTCTAGTTGCAGGAGTAGGGGCTACTCTAGTTGAAGTGAGCAGGCTTCTTGTTGCAGTGACTTCTCTTGTCATGGAACTCTAGCTCAAGGGCACACGGGCTTCAATAGTTGCAGCACATGGGCTCAATAGTTGTGACTCTGAGGCTCTAGACCACATGCTCCATAAATGTGGCTCATGGACTTAGTTGCTCCGCAGCATGTGGGATCTTCCTGGATCAGGGATTGAACCTGTGCCTCCTGCCCTGGCAGTTGAACTTTTCACAAGTGAGCTACCAGAGAAGCCCGTTCATTTGTTTATTAATGTACTGTTCTCCAACTCAGTGCAAGGGGTACCTTTGTTACAAGTTTTGTGAAATAGAAATAGAAATCAGAATGAAGGGAAGGAACACACATGAAAGATGGGAATCAAAAAGAAAGGCTTTTCTTTATCATTTTAAAGCAAGAAACAGAGTTTATGACTGTCTATTACAAAAGCAATACATGTTTACTTAGAATATTTATAAAATACAGAAAACATCAATAATAAAAACAATCTATAGGCTTAAATTACATTATCATGATTTTAGGGTATATAATCACATAATTGTTATTTTAAAGCTTATTTAGTCCACCTAACAATAATAGTGTTTTAATAATAAATATCCTATTGTATATTAATAGATAAACTTCTATTTAATTGATTCTCTATGCTGATAATTTACATTACCTTTTTCCTTTTTTAAAAATAAAATTGTTGCATCCTTATACATCTAAGTTTGGAACATTGCCGATTTTTTTCTTACAGTAAATTCCTAGAAGCAGGATCCCTGGGATAAAACACATCCATTACAGGTGAGGATACAGGTTTGGCAGTCGGACTACTTAGGACTGACTCTCGACTCTGCCACCTGCTGACAGAATGGCCTTAGATGATTTCATAGGGCATGGTTGCCTTCCTGATGAGTGTGAATAACAACAGTACTTCCTTCATTGAGTTGCTAGGAGATACCTGTGTCTCAACACATGGTAAGCCCTTAGATCATGGCCTGACCCACAGTGAGCCCAGAACTCTTGGCTCTTAGTTCTGTGATCATTGCTGCTATCATTGCCAACTTGTCCTCCTGAAAGTGTCCCAGTTTTAACTCCTACGAGCATTGTATCAGAGTGTTCGTTTCCACACAGCTTTGTCAACACTGGACGCCCTTGTTCCTCTTCTTAGCTCATTGTTTTCCAACCTATAGGCAAATTTCATTTTAATTATTGCTTTAATTTTATCTATTTATTTACTGGTGTTTGATGTCTTTATTGGCATTGATTTATTTAGTAGTGAATTTCTTGTTCATGATTTTATTCCTGTTTTGGGTAGTTTGTTCATGTTATAAATGTTCTTTTTTCCTAGTTTTTCTTGTGCTATTTAATTTTGTTTATATTCGTGGGCACAGAAGTTGTATTTTTCCTTATTTTCTTTGCCTGTATTTTAACACTGAAAAGCCCACCATGAGCTATATAACCAGTTTAAAATTTTTTAGTGATTTTTTTTTACTTTTGCCTTTGGAATTCAAATGAAATTAATTTGTAATTTTAATAATTAGCTTTCCCACTTCTTGTTTACTTATCAGTTAATTACTATAAACCAAATTATGCATGCTTAGTTGGATTTTTGGCTGTTTCCTCTGTTCCATTAATGTATGTATCTTTTCCTATGCTTGCGTTTCAATTTTTTGTAACTTTATTAAATAGTTTATATCTGTTGATATGAGGGCACTTTCACTAATTTTTAAGACATATTTTCTTGGTTATTATCTGATTATTTCTATAAACAGACTCGGGAATAATTTTGTCATTTCTAAGAATAATATTAATTTTTATTAGAATTTCACTCATTTTATAAATTTATCTGGGGAGAACTGATATTTTTACTGCTTTTCCACTTTCACATTTGTGAACATAGAAGTTGTTTCTGATTAAACAAGACTTAAAATAAACTCATTTTAGAATAGTTTTAGAGTTACAGAAGGTGTAAGATAGGCCACAGGGTGTATTGCACAAAACAACCCAGGGAATATAGCCAGTATTTTATAGTAACTGTAAATGGAGTGTGACTGTTTTTTAAAATATTCAAGCATGTTTTACTACTGTATTTGGGCTTCCCTGGTGGCTCAGCAGTAAAAAAATCCTTCTGCAATGCAAGAGACCACCTGCATTTCAGGAGACATTGGGTTCAATCCCTGGGTTGGGAAAGATCCCCTTGAAAAGGAAATGGCAACCCACTCCAGTATTCTTGCCAGGAAAGTCTCATGGACAAAAAGAGCCTGGCGGGCTACAGTCCATGGAGTCACAACAGTTGGACACGACTTAGCGACTAAACCACCACCACCCACTACTGCATTTATTTATTTAGACCATGGCCACAGCATGCAGGAGCTAAGTTCTCTGACCAGGGATTGAAGACAGACCCTTTGCATTGGAAACATGGAGTCTTAATCACTGGACCTCCAGGTAAGTCCCTGGAATGTAGCTTTTAAAATTGTATATAAGAAAAGAGTTGGGCACAGAAGTTGTATTTTTCCTTATTTTCTTTGCCTGTATTTTAACACTGAAAAGCCCACCATGAGCTATATAACCAGTTTAAAATTTTTTAGTGATTTTTTTTACTTTTGCCTTTGGAATTCAAATGAAATTAATTTGTAATTTTAATAATTAGCTTTCCCACTTCTTGTTTACTTATCAGTTAATTACTATAAACCAAATTATGCATGCTTAGTTGGATTTTTGGCTGTTTCCTCTGTTCCATTAATGTATGTATCTTTTCCTATGCTTGCGTTTCAATTTTTTGTAACTTTATTAAATAGTTTATATCTGTTGATATGAGGGCACTTTCACTAATTTTTAAGACATATTTTCTTGGTTATTATCTGATTATTTCTATAAACAGACTCGGGAATAATTTTGTCATTTCTAAGAATAATATTAATTTTTATTAGAATTTCACTCATTTTATAAATTTATCTGGGGAGAACTGATATTTTTACTGCTTTTCCACTTTCACATTTGTGAACATAGAAGTTGTTTCTGATTAAACAAGACTTAAAATAAACTCATTTTAGAATAGTTTTAGAGTTACAGAAGGTGTAAGATAGGCCACAGGGTGTATTGCACAAAACAACCCAGGGAATATAGCCAGTATTTTATAGTAACTGTAAATGGAGTGTGACTGTTTTTTAAAATATTCAAGCATGTTTTACTACTGTATTTGGGCTTCCCTGGTGGCTCAGCAGTAAAAAAATCCTTCTGCAATGCAAGAGACCACCTGCATTTCAGGAGACATTGGGTTCAATCCCTGGGTTGGGAAAGATCCCCTTGAAAAGGAAATGGCAACCCACTTCAGTGTTCTTGCCTGGAGACTCCCATGGACAAAAGAGCCTGGCGGGCTACAGTCCATGGAGTCACAACAGTTGGACACGACTTAGCGACTAAACCACCACCACCCACTACTGCATTTATTTATTTAGACCATGGCCACAGCATGCAGGAGCTAAGTTCTCTGACCAGGGATTGAAGACAGACCCTTTGCATTGGAAACATGGAGTCTTAATCACTGGACCTCCAGGGAAGTCCCTGGAATGTAGCTTTTAAAATTGTATATAAGAAAAGAGTTACAGGAAAGTTGCAAAGACAGTATAACATTCTTGTGTACCCAGCACCCAGTTTTCCCTGTTGTAACATCATACATTATCGCAGTTCATTTGTCACATCTAATGTACCAATATCAATATGCTATTGTTAACTAATACAGATAATTTATTTGGATTTCCTTAGTTTTCTCCTAATGTCTTTTTTCTGTCCTGACAGTCCATCAAGGACACCACATTACTTGTCATATCTCCTTGGGCTACTCTAGGTTGTCACAGTTTCTCAGACTTTGATCACTTTTAAGGATTTCAATCACTTTGAAGAGTGCCAGTCAGGTGTTTTTCAGAATGTTCCTCAATTTGGGTTTGTCTTATTTTTTTCCATAATCACGCTAAACATTGTTTTCTAGGTCGTGGTAGATACAGCATAAAGTCAGATAGTTATAGAATTCTTGTCTTTCCTCAAAGGAAGCTTTTTTTTTTTTTTTAAAGAAACATCTCTCAGTAGGACCTTACAGAAGAGGTGTTGGGTGATATGAAGCACCTAGTCTCTATCAAGATTGTGGAAACATACATAAATAATTTCTCATGACCTTCATTCCATTTGAGACTTTGAGTCTGTTGAGGTAAGTCAAACACAGAAACAGAAAAAGTTGAAATAGAACAAAAGAAGTTCGATGTTAGAAAAATATCTAGCTTAAAAGATAGCCATGGGTGAGAGGGAGCAACTGCCCAGGTGAGTGAGGAAGTTAAATTACAAAATTGGAGATAGTTGAGCTATGACTTTTCAAAAAACTGCATCTGGGATCTTAGCTTCAGCTTGACCTCTAACTCCTGGTCCTTCTGACCTACCTGGAAGTCACTTGTTATCATGTCTTGGTTTATAAAATGAAGGTACTGAAGTATATGCTCACAAAGCTTTTGTCCAGCTCATAAAGTCTGAACATTGAAGAATCATGACAATGACTCCAAGCCCAAGTATGGACCCAAAATCCCAACTATGATTCACTCTCTACAGGTCAGAATCAGCCATGAGCTTAGACACTAAATAAGTTAAAGGTAAGTGCTCCATCCTTAATGTTTGGCAACATGCAAATCTCAATATGAGTGCAATTTTTCAATAAATTCCTAGGGCCTGGCTCAACAACAGGCACAGAAGACTCCCATTAGATGCCCACTGAATGAATGAGCAGATGAATGGGCATGCCATGTCAGTTTCATTCAGTTTGCCTTCAGTTCCTCCTAACTCCTGCTTGTGTTCAGTTGCTTAGTTGTGTCCAACTCTTTTCGACCCCATGGACTGTAAGCCCTCCCCACCCCCAGGTTCCTCTGTCTGTATAAGAATACTGGAGTGGGTTGCAATGCCCTTCTCCAGGGATCTTCCCAACCCAGGGATTGAACCCAGGTCTCCCACATTGTAGGTGGATTCTTTTACCATATGAACCACCACAGAAGCCCAAGAATACTGGAGTGGGTAGCTTATCCCTTCTCCAGTGGATCTTCCCAACTCTGGAATCGAACTGGGGGTCTCCTGCACTGTAGGCGGATTCTTTACCTGCTGAGCTACAAGAGAAGCCCCAACTCCTGCTTAGAGCTGCTGAGTGTCTAGGGTAGAAGGGACCTGAAAGGGCATCTGGTACAATTCCTCCCTCTTTTAATAAGGGGACTGAACAGGCTTTATATCCCTGACTCTTGTACCAACCTACCGCAGAGTTGGAACCAGAGGGCTAGTAGATGGAAGGCAGCTATGCTCATCACTAAACCACCAATGCTGCACAAGGCTAGTAGATGGGACTGGTGATTTGGTTTTAGATGAAGATGGAACAGAGTGATTCTTTTATACTAGTTCAGGCTGTGGGTGGAATAGTCAACGAGACCCACCCGCTTTGAGCTTTAGCAACTTCGGGGCTTGGGACTTTAGCAAACCTGTGGGCACCAAGGTGGATGTGCCATTTGGAGATTCTAGAAGAAGCAGTGATAATTATTAGCTGGTCCTTCTTCTTGCTGCCTCACATCCAGCTCCTCCCCAGAGCCTGTCAAAACACACCTTGCCCAACTGTCCTCTTCTTTCAAATTCACTTGGGGTGACTCATTCTGAGTCAGCTCCACTGGGCGGTGTCATCACTCAAGTGGATGTGGCCTCAGGAGGGCGCCCTGGGGTCTGCAAGGCTAGGGTCTGGGTGGAGAATGGAAGTGTGGTGGCGCTGATGAAGATGGCCGGGGGGGTTGTGTGTGACCACAGGCAGGTTCCCATCCTGGGTAGCCTGGTACCATCCCTGGTTCTTGACCACTGTTCCATCTCTGAATCTTGCACTTAAAATTGGGTCAGATTTAAAATGTGGGAGATATGGTGTATGTTAGAAATGTTGAGCTGCAGTGATATAAGGCTAGGAGTGTCAGAAACATTTCAGCTCCAGACTGGGCTCGACTGCAGTGGGTTATTTAATACATGGATGAAAAACATTAACCAAATTTTGGACAGGGCTCTTTAAATGTGAAAAGATGTTGCTCATTCCCCCCACCCCTTTTTTAATATCATATCTTCTTAATGACCAAAGTTTGGAAAGAATCTTATTAAGATCTGAAGGATCAGGAGTCTTCTGAAGCCAGGGGCTGTTTCTTGCCCCTCAAACTATGGAGTGGCCTGAAAGCCAGGACCATTTCTCTCCAATCTTCCTGGAGGGCTCAGAGAGTAGGGCTGGGGCCTCCCCAAAGTTTTCTGTGTCTTGTCTTTAAACTGGGGATCCATGACATTCAGAGCTGGGTCATCAGATGGGATATTTCTCCAACACCAGATGAAATCTATGGCCATTTAGGCCTCAGGCAAAGGACCTGTGAGGGACACAAATGGCAGATAAGCATTTTCAAATGGCAGAACTGTTGCTTTTCTTCTGCTTCTGTGGCCAAGGGCATGGTAAAGCACTCCAATATTCTTGCCTGGAGAATCCCATGGACAGAGGAGCCTGGTGGGCTACAGTCCATAGGGTTGCAAAGAGTCAGACATGGCTGAAATTAGCAGGCACCATGGCCAACAGTGTTCTAGGCAAAGGGCAAAGAGTAGGGGGGAGATATGGTCCCAGCACTCAGAGTGACCTGCACTGGCTCAGGACGGGGGTCTCTGTGTGTGTATTTTGTGTGGAGGTACATGTGTGTGTGTATGTGTCGTGTGTTGTGTGTTGTGGACGGCATGTGTGTGTGTGACATATGGTGTGAAGGGCACAGCGTGCAAAGTTCATGTGTTTGTGAGGCTCTGGAGCATGAAGAGGAAGAACTACCCCTTCCAGGAGGACACAGTAGAGGCAGAGAGGTGGGTATGGGCTGGGTGGATGCTGTGGTGTGGTCCCACGTGGAGTCTGACCGTGGCCTGAAGTGTGGATGCCATTTGGGCTTGCTTCAACTTCCGTGGTATGAGAGGCCCAGGCGGAGCTGCCTCTGTGGGTATGGCGCCAACTGGAATTTTTGATGACTTAAAATTGGGTTTTTTTTTCTGCAGTGATATAAGGCTAGGAGTGTCAGAAACATTTCAGCTCCAGACTGGGCTCGACTGCAGTGGGTTATTTAATACATGGATGAAAAACATTAACCAAATTTTGGACAGGGCTCTTTAAATGTGAAAAGATGTTGCTCATTCCCCACCCCTTTTTTAATATCATATCTTCTTAATGACCAAAGTTTGGAAAGAATCTTATTAAGATCTGAAGAATCAGGAGTCTTCTGAAGCCAGGGGCTGTTTCTTGCCCCTCAAACTATGGAGTGACCTGAAAGCCAGGACCATTTCTCTCCAATCTTCCTGGAGGGCTCAGAGAGTAGGGCTGGGGCCTCCCCAAAGTTTTCTGTGTCTTGTCTTTAAACTGGGGATCCATGACATTCAGAGCTGGGTCATCAGATGGGATATTTCTCCAACACCAGATGAAATCTATGGCCATTTAGGCCTCAGGCAAAGGACCTGTGAGGGACACAAATGGCAGATAAGCATTTTCAAATGGCAGAACTATTGCTTTTCTTCTGCTTCTGTGGCCAAGGGCATGGTAAAGCACTCCAATATTCTTGCCTGGAGAATCCCATGGACAGAGGAGCCTGGTGGGCTACAGTCCATAGGGTTGCAAAGAGTCAGACATGGCTGAAATTAGCAGGCACCATGGCCAACAGTGTTCTAGGCAAAGGGCAAAGAGTAGGGGGCAGATATGGTCCCAGCACTCAGAGTGACCTGCACTGGCTCAGGACGGGGGTCTCTGTGTGTGTATTTTGTGTGGAGGTACATGTGTGTGTGTATGTGTCGTGTGTTGTGTGTTGTGGACGGCATGTGTGTGTGTGACATATGGTGTGAAGGGCACAGCGTGCAAAGTTCATGTGTTTGTGAGGCTCTGGAGCATGAAGAGGAAGAACTACCCCTTCCAGGAGGACACAGTAGAGGCAGAGAGGTGGGTATGGGCTGGGTGGATGCTGTGGTGTGGTCCCACGTGGAGTCTGACCGTGGCCTGAAGTGTGGATGCCATTTGGGCTTGCTTCAACTTCCGTGGTATGAGAGGCCCAGGCGGAGCTGCCTCTGTAACTGGGATGCAGCGTTCATGTGAGTGCCAAGTCCATCCCTGGAAGCCCAATAAAGGGGAGACTGGGCTTCGGTGTTGGCTTGTCCCTGGTTTGGGCAAGCAGCTGCCCAGCCCTGCTTCTGCCCAGACATCCTTCATTAAGGCCTCTGATGTCCCAGAGGAGCTCTGGTCTGGGGGTTTCTCTGAACTATAAACCAATTCAATCGAGTCCAGAGGCCTGGCCTTTGGCACCACTGTGCTGGGCTCTATGCTGACCTTTGGGATGCAGGGAAGAAAATAACAGGCCCTGCTCTCGGGATGCACAGTCTGATGAGGGAGACAGCCATGCCAAGAAATGCACTGCATCCAGTGGGGTCACCTCCAAGGAGGGGCATGTGTGTGAACAGGTGAACTGGGGGCACAAAGTGGGTGAACAGAGCTCAGGCTGTCAGGTTAAACAGCCCTGTTGGGGCAGCCCCACAGAGGATATGACACTGGTTGAGAAGTGAAGGCATTTGCTGGCAGACAAGTAGAGGAAAGATCAGTCTGACAGAGGGAAGAATATATGGCACACTCTAGTATATTCTGAGAACCTCCAGCACTTTGGAACAGGGGTGCCAGTCACTGCTTATCGAATGAGTCTTTCATACCTTCTGTCTCCTCAACTCCTACACTCCCTGCCCCTACCCTCAGCCCAGGACTTTGGACCTTCATTAAGAAAACAGAAATGGGGCTTCCCTGGTGGTTCAGTGGGTAGAGAGTCTGCTTTGCAGTGCAAGGGGCACTGGTTTGATCCCTGGCCCTGGAAGATCCCATGGGCCAAGGAGCGACTGGACCAGTGTGTCCAATTACGAGCTACCGCTCTGGAGCACACGCGCCCAGAGCCTGTGCTCTGCAATGAGGGAAGCTGCTGCAAGGGAGGCCCACACAGGCCAAAAGAATAAGGATGGATGAAAAAAAAAAAAAGAAAACAGAAAAGTTTAGCTGGGAAATCCCTTGTCTCCCCTCCACCAAGTCAACCCACCAGCCTACCTTTGTGTCTGTGTTCCTCATTCTCTGTCATGTGACGTTTTGAGCGTGTGCCCTTCCTCCTCCTAAAGAACCATTCCTCCGGGTGGGCCCTTTCATCCACTCATGTGTATTAATACTTGCCGCAGAGTAGGCCCTGCTCTGAGGGTAGAGATAGAGCTGTGGATGAGATGGAGAAATGCATGTCCTCTTGGAGCTCGTATACTAGTGGGAAAAGCTAGACAGTAAGCATGCAAAAAATAACATTATTTCAGATAAGTGCTAAAAAGAAAGTGAACTCAATACATAGAAAAGAGAATGATAGTGACAATGATGATGCGTGGTGGTGAAGACAGTGATGATGCACATATGTGTGTGCATGTGCACGTGGACACAGCTCAGGAGGCCAAGGAAGACCTTTCTGAAGAATGAGTGTGTAAGCTGACCTCAATGGTCAGGCTGCCAGGCCTGTTTTTTAAGTCCTCCAACCCCCAGTTTCTCCATCCTTTTCTATCTTCAATCTTCCCCTCTTCACTAGATCATTTCTTAGTGTCATTTATCCTAAGAAAAACATCAAAAGTTTCCTTGGCTCCTTGTTTCCCCCACCCCGCTGTCACCTCATTTCTCTGTTCATGTTCACGGCCAAGCATCTTGAAAAACAGCCCACCAAGATCATCTCTGACTCTGAACCACCCTTGTTCTTCAGTCCCCTCCCTCATTCTGTTCTGGTTTCTGTGCCATCACCCAGACTACTCTTGTCAGGGCACCAGAGACCCCTGTGTTTTTTGACCTATTGGTGTTGTTTGACCCAGGCAATTCTCCCTGCTTTCTTGGGCTCCCTCTTCTCCAGCCTTGTCCAGACTTCCTTCACTGGATGTGCTTGATCAGCTGGATGACTGGCTCCTCCTCCTCTGCAACCTTGAGATCCTGCAGTGTGCCCTGCTCTGCGGGGCCTCCTCTTCCCTCCTTGTTTGATTGCAGTTACTCCCACATCTTTAGATACCTTCGACATGTCTCTCAACGGTGTATTTCTGGTCCAAGTATCTCTGGGCTACAGACTTAAATATGCAAGTATCTATTAGTTTTTAAGCCCCCACCATCCACCAAGCCTGAAACCTGGGAGGGTTTCTCCATATTTTCCCCTCTCGTTTACTCCATACATGGAATCCACCTATTAATCCTGCTAATTGTTCTTACCAAACACTTGTCAGACTATCCCTCTTCTGGCTCTACTGCTGCCATCCCTCATCTTTGTAGGTACAGATGTATACCTACACTGTTGTTACAGGTGATGACAGTAATACGACCTTTCAAGCTGTCATTCTTCATCCACTTTGCAGATGAATCATCTTTAAAAACCTTGAACCAAATCAAATGTTTCGTCTTTGCTTAAAACCCTCCAGGGTCTTCCCATGGCCCTTTGAATAAAATCCTAACATCATTTGTACAGGTTAAGCCCTGGTGGGATACGTGGCCAGGTAGGTACATGTTCATTCATATAAGCAAGCATTCTCATAGGCACCATACACATATGCACAGACGTACATAGTCACCCTGGCCATGAGGTCCCCAAGCCAAGATAACCTGTTGTAAGGGATCTGGGACTCGTCAGTATCTCGTAGACACAATGACCAGTATAATGCCCAAAAAATATGAAGGAGTTTATTCTATCCTTGTTTCCCCACCCGCTGTCACCTCATTTCTCTGTTCATGTTCACGGCCAAGCATCTTGAAAAACAGCCCACCAAGATCATCTCTGACTCTGAACCACCCTTGTTCTTCAGTCCCCTCCCTCATTCTGTTCTGGTTTCTGTGCCATCACCCAGACTACTCTTGTCAGGGCACCAGAGACCCCTGTGTTTTTTGACCTATTGGTGTTGTTTGACCCAGGCAATTCTCCCTGCTTTCTTGGGCTCCCTCTTCTCCAGCCTTGTCCAGACTTCCTTCACTGGATGTGCTTGATCAGCTGGATGACTGGCTCCTCCTCCTCTGCAACCTTGAGATCCTGCAGTGTGCCCTGCTCTGCGGGGCCTCCTCTTCCCTCCTTGTTTGATTGCAGTTACTCCCACATCTTTAGATACCTTCGACATGTCTCTCAACGGTGTATTTCTGGTCCAAGTATCTCTGGGCTACAGACTTAAATATGCAAGTATCTATTAGTTTTTAAGCCCCCACCATCCACCAAGCCTGAAACCTGGGAGGGTTTCTCCATATTTTCCCCTCTCGTTTACTCCATACATGGAATCCACCTATTAATCCTGCTAATTGTTCTTACCAAACACTTGTCAGACTATCCCTCTTCTGGCTCTACTGCTGCCATCCCTCATCTTTGTAGGTACAGATGTATACCTACACTGTTGTTACAGGTGATGACAGTAATACGACCTTTCAAGCTGTCATTCTTCATCCACTTTGCAGATGAATCATCTTTAAAAACCTTGAACCAAATCAAATGTTTCGTCTTTGCTTAAAACCCTCCAGGGTCTTCCCATGGCCCTTTGAATAAAATCCTAACATCATTTGTACAGGTTAAGCCCTGGTGGGATACGTGGCCAGGTAGGTACATGTTCATTCATATAAGCAAGCATTCTCATAGGCACCATACACATATGCACAGACGTACATAGTCACCCTGGCCATGAGGTCCCCAAGCCAAGATAACCTGTTGTAAGGGATCTGGGACTCGTCAGTATCTCGTAGACACAATGACCAGTATAATGCCCAATATGGTAATCGGTTTTAAAAAATATTTGTTGAATAATAGGTTAATGAAGGAAGTTTATTTGATATCTAATTGAGTTTTACTGAATGGGAAGAGATCATGAATGAATGCAGACTCTGGAGCCAGACAGCCAGCATTTGCAGCTCAACTCTCTTGGTTATTATCTGTGAGACCCTATGTTACTTAACTTCTTTAAGCTTTCAGTTTCTTGTCTATAAAATACTAATAATAAGATGGCCTACTTCTATTAATATTATAAGTAGAATGAATAAACAAAAAGATCCTATTGTGTAGCACAGGGAACTGTATTCAGCATCTTGTGAAAAAGTGTAATTGAAAAGAATATGAAAAAGAATGTATACATATGAGTGACTGAATCATTTTGCTGTACAGCAAAAATTAACACTACATTGCACAACAATGTAAACTCTATTTCAAGAAAATAAATGAAAAAAAGATGACTTACTTCTTTTGGTTGTTATAAGGGTCATAATAATAAATACACATGAAGTGCTTAGAAAATATCTGCCCTATAGTATCTGCCATTATTATTACTTATTAATTATTACCCTACTCTTACCTGATGCAAGAATGACAGCAACATTCCTGGTCAGTAGCAATTCTAGTGATGGAGCATGCTCTCCTTGAAATCCTGAGCTACTTCTAACAAAAATCAAAGCTATTTATTATAGGACTGGCTCCTTTCATTACCTTGCAACTCTGCTAACAGTGACTCCATGCTAAACTATTTATAGATTGATTCTTGGACCCAATTCCAATGTGTGCGTTTGTGTGTGTTTGTTTGTGTGTGTGGGTGTGTGTGTGGTTCTCCCACAATAGCAAGCAATTTCCAGATACCAGTTTGGTGTCTTAACAATTCAACTCGGTTCTGACACTCCTTAGAGACAGCCTCTTCCACAGACTAAGGTCAAGGGCTCAGTCTTACATCCTTGCCCTTTTCCTCTCCCCTACCTCTGTATTTCAAATGCCAGTTGCTAGTCCAGATTGTTGCCTGTGCTTTTGAGGGACTGGCTAGGAAAATCAGTTTCTCTGTACATTCCCCTCTGAGAGCAGCTCTCAGAACATTTTTCTCACAAGATTACCAGTTTATTCTGAAAGAATATAACCAATGGACAGATGCAGAGATGCATAGGGCAAGGTATGGGAAAAAGACCTGGAGCCTCCATGCTCTCATGAGGAACAGCCACTCTCCCCTAATCTCCATGTGTTCACAACACCTGGAAGCTCTCTGTGAGTCTTTTTTGGGTATTTATGGAGACATCATTACATAGGCATAGGTCGATTAAATCATTAGGCATTGGTAATAGGCCCTTTACCCTCCCCTCATATGGTTTGCCCTAATACTTTGTGTCTCCTTTCCCCCTTGCTTAATTTATATTTGTGAGAATGATCTATGTTGATGTGTGTGAATGGACATCATTCATATGCATCACTGTACAGCTATCACAACCATGTGACTCTACCACAGTTTTTCTTTTTTTAAATTATTTATTTATTTTTGGCTATTCTGGGTTTTCACTGCTGCCGCAGGCTCTTCTCTAGTTGCAGAGAGCGGAGGCTACTCTCTAGTTGAGGTGAGTAGGCTTCTTGTGACTTCTCTTGTTGTGAAACTTGGGCTCTAAGGCACACGGGTTTCAGTAGTTGCGGCCCCAAAAAAACTATGGGCTCAGTAGTTACGGCTCTGAGGCCTAGTAGCAATTCTAGTGATGGAGCATGCTCTCCTTGAAATCCTGAGCTACTTCTAACAAAAATCAAAGCTATTTATTATAGGACTGGCTCCTTTCATTACCTTGCAACTCTGCTAACAGTGACTCCATGCTAAACTATTTATAGATTGATTCTTGGACCCAATTCCAATGTGTGCGTTTGTGTGTGTTTGTTTGTGTGTGTGGGTGTGTGTGTGGTTCTCCCACAATAGCAAGCAATTTCCAGATACCAGTTTGGTGTCTTAACAATTCAACTCGGTTCTGACACTCCTTAGAGACAGCCTCTTCCACAGACTAAGGTCAAGGGCTCAGTCTTACATCCTTGCCCTTTTCCTCTCCCCTACCTCTGTATTTCAAATGCCAGTTGCTAGTCCAGATTGTTGCCTGTGCTTTTGAGGGACTGGCTAGGAAAATCAGTTTCTCTGTACATTCCCCTCTCAGAGCAGCTCTCAGAACATTTTTCTCACAAGATTACCAGTTTATTCTGAAAGAATATAACCAATGGACAGATGCAGAGATGCATAGGGCAAGGTATGGGAAAAAGACCTGGAGCCTCCATGCTCTCATGAGGAACGCCACTCTCCCCTAATCTCCATGTGTTCACAACACCTGGAAGCTCTCTGTGAGTCTTTTTTGGGTATTTATGGAGACATCATTACATAGGCATAGGTCGATTAAATCATTAGGCATTGGTAATAGGCCCTTTACCCTCCCCTCATATGGTTTGCCCTAATACTTTGTGTCTCCTTTCCCCCTCGCTTAATTTATATTTGTGAGAATGATCTATGTTGATGTGTGTGAATGGACATCATTCATATGCATCACTGTACAGCTATCACAACCATGTGACTCTACCACAGTTTTTCTTTTTTTAAATTATTTATTTATTTTTGGCTATTCTGGGTTTTCACTGCTGCCGCAGGCTCTTCTCTAGTTGCAGAGAGCGGAGGCTACTCTCTAGTTGAGGTGAGTAGGCTTCTTGTGACTTCTCTTGTTGTGAAACTTGGGCTCTAAGGCACACGGGTTTCAGTAGTTGCGGCATATGGGCTCAGTAGTTACGGCTCTGAGGCTCTAGAGCACAGGCTCTGTAGTTGTAACTCACAGGCTTAGTTGCTCTGCAGCATGTGGGATCTTCCTGGATCAGAGATCAAGCCCATGTCTCCTGCATTGGCAGGCGAACTCTCTACCACTGAGCTACCAGGGAAGCCCCACAGTTTGTTTATTTATTGACGGCATTTGAGAAGTTTCTGATACCTGGCTACTATGAATAATGCTAGAATGATTCTAACAGTTGACGTTTAGTAACCACACGCAGGGTATATGCTTGGAGAGCGGCTGCTCAGCTATTGGCCCTCCAGATATTCTGCTTCAATAAAGGCTGCCAAAAATTTTCCAAAGTGGGTGCTCCAGCATGCACTCCCACAGCCTCTCATCAGCCACATTCTGCCCTTCCAGTGGGTGTGCTGCTGAGGTTCTAATTTGTATTTCTCTGATGAATGATGATGCAGTGAACATGCCTTTTTCATGTGTTCATTGGTTATTATGTGCAAATATTTTGTATTAACAGACAGTGCATCATAAAGAATTTTGAGACTTGGGAAGAGTAGGGTATTTTCTCTAAGAGCCTGGACTGTTTTTTTGTCCAGCTGCTGTGGGTGAGGAAGTCTTCTGGTGCTGTGACAGGGGAAAGGGAGTGGGCGCAGACGGAGGGGGAGATGTGGACTTTACCTTCTGCTCTCTGCCAGGGTCGGGCCTGAGGTGAGAAACTTGTTCTGAAGCCAGCACTCAGTTTTCTGCCTGGATGTGGCATGTTCCCGGTCTTGGGAAAGGGGGCAGATGCCTTGGGTGACTGACTGGCAAAGGATGTTTTCACTGTGTTCAGAGCAACCTGTTAGGAATTTAAGCGCAGGACTAAGTGAGACTTAAAAGACTAATAAAATATTTGAGTCCGAACTTCCTGTTACCTCCTGGGTTAGTCATTGGCCTCTTCTTGTATACTTTTAGTGCTGGTGAACTCACTACTGCATGGGCAGCCTTTTTCATTGCTGGCCATTTTATTCCTTTTTCTTCTTAAAGTTTCTTGAGCCTGGAGTTGAGAGATGAGAAGTATGCGTGTATTAGTAGTCACTCAGTTGTGTCCAACTCTCTGTGACCCCATGGACTATAACCGTCTATGGAATTTTGTCTATGTCTATGTCTTTGTCTATGGAATTCTCCGGACAAGAATCCTGGAGTGGAGGTTGATGTGTGTCAGCAAACAACAAAACTCTGTAAAAATAAAATAAAAAGAAGAATATTGGAGTGGGTTGCCATTTCCTTCTTCCATTTTATTCATGATATGAGCAGAAATGTGCCTTCCTGTACCCTGAACTCACCCATGCTCTTTCTTCTGGGCTCACACCTGAGGGTCTGAAGATGGTCATCATGTGCTCCCCAAGTCTCCCGTCTTTGTATGAAATACCCCTATTTCTCACTCAGGGCTCCATATCAAGAGGCCTCGCCCCTCTGCTCACATTCACTTGGATGGACTGAAAGTTGGTTAGTGTCCACCTTCAAGTGCAGGGTCCAGGAAGGGGAAAGGGGGCTTCAGAGGCCGACCCCAGGTCCTCTGCCCAGGTCTCTTGGTTATTATGTGCAAATATTTTGTATTAACAGACAGTGCATCATAAAGAATTTTGAGACTTGGGAAGAGTAGGGTATTTTCTCTAAGAGCCTGGACTGTTTTTTTGTCCAGCTGCTGTGGGTGAGGAAGTCTTCTGGTGCTGTGACAGGGGAAAGGGAGTGGGCGCAGACGGAGGGGGAGATGTGGACTTTACCTTCTGCTCTCTGCCAGGGTCGGGCCTGAGGTGAGAAACTTGTTCTGAAGCCAGCACTCAGTTTTCTGCCTGGATGTGGCGTGTTCCCGGTCTTGGGAAAGGGGGCAGATGCCTTGGGTGACTGACTGGCAAAGGATGTTTTCACTGTGTTCAGAGCAACCTGTTAGGAATTTAAGCGCAGGACTAAGTGAGACTTAAAAGACTAATAAAATATTTGAGTCCGAACTTCCTGTTACCTCCTGGGTTAGTCATTGGCCTCTTCTTGTATACTTTTAGTGCTGGTGAACTCACTACTGCATGGGCAGCCTTTTTCATTGCTGGCCATTTTATTCCTTTTTCTTCTTAAAGTTTCTTGAGCCTGGAGTTGAGAGATGAGAAGTATGCGTGTATTAGTAGTCACTCAGTTGTGTCCAACTCTCTGTGACCCCATGGACTATAACCGTCTATGGAATTTTGTCTATGTCTATGTCTTTGTCTATGGAATTCTCCGGACAAGAATCCTGGAGTGGAGGTTGATGTGTGTCAGCAAACAACAAAACTCTGTAAAAATAAAATAAAAAGAAGAATATTGGAGTGGGTTGCCATTTCCTTCTTCCATTTTATTCATGATATGAGCAGAAATGTGCCTTCCTGTACCCTGAACTCACCCATGCTCTTTCTTCTGGGCTCACACCTGAGGGTCTGAAGATGGTCATCATGTGCTCCCCAAGTCTCCCGTCTTTGTATGAAATACCCCTATTTCTCACTCAGGGCTCCATATCAAGAGGCCTCGCCCCTCTGCTCACATTCACTTGGATGGACTGAAAGTTGGTTAGTGTCCACCTTCAAGTGCAGGGTCCAGAAGGAGACTTCAGAGGCCGCCCAGGTCCCTGCAGGTGCTGTTGTCTCTGCTCACACCTACTTCCACCGTCCGTGTGGATGGCTCCTTCAGGTCATTCATGTAGCCATTCAGACCTCACTTGCTAAGGCAGGCTTTCCCAGATGACCTGGCTAAACAGAACTCCTCGAGAGACATTGTCTCCTTACCCTATTTTGTTTTCTATATTTTCTTATTTATGCATTTGCTTAGTTGCTTTTTGTCGGTCTTCTTCCATTCATGTAAGCTCTGGGAGGCAGAATCTCTATGCATCTAATTCATCACTGCATATCCAGTGCTTGGAACAGTCCTGGCTTGTACAAGTCTCTCAGAAATTTTGTTTTAAGGATAGAAGTGGTGGGATCCAAATTGGAATCTCCTGAAGTCTGAATCATGAACTTCTGTTCTAAACCACGATGCACTTTAACCCTACTCATTGTGTAACTATTGTTATGCACATTTCGCTTTCCTCTCATCTCTGCCTCTGCTCAGCAATCTAGTGTTGGCTGGGGCCCCAGTGAGCGCAACCATCTCTGGCGCAGTGCCTGTATGGCCAGTAGATGGTGATATTGGGAAGAGAAAGGAACTTCTAAAGGAGGCCAGGAGCCATGAGACTGCCGGAGAGGAGAGGAGAGATGGGGCACTTCAGGTTAGATGGCCCTGCCAGTCCGCCGGCCTCTTCTTCTAGCCATCTGCAGGTGTGAGGTTAGTGACTGCAAGAAAAGGGAGAGAAGTGGGCAAGTCCATAGCTTGTGCCCATTGACTGAGATGTCCTGGGACTAATGGTGGTGGTGGGGATGGAGGGGGAAGGTGGGATACCGCCCACTGTACCACTTCTCTGAGCCAAGCCCTGCCAGTTTGTATTTATCCAGGGCTGACCTGGGCACCTGCCTATTGAATTAGTGTCCCCGAGCCTACACATACACACACGCTCACTGGAGCTAGAGAGGGGTGGGCAGGCAGTAGACGCTGAGTCTTCTGGGGTTGCAGTTTTCCAGAGAGGCCTTCCTATTCCAGTCTTGGGCTACAGAGTTCTCCAACACAGGGAGTTTCTCAGCTGTCCCTCTGTACTCTCAAATCAGCAGGCAGTGTGTCTTATACATACAGGGACCTGATTATCATGATTAACTCATCTTGGTTCCTGGAGGACTCTCCTAATGTTAACACCAGAGTCTTGCACCCTGGGAACCCACTCAGCTCCAAGACAGCCAGGATGATCTTGGTCACCCTAACAATAAAAGAAGGCACCTTCATTTCTGCCTCAGAGGACATGCTGGTTGGCTGACGCTGACAGTGTCTGACCTCAATGTGGTTAATCCTGTGAAGACAGGCAAGGAACATAGCCAGGCTCATGGGCCATCATCTGGGGCTCTCATGCTGAGGGGAGACAGAGGCTACTCACACAGAAGGCAGCTGCAAGAGCCCACATATCTCTGAGACCAGTGCGGGTGCATGGTGCCCAGGTTGAAGTGCTCCAGGTCTCCTTGTACACTTAGAAAGTGGACTTGGCATCATGGAAGTCTTTCTGGAGGAGGTGAATTTGAAACGCATGGGTCTTGGCAAACACAAGCCAGGGGAGAATCCTGGGTTGGATAGAGGCAGGTGCAGGAGGAAAGGAGGCTGCAATGGTTGTCAGGTGCACATATGCATGGAACAGATGGACCATGCCAGCCCTAGAGAGAAAGGAGGTCCAGGCAGCAAAGTATCAAGAAATAGAGGGAAGAGAGGTGTGCTAAACCCTGGCTGTGGAGACTGGATTTGGAAGACAGTGAGGAATGGCTGTGGACTTCCCAGGTAGCACTAGTGATAAAGAACCACCCGCCAATGGAAGAGGCATAAGAGATGTGGGTTTGAACCCTGGGTTGGGACGATCCCCTGGTGGGTGGGGCATAGCAACCCACCCCAGTATTTTTGCCTGGAGAATCCCATGGACAAAGGAGCCTGGTGGACTATAGTCTATGGGGTCACACAGAGTCAGACACGACCGAATGACTAAGCACGAGGAATTACTGTGAGGTGCCACTCAGGGCTGAAGTGTTTGGGCCCCAAACACATATTAAGGTAAATCCTAAATTTGTTCTTCTTTCCTTTAGCCTCAAGCTGTGGTCCATACTCTTCTGGTCCTCAGACGCTTAGGCCCCCCTAGGGCCTCCAGGGGGTATATTAGAGGCCGGAGTAATTTCCTCTGTCTCTGGACCTCAGGGTCAGGACTTCTGAGTCTCCTTGTCCCCTGAAGCTCCTCTGTCTTCCAGTCCCTTCTCTGCCTAGGAGAGACAGATGAGCGAGGTGAGTCTCAGCACTAGACAGGTGGAAGGAAGCTTGGCCTTCACACAGGTTACCCCCTTTAGTGGCACACCTCTAATTTTGGAAGCATGACAAGTCCAAAGGCAGCGCCTGTTACTCGCCAACAGATCTCATTATACAGAGGTTCTTTAATTAAACCCAGATTTATAATTTCTGCCCATTGGTTTCAACTCTATCCTTTGTAGCCTCAGAGAAATCCATTTCCTTTCTCATAAAATCACTTCAAATACTTGAGCACCACTATCCTGCTCCTTCCGGAGGTTTTTTCTCTAGACTAAATAGATTCCAATAGATGCTTCAGTGAGTCTTCAGGCTGCTGCCCCATCATGCATCTCCCTCACCCCTCCTCGGGCTCTTGAACCTGCGCAGAGCAGTCCTCCACAAAGTTACCCTTGGAGGGCGTGAACCCATCCCCTTTCTTTGTGCTCCTGTCAGTTTGCATCTTCTCTTGGTACCCAGAGCCCAGGGGTCCACACTTGTCACATATTGAGTTCGCTGAGTCAAAAATTGAAATGAAGTTAGAGAAAATTTCAGTTTATTGCATGTACAAAAGTATAGTTTGGACAGCCGAAAGAGTTCAAGCTGAAAATGGCAAGAAGCTGGGAAAATGAGTTACAGCTCAGTTTCTCAAGTGAAGAAGTACACTGACCTTTACCATGATTGGCCACCAGAAGCTGGCATGGGTAACAGCGCTGCACAGAATTCCTCTTTTGTAGCTGATTGGCTGGAAACCTATGAGATCATGACAACATGAGGAAAGCTTAAGTTTGCTAATGGTTGCAAGCCAACACTTTGGGGCCCCAAAACAAGGACAAGAAACAGTGTTGTAACACACTTAATAAGGACTTAAAAAACAAAAAACAGAAAACCTATGGCATTCACGTGTGGTTTTCTTCAACAATTGTCAACTAGGACTTGTAGCATCTGGGAGTCTCCCTGGTAGCTCCCTTCCCCTACCCCTTCCTGAAAAGCTCCAGCTCAGATGCAAATGGCTGGCTGGCAGAGCCTGGCTGCTGTTGTAGACTTGATCCTGGCTGTCCCCACGGCCCAGGTCTGTGTCACTGGGGCCCCAGCTGCCGGCAGTGGCAGCGTTGGCAGAGCTGGGCAGAGCTCTGTGAGCATGAGCCAAGTGTGGTGATTCCCATGGCAGAGTTTGATGAGGGCATGCTGGCTCCCTGACATCTGCTCCCCTATCTGCAATCTGCAGGTTTGTCTCCCCATCTGCAGAGGCCTCCCCTGTAACTAGCAGAGTGTCCTCTTTCTCATGTGGCTGGACCCGCCTGCTTGTCCGCCCCATGCTTCTGCTCAGCATCTGAGTGTCTGATCTTGGACTCCAATCAGTACACACTTTAGTGCCGGAGATCAAAGACATTCCTTGGGCTTGAGCCAGGCTGGAGACATGTCCCTGAGCCTCCTCAGCCCAGTCTGAAGCTCCAGTGCTGGGAAGGCTCTCTGGGACCTCTTTGTCCACCTGGGGAAAGTGATATGGAAAGTTAGCCACTCAGTCGTGTCTGACTCTCTGAGACCCCAAAATCCTTGAGGGCGTGAACCCCCCCCCATTTTTTGAGGGTTTCGACTGAGTCAAAAATTGAAATGAAGTTAGAGAAAATTTCAGTTTATTGCATGTACAAAAGTATAGTTTGGACAGCCGAAAGAGTTCAAGCTGAAAATGGCAAGAAGCTGGGAAAATGAGTTACAGCTCAGTTTCTCAAGTGAAGAAGTACACTGACCTTTACCATGATTGGCCACCAGAAGCTGGCATGGGTAACAGCGCTGCACAGAATTCCTCTTTTGTAGCTGATTGGCTGGAAACCTATGAGATCATGACAACATGAGGAAAGCTTAAGTTTGCTAATGGTTGCAAGCCAACACTTTGGGGCCCCAAAACAAGGACAAGAAACAGTGTTGTAACACACTTAATAAGGACTTAAAAAACAAAAAACAGAAAACCTATGGCATTCACGTGTGGTTTTCTTCAACAATTGTCAACTAGGACTTGTAGCATCTGGGAGTCTCCCTGGTAGCTCCCTTCCCCTACCCCTTCCTGAAAAGCTCCAGCTCAGATGCAAATGGCTGGCTGGCAGAGCCTGGCTGCTGTTGTAGACTTGATCCTGGCTGTCCCCACGGCCCAGGTCTGTGTCACTGGGGCCCCAGCTGCCGGCAGTGGCAGCGTTGGCAGAGCTGGGCAGAGCTCTGTGAGCATGAGCCAAGTGTGGTGATTCCCATGGCAGAGTTTGATGAGGGCATGCTGGCTCCCTGACATCTGCTCCCCTATCTGCAATCTGCAGGTTTGTCTCCCCATCTGCAGAGGCCTCCCCTGTAACTAGCAGAGTGTCCTCTTTCTCATGTGGCTGGACCCGCCCTGCTTGTCCGCCCCATGCTTCTGCTCAGCATCTGAGTGTCTGATCTTGGACTCCAATCAGTACACACTTTAGTGCCGGAGATCAAAGACATTCCTTGGGCTTGAGCCAGGCTGGAGACATGTCCCTGAGCCTCCTCAGCCCAGTCTGAAGCTCCAGTGCTGGGAAGGCTCTCTGGGACCTCTTTGTACACCTGGGGAAAGTGATATGGAAAGTTAGCCACTCAGTCGTGTCTGACTCTCTGAGACCCCACGGACTCTCTGAGCCCACCAGGCTCCTCTGTCCACAGGGCTTTCCAGGCAAGAATACTGGAGTGGGTTGCCATTGCCCTCTCCAGGGGATCTTCTCAAAATCCAGGGATCAAACCCATGTCTCCTGCACTGTAGGTGTATTCTTTTCTCACTGAGTCATCGGGGCCCTGGGGAGCAGTTAGCTTATTTTCAAGTTGCAAAATGGAAGAGAAAACTCCCAAGCAGGCAAAGAGGCAAGAGAGCCGATTTGGCCCTCTGGAGGTGTTTGGGGATTTGATATGTACAGAAGATTTTGGAAGGTGTCCCTTGACACGTGTGACTTGTAGAAAGATAGTTCTCTCACCATATGTGGGGGCACCGCCTGCTTGGTTCTTCAGCACCTGGCACCTGGTAGGTGATCAGTGAGCAAATGATAGGTGGATGAATGAATGAGTGAATGACAATAAGACAGCTTCTGGGAATCTCATCTGTGTGTTGCGGGCACTTTCCTCAAGCAAGTAAGTGTCTTTAACTCTGGTGAGACTGCTGACGCCCCCACTTACTAACTTTGAGATGCCAGACAGGTTGCTTAGTAAAGGGGCAATATACACCCCCACCTCCAAGGCTGATGCTAAGATTCCCTCAGGGATGTGTGTGGACCTCAGGGCCTGGCACTTGCCACCCTCAGATTCAGTGAGTGTCTGAGGACTCCACGTTTCCACTTGAAATCTTCCTCAAGCCACTCTCCTTTCTCACCTCAGAAAATCTCTACATTTGAGACCCTGGGGCCATCCCAGTGTTGGAAGGCTCTCAGTTCAACCAAACAGTTGAGGCCTCAGGTTTCACACAACCTTTAGGGAGGGGCTGGCAGGCCCTTCATGGGGCATGGCCACTCGTCGGAAGGGGAGAAGGCCCCTGGGGATGAAGGAGGGCGCCTTCACTCTTCAGGATCCTAGCCTTTGACTGAAGCCTCAGGGACCAGGTGAGACCTTCAGGCTCAGCTGAGAAGCCACCATTGGCTCTTTCCTGTACGTCTGAAGTCTCCTTGGCTCTTTCAGGCAAGCCAGAGCTCACAGCTTTGTGTTTCCTCCACAACTGGGGTAGGGAAAGGGTGCAGGGAGGTGAACCAGGCTGTGTGGCTTTTCTGGAATCTGGCCAGATGGTAGGGCACATGGTTTTGGTCCTCGAGATTGTGTTCATTCCAGAGGCACACCTGAGTCTTCCTTCTGAGTGGGATGCTATGCTTGTGGGCATCATGGCTTTTCCATACAATGCCCTTCCTCCCATTTTAGTCCTTTCTCCTGGAAAGCAAAGGTCAGAGAGGAAAGATGCTGTAGTGGAGAGAATCCTGGACCTGAAATATTGAGGTCCCTGACCCACAATGATATCTTGTGGATGGGGGTGGGATGGTCCAGGTACCTCTTAAGGAAGCCTCTTTCAGCATGGCTGTGATTCCTTTGTAAGAGTCTCAAAAAAGGAGAAAACAATCATCACAAGAATAGCAGGAATGAGCACACATCAGGTCAGGCATCAGTTTTAAGGTCAGTTTTATTCTGCATTTACCTTCACCAGGGTGAGAAGGCGAAGAGCTGGAGAACAGACCAGCCTGCACAAATCCATCTCTAGAGAGTGCACATGGCAGGAATTCAGGGGTTAAAGCAGGTCAGCAATGAAGCACAAAGATCAACCACCAGGACCCCAAACATCTCATCACATCTTTCCTTATTGGCTATTTAGAATCAACCATTTACATTTCATTTAGTTTCATTTTTTTAAAACATAGCCAGCATTTCAACATCTAATCATTTTCTGTCCTTTTTGGGGGAGGATACAGAGACAAAATTACCCAGTTTTTTAGTTTTGCAATATCACCAACTTCTTCTCCACACCCGTGGTGATGATAGTGGTGATCAGTATGCAAAGTTCATCAAAATTCAGTTTGTTTTGAGACTCAACTGAGAGGTTATCACTCTGAAAGATGAATGAAGGCATCCTTGGATTGTACACACCTAGGAGTGGGTGAATTTTTGCCCCAAGGGAACTGAACTAGGCTTCTGTGGTGATCTCCCTTGATAACCACATCATTTGTACAGAAGAGACCTAATAGATTGTTGACAACAATGCATATTCACAGAGGTTGAGGAAATGCAAAGAGAATTGTCTTCAGAGACACAGACCAAGTCCTG
Organism: Tragulus kanchil; assembly: GCA_022376925.1. NCBI lineage: Eukaryota > Metazoa > Chordata > Mammalia > Artiodactyla > Tragulidae > Tragulus > Tragulus kanchil. The sequence goes on from JAIOJX010000032.1 coordinate 78,437,752, forward strand.
GAGTTTTGAGGGAGCAGGAGGCGACAGCAGGGTGCACAAGAGGTACCCAGAGGAGAAGGTGACCATGGTGTGGGCTGGGGCTGGGTAGGGTCCTCTTCTGGACGACATTGGCACCAACCTGAGTTTTTCTCCCCCTTTTTTGAGTGGGATGCTATGCTTGTGGGCATCATGGCTTTTTTATACAATGCCCTTCCTCCCATTTTAGTCCTTTCTCCTGGAAAGCAAAGGTCAGAGAGGAAAGATGCTGTAGTGGAGAGAATCCTGGACCTGAAATATTGAGGTCCCTGACCCACAATGATATCTTGTGGATGGGGGTGGGATGGTCCAAGTACCTCTTAAGGAAGCCTCTTTCAGCATGGCTGTGATTCCTTTGTAAGAGTCTCAAAAAAGGAGAAAACAATCATCACAAGAATAGCAGGAATGAGCACACATCAGGTCAGGCATCAGTTTTAAGGTCAGTTTTATTCTGCATTTACCTTCACCAGGGTGAGAAGGCGAAGAGCTGGAGAACAGACCAGCCTGCACAAATCCATCTCTAGAGAGTGCACATGGCAGGAATTCAGGGGTTAAAGCAGGTCAGCAATGAAGCACAAAGATCAACCACCAGGACCCCAAACATCTCATCACATCTTTCCTTATTGGCTATTTAGAATCAACCATTTACATTTCATTTAGTTTCATTTTTTAAAGCATAGCCAGCATTTCAACATCTAATCATTTTCTGTCCTTTTTGGGGGAGGATACAGAGACAAAATTACCCAGTTTTTTAGTTTTGCAATATCACCAACTTCTTCTCCACACCCGTGGTGATGATAGTGGTGATCAGTATGCAAAGTTCATCAAAATTCAGTTTGTTTTGAGACTCAACTGAGAGGTTATCACTCTGAAAGATGAATGAAGGCATCCTTGGATTGTACACACCTAGGAGTGGGTGAATTTTTGCCCCAAGGGAACTGAACTAGGCTTCTGTGGTGATCTCCCTTGATAACCACATCATTTGTACAGAAGAGACCTAATAGATTGTTGACAACAATGCATATTCACAGAGGTTGAGGAAATGCAAAGAGAATTGTCTTCAGAGACACAGACCAAGTCCTGGAGTTTTGAGGGAGCAGGAGGCGACAGCAGGGTGCACAAGAGGTACCCAGAGGAGAAGGTGACCATGGTGTGGGCTGGGGCTGGGTAGGGTCCTCTTCTGGACCTCCACATGACATTATGAGCAGCTACTTCCCTTTGCATGGGGGTAAGCACTTCTCCTGGACTTTCTGTGAGCAGACCTCCACACATTTTGTCTGAGATAGCTCCTGGCATGGCTCCACACACTGAGATGGGCTTTGGTCTTGGCATGGAGGGAGACACGGATCTTGTGGGCAGTTGCCTTGGCTTAACTCCTGACACTGAGAAAGACACACCTCTTGAACTTGCGCAGGACACTTGTCTTGGCAGGGGTCCTTGCATGGGGTGTTGCATGGCTCCTCAGCCTTTGCCTGGCACTGCTCTTGGGTCTTTTGAAGACATGGAGGAGGCACGCATGGCTGTTTGCATTGCTGCTCACTGAAGGACATCCTAGGGTGATTGGCAGGACCTGAAACAAACATTAGCTCTGAAAGTATCTGCATTAACTATAACAGGCTGGGAATTAGGAGGATGAAGGGTTGATAGAGGGGAATGAATGGGGAATGAATGATTATTAACCCTAATAACTCAATTTCTCTGCTTAGTTTTATTCCTTTCCTGTTTCTATCCCTACTTCAGCTCTTTCTGACACACATCTCCTAGATGGGGATATTCTCATAGCTTTTGTCAATATCTATAGCTCCCAGCCCCCAAATTATAGTCCTCCCATAGATCTTTTCCTTCTATTCCATTTGACTAATCTTTTTGAAAATTAGTTGCAAGAGACTAGATAGAATACACAGAATGGTTTGAGAAGCCCAAGAAATGACATGTTTGTGTGTGTGTGTGTGTGTGTGTGTGTGCGTGTATGCTCAGTGGTGTCTGACTCTTTGTAACCCCATGGATTGTAGCCTGCCAGGCCATGGGATTCTCTGTCCATAGGATTCTCCAGGCAAAGAATACTGGAGTGTGTTGCTATTTCCTCCTCCAGGGAATCTTCCTGACCCAGGGACTGAACCCACAGCTCCTGCATCTCCTGCATTGGCAGGTAGATTCATTACTGAATCACCTGGGAAGCCCTAAGAAGTGGCAAACCACTTGAAAAAGTCAGTAGAGGAAACAGCCCCATGGAGGAAGGGAATAGTAACCTTCTAGAGACAGAGCAGAATGGGAGAGAGAGAGGGCACAGGCGTACCCACTTACCTGATCTTCTACAAGCCTCAGCAAAGGATGTGGATGGAGAAGCCCAGTCTGGTAGGGATTTTTATATGGTGCTTGGTTCAGCCTCCCACAAGATTGGCCACGTGGGCTGAGGTCCTAATTGTGGAGTCACCATAATGAGCTTCCTCTGAAATTGCCCTTAGTTTGAGTCATTGCTTGGGATGCCTGTTAATCAGCTTCCATTTTGGCCTCTGGGTCCTCACCAGACCTCAGCAGGGAGGGGCTCCTGTCAGATCTCTCTCATTAGAGGCAGTCGCAAAAGAATGTTCATAAAACGTTATCTCATTCTCAAAACTAGGATTGGGTCCCTCATCTGCCCAGACTGGTTCAGGATGTGGTGAGATAATATCCACCTTGCTCATCTCATCTTTACCTATGTCAGAATTCATGGCTAGAGTCTGAGGTCTGTGTGAGTCAAGGGCATGTATGGCCTCTTTCAGGTATTCCCACTGGGTACATCCTCAAAATCATACTCCTTTGGACATGAGAAAAATACAGCCCAAGCAGACAGAGGACCTACAGTCTCCTGGAGAGAGTGATTTCCTGAAAAGAGGTCTGGAGAGAAATTGGAGTCATTTGTTACTCTTGGGTTGTAAAGGCAGGTGGAGGGGAAGAAAAAAGAGGGAGAAGGCAGATAGCTAATCTTCATCTTCTCAACCTTGATTTATGACACTTCTAAGTTACTCAGAGTTTTCATTGTGACCAAGAAAACAGGATGGAGCAAGCAAGGTTGATCTGTCACTTTGCCATCTGGAAAAGCTTTTTTTAGAACTCAGGTTAATAAAAGCTAGAGGGATGAAAGGGAAAGTTTCAAAGCAAATGCACCCAGTCCATGATCTCCAGGCAAAGAATACTGGAGTGTGTTGCTATTTCCTCCTCCAGGGAATCTTCCTGACCCAGGGACTGAACCCACAGCTCCTGCATCTCCTGCATTGGCAGGTAGATTCATTACTGAATCACCTGGGAAGCCCTAAGAAGTGGCAAACCACTTGAAAAAGTCAGTAGAGGAAACAGCCCCATGGAGGAAGGGAATAGTAACCTTCTAGAGACAGAGCAGAATGGGAGAGAGAGAGGGCACAGGCGTACCCACTTACCTGATCTTCTACAAGCCTCAGCAAAGGATGTGGATGGAGAAGCCCAGTCTGGTAGGGATTTTTATATGGTGCTTGGTTCAGCCTCCCACAAGATTGGCCACGTGGGCTGAGGTCCTAATTGTGGAGTCACCATAACGAGCTTCCTCTGAAATTGCCCTTAGTTTGAGTCATTGCTTGGGATGCCTGTTAATCAGCTTCCATTTTGGCCTCTGGGTCCTCACCAGACCTCAGCAGGGAGGGGCTCCTGTCAGATCTCTCTCATTAGAGGCAGTCGCAAAAGAATGTTCATAAAACGTTATCTCATTCTCAAAACTAGGATTGGGTCCCTCATCTGCCCAGACTGGTTCAGGATGTGGTGAGATAATATCCACCTTGCTCATCTCATCTTTACCTATGTCAGAATTCATGGCTAGAGTCTGAGGTCTGTGTGAGTCAAGGGCATGTATGGCCTCTTTCAGGCATTCCCACTGGGTACATCCTCAAAATCATACTCCTTTGGACATGAGAAAAATACAGCCCAAGCAGACAGAGGACCTACAGTCTCCTGGAGAGAGTGATTTCCTGAAAAGAGGTCTGGAGAGAAATTGGAGTCATTTGTTACTCTTGGGTTGTAAAGGCAGGTGGAGGGGAAGAAAAAAGAGGGAGAAGGCAGATAGCTAATCTTCATCTTCTCAACCTTGATTTATGACACTTCTAAGTTACTCAGAGTTTTCATTGTGACCAAGAAAACAGGATGGAGCAAGCAAGGTTGATCTGTCACTTTGCCATCTGGAAAAGCTTTTTTTAGAACTCAGGTTAATAAAAGCTAGAGGGATGAAAGGGAAAGTTTCAAAGCAAATGCACCCAGTTTTCTCTACTTGTTTCTGTTTGGGTTGCCACTTATATTAGGTCTTCCTTCTCCAGGTCTTTTGCAATTCTAAGCATTTGACAAGGCTCTACTTCAATCTACTGTCTTCCAAGGAGTCTTTCCTGATTAAACTAGAAACATGGCTGACTCTTTCTGAACTCCCATAATGTCTGTTGTTTGCACTATTTGCTATCATTATTGGCTTCCCCAGTGGTGCCAGTGGTAAAGAATCTGCCTGCCAGTGCAGGAGATATAAGAGATTCAGGTTTGATCCCTGGGTTGGGAAGATCCCTTGGAGAAGGAAATGACAACCCAGTATTCTTGCCTGGAGAATCCCATGGACAGAGGAGCCTGGCAGGCTACAGTCCTTAGGGTCACACAGACTTGGACATGACTGATGTGACTTAGCACACATTGTTATTCAGGAATTCCAGTTATTTATATACAAGATCTTATTTCTATCCTGGGTTGTAAGTTCCTAGATAGTGGGGGCTGTATCATAGACAGCATAAGTGGAAGAGAAATGATTACTGATGGAGCAAATGCAGTAATCAAATGATGAAGAAGGGGAATAGGAGGCAATGGGTATAGAGAAGGAGTTCATGTAATGTAAAATGGAAAGACATCCATTGTAAAAGAAATCCTTAGATCACAACATGATGACTTGTACTTGGTTGCTCAAGTTGACCAAATTCTAGGGACTGTAAAGCTTGAAGAGGTAGGTTTAGGTCATTTCTTAAGAAGAAGTATTTGTCTAAAACCTGAAAATCCTTCAAAGTTTTTAGATGCTTGTTCCTGAAAAAGTTTTCAAAAGGTTACCTGGGGGAGACCAAGTGGCGTTTTGGCCTTCGAGTCTGGAGAGAATTGAGTCGTTACTCGGTTAAAGGGGGAAAAAAACAGATAGCTAATCTTCATCTTCTCAACCTTGATTTATGACACTTCTAAGTTACTCAGAGTTTTCATTGTGACCAAGAAAACAGGATGGAGCAAGCAAGGTTGATCTGTCACTTTGCCATCTGGAAAAGCTTTTTTTAGAACTCAGGTTAATAAAAGCTAGAGGGATGAAAGGGAAAGTTTCAAAGCAAATGCACCCAGTTTTCTCTACTTGTTTCTGTTTGGGTTGCCACTTATATTAGGTCTTCCTTCTCCAGGTCTTTTGCAATTCTAAGCATTTGACAAGGCTCTACTTCAATCTACTGTCTTCCAAGGAGTCTTTCCTGATTAAACTAGAAACATGGCTGACTCTTTCTGAACTCCCATAATGTCTGTTGTTTGCACTATTTGCTATCATTATTGGCTTCCCCAGTGGTGCCAGTGGTAAAGAATCTGCCTGCCAGTGCAGGAGATATAAGAGATTCAGGTTTGATCCCTGGGTTGGGAAGATCCCTTGGAGAAGGAAATGACAACCCAGTATTCTTGCCTGGAGAATCCCATGGACAGAGGAGCCTGGCAGGCTACAGTCCTTAGGGTCACACAGACTTGGACATGACTGATGTGACTTAGCACACATTGTTATTCAGGAATTCCAGTTATTTATATACAAGATCTTATTTCTATCCTGGGTTGTAAGTTCCTAGATAGTGGGGGCTGTATCATAGACAGCATAAGTGGAAGAGAAATGATTACTGATGGAGCAAATGCAGTAATCAAATGATGAAGACGGGGAATAGGAGGCAATGGGTATAGAGAAGGAATTCATGTAATGTAAAATGGAAAGACATCCATTGTAAAAGAAATCCTTAGATCACAACATGATGACTTGTACTTGGTTGCTCAAGTTGACCAAATTCTAGGGACTGTAAAGCTTGAAGAGGTAGGTTTAGGTCATTTCTTAAGAAGAAGTATTTGTCTAAAACCTGAAAATCCTTCAAAGTTTTTAGATGCTTGTTCCTGAAAAAGTTTTCAAAAGGTTACCTGGGGGAGACCAAGTGGCGTTTTGGCCTTTAGGACTGGTACATGGAGAATTGATGGAGCACCAGCCTGGCCCCCTCAGTGTCCCGGTGTGGGACAGATGCCAGGGTGGGGAGGGGATGAAGGCCAGCGGGAGAGTGATGCTAATGTTCCTGTGAGGTCCGCGATCTTTTAGGCTGAGTTGGGGGTAGGGTGCGGGAGGTGAGGAGAGGAATTAGGAAGACCCATAGGAGTACCTGAAGACGTAGGTCATTTGGGGAATCCGGAAACTGGATGATCACGTGTAGAATAGGAGGCTCTGCTCCTCCTTTTCCTTCTCTCTCGCTCTCTCTCTTTTTTTTAAATTTTGGCCTCTTTTATTGTTTTTATTTATTTATTTATTTTCATCCATCTTTATTCTTTGACCTGTGTGGGCCTCCCATTGCAGTGGCCTCTCTTGTTGTAGAGCACCAGCTCTGGGATCATGCACTCCATAATGCTGGCTCCTAATTGGACACACCGTTCCGGCCACTCCTTGGCTCATGGTATCTTCCCAGGTCAGGGGTAGAACCACTGCCTCTTGCACTGCAAGGTGATGTCCTTACCCACAGGACCACCAGGGAAGCCCTCCTTCTTCTCTTTTTTCATCTCCTCCTTCCATTTCTTCTTTCCCTTTTTATCCTTTTTTCTTTTTCTGTGGAATGCTGTCTAAGACAGGAGTCCCTGGCCTGTGGCCATTAGGAACCAGGCCACACAGCCAAAGGTGAGTGGTGGGCTAGTGAAGTTCCATTTGGCTCTCTCCTTCATTCACATTACCGCCTGAACCACTCTCTATCCACTTCCCCTCCTCCATCCATGGAAAATTTGTCTTCCATGAAACCAGTCCCTTGTGCCAAAAAGGTTGAGGACCACTGGTCTAAGAGACAAAGCAACTCCTCAGGAGTCCTCGGAGGTAAAGAATTCTCTGTCATTGAGTTCATTCATCCTTTCTTTCTTTCAGTCATTCGTGATCCTGCTTTCAAGGGGCCGAGTTTCATGGGGAAGATGGCAGAAGTAAGCCCCCACATCCCAGAAGTCTGCTTCATTAGCCCTGAGTGGAAGGTTCTGGAAGTCTGCTTCCATTGAGACGTCAGGAGAATTGATGGAGCATTTCTTAAGAAGAAGTATTTGTCTAAAACCTGAAAATCCTTCAAAGTTTTTAGATGCTTGTTCCTGAAAAAGTTTTCAAAAGGTTACCTGGGGGAGACCAAGTGGCGTTTTGGCCTTTAGGACTGGTACATGGAGAATTGATGGAGCACCAGCCTGGCCCCCTCAGTGTCCCGGTGTGGGACAGATGCCAGGGTGGGGAGGGGATGAAGGCCAGCAGGAGAGTGATGCTAATGTTCCTGTGAGGTCCGCGATCTTTTAGGCTGAGTTGGGGGTAGGGTGCGGGAGGTGAGGAGAGGAATTAGGAAGACCCATAGGAGTACCTGAAGACGTAGGTCATTTGGGGAATCCGGGAACTGGATGATCACGTGTAGAATAGGAGGCTCTGCTCCTCCTTTTCCTTCTCTCTCGCTCTCTCTTTTTTAAATTTTGGCCTCTTTTATTGTTTTTATTTATTTATTTATTTTCATCCATCTTTATTCTTTGACCTGTGTGGGCCTCCCATTGCAGTGGCCTCTCTTGTTGTAGAGCACCAGCTCTGGGATCATGCACTCCATAATGCTGGCTCCTAATTGGACACACCGTTCCGGCCACTCCTTGGCTCATGGTATCTTCCCAGGTCAGGGGTAGAACCACTGCCTCTTGCACTGCAAGGTGATGTCCTTACCCACAGGACCACCAGGGAAGCCCTCCTTCTTCTCTTTTTTCATCTCCTCCTTCCATTTCTTCTTTCCCTTTTTATCCTTTTTTCTTTTTCTGTGGAATGCTGTCTAAGACAGGAGTCCCTGGCCTGTGGCCATTAGGAACCAGGCCACACAGCCAAAGGTGAGTGGTGGGCTAGTGAAGTTCCATTTGGCTCTCTCCTTCATTCACATTACCGCCTGAACCACTCTCTATCCACTTCCCCTCCTCCATCCATGGAAAATTTGTCTTCCATGAAACCAGTCCCTTGTGCCAAAAAGGTTGAGGACCACTGGTCTAAGAGACAAAGCAACTCCTCAGGAGTCCTCGGAGGTAAAGAATTCTCTGTCATTGAGTTCATTCATCCTTTCTTTCTTTCAGTCATTCGTGATCCTGCTTTCAAGGGGCCGAGTTTCATGGGGAAGATGGCAGAAGTAAGCCCCCACATCCCAGAAGTCTGCTTCATTAGCCCTGAGTGGAAGGTTCTGGAAGGCTCCTGGAGAAGATGTCTGTGCCATGTTTTATTGGACAGTAGGAATTAACCAGGCAAGGAAGGTGGGCAGGAACCTTCCAGGCAGTTTGGAAGAAGGAACCTTTGTTAGGAGCTTGTTAAGATGAGAGGAGAGCCTGAAGTTGACTCAGGAAAGGGATGGGTGAGAGATTAGGGGAGGAGGTCTATCTGGTTGAGATCTCCAAGTTTTCTGCATCAGGCTGCCTGAGAAGACCTGGCTCACACTGAAATACTGTGTCTTTGAGCCTAGGGCGAAGGAAACCAAACGGAGGTGCAGAACAATGGAGAAACCTCTTGTGGAGGGGGATGAAGGTAGTTAGGAAGAGCCCAGAGTTCAGCCCTTTGAAAAAGACTCTCTGCCTGACTCTGAGGTGATTGCATTGAAGTGGGTCCAGTGCAATCACAGGGGTCCTTCCATGTAAATAGGCAGACGAGTCATGTGAGTGATGTGATGTGACAAAGACTTGGCCACTGCAGGTTGTGAAGATGCTGAAGGAGACCTCAGGCTAGGGACATGGGTGACTTCTAGGATCTGAGATTCTCCCTTAGAACCTCCAGAAAGAAAGGTAGTCCTTACTGGCATTTTGACTTCAGCCCAGAGAGACCTGTGTCAGACATCTTATCTATAGAACTGGATGATAGTAAATTTCTGAGTTTACCACTGAAGTTGTGGTTGTAAGTTGTGGTCATAAGTTGCGACTTGTTATAGCAGTAACAGAAAATTAGTATACCTTCCTAATGTCTGAGGCTCTTGGGAATTCTAGAGGAGGAAAGTCTCAGGTAGAATTAAATTCCCAGCCTAATACTCCTTTATTTGAGTGTATCAGCCAAAGACTTGCTTTTGGTGATGCGTGGAGGAAGAATGGACTTGGGATTCCATTGACCTAAGGGCGACTCTATTACACAGAGTGCGTGCAATATTGGATAAACTATTTATCCTCTCAGAGTCTCCATTTGCTCTTGTTGAGAAGCGATAATACAATTTCACAGAATTCTTGTGAGGAATAAGTTAGAAAATATATGCATCAACACTGCTACCTACAGAATTGTAGTGCAATCTGAATCTGTCCAGGACTCATCTCCTCCATGAAGCCTTCCTGATTCCCCTTAGCTCTCCTATTCCTCTTTCCTTTACTCCATCCCTCCAGGACTCAGTCTTTGACTTGTGCTTACCTATGCATTGTGATGCCGTAGACAGAGTACTGCACAGAGATCCCGGAGGCCTGGCTCTGATCCCAACTGAATGCGTGACTTCAGGAGAGTCCTTGACCCTCTCTGGCCTCATGTTCATTTTTTTTTTTTTTTTTTAAATTTTGGCCTCTTTAAAATTGATTTTTATTTATTTGTTTTTCATCCATCTTTATTCTTTGGCCTGTGTGGACCTCCCATTGCAGTGGCCTCTCCCATTGCAGAGCACCAGCTCTGGGCACATGTGCTCCAGAGCACTGGCTTGTAATTGGACACACTGGTTCAGCCACTCCGTGGCACGTGGGATCCACCTGGACCAGGGATCAAACCAGTGCCTCCCACACTGCAAAACAGACTCTTTACCCACTGGACCACCAAGGAAGCCCCATCATCTTTAAAATAGGAAAGTTAGACTAGGACTCAGTCTAGTTCATTCCAGCTCTGACATCTGGTGATGCTATACACGTCATCATAAATGATTAGCCTGATAGCGACATGACTTTGAAGTATGTACATGCGCATGTGCTTCAGGCTCTTCCTCTTGGATTAGGTCATAACCCACACACAGGAAGACCCCAATCTTCTGCATGTGGCAATGATCTAGCCAAGTGGCTGAGTGACCTTAAATGACCTGTCTTTTCCTTGGTACAGAGATGGAGTATTTTGGGGTCTGAGCTCTTAAAAATCAACCTCAGTGGCCCAGTATTCAGGTCTGGGCTGGGACGGCTTTGGGGAGGTTGGCCCAGCCTGCATATCAAGATAGGGTGACTAAGTAGCTTCTCTAATCATCCCCAGCCCTCTAGCGAGACTGGGGACAATCTGATTCAGTGTCACCTGAGATTTAAGATTTTAGATTTCTGCAGCTGTCATTATTGAAAGCAAAGGTATCATTACACAGGGTCAGCAGAAGAAAATCAAGTGTGTGCAGGTCATGGCTTTCCCCCCATCCGCATCAAATAACTATCTCCTTTGTTCAGATCATAAAAGTTCCCAGACTCCTCTGATTCACTCAGCTGGCCTATTACAGGGCAAAGGCTCTGATAAAGCTCAATGGCACAGAATATGTCTTGTCCCATTTCCTGGGGAGCAGGTGCCTATGGAGAGCTTATGGAGCATGTGGGTTCCTGGGGTCAAGCCCCTCTCTCCTCTTACTTCCTTTCCTCCTGTGTTGCCTGTGCAGGAATCTGACTCAGAGGTTATGGCAGGAGCTCTGGATCACAAGCCATGGACCCAGAGGGGACATGAGTGGCTGCCGGACTCTACCTGCTTGTTTTAGTCCAGCACATGCTTTAAATAGGAGGCATGGGATCATTTATTGACTGAATTTTTTAAGATGAGGCAACTGAGGTGCAAGTGTTAAGGGCCTTGTTCAAGGTCACATGGTAAGCATGTGTCTGGGCTAGAGACTGGTCCATGTAAAAACATTTAGGAAACTACTATATTGGGGATTCTTTATACCTTCAAGAAGGCAACAAAGACACACACCAGTCAGTACTTCTTAACAGTTTGGGGGTGATGAAGACATTCCCAGGTGGCTCAGTGGTAAAGAATCTGCATGTCAATACAGGAGACACAGGTTCAATCCTTGGGTCAGGAAGATCCCTTGGAGAAGGAAATGGCAACCCACTCCAATATTCTTGCCTGTAGAATCACATGGACAGAGAATCCCATGGACTGGTGGGTTACAGTCAGTCTATGGGTCACAAAGAGTCAGATGTGACTGAGTGACTGAGCACTCACGCACACATGAGTATGATATCTTTATATACAAGCCTTTACTGTCAGGGAGGTTCATGACCCTTGGGTTAAAGACCACTAATAGTAAATTGGAAGAAATGATGTTCCCAAGTTGTTTGGGCTTGATGTTGGTCTTCAATCCTTCTCCCTTTGAGTCTGGGTTCTGGATCATCTTGGCATAAAATGGGGTTAGAAATCCTGGGCTCTTCCAATAACCAGCTCACTGTGACTTTGGGTAAGTTGTCTTCCTCTCTGGAGTTTTGTTTCCTCAGCTGAGCATTGAGGGCCTTTTAAATACTGCATCCAGCTCTCATATCCAGTGATGACAAAGTCCCCTTCTGACTTCTACTGTGATTTATGGTCTCCTGGGTCTCAGAAGGGCATAGCTTTCAAGCTGAGCATCATTTTCTTCTAGCCTGGGAGAGAGCATAGAGCTCTCTAGGTGGGACAATGGAGATTTCATGCACATAGAAGACAGTTGAAAATACCCCAGTATGCATTTTACAATCAGTTTGTATCTTAGAATCCCTAAGTACTAATATTTAGCATTTGACTTTCTGTATTTACTGATCTGTTTGCTGCCCATCAAAAGCTATGAAATATAAACAATTATGACTTGTCATCAGTAAAGCCTCTCAGGGTGAGCCTGTGTGCTTCCCTGGCTGGAATATTTGGTCATGTGGAAGCAGGATGGGAAAAGAAGTACAGGTTTGGTAACTGGTTACTTCCTGTCATCTCTCCAGTTCAATCCACATGGAGGAGGGGGACTCATGAACCTGAACATGATTGCTGGTTGCTTCCAGGTCTAAAGGAAGACATCCTTGTGTTCTATGCTCCCTCTGTCATAATACTGGGTCACCTTGCCAGTTGTCCCCAGCTGGCCTCACTGGAGAAGACTTAGAAGTGATTTTCCAAGACTGGCTGTACGCTCCCTGGTTCTAGAGAAAGCTCAATGGTAGAGTCTCCTCTTGCCACCCTCCTGATGGACCCTCAGAACTTCTTTCCCATGAAAGAAAAGGGTGTGTTCCTGCCCCCTCTTGATATCTATGAGTCATCAGCCTAGCCCAATACTGATGTTCAGGGTGCTGTTCTTCAGGTGTTGATTATTTACACAACCCTCTACCTTCTGGGGCAGGTGACTGCCGCTGGGGCTGGGAATAATTATGGCTTTCTGTCGGGGGTTCATGACCCTTGGGTTAAAGACCACTAATAGTAAATTGGAAGAAATGATGTTCCCAAGTTGTTTGGGCTTGATGTTGGTCTTCAATCCTTCTCCCTTTGAGTCTGGGTTCTGGATCATCTTGGCATAAAATGGGGTTAGAAATCCTGGGCTCTTCCAATAACCAGCTCACTGTGACTTTGGGTAAGTTGTCTTCCTCTCTGGAGTTTTGTTTCCTCAGCTGAGCATTGAGGGCCTTTTAAATACTGCATCCAGCTCTCATATCCAGTGATGACAAAGTCCCCTTCTGACTTCTACTGTGATTTATGGTCTCCTGGGTCTCAGAAGGGGCATAGCTTTCAAGCTGAGCATCATTTTCTTCTAGCCTGGGAGAGAGCATGGAGCTCTCTAGGTGGGACAATGGAGATTTCATGCACATAGAAGACAGTTGAAAATACCCCAGTATGCATTTTACAATCAGTTTGTATCTTAGAATCCCTAAGTACTAATATTTAGCATTTGACTTTCTGTATTTACTGATCTGTTTGCTGCCCATCAAAAGCTATGAAATATAAACAATTATGACTTGTCATCAGTAAAGCCTCTCAGGGTGAGCCTGTGTGCTTCCCTGGCTGGAATATTTGGTCATGTGGAAGCAGGATGGGAAAAGAAGTACAGGTTTGGTAACTGGTTACTTCCTGTCATCTCTCCAGTTCAATCCACATGGAGGAGGGGGACTCATGAACCTGAACATGATTGCTGGTTGCTTCCAGGTCTAAAGGAAGACATCCTTGTGTTCTATGCCCCCTCTGTCATAATACTGGGTCACCTTGCCAGTTGTCCCCAGCTGGCCTCACTGGAGAAGACTTAGAAGTGATTTTCCAAGACTGGCTGTACGCTCCCTGGTTCTAGAGAAAGCTCAATGGTAGAGTCTCCTCTTGCCACCCTCCTGATGGACCCTCAGAACTTCTTTCCCATGAAAGAAAAGGGTGTGTTCCTGCCCCCTCTTGATATCTATGAGTCATCAGCCTAGCCCAATACTGATGTTCAGGGTGCTGTTCTTCAGGTGTTGATTATTTACACAACCCTCTACCTTCTGGGGCAGGTGACTGCCGCTGGGGCTGGGAATAATTATGGCATTCGTAGGGGGTGGCACACTCATCATGTTCTACCACCTTCTCCCGAACTGCCTTTGATCCAGATTTTTTTTTTTTTGCTGGGAAAGTAGCCATTAAGAGATTCTATCTTTGGTTTCATTTACATAGTAGAAAAGAGAACTAAATTGGCAAATGGATGGTTTCATGTTCTCAGAGCTGGCCTCCATCCAGTCTGTGCAGAGTTCTCAAAGTCCCCAGGGCAAGCCCCAGTCCATGACCCACACTGCCATGGAGCTGCTCTGCTGTGGTACCAAGATCCTACGCCTTGGAGATAGGCACCCTAGCAGGAGTGCCTTCTACCTGGTGTGTGCTCAGGTGGAGGAAGATGTTCTTCTTTCCTTTTTTGGGGGGGGCGGGGGGGGTTCATTTAAACAAATGAATGGAGCCTGAGGATCTGAGGCCTTCATGATTATATCATTTTTCCCATTACAAAAGTAATAGAAGCCTATTAATAAAAAGGCAGAAAATAAACCTACTCCACTGGGTACCTATAACTCCATTGTCCTAATATCACTATAATGCTGACAAACTTCCTCCTATTAATACTATCATCAATATTATTCATAGAAATTTTTGGTTAAATGTAGTTTTTTATGCCATGCATTTCATTGGGACTTTATTTCACTTTCCCCCTTTTGATACATATTAATGTTCACATAATGCTCCATCAAATAATAGGTCCAAATTTATTTAACGAAATTTTTGTTAGATTAAATTGTCTCTAAGTCACATGGTGATAATTTGCTGTATGTAGACTTTTTTCATACTGGAATTATTTTTTTTTGCATGGATTCCAAGACATGGAACAATTGGGTCCAACGGTTGAATCATTTTATTCTTTTGGTATCATATTCCTCAAATTACTTTCTAAAAGGATTTTGTCTGTTTACACTTTCACCAATAGCGGCACAGTCTTTAGCACTGGAGTTCTGAGGCTTATTATTTAAAAATGATCATTATAAATTTTATTCATTATTTTATATTTTGTTGTTGATGTTTTTCAGTTGCTAAATTGTGTCTGACTCTTTGCAACCCCATGAACTGCAACACACCAGGCTTCCCTATCCTTCACTATCTCCCTGAATTTTCTCAGACTCATGTCCATTGAGTCGGTGATACTATACAAATATTTCATCCTCTGTTGTCCCCTTCTTCTCTTGTTCTCAGTCTTTTGCAGCATCAGGGTCTTTTCCAATGAGTCATCTCTTTGCATCAGATAGTCAAATTATTGGAGCTTCAGCTTCAGCATCAGAACTTTCAATGAATATTCATGGTTGATTTCCTTTAGGATTGACTGGTTTGATCTTCTTGCTTTTCAAGGGACTCTCAAGAGTCTTCTCCAGCACCACACCTTGAACGTGTCAGTTCTTTGGCACTCAACCTTCTTTATGGTCCAACTTTCACATCTGTACCTGACTACTAGGAAAACCAGAGCTGGCTATATGGACCTTTATTGGCAAAGTGTTGTCTGTTTTTTAATATACTAAATTTGTTATAGCTTTTCTTTCAAGGAACAGATGTCTTTTAATTTCATGGCTGCAGTCACCATCCACAGTGATTTCATATTTATGTAGTTACAAATCTTAATTTTTTATGATTTCTGCCTTGGGGTTGTGCCTGTGAACACCTCCCACATACCCAGGTTATATGAATAATTAATTGAAATTTCTTCTGATGCTTTTATGGTATGTTTTGTCTTTTCAATTTGTTTATCTTCCTGAGATTTGTTTTAGTCTATGGTGAGAGGGAAAGGATTAATTTACTTTTTCAGGTAAAAATTATTCTAGCATCAAATATATGAATATATTTGACACCTTATTGTTCTATTTTCCTTCTCTCTCCCTCCTTCTTTTCTTTTTTATTTCCAGTGGGTGAAAGAGTTTCCTGTCTGCTCTCAACAGTTGAACATGGTCCCACTGATGCCCTATACCAGATTTTCAGAAGTTCCCAGCATCCAGGGGCCTCTCTTTGAAGGATCCCACAATGTGGGCACTAGGTTCCCATTCTTGCCGGAAGGCCCCAAGACTGCAAGGCTCTCCATGTCAGAGAAGCACCCCAATAGCGGCACAGTCTTTAGCACTGGAGTTCTGAGGCTTATTATTTAAAAATGATCATTATAAATTTTATTCATTATTTTATATTTTGTTGTTGATGTTTTTCAGTTGCTAAATTGTGTCTGACTCTTTGCAACCCCATGAACTGCAACACACCAGGCTTCCCTATCCTTCACTATCTCCCTGAATTTGCTCAGACTCATGTCCATTGAGTCGGTGATACTATACAAATATTTCATCCTCTGTTGTCCCCTTCTTCTCTTGTTCTCAGTCTTTTGCAGCATCAGGGTCTTTTCCAATGAGTCATCTCTTTGCATCAGATAGTCAAATTATTGGAGCTTCAGCTTCAGCATCAGAACTTTCAATGAATATTCATGGTTGATTTCCTTTAGGATTGACTGGTTTGATCTTCTTGCTTTTCAAGGGACTCTCAAGAGTCTTCTCCAGCACCACACCTTGAACGTGTCAGTTCTTTGGCACTCAACCTTCTTTATGGTCCAACTTTCACATCTGTACCTGACTACTAGGAAAACCAGAGCTGGCTATATGGACCTTTATTGGCAAAGTGTTGTCTGTTTTTTAATATACTAAATTTGTTATAGCTTTTCTTTCAAGGAACAGATGTCTTTTAATTTCATGGCTGCAGTCACCATCCACAGTGATTTCATATTTATGTAGTTACAAATCTTAATTTTTTATGATTTCTGCCTTGGGGTTGTGCCTGTGAACACCTCCCACATACCCAGGTTATATGAATAATTAATTGAAATTTCTTCTGATGCTTTTATGGTATGTTTTGTCTTTTCAATTTGTTTATCTTCCTGAGATTTGTTTTAGTCTATGGTGAGAGGGAAAGGATTAATTTACTTTTTCAGGTAAAAATTATTCTAGCATCAAATATATGAATATATTTGACACCTTATTGTTCTATTTTCCTTCTCTCTCCCTCCTTCTTTTCTTTTTTATTTCCAGTGGGTGAAAGAGTTTCCTGTCTGCTCTCAACAGTTGAACATGGTCCCACTGATGCCCTATACCAGATTTTCAGAAGTTCCCAGCATCCAGGGGCCTCTCTTTGAAGGATCCCACAATGTGGGCACTAGGTTCCCATTCTTGCCGGAAGGCCCCAAGACTGCAAGGCTCTCCATGTCAGAGAAGACAAATAATAGTTCTCACTTCTGAAAAAATGAGGGGTCCTGCATTCTGAAGGACTTGTCTAGCTCTTGTGTCCTAAAAGTGCTTCCACAACCAGTGGATTTTCTTGGCCTGTTGGGGGCTCCAGGTGTCTTTTCTTGGGCACATTTTGAACTATCTGTACTTACTGTGACCTTTGCTGTCCTGAACCACTTTTTCAGACTCAGAAGGATAGAAAACTGTTTATGGGCCATGATTCCACAGGAAGGACCTCACAATTGGCCTCTTTCATTACCACTGTGACAGTAAGGACTCCTGAACCAAATTCTGCTCAGGTGTTGTGAGCTGTGATGATGAACTGGGTTTTTGGAAAGAACCAGTGAGGTTTCTTTCCTGGGAATAACAGAAGTGTCTCATACTTAAATCAACAAGATGGGTCCACCTGGTCAAAGACCTTACCACTTGGAAGGGACACTAAGAGGTGAGGAGACCCATCATGAAGGGCAGTAGAGACTGGTGGAGACAATGGAAATTGAAATGGTAGCAGTGAGTCCACACTCCTCGATCCTGAAGTCTTGGTTCCTACAGTTCTCTCTTTAATTCTATGTGCCCTCTCCTCATCCTAATATCCTTCCCAGCAGTATGAACTGGTAACTTCTCTTTTGTGAACTGAGCCATTTGATGTGTACTCCCTATAGCTGTGTGCATGCTACGTCACTTCAGTTGTGTCTGACTCTTTGTGACCCTATGGGCTGTGGCCCATCAGGCTCCGCTGCCCATGGGATTCTCCAGGCAAGAATATTGGAGTGGGTTGCCACTTCCTCAACCAGGAAATCTTCCCAACCCAGGGAATAAACTTGCATATGTTATGTTCTCTGCGTTGACAGGCAAAGTTCTTTACCATTAGTGTCATCTGGGAAGCCCAAGTATGCAACACAATGTGTACTCCCTGTAGTTATTTGTAAATAATCCCCACTAACATATCAGTTGTGAATGTTTTTCTGTTTCATCCTTAACTGAAGTCCTACCAGACTTTTCCTTTTGTATATTTTTGTACTTAACTATTTCTTTGGAAATTGTATTGATTCACAGAAGGTGGCAAAAACAGAGATCCCATGTCTCCTTCAACTGGAATTCTCTGAAGGGTGTCATGTTGCATGACTATAGTCCAGGATCAAAGCTAGCCAGCTGACATTGGCGTAATCCACAAGTCCTCTTTTATTTATTTTAAAAATTTACTTTAAAAAATATTTCTTTTGATGTGGGCCATAGTTTAAAGTCTGTATTGTTTTTTTTGTGTGTGTGTGCGTGTGTGTTTCGGCTGCAAGGCACATGGAATCTTAGCTCCTTACCAGGGATCAGATGTGCCTCCCTGTGTTGGAAGGTGAAATCTAAACTACCAGGCCACCAGGGTTCCCTATTTCTTATTTTTAGAAAGAAGCACCTAACCATGCTTACTGGTATGAGTTAGAAGTTGAACGGTGCACTCAGGAGAAATTACAGCTGGACGAGGAAGAGCTGCACAGGGCAACTAAGTTCAGGTGTGATGTGTTGTACCTGGTCAGGGGCAGTGTGCACCCCTCACTGTATCCCAGCAAACCAGGCACCTAGTACCTGTTACCTCCTTAAGCCACACAACAAACCAGATAATACTAGTACTATTAGTATCCTCATTCCTTTACAGAGAGGAGGAAACTAGGTCTCAGAAAAGCTAACTGACTTGCTTCAGGTCACAATGTTTGGGGGAAGCAGAAAGTGAAAGTGCTAGTCACTGAGTCATGTCTGACTCTTGTGACCCTATGGACTGTTGCCCACCAGGCTCCGCTGTCCATGGAATTCTCCAGGAGAGAATACTGGAGGGGTTGCCATTCCGCCTCCAGGAATCTTCCCAATCCAGGGACTGAAGCCATGTCTCCTGCATTGCAGGGAGATTCTTTATCATCGAAGCCACTAGGGAAACCTAGGGAAGCAGAGCTAGAGTTTAAACCTGTGCAGCCTGAATTTAAACCTAGGACAGCAGCCCCCTTCTGTACTCCTGTAGTTATTTGTAAATAATCCCCACTAACATATCAGTTGTGAATGTTTTTCTGTTTCATCCTTAACTGAAGTCCTACCAGACTTTTCCTTTTGTATATTTTTGTACTTAACTATTTCTTTGGAAATTGTATTGATTCACAGAAGGTGGCAAAAACAGAGATCCCATGTCTCCTTCAACTGGAATTCTCTGAAGGGTGTCATGTTGCATAACTATAGTCCAGGATCAAAGCTAGCCAGCTGACATTGGCGTAATCCACAAGTCCTCTTTTATTTATTTTAAAAATTTACTTTAAAAAATATTTCTTTTGATGTGGGCCATAGTTTAAAGTCTGTATTGTTTTTTTGTGTGTGTGTGCGTGTGTGTTTCGGCTGCAAGGCACATGGAATCTTAGCTCCTTACCAGGGATCAGATGTGCCTCCCTGTGTTGGAAGGTGAAATCTAAACTACCAGGCCACCAGGGTTCCCTATTTCTTATTTTTAGAAAGAAGCACCTAACCATGCTTACTGGTATGAGTTAGAAGTTGAACGGTGCACTCAGGAGAAATTACAGCTGGACGAGGAAGAGCTGCACAGGGCAACTAAGTTCAGGTGTGATGTGTTGTACCTGGTCAGGGGCAGTGTGCACCCCTCACTGTATCCCAGCAAACCAGGCACCTAGTACCTGTTACCTCCTTAAGCCACACAACAAACCAGATAATACTAGTACTATTAGTATCCTTATTCCTTTACAGAGAGGAGGAAACTAGGTCTCAGAAAAGCTAACTGACTTGCTTCAGGTCACAATGTTTGGGGGAAGCAGAAAGTGAAAGTGCTAGTCACTGAGTCATGTCTGACTCTTGTGACCCTATGGACTGTTGCCCACCAGGCTCCTCTGTCCATGGAATTCTCCAGGAGAGAATACTGGAGGGGGTTGCCATTCCCGCCTCCAGGGAATCTTCCCAATCCAGGGACTGAAGCCATGTCTCCTGCATTGCAGGGAGATTCTTTATCATCTAAGCCACTAGGGAAACCTAGGGGAAGCAGAGCTAGAGTTTAAACCTGTGCAGCCTGTTTTCAGAGTGTTCTGCTCAAGCATCCTGCAGTGGGACTAATAGCCATGGGTAGACTTCTTTTCTTGAGCTTTCCTGGCTCTTTTTCCAATGCCCACTCCTTTATCCCCTCATGCCCTCTTCCCGCCTTGTGCTCAGTGGGTCCCTGGAGTTAGCCACTTTGATAGCCCTGTTTATGTCTCTTTCAGGCGGTGCTCTAGCAAGGGCACGTTCCCTGGGTGCAACCCTCTGAAGATGCCACATTCCTCTAGGCAGTGTGTGGGGTCAAATGCATACCACCTTCCAAGGTTGTTGAGTGTGGAGGGCCTGGGTCCTGGCCTCACCTCCAAGGGACTGCTTCTTAGTGGTGTAACGCTGGAAAACAATAAATGGACCCCAAACTGCCAAGAAACCAGGAGAAGGAAGTCTTGCACAGCAGAGGAACATGTTTACTTGTCAGTTCAGGCTTTCAGGTCTCAGCCCCACTGTGGTGAACATGCGGAGATGGTGGAGGTAGTGGGCTGGGTGGTGGCCTTTGTGCCTCACTCCGGGGGTGGGCAGGGCGGTGGGCATTTAGGAGGACAGAGCTTGACACATGGCTTGGGAGGACAGGGTGGTGTGCATGGGCATGGTGAAGGGTTCTTTGGGGGACATGGTTGTGGGCATGAATGGGGACATGGGGGAGATGGGGGGCACTTTGGCGGTGGGCACTTTGGTGGTTGGCTCTTTTCAGAGCATCGTTGCAGCAGCTTCTTTAAACAGCTGGGCTGGGATCTAGTTTCACACTTTTGTTCACACGCGGGTTCACATTGCTTGGGCTCATTCTTGGGTTCACTAGGTTTATTTTTGCCCTCACTTGACATTCCTTCTGGATTCTCTGAGCCCTGTAAAGAAATATACAACAGATTGTATGTGGGAGACCACATTGCAAGGTGGGAGAGAACTGTCTACTCTGAGACCTCCTGCCCTGTGCCCATTCTTTTTGTTACGAAAGTCTTTCCTGGGACGTATTCAGGCTCTAGACCAAAGTCTCATCTAAGCACTGTTTCTTGTCCTTGCTGTGCATTATTGACAACATTTCATTGCACCCTTATGCCTGGGAAAGGGGTTTAAACCTGTGCAGCCTGTTTTCAGAGTGTTCTGCTCAAGCATCCTGCAGTGGGACTAATAGCCATGGGTAGACTTCTTTTCTTGAGCTTTCCTGGCTCTTTTTCCAATGCCCACTCCTTTATCCCCTCATGCCCTCTTCCCGCCTTGTGCTCAGTGGGTCCCTGGAGTTAGCCACTTTGATAGCCCTGTTTATGTCTCTTTCAGGCGGTGCTCTAGCAAGGGCACGTTCCCTGGGTGCAACCCTCTGAAGATGCCACATTCCTCTAGGCAGTGTGTGGGGTCAAATGCATACCACCTTCCAAGGTTGTTGAGTGTGGAGGGCCTGGGTCCTGGCCTCACCTCCAAGGGACTGCTTCTTAGTGGTGTAACGCTGGAAAACAATAAATGGACCCCAAACTGCCAAGAAACCAGGAGAAGGAAGTCTTGCACAGCAGAGGAACATGTTTACTTGTCAGTTCAGGCTTTCAGGTCTCAGCCCCACTGTGGTGAACATGCGGAGATGGTGGAGGTAGTGGGCTGGGTGGTGGCCTTTGTGCCTCACTCCGGGGGTGGGCAGGGCGGTGGGCATTTAGGAGGACAGAGCTTGACACATGGCTTGGGAGGACAGGGTGGTGTGCATGGGCATGGTGAAGGGTTCTTTGGGGGACATGGTTGTGGGCATGAATGGGGACATGGGGGAGATGGGGGGCACTTTGGCGGTGGGCACTTTGGTGGTTGGCTCTTTTCAGAGCATCGTTGCAGCAGCTTCTTTAAACAGCTGGGCTGGGATCTAGTTTCACACTTTTGTTCACACGCGGGTTCACATTGCTTGGGCTCATTCTTGGGTTCACTAGGTTTATTTTTGCCCTCACTTGACATTCCTTCTGGATTCTCTGAGCCCTGTAAAGAAATATACAACAGATTGTATGTGGGAGACCACATTGCAAGGTGGGAGAGAACTGTCTACTCTGAGACCTCCTGCCCTGTGCCCATTCTTTTTGTTACGAAAGTCTTTCCTGGGACGTATTCAGGCTCTAGACCAAAGTCTCATCTAAGCACTGTTTCTTGTCCTTGCTGTGCATTATTGACAACATTTCTTGATTTCGCTACCCTTATTATAGTTTCTTTTCATTTATTCTTGTTCCTGTTCCACGACCCCCAATGGGAGTTCTTAACCTAGAGTCCTGGGACCCTGCCCAAACCCAACCATAGGAGTCATACTTAAGCATATGCTTACCAATATAATAGGTATCTTATGCAACCCCATGTATTTTATTTCATTCATTTAAAAACATTATTGTGAAGAGTCCATAAGTTTGATCAGATTTCTAAAGGCACCTATGGCAACAGTGTTAACTCCTGTAAGGCCACCACCCCATCCCTCTGGAGATAGAATGGGAGGCTATATTAGTAGGTTAAGTGACTCAGGGTAAACATTTCAATTCTACATCCTGCCTAAACCCTCAAAATCTTAAGAATTGCTTTCTTCACTTGAGGACCGAGGATGGAGAGAGTTGAATCCCTACCATGGCTAGGTTCTCATGGACCACACTAGGAACTCTTCTACGTGATTAAGGTGGGGAAGGAAGTTAAGAGGAGATAAGCTGGGAAATTCTAGTTTTTCTGAAAATGTTAGAACCACAAAATATGATTTTAAGGAAGGATTCCTTTTTCCCCTTCTGCTGAGTTTTTCCCTGATCTAGGTCTTCCTCTATAGACTGACTTCTAGATGTAGACAGACTCTGAGAGTACTTGCAAGTTGAATCTAACAGGCACATCTAGGATTTCCTTTAGCAGTATAAAAATAAAATCTTAAAGCTACTTTTACTTTAAAATCAGTGTGACTCTCTGGAGAAACAGATCATTACAATAAACTCCAAACTGGTTAAGAATCACTTTTTCAAATGAGGTGTAGTTAGCTCTTTCTACTGAAAATGAGAGGAAACTTTTAGCCAAACATAGCCATCATTTCAGCCTTGTTAAATGCCTAGGGTGTGGTGGGTCATCCCCCTAAAAGGAGAAGTGAAAGATGGGGCATTTCCAGTTATTGACATGCAACTCACTCCTTTGTGGTGTTGTTGACCCTGACAAGTGGTCCGGTGAAGTGGATGTTATGGCTGTGCCCAGGAAGGTGTATTTCCCCGCTGGTTCCTCTGCCCTGCTCTGAAGAAGCTAGAGTTGGGGGAAAGGTGAGCCCCACTTGTGACATCATCACTACATCATTAAGTAGCTATTGTTGTATGACTCCAGAGTTCCCAGCTCAGCTCAAGCCCTTGAACATGAGAACAGGCTATGATTAATACCTCTCCTGTCCTCTCCCAGATCCCTCAAAATTCATGGTGGTGAAATTAAGCTATGGAGAAGGGTATCTAAGGATAGGGACACTCATTGTTGGTGGGACAGAAAAGCTCAGTTGGCACCTGGTCTCTCTTTCCATCTCCAGCCTCCCAAATTTTAACTCTTTTGAACTTGCCTGTTCTTAATCTTTCTAGGAGAGCTTCCATGGACTGATCACAACCTTTTTGACTCTTTTGTCCTCTCTATGATTTTTTATTTTATTTTTACAAGGTTTGGTTGTTTACTGTCTACTGCCACACATCAACCCTCCCTGTGATTTTAGCATGAGATTCTGAAACCTCTTTTTACCACTCCATGTTCCCTGGGCCAAATCAAAGGATTATCTTAGCTCTTTTTTTCTCAATGTCTCTTCCTAAAATTCACTATTGGTTGGATTTTTCACTTAGGGAGTGTCCACCCCTTATATCTAAGGTAAATGCTGCCTTTCTTTTTTTTTAAATTTTTTTTTTGAGGGGGGGAAGGCAGGTTGGGGAGGGAGGGGGGCGGGCGGGCCACTTCTATTGGTCTTTCATTTATCTATTTTTCATCCATATGTGTTCTTCGGCCCGTGTGGGCCTCCCATCGCAGTGGCCTCTGTTGTCACAGAGCACCGGCTCTGGGCGCATGCACTCCAGAGCTCCGGCTTGGTAATTGGACACATGGGTCCAGCTGCTCCGCGGCACGCGGGATCTTCCCAGACCAGGGATTGAACCGGTGCTCCTTGCACTGCAAGGTGGTGTCCTTACCCACTGGACCACCAGGGAAGCCCAAATGCTGCCTTTTCTTAAAAAAAATGAGTTTGATGCTTTGGACTGTTTCGACCTGTTGGGTTAATTCCAGATCCTGTCTTAGAGTAGGTTTGCCTCTGAGAATGTCCCTTGCATGTTTTTCAAAGGCCTGGCCAGTGGGGCTTTGAGGTTGCACAAAGGATGTTCCTAGGGTGGTAATAGGAGTAAATAGGAAAGGCAAAACTGGAGTTCAGAGATACATGACATTTGAACCCTGGTCCAGGACATCCATCTTGGCATTTACTGTTCAATGGACATCATCATTCAGTGGTGAATCTTGAATGATTTTTGGTTAAAATTGTGATATGATTATGTCCAAGGTGTTGAAAGATATTTCTGACAGCCAAATGTGCAATGGATTTGGGGATGTAGTGGTGGAGTGAAAGTTGAACCAGTCTGTTTCTTAGAAATTAGAAAAATATCCAAGTCTGAAGGAAATTGTCAGTGTAGGAGAAAGAAGGTGCCAATGACAGAAATATCATCCGAGGGGCAAATTTAAGAGATTTGATCAATGAAAAGTTAAGAAAAAAATTAAGAAAGAGGACTCCTAGGTGCTCCCTTTGTTAAGGGCACTGAGGAAATATAAGAGGCTTGTGTTGGAAGACAATGAGTTTGAATCTAAGAGTTTAGTGTTTGCAGTGAAGCATTTTTCTTATTTTAACCTATCAATAACAACTTAATTTTTTCAAGCCTTAAAGTTTTTATTTTGTGTTGAGGTTAGTGGTAAAGAACCCAGCTGCTAATGCAGGAGGCATGAGAGATGCAGGTTCAGTCCCTGGGTTGGGAAGATCCCCTGGAGGAGAGCATGGCAACCCACTCTAGTATTCTTGCCTGGAGAATCCCATGGACAGAGGAACTTGGAGGGCTACAGTCCATAGGACTTGTGGCAAAAAGTGAAGTGACTTAGCATGCACAAACACACATAGCCAATTAACAATGTTGTGGTAGTTTCAGGTGAATGGGCAAAGGAACTCAACCATGGATATAATGGTGTCTGTTCTTCCCTCTCATACAAGCTTGCACAGAACATTGAGCAGAGTTCCATATGCTATGCAATAGGCCCTTGTTGGTTATCCATTTCAAATATAGCAGTGTATACATGACTTTCCCAACTCCTTAAATATCTGCCCCCACTCCCTGGCCCCCGGCAACCTTAGGTTTGTTTTCTAAGTCTCTGAGCCTCTTTCTGTTTTGTGCATGCGGGCTAAGTTGCTTCAGTCATGTAATAAGTTCATTTGTATCATTTATTTTTAGAGTCCACATATAAGGGTATCACATGATATTTCTCCCTTTCTAACTTACTTCATTCAATATGACTGCAGTGAAGCATCTTGAATGGTTATTGAAAGATGACTCTGACTCTCGTGCTGCTGGGAAGACCCAAGATCTTGATTTCACCTCAGTCCAATACATGTTTACTGAGTGGATGAGAGTGAGCTGGTGCAGAAAGAAAGGCCTAGGGGTGAGAAAAGAAAAGATACTGTCAGGATGGTCCCAAGGCAGGGTTTATTTGGTATTCACAGTGGATAAAGAATGTCATAAAACCCAAAGAAACCTAAATGAAAGACAAGAGTGGGCCAGAACTGAGTTCTCTGCCCCTGGAATAATTGATGTTAGGCCCATTGTCCTGGTGCAGCCCAATTCTTTCATTTTTGTACCTCCATCATTTTGTTTAAGAGCAGTGTCTCTTCAAAGCTATTGAAAAGCAGCTCTTACATCCATCTCAGGAGTCCCAGCTCCACCTGGTGTTCAGTTCTGGACCAAAGCTAGCAAAGTGGATATGGAGAAGCCAGCTGTTTATGACAGTGATGAGAGACATAGGGATTTCTACTGCCTGTTGCCATCTTCCCCTCTCTCCTTTCTCCCTTCTTCTATTTCTTGCTTGAGAAATTACCACTAAATGAAAGCCTATCACTCATTGGACTGTCAACCCGGGCCTTTGTCCATCATCTTTTCAGTCTTTAAAGCCTTCTTTAATGGATTACCTTTATTAATAGTGATCTTCTTATGTTTGGCTTAGAGTTTGTTCGGGGTTCCCTGGCAGCTCAGCTGGTAAAGAATCTGCCTGCCATGCAGGAAACCCTGGTTAGACTCTTGGCTTGGGAAGATCCCCTGGAGAAGGGATAGGCTATCCACTCCAGGATTCTTGAGCTTCCCTGGTGGCTAAGATGGTAAAGAATCCACCTGCAACATGGGAGTCCTGGGTTGGATCACTGAGTTGGGAAGATTCCCTGGAGAAGAACAAGTCTGCCCACTTCAGTATTCTTGTCTGAAGAATTCCATGGTTTGTCCATAGGTTGCAAAGAGTCAGACATGACTGAATGACTTCATTTTAGAGTTATTTAGTTTGGTTGGCAGCTAGCTAGCAGCAAGGCACTACTGAGATGAAGTACATTAATAGAATTTTTTAAAAATTTTAATTCTTTAAATTTTTAATTGAAGGATAATTGCTTTACAATGTTGTGCTAGTTTCTAGTTGTACAACAATGTGGATCAGCTATATGTACACATGAATCACTTCTCTCTTGAGACCCCCTCCCCTCTTCCCATTCCTCTAAGCCATTGTAGAGACAACAGGCTTCTTGAGTGCCTAGTCCCAGGAGGAAAGAGGCTGGAAGGAGAGATGAGTGGGCATCAAAGTCCCCAGGTTGAGTGAGAATCTTGGATTCAGATCCCTGGAATAATTGATGTTAGGCCCATTGTCCTGGTGCAGCCCAATTCTTTCATTTTTGTACCTCCATCATTTTGTTTAAGAGCAGTGTCTCTTCAAAGCTATTGAAAAGCAGCTCTTACATCCATCTCAGGAGTCCCAGCTCCACCTGGTGTTCAGTTCTGGACCAAAGCTAGCAAAGTGGATATGGAGAAGCCAGCTGTTTATGACAGTGATGAGAGACATAGGGATTTCTACTGCCTGTTGCCATCTTCCCCTCTCTCCTTTCTCCCTTCTTCTATTTCTTGCTTGAGAAATTACCACTAAATGAAAGCCTATCACTCATTGGACTGTCAACCGGACCTTTGTCCATCATCTTTTCAGTCTTTAAAGCCTTCTTTAATGGATTACCTTTATTAATAGTGATCTTCTTATGTTTGGCTTAGAGTTTGTTCGGGGTTCCCTGGCAGCTCAGCTGGTAAAGAATCTGCCTGCCATGCAGGAAACCCTGGTTAGACTCTTGGCTTGGGAAGATCCCCTGGAGAAGGGATAGGCTATCCACTCCAGGATTCTTGAGCTTCCCTGGTGGCTAAGATGGTAAAGAATCCACCTGCAACATGGGAGTCCTGGGTTGGATCACTGAGTTGGGAAGATTCCCTGGAGAAGAACAAGTCTGCCCACTTCAGTATTCTTGTCTGAAGAATTCCATGGTTTGTCCATAGGTTGCAAAGAGTCAGACACGACTGAATGACTTCATTTTAGAGTTATTTAGTTTGGTTGGCAGCTAGCTAGCAGCAAGGCACTACTGAGATGAAGTACATTAATAGAATTTTTTAAAAACTTTAATTCTTTAAATTTTTAATTGAAGGATAATTGCTTTACAATGTTGTGCTAGTTTCTAGTTGTACAACAATGTGGATCAGCTATATGTACACATGAATCACTTCTCTCTTGAGACCCCCTCCCCTCTTCCCATTCCTCTAAGCCATTGTAGAGACAACAGGCTTCTTGAGTGCCTAGTCCCAGGAGGAAAGAGGCTGGAAGGAGAGATGAGTGGGCATCAAAGTCCCCAGGTTGAGTGAGAATCTTGGATTCAGATCCCTGAATTCAAGTCCTGCCTTCATCCTTTACTTACAAAGTGAACCTTGTGTGTGTGTGCTAGGTCACTTCAGTCATGTCTGACTCTCTGCGACCCTAGGATTGAAACCAATCAGGCCCCTCTGTCCATGAGATTCTCCGGGCAAGAATACTGGAGTGGGTTTGCCATGCTGTCTCTCCAGGGGATCATCTTCCAGATCCAGTGATCAAACCCGGGTCTCCTGCATCTTCTGCAAACCAGGTGATCCTTTACCATTGAACCACTGGGGAAACCCAAATGACCTTTAGTAACTGGCTGAGACTTTCTAAGTTTCAATTCCTTCAAAAATAAAGGGTGATAATGATAGCACCCATCTTAAGATAATAAATAATTTATATTGAGTGCTTATAACATACCAGGCATATTCCCAAGTGCTCAGCTACATTCCCATCCATCATTATAGTGAAGGACAGGGAAGCCTGGCGTGTTGTCATGGGGTCACTGAGAGTTGGGCAGGACTTGATGACTGAACAACAACCAAAGAATTCCAAAGCCCAGGTCTTCCCCCTTCTCCAGGTGCAAATGCTGACTTCTATTGGATGTACTCCTGTGTCTTAAACAGAATCCATCCCCTTCTGCATCTTTTCTAACATATGTCTCCTGTGTGCTCCAACTCTGTGATTAACATCCCTCTTCACTGAGACCTGTAAGCCAGAAACCTGGGATCCTCCTAGTCTCCTGGCTCCCACTCAACTCCACACCAAATGTGCCACTGGCACCTTCTGGTTCTATTTCCCAAATCAAAGGTTCCTGATCTGGGCTGGTGTTTGGGAACCTAGCAAACACCTCTCTCAAGGCAGCTCCCCTACCTCCTCACAGTCACTGTTGCTGCCTGCATTGAGGTGGTCAGTCTCACAGGTCTCCTAAATGCCCAACTAGAATGTCTACTTCATACTTTTTAATAAGATAGGCTTCCCTGGTAGCTCAGATGGTAAGGAATCCATCTGCAACGTGGTAGTCCTGGGTTTGATCCCTGGATTGGGAAAACCTCCTGGAGAAAGGAATGGCAACCTACTTCAGTATTCTTGCCTGGAGGATTTCATGGGCAGAGGAGCCTGATAGGCTACAGTTCAGGGGGTTGCAAAGAGTTGACACGACTGAGCAACTAACACTTTTAATTTTCCAGAAGCAGAGAACTCATTTTCCTAATGATCTCCTTCTATCACCAGGGGGCAGCAGGGGTTGGGACAGCAGCTGCAGGGAGAGCCAGCCCTGTGATCAGAGTCCAGGAAGAGAGGGGGGAAGTGGACATCTGGCTTCTGGGATGATCTCCAGACTACTTTCGTTTAACCCCTGTTGTTTCCTAGGAAGGATCTGGGAAGGGTCACTTCCCAGCAGACTGCATGCAGTTCAGAGCTCACTAGCATCGGATTTTTGTAGGGTTGTGGGATGCTCCTAATGTGGATTAGGAGAAGGTGATACATGAGGTGAGTCTGGCCTGGATTTGGGGGGTGCTGGCTTCAGAGGATGCCATGTCTGCTTTGGTGGGCATTCCTGTTGGAGCTGTGGACACTGCCCTCGGGGTGTCCTCACTGGCTGGGAAGGGTAGGCTGGGCTGAGGGACCTGAGGAAAGGGTAGGTAGAGGACTGTGTTGCTGAGATGATAGGCCCTCTCTCCCATTCTGCAAAAAGGAGGAGTCCTTCATTTGTAGGCCAGGCACACCCTATTTAAAGCATATCCCTGGGGAGATAAATCCCAAGGGCCCAGAGAGAGAGTGGCACCCTGTGTGGCTCCTGCATTCACCTTTGGAGGTGCCCATTATTGCTCTTGTCCTTGAGAGACACATTTTTTTTTCCCCTGGTGGAACTCCTTACAGAAAGAGAAATATCGTCATTCCAGACTCAAGATGAAAGAGGAGATAAAGATGGAACAGAACTGGGAAGATGGGCCATGCAAAAACTGCTAAAAAGAGTGGGGTGCTAGGGATGGCTAATGAGTCTATTTGGGAGCTCAAGACACTGTTTCTGGAATCTCTATTAGTTTTATGTTGCTGAATAGCAAATCACAGAACTCAGCAGCTTAAACGACAGGCATTTATTATCTCATGGTGTCCATGGATCCAGGGTCTGGGCATGGGTTAGCTGGGCTCTCCACTCAGGGTCTCACAGGGCTGTAACCAAGGTGATGGGAAACCTCCTGGAGAAAGGAATGGCAGGGTTTCATGGGCAGAGGAGCCTGATAGGCTACAGTTCAGGGGGTTGCAAAGAGTTGACACGACTGAGCAACTAACACTTTTAATTTTCCAGAAGCAGAGAACTCATTTTCCTAATGATCTCCTTCTATCACCAGGGGGCAGCAGGGGTTGGGACAGCAGCTGCAGGGAGAGCCAGCCCTGTGATCAGAGTCCAGGAAGAGAGGGGGGAAGTGGACATCTGGCTTCTGGGATGATCTCCAGACTACTTTCGTTTAACCCCTGTTGTTTCCTAGGAAGGATCTGGGAAGGGTCACTTCCCAGCAGACTGCATGCAGTTCAGAGCTCACTAGCATCGGATGTTTGTAGGGTTGTGGGATGCTCCTAATGTGGATTAGGAGAAGGTGATACATGAGGTGAGTCTGGCCTGGATTTGGGGGGTGCTGGCTTCAGAGGATGCCATGTCTGCTTTGGTGGGCATTCCTGTTGGAGCTGTGGACACTGCCCTCGGGGTGTCCTCACTGGCTGGGAAGGGTAGGCTGGGCTGAGGGACCTGAGGAAAGGGTAGGTAGAGGACTGTGTTGCTGAGATGATAGGCCCTCTCTCCCATTCTGCAAAAAGGAGGAGTCCTTCATTTGTAGGCCAGGCACACCCTATTTAAAGCATATCCCTGGGGAGATAAATCCCAAGGGCCCAGAGAGAGAGTGGCACCCTGTGTGGCTCCTGCATTCACCTTTGGAGGTGCCCATTATTGCTCTTGTCCTTGAGAGACACATTTTTTTTTCCCCTGGTGGAACTCCTTACAGAAAGAGAAATATCGTCATTCCAGACTCAAGATGAAAGAGGAGATAAAGATGGAACAGAACTGGGAAGATGGGCCATGCAAAAACTGCTAAAAAGAGTGGGGTGCTAGGGATGGCTAATGAGTCTATTTGGGAGCTCAAGACACTGTTTCTGGAATCTCTATTAGTTTTATGTTGCTGAATAGCAAATCACAGAACTCAGCAGCTTAAACGACAGGCATTTATTATCTCATGGTGTCCATGGATCCAGGGTCTGGGCATGGGTTAGCTGGGCTCTCCACTCAGGGTCTCACAGGGCTGTAACCAAGGTGATGGGTCCTGTGTGACTTTCTTGAACTTGGGGCCCTCTTCCAAGCTCACTCTGTTATTGGTATGATTTTGTTCTTCCAGTTGTAATATTGACGTCCTCAGGCACCCACTGCCACCTGGCCCTCTCCATCAAAGCACTGCTGAATTTATCAGTCCCTCCAGTTGGGTCTAACCAATGGTTTCTGGTAAACCTGCAGGGGGAGGAAGGGAAAGGTCTGATTTGCATGTAAGATTTTCTGCTTTTAAGAAACCTCCTATTATGGGCAGTTTCACACTATGAATCGTTTAATGACTGAATTGTTAAATGTGTGAATATTTAACAGTCAGCTCTCTTGAGTATCAGTGGCAGCCCAGTCCAGGCGCTGCAGGGCTGATGAGCAGAGTGATCTTTATGCCCCTCCCCCCGCCTAGTCCTCCCACTATTG
The DNA here is from genome assembly GCA_022376925.1 of Tragulus kanchil. Lineage (NCBI taxonomy): Eukaryota > Metazoa > Chordata > Mammalia > Artiodactyla > Tragulidae > Tragulus > Tragulus kanchil. Next base: position 78,469,421 of record JAIOJX010000032.1, read on the forward strand.
CAGCCGATTTCCAGGAAACAGACCCACAGAGGGACAGAGCTGATAGTGAAGGGCAGAAATTTATTACACCGGCTGGCCCTTTGGCAGAGTCTCCTCTTAGTCAAGGACCCCGACTGAATTTTCCGACAACCATTTATACCCAAAGTACACGTGCCCAAACCCACCTCCCCACACCCCCAAAGTTCTCCCATAAACATTGTCATGAAGAACGTGGTCACAGGTTACATTCCAACATGAAGTCTGGTTTCAATCAGCATAGATTGATTAGGTGACGTCAGTGTTTAAATGACAGTGTTTTTCTTAGCCCCGGGGGGCTCAAATACAGAGTTAACCTCTGGCTTAGATGCCAGACTTGTTTCTTTATCATACACAGATCTGGTAGGCTATTTGTTCTTTTATCTCCTGTACTACGGCTTCTGTCCCAAAGGTTACATAGGTTTAGGCACAGTTCAAAGTTCACCACGGTCACAGGGAAGGTTCTCTTACAAGGTGAGCTTGTAAGTTCCTGTGTATGTATCTCTTAGGAGAAGGAGTTTGTTCTTTCCCTTCTTCACCACTGCATGTCTCTTTTGGGAATTTTATTTTTTTATATAGATATTTTAACAAAAGAATTACACTGTCATATTTACTTTAAGAACTCTAAAAGTTGTGAAAGTAAGAAAATTTTTTTCTCAGGGTCTCACAGGGCTGTAACCAAGGTGATGGGTCCTGTGTGACTTTCTTGAACTTGGGGCCCTCTTCCAAGCTCACTCTGTTATTGGTATGATTTTGTTCTTCCAGTTGTAATATTGACGTCCTCAGGCACCCACTGCCACCTGGCCCTCTCCATCAAAGCACTGCTGAATTTATCAGTCCCTCCAGTTGGGTCTAACCAATGGTTTCTGGTAAACCTGCAGGGGGAGGAAGGGAAAGGTCTGATTTGCATGTAAGATTTTCTGCTTTTAAGAAACCTCCTATTATGGGCAGTTTCACACTATGAATCGTTTAATGACTGAATTGTTAAATGTGTGAATATTTAACAGTCAGCTCTCTTGAGTATCAGTGGCAGCCCAGTCCAGGCGCTGCAGGGCTGATGAGCAGAGTGATCTTTATGCCCCTCCCCCCGCCTAGTCCTCCCACTATTGCAGCCGATTTCCAGGAAACAGACCCACAGAGGGACAGAGCTGATAGTGAAGGGCAGAAATTTATTACACCGGCTGGCCCTTTGGCAGAGTCTCCTCTTAGTCAAGGACCCCGACTGAATTTTCCGACAACCATTTATACCCAAAGTACACGTGCCCAAACCCACCTCCCCACACCCCCAAAGTTCTCCCATAAACATTGTCATGAAGAACGTGGTCACAGGTTACATTCCAACATGAAGTCTGGTTTCAATCAGCATAGATTGATTAGGTGACGTCAGTGTTTAAATGACAGTGTTTTTCTTAGCCCCGGGAGGCTCAAATACAGAGTTAACCTCTGGCTTAGATGCCAGACTTGTTTCTTTATCATACACAGATCTGGTAGGCTATTTGTTCTTTTATCTCCTGTACTACGGCTTCTGTCCCAAAGGTTACATAGGTTTAGGCACAGTTCAAAGTTCACCACGGTCACAGGGAAGGTTCTCTTACAAGGTGAGCTTGTAAGTTCCTGTGTATGTATCTCTTAGGAGAAGGAGTTTGTTCTTTCCCTTCTTCACCACTGCATGTCTCTTTTGGGAATTTTATTTTTTTATATAGATATTTTAACAAAAGAATTACACTGTCATATTTACTTTAAGAACTCTAAAAGTTGTGAAAGTGAAGGTGTTAGTCATTCAATTGTGTCTGACTCTTTGCGATTCCATGGACTGTAGTCTTCCAGGCTCCTCTGTCCACGCAATTCTATAGGCAAGACTACTGGAGTGGGTTGCCATTCCCTTCTCCAGGGGATCTGCCCAACCCCAGGATGGAACCCAGGTCTCCCACATTGCAGGCTGATTCTTTACCATCTGAGCCACTCCTTTGAGGAGTGGTGGGGGGTAAGGCAGGGGTGGGGAAGTGTGGGTAATCTTCTATCCCCCTTCCAGTGACTATTGCTGGAAGCTTTCTCTATCCTTTTTTTTCCTTTAATGAAACTTTTGCTACACAAAGCTCTGAGTGACCAAAGCCAAGTATTTTGACCCTAAAGTGAAATTTTCTCCTTTGGAGGTCCTGACACTGTTCACTGTAAGCTATCTACCATCATCTATCACTTCCATCACCATCACATCTACTGCTACTTACTCTGGTCCTTCTGTTTCTCTCTTGTAAGGATGCTTGTGAGTACATGGGGACCTAGATAATCCAGAGTAATCTTCTTATCTCGAGATCCTTAACTTAAATCCCATATACAAAGTCCCTTTTACCCTGTAAGATAACACACTGACAAATTTCAGGTATGAGCATGTGAACATCGTTGGGGTCATTATTCAGTGTACCACAGGATTATGTCCATCACAAATACACATGTCTTAGAGTTCTGATGGCCACTATATCTGTTTGTCTCCACTATAAAGTTCTGTGCAATGGCCAGAAAACTTAGCAAGACACAAAGCTATGAAATAAAAATCAGGCGTTGAGGGTACCCATCCATTCCTCAGTGCTCCAGCGGGAATCTTGAAATGATTGTATGTCTATCCTTTTAGTCATTCTTTGTATGTGAATTCTCAAAGTTCACCACGGTCACAGGGAAGGTTCTCTTACAAGGTGAGCTTGTAAGTTCCTGTGTATGTATCTCTTAGGAGAAGGAGTTTGTTCTTTCCCTTCTTCACCACTGCATGTCTCTTTTGGGAATTTTATTTTTTTATATAGATATTTTAACAAAAGAATTACACTGTCATATTTACTTTAAGAACTCTAAAAGTTGTGAAAGTGAAGGTGTTAGTCATTCAATTGTGTCTGACTCTTTGCGATTCCATGGACTGTAGTCTTCCAGGCTCCTCTGTCCACGCAATTCTATAGGCAAGACTACTGGAGTGGGTTGCCATTCCCTTCTCCAGGGGATCTGCCCAACCCCAGGATGGAACCCAGGTCTCCCACATTGCAGGCTGATTCTTTACCATCTGAGCCACTCCTTTGAGGAGTGGTGGGGGTAGTAGCAGGGGGTGGGGAAGTGTGGGTAATCTTCTATCCCCCTTCCAGTGACTATTGCTGGAAGCTTTCTCTATCCTTTTTTTTCCTTTAATGAAACTTTTGCTACACAAAGCTCTGAGTGACCAAAGCCAAGTATTTTGACCCTAAAGTGAAATTTTCTCCTTTGGAGGTCCTGACACTGTTCACTGTAAGCTATCTACCATCATCTATCACTTCCATCACCATCACATCTACTGCTACTTACTCTGGTCCTTCTGTTTCTCTCTTGTAAGGATGCTTGTGAGTACATGGGGACCTAGATAATCCAGAGTAATCTTCTTATCTCGAGATCCTTAACTTAAATCCCATATACAAAGTCCCTTTTACCCTGTAAGATAACACACTGACAAATTTCAGGTATGAGCATGTGAACATCGTTGGGGTCATTATTCAGTGTACCACAGGATTATGTCCATCACAAATACACATGTCTTAGAGTTCTGATGGCCACTATATCTGTTTGTCTCCACTATAAAGTTCTGTGCAATGGCCAGAAAACTTAGCAAGACACAAAGCTATGAAATAAAAATCAGGCGTTGAGGGTACCCATCCATTCCTCAGTGCTCCAGCGGGAATCTTGAAATGATTGTATGTCTATCCTTTTAGTCATTCTTTGTATCTGAATTCTCATTCCTTGTAATAGAATGAACCTCAAAATATCCAGTATAGGAACAGGGTTTGGTCTTTTCAGCTACAAATTCTCATGACCTGTAGAAATTCTCATCACAGTAGAGGTCATATGCTGTCTTGAATCTCTTCTGTTCAATGTGGTATTCTAATCTAAACATAAGTCAAAGGAACTATTTGCTCTCTAGTTTATTTAGCATCCTGAATCTCCTCCGTTGTACAGTAGCCCCCTTGCCAATGAGCTTCACCACCTCAACTTTTTTTTTTTAATTTATTTATTCTTTGGGTGGGGGTCGGGTTGGGGAGGGGGCTACTTCTATTGGTCTTTCATTTCTTTAGTTTCATCCGTCTTTGTTCTTTGGCTCCTGTGGGCCTCCCATCGCGGTGGCCTCTGTCGTTGCAGAGCACCGGCTCTGGGCGCATGCGCTCCAGAGCTCTGGCTCGGTGATTGGACACATCCGTCCAGCCGCTCCGTGGCACGTGGGATCTTCCCAGGCCAGGGATCGAACCGGCGCCCCTTGCATTGCAAGGCAGTGTCCTTACCCACTGGACCACCAGGGGAAGCCCACACCACCTCAACTTGATGTGTTTTTGGGAAGGAGGCTGAGGAGCTGAGGGTAGAACTCATTTTGCAGATTCATCAGCTGAGGGCCCTCAGGAGGAAGGAATTCCAAGTCATTTCTCTGTGTCTTTTCTCTTTGCATAAGACAGTACTCTCTTTTTCTAACTCCTGCCATTCTTCACCCATCGAGACTCATCTGTCTACATCCACAGTGATCTGGGCAGTAACTGAGCAAAATGAAGATCCTTAACTTAAATCCCATATACAAAGTCCCTTTTACCCTGTAAGATAACACACTGACAAATTTCAGGTATGAGCATGTGAACATCGTTGGGGTCATTATTCAGTGTACCACAGGATTATGTCCATCACAAATACACATGTCTTAGAGTTCTGATGGCCACTATATCTGTTTGTCTCCACTATAAAGTTCTGTGCAATGGCCAGAAAACTTAGCAAGACACAAAGCTATGAAATAAAAATCAGGCGTTGAGGGTACCCATCCATTCCTCAGTGCTCCAGCGGGAATCTTGAAATGATTGTATGTCTATCCTTTTAGTCATTCTTTGTATCTGAATTCTCATTCCTTGTAATAGAATGAACCTCAAAATATCCAGTATAGGAACAGGGTTTGGTCTTTTCAGCTACAAATTCTCATGACCTGTAGAAATTCTCATCACAGTAGAGGTCATATGCTGTCTTGAATCTCTTCTGTTCAATGTGGTATTCTAATCTAAACATAAGTCAAAGGAACTATTTGCTCTCTAGTTTATTTAGCATCCTGAATCTCCTCCGTTGTACAGTAGCCCCCTTGCCAATGAGCTTCACCACCTCAACTTTTTTTTTTTAATTTATTTATTCTTTGGGTGGGGGTCGGGTTGGGGAGGGAGGGAAGCGGGCGGGCCACTTCCATTGGTCTTTCATTTCTTTAGTTTCATCCGTCTTTGTTCTTTGGCTCCTGTGGGCCTCCCATCGCGGTGGCCTCTGTCGTTGCAGAGCACCGGCTCTGGGCGCATGCGCTCCAGAGCTCTGGCTCGGTGATTGGACACATCCGTCCAGCCGCTCCGTGGCACGTGGGATCTTCCCAGGCCAGGGATCGAACCGGCGCCCCTTGCATTGCAAGGCAGTGTCCTTACCCACTGGACCACCAGGGGAAGCCCACACCACCTCAACTTGATGTGTTTTTGGGAAGGAGGCTGAGGAGCTGAGGGTAGAACTCATTTTGCAGATTCATCAGCTGAGGGCCCTCAGGAGGAAGGAATTCCAAGTCATTTCTCTGTGTCTTTTCTCTTTGCATAAGACAGTACTCTCTTTTTCTAACTCCTGCCATTCTTCACCCATCGAGACTCATCTGTCTACATCCACAGTGATCTGGGCAGTAACTGAGCAAAATGAAGATTCTTCAGTCACATTATTTTTAGTGGTTCAAGTAGAGAGGCTGGGTCATGAGTCAGCAGGCTTGAGGGAGGAGACTGTAGACCTACTATCAGTCCTGGGAAGGGTCTACATGCCTCAGATCTATAGTCCTCTGCTCTACCAGCTGAGCGATCAAAGGGTGCAGTGGGTAGGGTCTAACTATCAATAAGAGGTGGGTGGGGGCAGGCACAGTGGGGAAGACAAGCAGCTTCAACAACTTCTTTGTGGCCTGGAGGAGAGGAGAGTGGATTCTGATATGACTTTTTCAAAAAATTTATTTTTAACTGGAGGATAATTGCTTTGCAATATTGTGTTGGCTTCTGCTGTAGAACAACATGAATCAGCCATAGATATGCATATATCCTCTCATTCTTGGACCTCTTCCCCACCTCCCATACCAGGCCGCCCCTCTCGGTCATCACAGGGCACCAGGCTGAGCTCCCTGAGTCCTGCAGCACATTCCCACTAGCGTTTTTTTATGTGGTAATGTGTGTGTTTCAGTGCTGCTCTCTCAATTTGCCCCAGTCTCTTCTGCCCCAACTATGTTCATGAGTCTGTTCTCTATGTCTGAATCTCTGTTCCTGCCCTGCAAATAGGTTCATCAGTACCATTTTTCTAGATTCCATATATATGTGTTAATATATGATATTTGTTTTTCTCTTTTTGATTTACTTCATTCTGTATAATCGGCTCTATGCTCATCCACATCACTAGAACTGACTTAAAGTCATTCCTTTTAATGGCTGAGTAAGTCTATTCTATATATGTACTACAACTTCTTTACCCATTCATCTGTCAGTGGATATCTAGGCTGTTTCCACATCCTGGTTATTGTAAATAGTGCAGCAATGAACATAGGGGTACATGTGACTTTTTTTTTTTTTTTTAAAGATTTATTTGTATTTATTTTGGGCGAGGGTTGTGTTGGGGAGGGAGGGGAGCAGGCGGGCCACTTCTGTTGGTCTTTCATTTCTCCATTTTCATCCGTCTTTGTTCTTTGGCTCTTGTGGGCCTCCCATCGCGGTGGCCTCTCTCGTCAGAGCGCCGGCTCTGGGCGCATGCGCTCCAGAGCTCCAGCTCAGTGATTGGACACATCAGTCCAGCCGCTCCGCGGCACGTGGGGTCTTCCCAGGCCAGGGATCAAACTGGCGCCACTTGCACTGCAAGGCGGTGTCCTTACCCACTGGACCACCAGGGGAAGCCCTACATGTGACTTTTTGAATTGTGGTTTTCTCTGGGTAAATATCCAGTAGTGGGATTGCTGGGTCATGTGGTAGTTTTAGTCTTAGATTTTTAAAGAAATCTCCGTACTGTCTTCCATAATGGCTGTATCAGTTTACATTCCCACCCACAGTGCAAGAGGATTCCTTTTTCCACATCCTCTCCAGAATTTAGTGTTTGTAGATTTTTGGAGGATGGTCATTCTGACCGATGGTGGGTGATACCTCATTGTAGTTTTAAAATCGTTTAAGAGAATTCTGTTTTTCTTAATGAAATCTAAAGGAAAGCTAATGTTTTCTTCCCTTTATGAAGGGTTTCTTTGACCTCCAGAGGTGAAAGTTGCCAGGAAGAGACAGGGAGTGCTGTGGGGAAAGGGTGCGGTGGAGAGAGAAGGCCATGTTTTGCCTGCTAAGGTGATGGTGCTAGAGAAGCACATGCCTGCCCAGGTTCCAGGGAGCTCTTTGAGAACATGTCACATCTGACCACCTTCCACTGTCTGTTTGGGTTAGTTATGGAGTTTCCTGACCCACCTTCAGCTGAGGGGAAGTTGTCTCTTGTGGGCCTGAATGTAATTCAAGCTTTTGGATGAACACTTCAGAGTCTCTACTGATAGCGAACAGAATTTTTGACTTAAATTTTTTTTCTTTTTTTAATGGCTGAAAGTAAGTTTTTATTCTATATATGTACTACAACTTCTTTACCCATTCATCTGTCAGTGGATATCTAGGCTGTTTCCACATCCTGGTTATTGTAAATAGTGCAGCAATGAACATAGGGGTACATGTGACTTTTTTTTTTTTTTTTAAAGATTTATTTGTATTTATTTTGGGCGAGGGTTGTGTTGGGGAGGGAGGGGAGCAGGCGGGCCACTTCTGTTGGTCTTTCATTTCTCCATTTTCATCCGTCTTTGTTCTTTGGCTCTTGTGGGCCTCCCATCGCGGTGGCCTCTGTTGTCACAGAGCGCCGGCTCTGGGCGCATGCGCTCCAGAGCTCCAGCTCAGTGATTGGACACATCAGTCCAGCCGCTCCGCGGCACGTGGGGTCTTCCCAGGCCAGGGATCAAACTGGCGCCACTTGCACTGCAAGGCGGTGTCCTTACCCACTGGACCACCAGGGGAAGCCCTACATGTGACTTTTTGAATTGTGGTTTTCTCTGGGTAAATATCCAGTAGTGGGATTGCTGGGTCATGTGGTAGTTTTAGTCTTAGATTTTTAAAGAAATCTCCGTACTGTCTTCCATAATGGCTGTATCAGTTTACATTCCCACCCACAGTGCAAGAGGATTCCCTTTTTCCACATCCTCTCCAGAATTTAGTGTTTGTAGATTTTTGGAGGATGGTCATTCTGACCGATGGTGGGTGATACCTCATTGTAGTTTTAAAATCGTTTAAGAGAATTCTGTTTTTCTTAATGAAATCTAAAGGAAAGCTAATGTTTTCTTGCCTTTATGAAGGGTTTCTTTGACCTCCAGAGGTGAAAGTTGCCAGGAAGAGACAGGGAGTGCTGTGGGGAAAGGGTGCGGTGGAGAGAGAAGGCCATGTTTTGCCTGCTAAGGTGATGGTGCTAGAGAAGCACATGCCTGCCCAGGTTCCAGGGAGCTCTTTGAGAACATGTCACATCTGACCACCTTCCACTGTCTGTTTGGGTTAGTTATGGAGTTTCCTGACCCACCTTCAGCTGAGGGGAAGTTGTCTCTTGTGGGCCTGAATGTAATTCAAGCTTTTGGATGAACACTTCAGAGTCTCTACTGATAGCGAACAGAATCAAGCAACTTTATGAACAAGTCAGCGGGTGCAACTTCAGTGTGTGAGCCTTGCTGGGCCAGGGAATGCTGTGCAGCAGGGCACTCCTGTGGGCTGGGATAGGGAGAGTTTAAGAACATAGCATTTTTTGTGTACACCGTGCAGTCTCCTGGCAGAGGAGCTGGGAGCTGTCGTGCTCTTAAGAACTCTGGAGAACTTTTGATCGGTTTAAGCAGTTTTTTCGTTTGGTTTAAATTTTCCAGTTATGATCCTCTGGTTCATACTAGGTCTCTTCAGTTGTGTCCGAGTCTTTACGACCTCATGGACTGTAGCCCACCAGACTCCTCTGTCCGTGGGATTTTCCAGGGAAGAAACCTGGAGTGGGTTGCCATGCCCTTTTCCAAAATAAACTTGAGCATAACACATTGGCCAGGAATCAAACTCAGGTCCCCCACATGGGAGGCGAGAATTCTACCACTGAACTACCAATGTCCTCCTTGGAGGTTCTTACAAAGTTGTTGCTTCCCAGGGAGGCCAATGGGGAACAAGAACATCCGTGTCCTTGTAGGAATCTCATATGACCAGCAGGGGGCAGCATGGTAGCGGAGCCAGCAGGTGGATCCTCTGGCCTCGGCCTGACCACAGCAGTGGAGCAGAAGGGCAGGAAGAGGTCTGGCCTCTAGGGAGCAGCTGGGAGCCTGGCAGTCTGTCTACACCATGCAGTCTTCTGGCAGCGGCGCTGGGCGGAGTGGATTTGGAGAGGAAACCCCAGTACACTGTGATGATCGCTTTCTCCTTGAGTCCAAGAGGCAGTATCTTCTCAGTGGCTTGTGTGCCCTGTTGGTGTTGGAAGTGAGGGATGGTGGCGGGCAGGGGATGCAGTGTCTTCATGATTGAGTGGTGGCAGGTGGCCTCAGAGGTGTCACTTTGCTTTGAAAGGTCACTTCACAGGGGACAGTTCTGCTGGCTAGGGGTGGGTGACTTGGCTTGTGAGGGCAGGGCTCAGGGTCCTGAGTGGCTTGTGTGAACTTTTTTTTGCCAGTGTGGCTAGGAAAAATGTTAGGGAACATTAGCAAGTTTCTTGTGGTAATGACACAAACTTCAGAGTCTCTACTGATAGCGAACAGAATCAAGCAACTTTATGAACAAGTCAGCGGGTGCAACTTCAGTGTGTGAGCCTTGCTGGGCCAGGGAATGCTGTGCAGCAGGGCACTCCTGTGGGCTGGGATAGGGAGAGTTTAAGAACATAGCATTTTTTGTGTACACCGTGCAGTCTCCTGGCAGAGGAGCTGGGAGCTGTCGTGCTCTTAAGAACTCTGGAGAACTTTTGATCGGTTTAAGCAGTTTTTTCGTTTGGTTTAAATTTTCCAGTTATGATCCTCTGGTTCATACTAGGTCTCTTCAGTTGTGTCCGAGTCTTTACGACCTCATGGACTGTAGCCCACCAGACTCCTCTGTCCGTGGGATTTTCCAGGGAAGAAACCTGGAGTGGGTTGCCATGCCCTTTTCCAAAATAAACTTGAGCATAACACATTGGCCAGGAATCAAACTCAGGTCCCCCACATGGGAGGCGAGAATTCTACCACTGAACTACCAATGTCCTCCTTGGAGGTTCTTACAAAGTTGTTGCTTCCCAGGGAGGCCAATGGGGAACAAGAACATCCGTGTCCTTGTAGGAATCTCATATGACCAGCAGGGGGCAGCATGGTAGCGGAGCCAGCAGGTGGATCCTCTGGCCTCGGCCTGACCACAGCAGTGGAGCAGAAGGGCAGGAAGAGGTCTGGCCTCTAGGGAGCAGCTGGGAGCCTGGCAGTCTGTCTACACCATGCAGTCTTCTGGCAGAGGGGCTGGGCGGAGTGGGTTTGGAGAGGAAACCCCAGTACACTGTGATGATCGCTTTCTCCTTGAGTCCGAAGAGAGGCAGTATCTTCTCAGTGGCTTGTGTGCCCTGTTGGTGTTGGAAGTGAGGGGATGGTGGCGGGCAGGGGGATGCAGTGTCTTCATGATTGAGTGGTGGCAGGTGGCCTCAGAGGTGTCACTTTTGCTTTGAAAGGTCACTTCACAGGGGACAGTTCTGCTGGCTAGGGGTGGGTGACTTGGCTTGTGAGGGCAGGGCTCAGGGTCCTGGAGAGGGTGGCTAGCATGGGACTTTGCATCATTTCTGCTGCTAAGATATCTTTTCTATTCTTTAAAAATTTTTTATTGTAGTATAGTTGCTTTACTAGTTGTGTTAGTTTTTGCTGTGCAGCAAAGTGAATCAGCTTGGTGAATCCAAAAAGAATCCAGAAAGAGGATATAAATGTATGCGTATATTTTGTTGTTGATTGGTCACTCAGTCATGTCTGACTCTTGTGACCCCACGGACTGCAGCCTGTCAGGCACCTGTGTCCATGGGATTCTCCAGGCAGGAATACGGGAGTGGGTTGCCATTTCCTTCTCCAAAGGGTCTTCCCCACCCAGGGATTGAACTGGTGTTTCTTTTTTTTTTTTTTAATTTTATTTATTTATCTTTTTTTGGAGGGGTGGGGAGGGAGGGGGATGGGGGGCCATTTCTATTGGTCTTTCATTTCTCTAGGTTCATCCGCCTTTGTTCTTTGGCTCCTGTGGGCCTCCCATCGCGGTGGCCTCTGTTGTCACAGAGCACCGGCTCTGGGCGCACGCGCCAGAGCTCTGGCTCGATAACTGGACACATCAGTCCAGCCGCTCCGCGGCACGTGGGATCTTCCCAGGCCAGGGATCGAACCGGTGCTCCTTGCACTGCAAGGCAGTGTCCTTACCCGCTGGACCACCAGGGGTAGCCCCGAACTGGTGTTTCTTGTATCTCCTGTGTTGACAGGAGGACTCTTTACCTCTTTGCCACTAGCGCCACCTGGGAAGCCCATATGGGGTGTGTGTGTGTGTGTGTGTTTTATATTTATCCCCTCTTTTTGGATTTACTTCCCACCTAAGGCACCACAGAGCAATGAGTGGAGTTCCCTGTTCTCTATGGTAGACTCTCATTAGTTATCTATTTTACACATAATAATGTATATATGTTGATCCCCATCTCCTAGTCCATCCCACCCTCCGATTCCTCCTGCGACAATGCATTTGTTCTACACATTTGTGTTATTTTCTTTCATACTTTCTATTTCAAATGAGCTTCATGATTGAGTGGTGGCAGGTGGCCTCAGAGGTGTCACTTTGCTTTGAAAGGTCATTTCTGCTGGCTAGGGGGGACTTGGCTTGTGAGGGCAGGGCTCAGGGTCCTGAGAGGGTGGCTAGCATGGGACTTTGCATCATTTCTGCTGCTAAGATATCTTTTCTATTCTTTAAAAATTTTTTATTGTAGTATAGTTGCTTTACTAGTTGTGTTAGTTTTTGCTGTGCAGCAAAGTGAATCAGCTTGGTGAATCCAAAAAGAATCCAGAAAGAGGATATAAATGTATGCGTATATTTTGTTGTTGATTGGTCACTCAGTCATGTCTGACTCTTGTGACCCCACGGACTGCAGCCTGTCAGGCACCTGTGTCCATGGGATTCTCCAGGCAGGAATACGGGAGTGGGTTGCCATTTCCTTCTCCAAAGGGTCTTCCCCACCCAGGGATTGAACTGGTGTTTCTTTTTTTTTTTTTTAATTTTATTTATTTATTTTGGCAGGGGTGGGGAGGGAGGGGGATGGGGGGCCATTTCTATTGGTCTTTCATTTCTCTAGGTTCATCCGCCTTTGTTCTTTGGCTCCTGTGGGCCTCCCATCGCGGTGGCCTCTGTTGTCACAGAGCACCGGCTCTGGGCGCACGCGCCAGAGCTCTGGCTCGATAACTGGACACATCAGTCCAGCCGCTCCGCGGCACGTGGGATCTTCCCAGGCCAGGGATCGAACCGGTGCTCCTTGCACTGCAAGGCAGTGTCCTTACCCGCTGGACCACCAGGGGTAGCCCCGAACTGGTGTTTCTTGTATCTCCTGTGTTGACAGGAGGACTCTTTACCTCTTTGCCACTAGCGCCACCTGGGAAGCCCATATGGGGTGTGTGTGTGTGTGTGTGTTTTATATTTATCCCCTCTTTTTGGATTTACTTCCCACCTAAGGCACCACAGAGCAATGAGTGGAGTTCCCTGTTCTCTATGGTAGACTCTCATTAGTTATCTATTTTACACATAATAATGTATATATGTTGATCCCCATCTCCTAGTCCATCCCACCCTCCGATTCCTCCTGCGACAATGCATTTGTTCTACACATTTGTGTCTCTATTTCTGCTTTGCAAATAGCTTCATCTGTACCATTTTTTTTCTAATTCTACATATGTACATTCATATGCGATGTTTGTTTTTCTCTTTCTGACTCACTCTGTATAAGACATCTCTCTTGTTTGAAAAGAATCTACAACAATGAGAAGATAATTTTGCTGTTGTTGTTGGTACCTTCTTAATTAAACCTGCACTGCTCTACCGTCACCCTCAGGGACAACCTTCCCATCAGATGCCCTTTCAGGTCTGCCTCATTCCAGGGCCCGGCTCTTGCAGCAGCTGGCCAGGAAGGACTGTAGGAGTACATTTTTCCCCCAGCCCCTCTTTCTGCCTTGAGATGGTCACTGTTGGGCATCCTTTGCCTGAAGCTCTAGAGGGAGCCTGGGCTGACACAACATGCTCTTCACATTCATCGGAGCTGTTTCACTCACCTAAATTCCCAGCACACCTGGCCTGTGAGAATAAAACCAAGTGGGTTGAAGAGACTCCAGCCTCAGTCCTTTCATTATGAATTCAGCCCAGGCTGGGAAAATATCTGGAATCCGCCCTGACTTCCTGGCTTTAGGCGTAGCTCTGCAGTTCCTGAAACACCTGTCAAACCGCTTCTTTGTATAGAGGATCCTACTTTGTCACCATCTGGTGTGTAATGGCATTTTCTTCTGTGCGGGAAGGACAGCCCAGTATGAGATGAATGTTTCATGTTCACGTCAGTCTACTGTCATCTCCTTGTGCTCCCACAGAACAGCCCATTGAGTGACTGGAGGTGGAGGGTCAGCCCAAGGCGGGCTTGGGGAGGCTGGGTGACCCCATTCAGTTTCTTCGGCCTTCCACACCCGCTGTGCTTTTACTTCTGTGCCATGACCAAGGTTCTCTTTAAACCCCTTTCCAAGCACCTGCCTCTGCATCTTGTGGTTTGAGCTGGTGTATTAGTCAGGAGTGTCCAGAGAAATAGAACCAGTAGCATGTGCATAGAAATCTTTTAAAAAATTGGCTCATGTGATCAAGAACACATCCAAATTCTGCAGAGCAGACAGGAGGCTAGAGACCCATGGGATGTTTGCAAATTGAGCACATAGGCAGCCTGCTCATAGGATTCCCTGAGGAGAGTTCACTTTTAAAATTTTGTATTCAGACTTTCAACTCATAGAATGAGGTCCACTCACATGATGCAGGTTCATTTTTTTTTCCGTACATTCATATGCGATGTTTGTTTTTCTCTTTCTGACTCACTCTGTATAAGACATCTCTCTTGTTTGAAAAGAATCTACAACAATGAGAAGATAATTTTGCTGTTGTTGTTGGTACCTTCTTAATTAAACCTGCACTGCTCTACCGTCACCCTCAGGGACAACCTTCCCATCAGATGCCCTTTCAGGTCTGCCTCATTCCAGGGCCCGGCTCTTGCAGCAGCTGGCCAGGAAGGACTGTAGGAGTACATTTTCCCCAGCCCCTCTTTCTGCCTTGAGATGGTCACTGTTGGGCATCCTTTGCCTGAAGCTCTAGGGGGAGCCTGGGCTGACACAACATGCTCTTCACATTCATCGGAGCTGTTTCACTCACCTAAATTCCCAGCACACCTGGCCTGTGAGAATAAAACCAAGTGGGTTGAAGAGACTCCAGCCTCAGTCCTTTCATTATGAATTCAGCCCAGGCTGGGAAAATATCTGGAATCCGCCCTGACTTCCTGGCTTTAGGCGTAGCTCTGCAGTTCCTGAAACACCTGTCAAACCGCTTCTTTGTATAGAGGATCCTACTTTGTCACCATCTGGTGTGTAATGGCATTTTCTTCTGTGCGGGAAGGACAGCCCAGTATGAGATGAATGTTTCATGTTCACGTCAGTCTACTGTCATCTCCTTGTGCTCCCACAGAGCAGCCCATTGAGTGACTGGAGGTGGAGGGTCAGCCCAAGGCGGGCTTGGGGAGGCTGGGTGACCCCATTCAGTTTCTTCGGCCTTCCACACCCGCTGTGCTTTTACTTCTGTGCCATGACCAAGGTTCTCTTTAAACCCCTTTCCAAGCACCTGCCTCTGCATCTTGTGGTTTGAGCTGGTGTATTAGTCAGGAGTGTCCAGAGAAATAGAACCAGTAGCATGTGCATAGAAATCTTTTAAAAAATTGGCTCATGTGATCAAGAACACATCCAAATTCTGCAGAGCAGACAGGAGGCTAGAGACCCATGGGATGTTTGCAAATTGAGCACATAGGCAGCCTGCTCATAGGATTCCCTTAGGAGAGTTCACTTTTTAAAATTTTGTATTCAGACTTTCAACTCATAGAATGAGGTCCACTCACATGATGCAGGTTCATGTTTTCTTCAGAGACATGCCTGCAAGCCCAGCTGGGGCAGGTGGGTGGTCACAGATGTCCTCCAGGCATGATAGTGAGGGGATTGTGTCTCTTTCTCAAACTTTTTTGTGTTGACTCTCTCATGCAAGTTTACCCAGTCTTCCATTCTCCCTCTAGCCTCATGCATGAGTAATGCATCCTTTTTTTCACTTCACCTTGAAGTATTCCTGGACTGGAAAAGGGGCCAGGAGGTTTCTTAGGCCCAATAATTCAACACAAAGTGGAAACCTCACCGTAGTTTTCTTCGCAAGAAGCACTCACCTTAGGGTCCTTATGTTGTCATAGCCCAGGAGTCTGTTAGCTTTTGCTATTAGGACTACTGGTTTCCAGCTCGTAAAACACTTCTGTGGTTTAGGCAGGGAGTTGAATGAAAGCCTTTACCTACCGGCCAATAGTTTTAGCTTAAAGTTAAGACATTCTGCCTGGTAATAGTTTATAAAAGACTCCAATCTTTTGAAATTGTGGAGAAAATACAGGTCAGAAAACCTATAAAGCAGAGGTAACCTGAGAACCTTTGAGGATCAGGGGAAGAGATTAATAAAAAGATTAAGAAAAAGAACCAGAATTGGCCCGTGGCCGGTTTCAGAATCTGAAATCAACCAGTAGGGACATTCTTGGGCATGGTGAGGAAAACCTACAACCCATCGGGAGAAAGGGAAATGGGTGGAGACTGAGGAGGTCCCACAGTCTTACCAACCCTCCCGTAGGTGAAAATTAGTTCCTTCCTCTCTCTTCTACACTCACTTTCGGTTGTTCAAATTTATTACCCTTCAGGTGTATTTTTCAATGGGTCTTCATGAAAATAAGAGACTCTGTTGTGTGATTGGTGGGAAAATGAAATTTGGGATATGCGTGGATTACGATGAGAGTCAGAGTTCCATAGTCACTGAGTGTGATTGGCTCCAAAGGAAGGTCTTGTTTGTGTTTCATGGAACCTGGCGATGGAGCCAAGGTAAGAAGTCAAGGGGTCATCCTCCAATGTACTTGGGTCTTTGGCTTCTGTGGGTTTCACATAGGCAGCCTGCTCATAGGATTCCCTTAGGAGAGTTCACTTTTTAAAATTTTGTATTCAGACTTTCAACTCATAGAATGAGGTCCACTCACATGATGCAGGTTCATGTTTTCTTCAGAGACATGCCTGCAAGCCCAGCTGGGGCAGGTGGGTGGTCACAGATGTCCTCCAGGCATGATAGTGAGGGGATTGTGTCTCTTTCTCAAACTTTTTTGTGTTGACTCTCTCATGCAAGTTTACCCAGTCTTCCATTCTCCCTCTAGCCTCATGCATGAGTAATGCATCCTTTTTTTCACTTCACCTTGAAGTATTCCTGGACTGGAAAAGGGGCCAGGAGGTTTCTTAGGCCCAATAATTCAACACAAAGTGGAAACCTCACCGTAGTTTTCTTCAAGAAGCACTCACCTTAGGGTCCTTATGTTGTCATAGCCCAGGAGTCTGTTAGCTTTTGCTATTAGGACTACTGGTTTCCAGCTCGTAAAACACTTCTGTGGTTTAGGCAGGGAGTTGAATGAAAGCCTTTACCTACCGGCCAATAGTTTTAGCTTAAAGTTAAGACATTCTGCCTGGTAATAGTTTATAAAAGACTCCAATCTTTTGAAATTGTGGAGAAAATACAGGTCAGAAAACCTATAAAGCAGAGGTAACCTGAGAACCTTTGAGGATCAGGGGAAGAGATTAATAAAAAGATTAAGAAAAAGAACCAGAATTGGCCCGTGGCCGGTTTCAGAATCTGAAATCAACCAGTAGGGACATTCTTGGGCATGGTGAGGAAAACCTACAACCCATCGGGAGAAAGGGAAATGGGTGGAGACTGAGGAGGTCCCACAGTCTTACCAACCCTCCCGTAGGTGAAAATTAGTTCCTTCCTCTCTCTTCTACACTCACTTTCGGTTGTTCAAATTTATTACCCTTCAGGTGTATTTTTCAATGGGTCTTCATGAAAATAAGAGACTCTGTTGTGTGATTGGTGGGAAAATGAAATTTGGGATATGCGTGGATTACGATGAGAGTCAGAGTTCCATAGTCACTGAGTGTGATTGGCTCCAAAGGAAGGTCTTGTTTGTGTTTCATGGAACCTGGCGATGGAGCCAAGGTAAGAAGTCAAGGGGTCATCCTCCAATGTACTTGGGTCTTTGGCTTCTGTGGGTTTCACACGTCACCTCGGCCCTGGGGTGAGAGGGTGTATATCACCACTGATGCACCCTTGTCAGATGCAATCTCATGGTCCATGTGGCACACACCTGTGCCCACTCAGCAGTCCACTAAGCGGGCTTCTCTAGAAAGCTTCTGTCTCCTCTTTTTTTCTCCAGGTTTGATCAGCGCCAGACACTATATTGGCACGAATCAGTGTTCACTGAGTGAAAGTACAGAGACTGACTTAGCAAAGCAGTTAATCAGTAGAGTAACCCCTCAGCAGGCTGAGGCTAAACCCCAAGGAGAACTTCCTCCGTGTTTTCTCACCTGTGTTACTGTGCTGTCTCCGGTTCAGGGTACCCGCAGGCCCGTCCCCCAGCGACTCTCTAGAGCTCCCAGCGATTTCCCACACAGTCTCTGCTTCTGTTCTCAGGCCCGGATTTGTCCCTCTGTGTCTCTTTGCCAAACTGCAGTTAGACAGCGAGTGGAATAGAGCAAAAGGACCATAGGGTCCTCCCCTACCTCCCCAACCCTTCACGTCCTCAGCCTGCCTTTTGTCTGTGGAAACCGTCAGCCAAAGAAAATGTTTAATCAGAGAAGTGAGAAAATGCAGAAACAAAGGAAAACGGTCAAAGGAGACCAACTAATAATCCTATAGTCAGTAAGTATAGCCTCCTCGAGGGGCTATAGATAGTATTCTGAGCTGTATTCTGAGCCGTGTCCTGTGAGCTGTGTTACAGACACCAAAACCCCCAGCAGGTGGAATCAGTTAACTACATGATGACCACGCTTGGCCCACAACATGAGCTGCCACGGTTCCAAGACTCAGCCTCAAAGAAAGAGAAATGAACTGACCCTGGAACTGAAGATTAGCTGTAGCTAAAACAGACACGCAGATGCTGGTCAAACCACTGATGACCAATTTCAAGACGACAATCAGGGCTGATGGTGCTGTTTCTGCCTGTAGCCCCTTCCCTCTGTCTGTAAAACTTCTTGTCTCCAGGTTGTAGGGGTAAAGTTGGGGAAGGGAGTGGGTGGGGTGGCAGGGGTCACCTTTGGACAGACATCCCTGCTCACTCCTCCCCTCCTGGTGGCCACCATTTGAACTCAAGCAAACTTTTCTTTCTACCAACCTGGCCTCTTTGTTGGCTTTTGAGTGGTGAGCAGTCATACGCCCACTTTTGTAACACAAAGACATGATAAATTTTAAATAAAATAAGATATTTATTGAGAAGCGGGGAGAAAGGCATACCAAAGTGCTTAGAAAACATTTAATGGACTCAGTCTAGGAAGTGGAGTGAGTTTTGTTAGGAGTTGTGGGGATTATATAAACAGAAAATCTCATTATCTTCACTGAAGAGTGTGGAGTCATTCTCGGAAAAATTCTGGATAAGTTCTGATTGGTTTAAGCAGGTTTTTTGTTTTTTGTTTTTTTGTTTTTTTTTTTTAATTTTTCAGTCGTGTTTGCTCCTGGAAATCTTTGACAAAGTTGTTGCTTCCCAGGGAGGCCAATGGGGAACAAGAACATCTGTGTCCTTGTAGGAATCTCATATGACCAGCAGGGGGCAGCATGGTAGCGGAGCCAGCAGGTGGATCCTCTGGCCTTGGCCTGACCACAGCAGTGGAGCAGAAGGGCAGGAAGAGGTCTGGCCTCTAGGGAGCAGCTGGGAGCCTGGCAGTCTGTCTACACCATGCAGTCTGCTGGCAGAGGGGCTGGGCGGAGTGAGTTTGGAGAGGAAACCCCAGTACACTGTGATGATCGCTTTCTCCTTGAGTCCGAAGAGAGGCAGTATCTTCTCAGTGGCTTGTGTGCCCTGTTGGTGTTGGAAGTGAGGGGATGGTGGCGGGCAGGGGGATGCAGTGTCTTCATGATCGGGTGGTGGAAGGTGACCTCAGAGGTGTCAATTCTGCTTTGGAAGGTACTCCTTCTGGTTTTGTTTTGCGGTGTGTGGCACTGTACGGGGGACAGTTCTGCTGGATGGGGTAGGGGACATGGCTTGAAAGGGAAGGGCTTAGGAGTCTAGGGAGGGCAGTACATAGAAACCTGAGAAGGGTAGCATACTGGAACCTGGGGAGGGCAGGGCCCAGGAACCTGGGTAGAAGGCTGGCAGGGTGCTTTTGCATTGTTGCTGGTGTTGACAGTACATTTTCTTTAGATTGAAGATAAATGGAAAGAAAGAAAAAGAAAAAAAGCCCTTTAGAATGAGACAACGTCAGTGGAGGAGATTATTTCCTAACTAACACAAGAGAGAAGTACTGTCTCTTAATACTTCTTTCTTTAAGATCAATGCTATGACCAACCAATTTCAGCCCTCCCAATTCTTCCGGCTCTGTTGGAGTCTCCCTAGATCACAGTGGCCAATAAAGAGACTTTTCCTGGGGTTGCCCTGCAGTTGTCAGTGCTTGGCCTGCCTACTGCACCTGAACATTGGTGCCTGGACACTACCCTGCCCTTTAAATGGAACATTTTCTCTTTTTTTTGTATATCCCCCCTTCCCACCCCTCCCAACCATCACACAGCACCCCTGAAGGATCCCCTTTTCTCACAGAGCAATGACTAGAGCTATTTTCTTCACTTATGATAGTACAGGCCTTCATGCTACTTCCTTTATGCCTCCCACCCTCTGTCCCTTCCCAACAATGTCCATATGTCCACTGTCTATGTCTGTCTTTCCGTTGCTTCACTGTGTGCACCATCATCACCATCCTGCTAGATTCCATATATATGTGCTAATATACTGTATTTGTCCTTCTCTTTCTGACTGACTTCACTTTTGATGATACGTTCTAGATACAGCCACCTCATTAGGGCTGATTCTTCTGCATTTCTTTTTACAGCTGTGTAGTATTCCATTGTATATATATACCAGAGCTTTTGGATCCATTCGTTCATTGATGGGCATCTAGGTTGTTTCCATGTTCTAGCTATTGTATAAAGAACTGCAATGAACATTGGGGTACAGGTGCTTCTTTCAGATTTGATTTCATCAGGGTATAAGACTAAGAGTGGGATTACTGGGTCGTATGGTGCTTCTATTTTTAGTTTTTAAAGAAATCTCCAGACTGTCTTCTAAATGGAACATTTTCACCCGACAGAGGGAGTCAGGGGAAAGAGTGGGCTGGGAAAACGTGCCTGAAAATACAACATGAATATCTTTAGAGTGGTCAGTTGGAAGAAAAGAAGCTTAGGGAAACATTAGAGCACCTGCTAACGTTGATAACACCTGTTGAAGCAGAAAGATGGATTTGGGGAGATTAGAATATATTGCTTCCAGACACCATGGAATCGTGTCTTTTTGCAGGACTGTGCCCCTGTGTGTTGCTGAGGCACTTCTTCCCCTTAGTTTGTCCCTTTTGGCAACATCTCTAGTCCTCTGTATCATTCCTGACTACTTCAAACTTGATTACTGCTGCTTCAAGGATGTTTGCTGTCCCTTCACCGTGGCCGTCTGAAGAATCAGAGTCTGGAGTGGAATCAAAGTCAGTAGGAGGGGCTTCCCTGGTGGTCCAGTGGGTAAGGACACCGCCTTGCAGTGCAAGGGGCGCCGGTTCGATCCCTGGCCTGGGAAGATCCCACGTGCCGCGGAGCGGCTGGACTGATGTGTCCAATTACCCAGCCAGAGCTCTGGAGCGCATGCGCCCAGAGCTGGTGCTCTGAGACAACAGAGGCCACCGCGATGGGAGGCCCACAAGAGCCAAAGAACAAAGACGGATGAAAATGGAGAAATGAAAGACCAATAGAAGTGGCCCACCTGTCCCCCTCCCTCCCCACCTCACTCCCCAAAAAGATAAATAAATAAAATAAATGTAAAAAAAAAAGTCAGTAGGAAACCCCACTGATAGGAATGAAAGTTGTATTAAAATTTTGGAAAAATTAGCAGTATCCACTAGAGTAGAAGATTCTCTCCTCTGATCCAGTCATTATACTTTAGGCATGTATGTATATACGTACAGTAACAAAAATATGTGAACATGAACGTTTACAGTAGCACCACTTAAATTATTTTTTTTAAAATTGGAAACCCATGAAACACCTGTCAGCAATAAAGTAGATACACAAATAATGGTATAGTCTGGGAGAGAGAAACTATACAGTGAGAAGAACCTAACCTATGATCCACAATTACACACTGGGAAAAGAATGAAACTCACAAACCCAACCTTGAAGAAAAATTCAGGCAACAATTTTTTTTTTTTTAAAAAAGTGCTGTTAGATGTCAGGATAGGGTTTGAGTAATGACTGGGAAAATTACAACATGAATATCTTTAGAGTGGTCAGTTGGAAGAAAAGAAGCTTAGGGAAACATTAGAGCACCTGCTAACGTTGATAACACCTGTTGAAGCAGAAAGATGGATTTGGGGAGATTAGAATATATTGCTTCCAGACACCATGGAATCGTGTCTTTTTGCAGGACTGTGCCCCTGTGTGTTGCTGAGGCACTTCTTCCCCTTAGTTTGTCCCTTTTGGCAACATCTCTAGTCCTCTGTATCATTCCTGACTACTTCAAACTTGATTACTGCTGCTTCAAGGATGTTTGCTGTCCCTTCACCGTGGCCGTCTGAAGAATCAGAGTCTGGAGTGGAATCAAAGTCAGTAGGAGGGGCTTCCCTGGTGGTCCAGTGGGTAAGGACACCGCCTTGCAGTGCAAGGGGCGCCGGTTCGATCCCTGGCCTGGGAAGATCCCACGTGCCGCGGAGCGGCTGGACTGATGTGTCCAATTACCCAGCCAGAGCTCTGGAGCGCATGCGCCCAGAGCTGGTGCTCTGAGACAACAGAGGCCACCGCGATGGGAGGCCCACAAGAGCCAAAGAACAAAGACGGATGAAAATGGAGAAATGAAAGACCAATAGAAGTGGCCCACCTGTCCCCCTCCCTCCCCACCTCACTCCCCAAAAAGATAAATAAATAAAATAAATGTAAAAAAAAAAGTCAGTAGGAAACCCCACTGATAGGAATGAAAGTTGTATTAAAATTTTGGAAAAATTAGCAGTATCCACTAGAGTAGAAGATTCTCTCCTCTGATCCAGTCATTATACTTTAGGCATGTATGTATATACGTACAGTAACAAAAATATGTGAACATGAACGTTTACAGTAGCACCACTTAAATTATTTTTTTTAAAATTGGAAACCCATGAAACACCTGTCAGCAATAAAGTAGATACACAAATAATGGTATAGTCTGGGAGAGAGAAACTATACAGTGAGAAGAACCTAACCTATGATCCACAATTACACACTGGGAAAAGAATGAAACTCACAAACCCAACCTTGAAGAAAAAATTCAGGCAATGCATAATTTCTATTATATGATTTCATCTTTATGAATTTCAAAATAAGAAAATCTAATCTGTGCTGTTAGATGTCAGGATAGTGGTGCTCTTTAGGGGTGAGTAATGACTGGGAAGCACAATAGATTGGACCACTGGGATGCAGGTAACAAGCTACTTCATCATCTGTGTGTCGGTTACATGGCTGTTCAGCTAGTGAAAATTTTTTAAGCTGTGTGCTTAAAGTTGTTGCAATTTTATTTACTTATACTTCAGCTCAATTACAAGGTTACTTTTAATGTCAATATTCTTGCAATGTAGTGAAAGAGAGAGATGATGAGGATAGCAAAATAGTAAGGACCATAGCATGGGATGTTTTTAGGTCAGTAAGGACTTTGGGTTTTATTCTGAAATGGGAAGATACTTGACAGTCTCAGTAAGTGAAAGTTGCTTAGTCATGTCTGGCTCTTTGCGACCCATGGATGAGCCATGAAATTCTCCAGGCAAGAATACCAGAGTTGGTAGCCTTTCCCTTCTCCAGGGGTCATCCCAACCCAGAGAAAGGACCCACATCTCCCACATTGCAGATGGATTCTTTACCTTCTGAGCCACCAGGAAAGCCCAAGAATACTGGAGTGGGTAGCCTATCCCTTCTCCAGAGGATGTTCCAAACCCAGGAATCTAGCCGGGGCCTGCTCTGTTGCAGGCAGATTCTTTACCAGCTGAGCTACAAGGGAATTTCAGTAAAGACAGTGTATAATATTATTTATGTCTTGATGTGATTGATTGTTGCAGTTTTTTTCTGATAAGGAATTGAGGCGCAAGATAGGAAGAAAGAGACAAGATAATGACTTTTGTAGTGGTTCAGAGGAAGGATAATACTGACTGCATATCAACTAGGATAAGAACACTGCAGATCATGAAAAGATGAGAAATGATCCTATTCTTAATATAGGGCTTCAGGACTTTGGAAGGAATTATATATGTGAGATAAGAACATGAGAAGTCAGAGATGAATCCTAGGGTTTAAAAACTGTTATTAGAAAATAACAAATAATGGTATAGTCTGGGAGAGAGAAACTATACAGTGAGAAGAACCTAACCTATGATCCACAATTACACACTGGGAAAAGAATGAAACTCACAAACCCAACCTTGAAGAAAAAATTCAGGCAATGCATAATTTCTATTATATGATTTCATCTTTATGAATTTCAAAATAAGAAAATCTAATCTGTGCTGTTAGATGTCAGGATAGTGGTGCTCTTTAGGGGTGAGTAATGACTGGGAAGCACAATAGATTGGACCACTGGGATGCAGGTAACAAGCTACTTCATCATCTGTGTGTCGGTTACATGGCTGTTCAGCTAGTGAAAATTTTTTAAGCTGTGTGCTTAAAGTTGTTGCAATTTTATTTACTTATACTTCAGCTCAATTACAAGGTTACTTTTAATGTCAATATTCTTGCAATGTAGTGAAAGAGAGAGATGATGAGGATAGCAAAATAGTAAGGACCATAGCATGGGATGTTTTTAGGTCAGTAAGGACTTTGGGTTTTATTCTGAAATGGGAAGATACTTGACAGTCTCAGTAAGTGAAAGTTGCTTAGTCATGTCTGGCTCTTTGCGACCCATGGATGAGCCATGAAATTCTCCAGGCAAGAATACCAGAGTTGGTAGCCTTTCCCTTCTCCAGGGGTCATCCCAACCCAGAGAAAGGACCCACATCTCCCACATTGCAGATGGATTCTTTACCTTCTGAGCCACCAGGAAAGCCCAAGAATACTGGAGTGGGTAGCCTATCCCTTCTCCAGAGGATGTTCCAAACCCAGGAATCTACCCGGGGGCCTGCTCTGTTGCAGGCAGATTCTTTACCAGCTGAGCTACAAGGGAATTTCAGTAAAGACAGTGTATAATATTATTTATGTCTTGATGTGATTGATTGTTGCAGTTTTTTTCTGATAAGGAATTGAGGCGCAAGATAGGAAGAAAGAGACAAGATAATGACTTTTGTAGTGGTTCAGAGGAAGGATAATACTGACTGCATATCAACTAGGATAAGAACACTGCAGATCATGAAAAGATGAGAAATGATCCTATTCTTAATATAGGGCTTCAGGACTTTGGAAGGAATTATATATGTGAGATAAGAACATGAGAAGTCAGAGATGAATCCTAGGGTTTAAAAACTGTTATTATTTTAAAATAATTATTATTACTTAGGTTGTGGTTTGACCACCTTATACATATGGCGACATTGCTGTGGATATTGAAAGTAGATAGAAAATATTCCAAAAATGATAGGTGTGACATTACATACAAAGGTAATTAGCAGATATTACAAACAAATTCATAACAATAAACTCTACAACTTATAGGAAAATTACAAACTCCTTGAAAATCAAGTAACAAAAGGTAACACATAAAGAAAATTTGAATAACCCTGTCGTGATCTTTTGACAGCACAGCTTGGCTAGTTATTCAAACACTAATCCAGGTGTTGCATAAAGGTAGATGTGATTAATATTCATAATCAAATGACTTTGAGTAGGGGAGAATGTCCTAGGTAATCTGGGTTAGTCTGATTCAATAGGTGAAAGACCTTAAGAGTAGAGCTGAAATGTCCCAGAAGAAATTCTATGCGTGAACAGTAACTTCAGTCCATGACAGACAGTTTCAGTCTCCGTATGTAGAAATTTCTAAGGAATTCGCACAAATACATATTGGAATTAAGTGATTTTTAGCAATGCCACAGAATATAAGGCCTACTGCTCTTTGCTCCAGACCCTCCGGCTACATGTGGGCAGAGAAGGGCCAAGTCAGCCCAGTTCATGACTGAGATCTTCTGAGGACAAAAGCAACTTGGACAGAACGATGGATGGAGTGATTTTCTCTGGCCAAGTATAGGACTGAGGGATAATTAACACTGATTAGTAGACAGGGATGGATGGATAAATGTATTAATCAGTTCAGTTCAGTTGCTCAGTCATGTCCAATTCTTTGTGACCACATAGACTGCAACATACCAGGCTTCCCTGTCCTTCAACATCTCCCAAAACTTGCTCAGACTCATGTTCATTGACTCCATGATGCCATCTAACCGTCTTGCCTTCTCCTTTTGCCTTCTATTTTTCCCAGCATCAGGCTCTTTTCCAGTGAATTGTCTCTTTGCATCAGGTGGCCAAAGTATGGGGAGCTTCAGCTTCAGCATCATTCCTTCTAATAAATATTTAGGGTTGATTTCCTTTAGGATTGACTGGTTTGATCTCCTTTCCATCCAAGGGACTCTTGAGAGTCTTCTCCAATACCACAGTTCAAAAGCTTCAATTCTTCAGCACTCACCCTTCTTTATGGTCCAACTCTCACAACCATATGTGACTGTTGGGAAAATGTATTATGTGTGGGCAATAAAGTAATAGAGTATAGAGGAAGTTCAAACATGAATTAAAGGTTTGTTTGTTTGTTCTGTGTTCCAACTGTTGAACCGAGGTCTAGAAATATGAAGCAATGTGTCTAGGGCTGCACCGTGAATATTGGAATCCAGTATCCTGGTTGAGAGCTTCCCAGGTGGCACAATGGTAAAGAATCCATCTGCCAAGGCTGGAGACTCAAGAGATACAGATTGGATCCCTGGGTCAGGAAGACCCCCTGGAGGAGGAAGTGACAACCCACTCCAGTGTTCTGGTACCCTTAAGAGTAGAGCTGAAATGTCCCAGAAGAAATTCTATGCGTGAACAGTAACTTCAGTCCATGACAGACAGTTTCAGTCTCCGTATGTAGAAATTTCTAAGGAATTCGCACAAATACATATTGGAATTAAGTGATTTTTAGCAATGCCACAGAATATAAGGCCTACTGCTCTTGCTCCAGACCCTCCGGCTACATGTGGGCAGAGAAGGGCCAAGTCAGCCCAGTTCATGACTGAGATCTTCTGAGGACAAAAGCAACTTGGACAGAACGATGGATGGAGTGATTTTCTCTGGCCAAGTATAGGACTGAGGGATAATTAACACTGATTAGTAGACAGGGATGGATGGATAAATGTATTAATCAGTTCAGTTCAGTTGCTCAGTCATGTCCAATTCTTTGTGACCACATAGACTGCAACATACCAGGCTTCCCTGTCCTTCAACATCTCCCAAAACTTGCTCAGACTCATGTTCATTGACTCCATGATGCCATCTAACCGTCTTGCCTTCTCCTTTTGCCTTCTATTTTTCCCAGCATCAGGCTCTTTTCCAGTGAATTGTCTCTTTGCATCAGGTGGCCAAAGTATGGGGAGCTTCAGCTTCAGCATCATTCCTTCTAATAAATATTTAGGGTTGATTTCCTTTAGGATTGACTGGTTTGATCTCCTTTCCATCCAAGGGACTCTTGAGAGTCTTCTCCAATACCACAGTTCAAAAGCTTCAATTCTTCAGCACTCACCCTTCTTTATGGTCCAACTCTCACAACCATATGTGACTGTTGGGAAAATGTATTATGTGTGGGCAATAAAGTAATAGAGTATAGAGGAAGTTCAAACATGAATTAAAGGTTTGTTTGTTTGTTCTGTGTTCCAACTGTTGAACCGAGGTCTAGAAATATGAAGCAATGTGTCTAGGGCTGCACCGTGAATATTGGAATCCAGTATCCTGGTTGAGAGCTTCCCAGGTGGCACAATGGTAAAGAATCCATCTGCCAAGGCTGGAGACTCAAGAGATACAGATTGGATCCCTGGGTCAGGAAGACCCCCTGGAGGAGGAAGTGACAACCCACTCCAGTGTTCTTGCCTGGGAAATTGCATGGGCAGAGAAGTCTGGTAGGCTGCAGTTCACGGGGCCACAAGGAATCAGACACGACTGAGCATGCACATGCACACCAGTAGCACTGTCCTGGTTGACAGAACCCTACTCCTTCCGAGGCACTGCCAGCTCTCATCTAACACCTGGCCATGTCTTGGCTTCCAGAGGGGAAAAAGAAGAATGATTCCACAAATATTGAGGACCTCATTTGTCCTGAAAACGTTTAGGGGTTGGACATAAAGCACTGACTAACTCCTGAAACTTAAATCCATCAAGGTCGATAGACATTTAACAAATGGTAACATGAATAATTCTTTAATAATTCTACATGTGTCATGAAAGAGCAATTCAGGGTAATAAGAGCATAAACCAGGAGGAACTCACCTTGTCTAAAACAATCCATCAGAATAATTCATCAGAGTTAGCCTGAACGCAGTGTGGGGCATGAGAGTCAGCCAGGGAAAGACAGCTTCTGGCTGAAAGGAGGAAAGGAGTCAGAGGGAAGGATCCTGGATGATATGAGGAGCAGAGAGACCAGTATGACCAGAGTTCTTAAGCCAGGCCAGGAGAACATGTTGCAACCTGTGTTTCATGGGATTAGGTACATGGGGACAGCCAAACAATCAGAGCCTTATGGGCCAATGTTAAGGAGGTCAGGTATGTTTTTGAGTGTTAACAGGAAGCCACTGAAGGATATCAAGCAAATAATGTAGTCTCACTTGTAGTTTGGTTACTGTGGGGTGGCCTATCAGAGGTTGAAGACCAGTTGAGAGGCACAGCTAGGCCAAGTAAGAACTGAGGATTTCTGGCTGATCGTAACTAGTGAGATGGAGAAAAGTAGAGGGGAGAAATAGAGGCAATATCAGGTGGAACTGTTAAGCTCTAATGATTCTAATAATTC
Source organism: Tragulus kanchil (assembly GCA_022376925.1). Classification (NCBI taxonomy): domain Eukaryota; kingdom Metazoa; phylum Chordata; class Mammalia; order Artiodactyla; family Tragulidae; genus Tragulus; species Tragulus kanchil. The sequence continues at coordinate 78,497,801 of JAIOJX010000032.1, forward strand.
CACCAGTCTGGCACCTGTGATAACATCTACGTAGACAAAATTATAACACAACATAAATATGGTCTGGCAAGCTTCCCCCCAGGTGGCACAATGGTAAAGAATCCATCTGCCAAGGCTGGAGACTCAAGAGATACAGATTGGATCCCTGGGTCAGGAAGACCCCCTGGAGGAGGAAGTGACAACCCACTCCAGTGTTCTTGCCTGGGAAATTGCATGGGCAGAGAAGTCTGGTAGGCTGCAGTTCACGGGGCCACAAGGAATCAGACACGACTGAGCATGCACATGCACACCAGTAGCACTGTCCTGGTTGACAGAACCCTACTCCTTCCGAGGCACTGCCAGCTCTCATCTAACACCTGGCCATGTCTTGGCTTCCAGAGGGAAAGAGAAGAATGATTCCACAAATATTGAGGACCTCATTTGTCCTGAAAACGTTTAGGGGTTGGACATAAAGCACTGACTAACTCCTGAAACTTAAATCCATCAAGGTCGATAGACATTTAACAAATGGTAACATGAATAATTCTTTAATAATTCTACATGTGTCATGAAAGAGCAATTCAGGGTAATAAGAGCATAAACCAGGAGGAACTCACCTTGTCTAAAACAATCCATCAGAATAATTCATCAGAGTTAGCCTGAACGCAGTGTGGGGCATGAGAGTCAGCCAGGGAAAGACAGCTTCTGGCTGAAAGGAGGAAAGGAGTCAGAGGGAAGGATCCTGGATGATATGAGGAGCAGAGAGACCAGTATGACCAGAGTTCTTAAGCCAGGCCAGGAGAACATGTTGCAACCTGTGTTTCATGGGATTAGGTACATGGGGACAGCCAAACAATCAGAGCCTTATGGGCCAATGTTAAGGAGGTCAGGTATGTTTTTGAGTGTTAACAGGAAGCCACTGAAGGATATCAAGCAAATAATGTAGTCTCACTTGTAGTTTGGTTACTGTGGGGTGGCCTATCAGAGGTTGAAGACCAGTTGAGAGGCACAGCTAGGCCAAGTAAGAACTGAGGATTTCTGGCTGATCGTAACTAGTGAGATGGAGAAAAGTAGAGGGGAGAAATAGAGGCAATATCAGGTGGAACTGTTAAGCTCTAATGATTCTAATAATTCCACCAGTCTGGCACCTGTGATAACATCTACGTAGACAAAATTATAACACAACATAAATATGGTTAACTCTGCCCTATATGGGGGCAGCCTGCATGATATATTCAGTGTTCCATTTTTATTTTTAAATGCTCATCCAGGCAATTTCCTTCTAGCCAAACTGAATCTCCTGACAGATGTTTCAGATATCTGACTGACTTTGCCAGATGTCATTGCAACTGATCTGGATGTAACCCCAATACTAATCTGAGTTTATGGCAAATATATATACTCCCCCTCCCCCTCAATTTCCAGTGCTCCTTGAACATCTTACTGTGTATGGTCTATTTTATAGACTCATACATCTCTTCTCTCCAAACTAAAACCCAGAAAATCAGCCTCATAGTCTCTCTTATAATCTCTGGGCTCTTAGCAATTGGAACTTGCTCCAGAAAGGAGCAGTGGGAAGAGGGTCTCCGTGTAGAACATGTTTTGCTGACACAGGTGGTGACTGTCTTTTGCTGTTGGCTGAGGATGCAAGGGTGGGTTCTTGGTACAAATGTTGCATTAATGAAAGTGGAGGCAGCGGTGGCAGCAGCTTCCTCATCAGATGTGGTTTTGGGCATAATTTCCAGATACTTAGCCTCAAACCTTGTTCTTAAGCCCTCCAAGAAGTTCTAGAATCCTCCCAATACCCTTTTAATAAGCTCTTTTTCTCCGCTTAGTCAGCCAGAGTGAGCTTCTGTTGCTTATAATTAATATTTAATAGTTTATATAAAACTAGACATTATTAATTACACAGTATGAAGTGGTTCTCTGGAATAAAAGCAAGAAATTCAGGCCCTCAGAAGAATGACTGAGCAAAGCAAATAGGTCTGATCACAGCTTCTGTTCATCTTTGACTTATTTAGGGTTATGACAAACATTTATCATTGAATAAGAGAAATATCTGTCTTTTCTGGTTGAAGACCAGTTGAGAGGCACAGCTAGGCCAAGTAAGAACTGAGGATTTCTGGCTGATCGTAACTAGTGAGATGGAGAAAAGTAGAGGGGAGAAATAGAGGCAATATCAGGTGGAACTGTTAAGCTCTAATGATTCTAATAATTCCACCAGTCTGGCACCTGTGATAACATCTACGTAGACAAAATTATAACACAACATAAATATGGTTAACTCTGCCCTATATGGGGGCAGCCTGCATGATATATTCAGTGTTCCATTTTTATTTTTAAATGCTCATCCAGGCAATTTCCTTCTAGCCAAACTGAATCTCCTGACAGATGTTTCAGATATCTGACTGACTTTGCCAGATGTCATTGCAACTGATCTGGATGTAACCCCAATACTAATCTGAGTTTATGGCAAATATATATACTCCCCCTCCCCCTCAATTTCCAGTGCTCCTTGAACATCTTACTGTGTATGGTCTATTTTATAGACTCATACATCTCTTCTCTCCAAACTAAAACCCAGAAAATCAGCCTCATAGTCTCTCTTATAATCTCTGGGCTCTTAGCATTGGAACTTGCTCCAGAAAGGAGCAGTGGGAAGAGGGTCTCCGTGTAGAACATGTTTTGCTGACACAGGTGGTGACTGTCTTTTGCTGTTGGCTGAGGATGCAAGGGTGGGTTCTTGGTACAAATGTTGCATTAATGAAAGTGGAGGCAGCGGTGGCAGCAGCTTCCTCATCAGATGTGGTTTTGGGCATAATTTCCAGATACTTAGCCTCAAACCTTGTTCTTAAGCCCTCCAAGAAGTTCTAGAATCCTCCCAATACCCTTTTAATAAGCTCTTTTTCTCCGCTTAGTCAGCCAGAGTGAGCTTCTGTTGCTTATAATTAATATTTAATAGTTTATATAAAACTAGACATTATTAATTACACAGTATGAAGTGGTTCTCTGGAATAAAAGCAAGAAATTCAGGCCCTCAGAAGAATGACTGAGCAAAGCAAATAGGTCTGATCACAGCTTCTGTTCATCTTTGACTTATTTAGGGTTATGACAAACATTTATCATTGAATAAGAGAAATATCTGTCTCTACAAGAGTCCAAAGAAACTATTTCACAGAGTCATCACATAGATGAATTCCTGAACCTGTTTGCTAAAAATCAAAATACAGCAAAATAAAAAGTGTACACATCTTCAAATTACCACGTGAATCTTTCCTGACATGTGTGTGTGTGTGTTTGTGTGCGTGTGTGTATGGTGAGGAAGGTGCTGTGAAATTTCCTGAGGAAGGCGTGAGCAAGTGAGAGAGTGACCTCCACAGGTTAGATCCAAGGCATAATCAATTCTAGAAGCTAAGGAGAGACTTTAGTCCAGGTATCCCCAGCCCCAGGAGGTCTCTGGAGCATCTCAGACTCTGGACTTCAAGTCTTTGCTGGAACATTTCTAGTAACAAGTAGTAACCGCTTTTTAAGGAAGCCACTCCACTGGGAGGAGATCTGCTTTGAGAAATGTCTGTCTTGTACAGAACTGAAGCCTGGCTCCTGTAACTTTTATTCACTCTCCTTGTATCTAGCTCTTGTGCCTCATCAGTAACTTGTGCATCCTCCTACAGTGCCTTTAGGCGTCAGTCTCTCTTCTCTTTCCTATCAAAACCTTCTCTTCTTCAGGTTAAGCAATTCTGTTGCCTCTGCATTTCCACAGATGATCCAATCTGATGACCTTTATATCTTCTCAGACAGTATTAACAGAGTTGGAGTCAGACGCTCTATATTATGTATTAGATGCATAACCTAGGACATGTTACCTCACCTTCAAGATAATTGCATTTATTAGAAAGGTAATACACTCCCAGCCCATGACTTGATTCATCTTGAGCCTACTTTCTCTACAGGTGCAATTTACCTTAAATTATTTAATGCCAAACCATCAGCAATTTAAAAGATCAGTCATTAATGATTGTGAAGATTAAAATATTTAACACAAATAAAGACCTAGCTTAGCGTAAGAGCTCCACAAATAACAGTTATGAGATCATTGTTATTCTCAGAATGTTCAGTTTGGTTCAGTTCAGTCACGCAGTCCGATTCTTTGTGAACTGGGAACTGTGGCATGCCAGGCTTCCCTGTCCTTGAACATCTCCTGGAGCTTGGTCAAAGTCATGTCCTTCAAGTCGGTGATGCCATCCAACCATCTCATCCTCTGTTGTCCCCTTCTCCTTCTGCCTTATATTTTTCCCAGCATCAGGGTCTTTTCCGATGAGAGGGCTCTTCACATCAGGTGGCCAAAGTATTGGAGCTTCAGCTTCAGCGTTAGTCCTTCTAGTGAATATTCAGGGTTGATTTCCTTTAGGGTTGACTAGTTTGATCTCCTTGCAGTCCAAGGGACTCTCAAAAGTCTTCTCCAACACCACAGTTCAAAGGCATCAATTCTTCAGCTCTCAACCTTCTTTATGGTCCAACTTTCACATCCATTCATGACTACTGGGAATATCATAGTAGCTTTGACTATATGGACTTTTGTTGGCAAAGTGACGTCTCTGCTTTTTAATACACAGTCTAGGTTTGTCATAGCTTTTCTTCCAAGGAGCAAATGTGATTGTTCCTAAATGGCTAATGGTAATGACAGAAAGGTTTTAGTCCCCGAGACTTAAAAAGGTGGTGAAAGGGCAGAGTGGTCTTTATATTTAAAACAGTCTAAATGAGAATGTGCTGATTGGAATAAAATAGTTTTAACAATTTCTTTCAAGTTTCTTAATCCTGGGGGAAGATGCTATGTCAGTAGTAGCAGCAGCAATGCAAAGTGACTTGCTACACTTCTCTCTTTATCCTTTAATCTATCCACTCAAGACTTGGGACCTGCTCTGCTTTGCAGTCAGCAGAAATCCTTCCATCAAGCTCTCAATTCTATCTCAGAAGTCCTCCTCTTCCTCCTTCTCTTTTCTTTTCTTTCTTTCCTTCTTTCTTCCCTTCCTCTCCTTCTTTCTTCCCTTCCTCTCCTTCTTTCTTCCCTTCCTTTCCTTTCTTTTCCTTTCCTTCCTTCCTTCCTTTCCTTTCTTTTCTCTATTTCCTTTTGTTCTTTCAACTGTCTGGATCTCTAGAGTCCCTCTTTTGTCATTTCTTCATCTCTCTTCCCTAACTGGGCACGCATTCCTCTTTACATTGGTTATCTTCCCTTCCTAGCCTTAAATCCCACTCTGCAAGACACCGTGCTGGAGATGGATGCCAAGCGAACAGGAGGTTGGACATCTTAGGGAATCATGTTTTGCTGGAGAAAACAGAGCAAGAGCCAGCTTGGACTAGCTGGTTGAAGCTGTGGAGAGTGCACAAAGGATGGATTTAACCCTCTGTGGAGGTGGGCGAAGGGGCCTAATATGTACCACCTTTTATTGAGTTGTCCTCACCTCAGCATATTTTTGTTCAGATGAGAAGAATCTAGAGAAGAGAATTAAACCTATGTCCTAAAAATCTTTCCTATCCAGAAGCTGGAAGACCTGTTTCTGTATTGATCATCACAGATAAGATGAAGGCAGCACTGTTCCAAAGAAGATCCTGAAAGTATGTTACTTCTATTTCTTATGGGAGATGCTCCCAAGAAAACTGGCCAACTGCACTTTGGTTTGCTTTGCAATTACTACTGAGGTTATCACTTCTGCTAAGGTGGGCATTTCTCCTGATGTGGAGCATGCTTCACCTAGCTGTGAGTGTGTGCAGAGTTCAGGGTCCTTGGGTGGGGCTAAAACTCAGGGACCTTACTTTGCTGCTACTGCTGAAAGGAATTTTCTTGGATCTAAGCTAAGATGTAAGATACAAGGTACAAGAGACAAAAATGTTCAGACATCATATCCTCCTGATTTATTTTTTATTTTTTAATTGTTTAGTTTAAAGGTTTTACAGAGTTTTGTTGTTCACAGACATGTATGTTCCCAAATCAGTCATATGCTACACTTCTCTCTTTATCCTTTAATCTATCCACTCAAGACTTGGGACCTGCTCTGCTTTGCAGTCAGCAGAAATCCTTCCATCAAGCTCTCAATTCTATCTCAGAAGTCCTCCTCTTCCTCCTTCTCTTTTCTTTTCTTTCTTTCCTTCTTTCTTCCCTTCCTCTCCTTCTTTCTTCCCTTCCTCTCCTTCTTTCTTCCCTTCCTTTCCTTTCTTTTCCTTTCCTTCCTTCCTTCCTTTCCTTTCTTTTCTCTATTTCCTTTTGTTCTTTCAACTGTCTGGATCTCTAGAGTCCCTCTTTTGTCATTTCTTCATCTCTCTTCCCTAACTGGGCACGCATTCCTCTTTACATTGGTTATCTTCCCTTCCTAGCCTTAAATCCCACTCTGCAAGACACCGTGCTGGAGATGGATGCCAAGCGAACAGGAGGTTGGACATCTTAGGGAATCATGTTTTGCTGGAGAAAACAGAGCAAGAGCCAGCTTGGACTAGCTGGTTGAAGCTGTGGAGAGTGCACAAAGGATGGATTTAACCCTCTGTGGAGGTGGGCGAAGGGCCTAATATGTACCACCTTTTATTGAGTTGTCCTCACCTCAGCATATTTTTGTTCAGATGAGAAGAATCTAGAGAAGAGAATTAAACCTATGTCCTAAAAATCTTTCCTATCCAGAAGCTGGAAGACCTGTTTCTGTATTGATCATCACAGATAAGATGAAGGCAGCACTGTTCCAAAGAAGATCCTGAAAGTATGTTACTTCTATTTCTTATGGGAGATGCTCCCAAGAAAACTGGCCAACTGCACTTTGGTTTGCTTTGCAATTACTACTGAGGTTATCACTTCTGCTAAGGTGGGCATTTCTCCTGATGTGGAGCATGCTTCACCTAGCTGTGAGTGTGTGCAGAGTTCAGGGTCCTTGGGTGGGGCTAAAACTCAGGGACCTTACTTTGCTGCTACTGCTGAAAGGATATTTTTCTTGGATCTAAGCTAAGATGTAAGATACAAGGTACAAGAGACAAAAATGTTCAGACATCATATCCTCCTGATTTATTTTTTATTTTTTAATTGTTTAGTTTAAAGGTTTTACAGAGTTTTGTTGTTCACAGACATGTATGTTCCCAAATCAGTCATATGCATATCCCTGGTCTCCCCCCGACTGCCCCAGGTCCCCCCATCCCACCCCTCCAGACCATCGCACCAAGCCATTGTAAGCACTCCTATTCCCTTAGTACAATGACAATAGCTATCTTTTCCACAACATGATAGTGTAGGTTTCCATGTTACTCCCTCCATGCCTCCCACCCACTGTTCCTTCCCCACGATGTCTATATGTCTATTCTCTGTCTGTTTTTCCATGAGTTCACTGCGTGTGTTATCATGGCCATCCTACTAGATTCCATATATATGTGTTAGTATACTGTACTTGTCTTTCTCTTTTTGACTTATTTCACTTTTTATGATAGGTTCTAGCTCCAGCCACCTCATTAGGACTGAGTCTTCTGCATTTCTTTTAACAGCTGAGTAGTAGTCCATTGTATATATGTACCAGAGCTTCTGGATCCATTCATTCGTCGATGGACATCTAGGTTGCTTCCATGTTCTGGCTATTGTATAGAGAGCTGCAATGAACATTGGGGTACAGGTGCTTCTTTCAGTTTTGATTTCATCAGGATATAAGCCTAATAGTGGGATTGCTGGGTCATAGGGTGCTTCTATTTTTAGTTTTTTGAGGAATCTCCATACCATCTTCCATAGAGGCTGTATCAGTTTACATTCCCACCAGCAATGCAAGAGTGTTCCCTTTTCTCCGCACCCTCTCCAGCATTTATTGTCTGTCGATTTGTGGATGATGGCCATTCTGATGGGTGTGTAGTGATATCTCCTTGTAGTTTTGATTTGCATTTCTCTAATAATGAGCGAGGTTGAGAATCATTTCATGTGCTTTTGGGCCATCTGTATGTCCTCTTTGGAGAGGTGTCTCTTAACATATCCTCCTGATTTTGAAGTAAAGTGTCTTCTATAGATGACAATTGTTAATCTTTTCAGCCTTGAAGGTCTCTAGGCCAAGTCAGCCAGGAGAGCTGATAATCCTCTACTGCGAAGATAAAGCCTGCTTGTCAATGAGGAGATGAAAATGTGACTGTATGTACCTCCACTTACCACATCACTCGGCTTGACCCCTCCAATTCTATGTGATTATTTTTTACTGTTAGGTTAATCACACTTCCATTATGGCTTGAAATTGTAATTATCTTTTGTTTTTTGGTCTGGCTATTGACTGTGAAAACTGATAAACATCTTTTTTGTGACTATGTAATTATTACTCACTTAATGCCATTGTGCCATGATTAGTCAACAGACAAATTGTAGACTTCTATACCATCAAAACCACCATTTAATAGGAAAACCTGTAATCACTTTTGAAAAACCAGAGACTTATTAGGATTATCTTGGAATTTTTTTTTGAAAAATACAAATGCTCAGGAATTGTTTTTTTTTTTTTGGCCAGAGCTCTAAATATGTTTCCAGTGAGCAACCATGTTTAGCAACAACTGGACAGTATAAGGATCTTTTACTTTTCTCTAGTTTGTTTCACTTTTTCTATTTCATGTTCAGTGCTCTCATTTCATTTAATGTTTTCCAATTTCTTCATTTCTCTCTTTTTTGATATTCTTTCTCAAGTTTTTTATCAAATGTAGTAGAAAAGCTTTTGGATACATATATATATATATAAATAATATGTAAAAAATATATATTAGAAAGGTTATGAATTTTTTCCTATCTAAAAATTTATGACATTTTGATTCATGATTTATGACATTTGTTTGACTTAGTATGAACAGAATGGTAATTTCTAATTAAAAAATAGATATGTAATAATCAACAAATGTTGTACAGCACAGGAAACTATAGTCACTATCATACAACAACCTATAATGAGAAATAATTTCAAAAATAGCATATGTGTATATGTATAACTGAATCCCACACACAAAAAAGAATTCAACTTTTTGAAATTTAGTAATGTTTACCTTTTTGTCAGTTTTTCTAAATGTCCTATGGACATCTAATAACAACATATGAGATACAAAATGTAAAATATATTTGTATAGGATATGATTAATACAAATTAAATAGAAATCTATACACTTAATTACATACAAATCTTAACCTTTGGGCGGTGTCTCTTAACATATCCTCCTGATTTTGAAGTAAAGTGTCTTCTATAGATGACAATTGTTAATCTTTTCAGCCTTGAAGGTCTCTAGGCCAAGTCAGCCAGGAGAGCTGATAATCCTCTACTGCGAAGATAAAGCCTGCTTGTCAATGAGGAGATGAAAATGTGACTGTATGTACCTCCACTTACCACATCACTCGGCTTGACCCCTCCAATTCTATGTGATTATTTTTTACTGTTAGGTTAATCACACTTCCATTATGGCTTGAAATTGTAATTATCTTTTGTTTTTTGGTCTGGCTATTGACTGTGAAAACTGATAAACATCTTTTTTGTGACTATGTAATTATTACTCACTTAATGCCATTGTGCCATGATTAGTCAACAGACAAATTGTAGACTTCTATACCATCAAAACCACCATTTAATAGGAAAACCTGTAATCACTTTTGAAAAACCAGAGACTTATTAGGATTATCTTGGAATTTTTTTTTGAAAAATACAAATGCTCAGGAATTGTTTTTTTTTTTTTGGCCAGAGCTCTAAATATGTTTCCAGTGAGCAACCATGTTTAGCAACAACTGGACAGTATAAGGATCTTTTACTTTTCTCTAGTTTGTTTCACTTTTTCTATTTCATGTTCAGTGCTCTCATTTCATTTAATGTTTTCCAATTTCTTCATTTCTCTCTTTTTTGATATTCTTTCTCAAGTTTTTTATCAAATGTAGTAGAAAAGCTTTTGGATACATATATATATATATAAATAATATGTAAAAAATATATATTAGAAAGGTTATGAATTTTTGCCTATCTAAAAATTTATGACATTTTGATTCATGATTTATGACATTTGTTTGACTTAGTATGAACAGAATGGTAATTTCTAATTAAAAAATAGATATGTAATAATCAACAAATGTTGTACAGCACAGGAAACTATAGTCACTATCATACAACAACCTATAATGAGAAATAATTTCAAAAATAGCATATGTGTATATGTATAACTGAATCCCACACACAAAAAAGAATTCAACTTTTTGAAATTTAGTAATGTTTACCTTTTTGTCAGTTTTTCTAAATGTCCTATGGACATCTAATAACAACATATGAGATACAAAATGTAAAATATATTTGTATAGGATATGATTAATACAAATTAAATAGAAATCTATACACTTAATTAATGACATCATTCAACATACTCCTATTCTTATTTTTCTGTACTTGATAAAGTATTATCAGAGAAATATTAATATGTTTAGCTATGATTATGCTTTTATCTTTTCCCTTATATTATTTCTGAGGTTAGCTTTATGTATGTTTGTTTCCTTGTTGTTAAGATGCTTAACGGTTTGTAATGTCTGTCTTCTTTGTGAATTGTACCTTTTATCATTAAAAATATTCATCTTTCATTTAAAATAAATAAATATGTATATTCCCAGATTAGTCATATGTATATACACACTAATAGTATATGTATATACATACTAATCTGGGAACATACATATCTGTAAACAACAAAACTCTGTAAAGTTAAAAGTAAAAGTTAAAAAAAAAATGTAAAAAAATAAGAAAAGAAAAAACCTTGCTCTGCCCCCTTTTATGATTTTATAAAAGGAATAGTTGAAGGGAAAAAATGCATTCACTGAGTCACTCTTTCTTTATATAGTCTTTTTCGCCCTGTTGTTTTCCTCCCAATATTAGACACTGAAATCCCCAGGGAAAGACACTCTTCTTTATTTTCAGCACCAACCCCCAAATGGGTTGTCCAGTGTCTTGAGACTGCAAATGGTGGATCATATAAACCAGCAAGACAGAGAAGGTTCCACACTGGCCCCAGAAGTACTAACATGTGTGCGAATTTTTTATTTTTTAAACCAGCAGCTAAAATATATATTTGAAAGGTTATGAATTTTTGCCTATCTAAAAATTTATGACATTTTGATTCATGATTTATGACATTTGTTTGACTTAGTATGAACAGAATGGTAATTTCTAATTAAAAAATAGATATGTAATAATCAACAAATGTTGTACAGCACAGGAAACTATAGTCACTATCATACAACAACCTATAATGAGAAATAATTTCAAAAATAGCATATGTGTATATGTATAACTGAATCCCACACACAAAAAAGAATTCAACTTTTTGAAATTTAGTAATGTTTACCTTTTTGTCAGTTTTTCTAAATGTCCTATGGACATCTAATAACAACATATGAGATACAAAATGTAAAATATATTTGTATAGGATATGATTAATACAAATTAAATAGAAATCTATACACTTAATTAATGACATCATTCAACATACTCCTATTCTTATTTTTCTGTACTTGATAAAGTATTATCAGAGAAATATTAATATGTTTAGCTATGATTATGCTTTTATCTTTTCCCTTATATTATTTCTGAGGTTAGCTTTATGTATGTTTGTTTCCTTGTTGTTAAGATGCTTAACGGTTTGTAATGTCTGTCTTCTTTGTGAATTGTACCTTTTATCATTAAAAATATTCATCTTTCATTTAAAATAAATAAATATGTATATTCCCAGATTAGTCATATGTATATACACACTAATAGTATATGTATATACATACTAATCTGGGAACATACATATCTGTAAACAACAAAACTCTGTAAAGTTAAAAGTAAAAGTTAAAAAAAAAATGTAAAAAAATAAGAAAAGAAAAAACCTTGCTCTGCCCCCTTTTATGATTTTATAAAAGGAATAGTTGAAGGGAAAAAATGCATTCACTGAGTCACTCTTTCTTTATATAGTCTTTTTCGCCCTGTTGTTTTCCTCCCAATATTAGACACTGAAATCCCCAGGGAAAGACACTCTTCTTTATTTTCAGCACCAACCCCCAAATGGGTTGTCCAGTGTCTTGAGACTGCAAATGGTGGATCATATAAACCAGCAAGACAGAGAAGGTTCCACACTGGCCCCAGAAGTACTAACATTTCATGTGTGTTAATTCCGTTTTCTTTTAACTCACTGCTCTTGTTTTTCATTCTTTCGTTTGTACTAGAAAACCTAGCTTTGGGGCAGTGAAGGCACACTCCTCTAAAAGCAAACCGAGTAACAGGGGGTGTCGATTTTTTCCGCACACATCACCTTTCATCAGGACCGTGATTATTTTGAAAATGATCTCATAAAAGGAATAGTTGAAGGGAAAAAATGCATTTAACGAGTCACTCTTCCTTTATATAGTCTTTTTTGCCCTATTGTTTTCCTCCCAATATTAGATACTAAAGTCCCCAGGGCAAGACACTGTTCCTTTATTTTCAGCACCAACCCCAAGATCAGGTGAATGGTTGGTTGATGTTCAGTACAAGTTTGTGAAAAGTTGATTAATATAGTTATTCCAAATATATAGTGTTTTTCCAAATACGCAAATAGTTAATTGATGGACTTCAAAAAAATTTTCTGTTCTCTGAAAAGACTTCCTTAAATATATTTTCCCCTTCATCCTATGTATAAGCAAGCAAGCAACAGTCCGAGTAAACCAAATAAAACAGCTTTGCTCCATCCATATAGAAAAAACTAGGTGTTTTAATATATAACCTCAAGTACTTATTACTGTGTTTCTTTTTTTTTCAAACTTGTTGCATTGATAAGAATGCCAGCAAAAGGTTGAGTGGACATGGCAGTAATGGGTTCTTTGATTTCATTCCTGACCTCAGAGGGGAGCTTTCAGTATCTCACTATTAAGCATGATGTTTCTGGTAGATATTTTTTGCAGATATGTCTGTTGTATTAGGGAAGAGTCTTTTATTTGTATTTGTGAAGAATATCAAAAATCCAAGTTGAATTTTAAAAAAAGGTTTAATAGTATCAAGAAAATTGTATTTTTTAAAGTTTTTAAATCTGTCTTCCGGCCTCTGAATTGAAAACTGCTTTTCATTCTCTGGAAAAATTTGAATAAAATTGATGTAATTTCTTCCTTGAACATCTGGAACTCTAAGATACTGGTCAAGTTCAAATTTTTAACCTGTGTGGTGGATAAATGAGTGTTCATTTTGTTATTCTTTTTTTTTTTTTAATTTATTTATTTACTTATTTTGGGGGGGATGGGGTGGGGAGGGAGGGGGTCGGGAGGGCCTTTTCCATTGGTCTTTCATTTATCTGTTTTCATCCATCTTTGTTCTTCGGCCCGCGTAGGCCTCCCATCGCGGTGGCCTCTGTTGTCGCAGAGAACCAACTCTGGGTGCATGCGCTCCAGAGCTCCGGCTCGGTGATTGGACACATCGGTCCAGCCGCTCCACGGCACGTGGGATCTTCCCAGGCCAGGGATCGAACTGGCGCCCCTTGCACTGCAAGGCGGTGTCCTTACCCACTGGACCACCAGGGAAGTCCCATGTTGTTATTTTAAAAAGATGTGCACACTTTCCCCCCATATATACCGTTATATATTTTTCAAACGTATGGTACATTTTTCTTTTTTTGCCACTTTTGTTGATCTTTTATTTGTTTATCTTTGTTCTTTGGCCTGTGTGGGCCTCCCACCACAGTGGCCTCTGTCTCTGCAGAGCACTGGCTCTGGGTGCATGCACTCCAGAGCTCCGGCTCGGTGATTGGACACATCGGTCCAGCCGCTCCACGGCACGTGGGATCTTCCCAGGCCAGGGATCGAACTGGCGCCCCTTGCACTGCAAGGCGGTGTCCTTACCCACTGGACCACCAGGGAAGTCCCATTTTGTTATTTTTTAAAAAGATGTGCACACTTTCCCCCCATATATACCGTTATATATTTTTCAAACGTATGGTACATTTTTCTTTTTTTGCCACTTTTGTTGATCTTTTATTTGTTTATCTTTGTTCTTTGGCCTGTGTGGGCCTCCCACCACAGTGGCCTCTGTCTCTGCAGAGCACTGGCTCTGGGTGCATGCACTCCAGAGCTCCGGCTCGGTGATTGGACACATCGGTCCAGCCGCTCCACGGCACGTGGGATCTTCCCAAGCCAGGGATCGAACTGGCGCCGCTTGCACTGCAAGGCGGTGTCCTTACCCACTGGACCACCAGGCAAAGCCTACATTGTTTATAATACAAATTTTAAGCGTAAATTTTGACAGAGTTCATAGTGAAGACTATTGGGTCTTTATTCTTTGTGGAAAAATTTTTAATAACTGATTCACCTACTTTATGGGACTTTTCAGTTATAAAATTTATTTTTGCATTATTTCTTGTAAGCAGTATTTTCTGATTTGTCTGTATGTATTCAATTTTTAAAATTTAATGCTTAAAGTTATCCAAAATGTATTCTTAATATTTTTGATTATCTGCAGTGATGCCTCCTTTTCCATTCCTAATATTAGTTATTTATGTTTATTCTTTTGTTCACTGATCAGTTACCTAGGAAATTATTACCGTTAATAATGCCATTTAAAACCATCTTTTGGCTTTGTTGATTTATCTGTTTGTTTTATACTTTTCTTTCTTCTATTTTTAAATTGTTTTCCTTCAACGTTCTTTGCATTAAACTTGTTCTATTTTTAGTTTCTTGAGATAAAAGTTTAAATAATTGATTTTAAGCTTTTAGCTATTACATGTACTTGGGAAGGTAAATTTCTCTCTCAATAGTATTGGACAGAATGAGTTCTGTTATGTCACATTTTGATTACAATTCACTTAAAATATTTTATAGTTCTCATATAAATTTGATATGACCTATGAGTTTCTTTGAATATTATTTAATTTCTAATTGATTTTTGATTTTCTAATAACCCTTTTGTTGCAAATTACCAGCTTTATTGCAATGTAGTTGAAGCACATATTTTACAGAATATATAATGTTATTAATATATAAATTGATATAGTATACATATTATGTATATCATTCATATAATATATAATATACATATGTTGCATATAAGATATATTGCAATGTGTAATATCACATATATAATATATACATATTATATTACATATGTAAGATCTATGGTATATATAATATATATGATATATGCATAATATAAGCATACATAATATAAATAAATATGATTATATTTAATTATAGATAATATATATAGTATATACAAAATACATATGATATATATCTATGATATTCATAAATGTGTATAGATAGCATTATGTATTATACACAATATATAAAATATATAACACAATATACAAAATGTATAATATGGTTTAATAAAATATATGAATATGATAATTACAACAAATCAAAAAAAATAATACAAATTTTAAGCGTAAATTTTGACAGAGTTCATAGTGAAGACTATTGGGTCTTTATTCTTTGTGGAAAAATTTTTAATAACTGATTCACCTACTTTATGGGACTTTTCAGTTATAAAATTTATTTTTGCATTATTTCTTGTAAGCAGTATTTTCTGATTTGTCTGTATGTATTCAATTTTTAAAATTTAATGCTTAAAGTTATCCAAAATGTATTCTTAATATTTTTGATTATCTGCAGTGATGCCTCCTTTTCCATTCCTAATATTAGTTATTTATGTTTATTCTTTTGTTCACTGATCAGTTACCTAGGAAATTATTACCGTTAATAATGCCATTTAAAACCATCTTTTGGCTTTGTTGATTTATCTGTTTGTTTTATACTTTTCTTTCTTCTATTTTTAAATTGTTTTCCTTCAACGTTCTTTGCATTAAATTTGTTCTATTTTTAGTTTCTTGAGATAAAAGTTTAAATAATTGATTTTAAGCTTTTAGCTATTACATGTACTTGGGAAGGTAAATTTCTCTCTCAATAGTATTGGACAGAATGAGTTCTGTTATGTCACATTTTGATTACAATTCACTTAAAATATTTTATAGTTCTCATATAAATTTGATATGACCTATGAGTTTCTTTGAATATTATTTAATTTCTAATTGATTTTTGATTTTCTAATAACCCTTTTGTTGCAAATTACCAGCTTTATTGCAATGTAGTTGAAGCACATATTTTACAGAATATATAATGTTATTAATATATAAATTGATATAGTATACATATTATGTATATCATTCATATAATATATAATATACATATGTTGCATATAAGATATATTGCAATGTGTAATATCACATATATAATATATACATATTATATTACATATGTAAGATCTATGGTATATATAATATATATGATATATGCATAATATAATCAAACAAAAAATAAATAAATATAATTAAATTAAATTATAGATAATATATATAATATAAACAAAATACATATAATATATAGCTATGATATTCATAAATGTGTATAGATAGCATTAGGGATTATACACAATATATAAAATATATAACACAATATACAAAATGTATAATATGGTTTAATAAAATATATGTTAATAATGATAATTACACAATCATAATATTATTGCCATAAATTAATAATAATAAATTATCAATGACATACTCATAAAGATATTAAATATATATTATATAATAATATTAAGTATATAACCTATGTATAACAATATATAATTATAATATAAAATTATACATAATAATTACATACAATAATTATCATATATATTATGCATAATATACAGTTCATATGTTATATTATGTTATATGTTCTTTTAGTATAATATGATATCATATAATATGTTATATACATGAAATATTATACGTAATATTATGTATGCAATATATAATCTGTAGATAATCTGTAATCTATAGTCTATAGATTATATGCTAAATATGTAATGTCACATATAATAATGTTATAATAAGATAATATCACAATTATCTAATGACAATATAATAATGACAATAATATAACACAAATAATAAACATGTCTAATATATAATATATATAATATATAACAATCATATATAATTATAGCATATATCATATATTATTTAGATAAAATAATTATCATTGATGTATAACATATTATATACTTTATATATAGCATATTATGGTATATTATACAGTAAAATATACAACATAACATAATATCACAGTATATATATAAAATACTATATATATCATGCTATATACATACTATATTATCTATAGATCATAGGTAATATATGATACATATTATAATGGTAGAATAATATCATATATATAATATCATGATATAATAATGATATAACAGAATATATATCATAATGGTATGATTATAAGAGCTTAATTATAACATTATATATATATAGCACATATATAATAATAAGATATATCATAGTTACCTAATAATACAATATAGCAACAATATAATAATGTACATTAGAAATAATAATATATGATAACACAACAATATAATAATAATATACATTATAAATACATAGAACATGATTTATATCATTTACATTTATATATAAAAATATAAAGACTATATATACATATATATGTTTTGATAAGATTATACATAACACCTATATAAGAACATGTATGATATATATGAGACATAATAATTATATATATAATATCATGATATAATAATGATATAACAGAATATATATCATAATGGTATGATTATAAGAGCTTAATTATAACATTATATATATATAGCACATATATAATAATAAGATATATCATAGTTACCTAATAATACAATATAGCAACAATATAATAATGTACATTAGAAATAATAATATATGATAACACAACAATATAATAATAATATACATTATAAATACATAGAACATGATTTATATCATTTACATTTATATATAAAAATATAAAGACTATATATACATATATATGTTTTGATAAGATTATACATAACACCTATATAAGAACATGTATGATATATATGAGACATAATAATTATATATATAATCTTCATATATAATTGCATATAATTATCATAGACATATTATGTATTATGCATACTTTACATATATTATGTTACATTATATATTATATAATAAAATATTATGTTATATAATATAACATCACATTATATGAAATATATATCATATTGTATATTGAATATATACTCATATATCATATATATTAAAATATATGATATATAATAGATTATATTATATGTAGCAAAAAATAAATCATATTATATTATGATATAATATTGTACAATATTAAATATTATAACTTATATTATATGTAATATATAATATGTGATACAACATATACTATATATTGTATATATTATATTACATAATCATATAATATTCTGATATTATATTATCACAACAAAGATTATTATAATAACATTACATAATATATGCATTACATACATACATACAAAGGAGGACCTTTCTTACTGGTAAGAAGGTGTGAAGTCTGAAAGTGCCTTCAGGCCTGACAATTTCTAACCAGCAGTGATGTCAGGCAGAAGAAAGAGAGGAGCAGGGCAAGGGTCTTAGCAGGAAGCCCTTATTCTACATAATGATATTCTTTGTCATTATTTTGATATGTTTAGCATTATTGCTTATTTATCATGAATAGGTATTCATAAGTCTTCATTTTTCTACCTTTTAGAGCTCACGTTGTTTCACTTTTAAAAAAATTTATTCATAATTAGAGGAAAATTCCTTCACAGTGTTCTGTTGTTTTTTGCCCTACAATGTGGATCAGCTTTGAGTATGCATATATCCCCTCCTCCTTGAGCCCCCGTTCCACGCCACCCTCCACTGCATACCTCTAGCTCATCACAGAGCAGCAGCCTGAGCTCCCTGCGCTATACAGGATCTTCTCATCAGCCTTCTGCTCTACATAGAGCAAAGCATATATGCCAACATTCCACTCTCTGTTCATTCCACCCTCTCCTTTCTCTGCTGTGTTCACAAGTCTGTGTTACTAGTCTGAATTTCTATTCCTCCCACACAAATACATTCAATGGTACCATTCCATATATATGTGTTAACATGTGATACTTGTTCTTCTTTTTGTGTCTTACTTCACTCTGTATAGCAGACTCTAGTATTGTCCATGTCAGTTCAAGTGACTCAGATTTGTTCCTTTTTGTGGCTGAGTAATATTCCATTGTATACATGCACCACAGGGTTTTTAATTCATTCATCTGTCAGCAGGCACCTATACAGCCTCCTTGTCCTGGCTATTGTAAACAGTGATGCCATAATCACTGGGGTACATGTGTCTTTTTCAATTATGGTCCTCTCAGGGAATATGACCAGCAGTGGGATTGCTAGGCCATATGGTAGTTTTCATCCTAGGTTTCTAAGAAATTTCCATACTGTTATTCATAGTGGCTATTTAAATTTACCTTTTAATAAAGTTTTATTGCATTAAGAACACTTAACATGAGTTGTAGCCTCAGTATTTTAAGTGTATAATACAGAATTGTTATACACAGGCATGATGTTGTAGGAAGATCTCTAGAAATGATCACCTTTCTGGGTTGAAGTTTTATACCTATTGATTAGCAACACCCTATTTTCCTTTCTTCCCAGTTCCTGGCAATGCTTCATGAATAGCGTGATTCAAGGGAAAATAGCAGAAGCCCTTATTCTACATAATGATATTCTTTGTCATTATTTTGATATGTTTAGCATTATTGCTTATTTATCATGAATAGGTATTCATAAGTCTTCATTTTTCTACCTTTTAGAGCTCACGTTGTTTCACTTTTAAAAAAATTTATTCATAATTAGAGGAAAATTCCTTCACAGTGTTCTGTTGTTTTTTGCCCTACAATGTGGATCAGCTTTGAGTATGCATATATCCCCTCCTCCTTGAGCCCCCGTTCCACGCCACCCTCCACTGCATACCTCTAGCTCATCACAGAGCAGCAGCCTGAGCTCCCTGCGCTATACAGGATCTTCTCATCAGCCTTCTGCTCTACATAGAGCAAAGCATATATGCCAACATTCCACTCTCTGTTCATTCCACCCTCTCCTTTCTCTGCTGTGTTCACAAGTCTGTGTTACTAGTCTGAATTTCTATTCCTCCCACACAAATACATTCAATGGTACCATTCCATATATATGTGTTAACATGTGATACTTGTTCTTCTTTTTCTGTCTTACTTCACTCTGTATAGCAGACTCTAGTATTGTCCATGTCAGTTCAAGTGACTCAGATTTGTTCCTTTTTGTGGCTGAGTAATATTCCATTGTATACATGCACCACAGGGTTTTTAATTCATTCATCTGTCAGCAGGCACCTATACAGCCTCCTTGTCCTGGCTATTGTAAACAGTGATGCCATAATCACTGGGGTACATGTGTCTTTTTCAATTATGGTCCTCTCAGGGAATATGACCAGCAGTGGGATTGCTAGGCCATATGGTAGTTTTCATCCTAGGTTTCTAAGAAATTTCCATACTGTTATTCATAGTGGCTATTTAAATTTACCTTTTAATAAAGTTTTATTGCATTAAGAACACTTAACATGAGTTGTAGCCTCAGTATTTTAAGTGTATAATACAGAATTGTTATACACAGGCATGATGTTGTAGGAAGATCTCTAGAAATGATCACCTTTCTGGGTTGAAGTTTTATACCTATTGATTAGCAACACCCTATTTTCCTTTCTTCCCAGTTCCTGGCAACCGCTATTCTATTCTCTGCTTCCATGTGTTTGTTTTCGATACTTCATATGAGGGGATTCATTTGTCCTTCTGTATCTGGCCTTTTTCTCTTGCCACAAGGGCTTCTTTTGCAGTAATGTTGTCTTATATTGTAGAGTTTCCTTCTTTTGAATAAGGGACAGTAATCCACTGCATGTATACACTGTGTTTTATTGATCTGTTCATCTGTTAATGGACATTTAGGTTGGTCCCATAATTTGACTATTGTGAGTACTGATGCAAAGAACTTGGAAATGCTAATATCTCTTTGAGATCCTGATTTAAATTTTTTTGGGTAAATACCCAGTTATGGAATGGTTAAATCACATGGTAGTTCTATTTTTTAAATATTTGAGTAACCTTCATAGTTTTCATTAGGTTGCATCATTTTGTCATCCCATTAACAGGACAAGGGTTCTTTTTTGTCCACAATCTCAACAACGTTGTTATTATTATTTTGATTATAGTATTCTAACACGTGTGAAGTGATATGTCATTGTGGTTTTGATTTGATTTCCCTGAAGATCAGTAGTGATATTAAACTTCTTTTCATGTACTGTGGCTATTTATATATCTTTTGTAAAGAGAAATCTATTCAATTTCCTTGCTTATTTAAAACTAAGTTTGCTAAATATATTTTGTTAGTATGCTGTAGGAGTTTCTTATATATTTTAAAAATTAACTCAATATCAAATACGTGGGGGCTTATGTTTCCTTAACATTGTAATGTGCCTTCTACTAGGTGCTTTTTGTTTTCGTTTAGCAAATACGCATATGCATAGTTTTTACATCTAATTACAACTGTATAACTAAACTGATCTTCAGGCAGTTGAGAAGTATTTACTACCTCCTAGTACTGGTGCCTATAGATGTCTGTATAGCCAAGGCAGTCAAGTTTTCCCCTGGAAGTTGTAGTACATATAATTTGCTTAAGTTTACTGTGGTTCAACAAATTATATTAATAAACTACTTATCATTTTCTTTTTTTATACCTTTTCCAGAAATGATCACCTTTCTGGGTTGAAGTTTTATACCTATTGATTAGCAACACCCTATTTTCCTTTCTTCCCAGTTCCTGGCAACCGCTATTCTATTCTCTGCTTCCATGTGTTTGTTTTCGATACTTCATATGAGGGGATTCATTTGTCCTTCTGTATCTGGCCTTTTTCTCTTGCCACAAGGGCTTCTTTTGCAGTAATGTTGTCTTATATTGTAGAGTTTCCTTCTTTTGAATAAGGGACAGTAATCCACTGCATGTATACACTGTGTTTTATTGATCTGTTCATCTGTTAATGGACATTTAGGTTGGTCCCATAATTTGACTATTGTGAGTACTGATGCAAAGAACTTGGAAATGCTAATATCTCTTTGAGATCCTGATTTAAATTTTTTTGGGTAAATACCCAGTTATGGAATGGTTAAATCACATGGTAGTTCTATTTTTTAAATATTTGAGTAACCTTCATAGTTTTCATTAGGTTGCATCATTTTGTCATCCCATTAACAGGACAAGGGTTCTTTTTTGTCCACAATCTCAACAACGTTGTTATTATTATTTTGATTATAGTATTCTAACACGTGTGAAGTGATATGTCATTGTGGTTTTGATTTGATTTCCCTGAAGATCAGTAGTGATATTAAACTTCTTTTCATGTACTGTGGCTATTTATATATCTTTTGTAAAGAGAAATCTATTCAATTTCCTTGCTTATTTAAAACTAAGTTTGCTAAATATATTTTGTTAGTATGCTGTAGGAGTTTCTTATATATTTTAAAAATTAACTCAATATCAAATACGTGGGGGCTTATGTTTCCTTAACATTGTAATGTGCCTTCTACTAGGTGCTTTTTGTTTTCGTTTAGCAAATACGCATATGCATAGTTTTTACATCTAATTACAACTGTATAACTAAACTGATCTTCAGGCAGTTGAGAAGTATTTACTACCTCCTAGTACTGGTGCCTATAGATGTCTGTATAGCCAAGGCAGTCAAGTTTTCCCCTGGAAGTTGTAGTACATATAATTTGCTTAAGTGTTACTGTGGTTCAACAAATTATATTAATAAACTACTTATGGCTTCTATGTCACTCATGTTTTATTTATTTAGGGGAAAACACTCATGGATTGAGTGGTGGAATCAATGATTCATGGAGCTTCATTCCTTGGGTGTACTAAGAATCTCTGAAAACACTAAATGTCATTTTAAAACAAAAGGCCTGATAGAGTCAGCTGAATTAACTGTAATAGTGTGAAATAACAAAGATACTTGGGGCACACTAGCGGAAAAACTTCTAAGTGGATATAGTCCATACAGTGAGCCAATTTTGAAGATAATCAGAGAGAGGAATTTGGGTTTCTAGTCAGTCGCAACTCACTCATGGTCAGAGTCTGGCAGAGACCAGATGCATGTTTAAATCTGTAAAAGTAAAGCTTCACGAAGGGCCAGAGTCTGTGAAGTATGACCTAGAAAATGGCGGGATCATGTTCTGTTCAAGTCCATGTATAGAGCCATGTGAACCTGGCATGTGACAGTCAGCATTGGAAAATCAAGATGGACTTTGTGGCCACGTTTAAGCCATTTAATTGTCAAGAAGAGTTAAGAGACAAGAGGACACGGTGTATGGAGAGTTTAGAGAAACTGTAGGTAGGGGTGAAGATGTGTACAGTAGTAAACCCTAGTCTCTACCATCAGTAGAAACAAGGGAGGCTGGTAGGTGAAATATAACGGATAGTACATTTTTACATACCATATGCTTGGGGAGCTAGGGAATGGGGGAAGCCTCATTTTTGACTATGGAGGAGCAGCATCACTGTCAAAGAATTCCTCACATTTCCTAACTGGTGCATGACACGGGCAGAGGGATTATGAGACAAAAACGTCAGTGAATCATTGGCGTAAAGGGTGAGGAAGACTGTAGACAAAGAAGCTGTGTGATAAGAGCGTGAGTGTGCAGGTTATTTTTGAGATTGCAAGTATGTGATACTTGGATTGGGAAAAAGTGCATTATGTTCGTCCTGGGCTGTTCCCCTGGGTGGAGCACCTGGTCCTTAAAAAAGGAGCCTCCAGCCCAGTGCTGCTATCTGCCTGACACTCAGTCACAGGTCTTCCTTGGAGCCTCTGGTGAGTACAACTCTTAGAGGTCTTTTCTAGCACTTGGGTGGGAGGGTTTCCTCTGGGGTAGAAGTGGCTATCGTTTAACCCATTAGTGCTCTCTATGGGAAAAGAAGAAATGAGATTTTAGGATAAACTTTAATACTTGCTCTTGACGTCTTGAATGTGATCTTAAATGTGATGGGAGAAATAGAGTCAGAGGCACAGTCTGCATCTGAGAGAGAGTAAGAGAGATGAGAGGCCGTGCAACAGGGCCCCCTACAGGAGCTGCAAATGCACCCTTCTCAGTGCTCAGTCCCACCGAGTGCTGTTTGGGCCTTTGCATTTCTCCCCAGAAGCCAACAGTAAAGGCAGTTAGACCAAAAAAGATTTTTGGAGTTTAAATCTGTAAAAGTAAAGCTTCACGAAGGGCCAGAGTCTGTGAAGTATGACCTAGAAAATGGCGGGATCATGTTCTGTTCAAGTCCATGTATAGAGCCATGTGAACCTGGCATGTGACAGTCAGCATTGGAAAATCAAGATGGACTTTGTGGCCACGTTTAAGCCATTTAATTGTCAAGAAGAGTTAAGAGACAAGAGGACACGGTGTATGGAGAGTTTAGAGAAACTGTAGGTAGGGGTGAAGATGTGTACAGTAGTAAACCCTAGTCTCTACCATCAGTAGAAACAAGGGAGGCTGGTAGGTGAAATATAACGGATAGTACATTTTTACATACCATATGCTTAGGGAGCTAGGGAATGGGGGAAGCCTCATTTTTGACTATGGAGGAGCAGCATCACTGTCAAAGAATTCCTCACATTTCCTAACTGGTGCATGACACGGGCAGAGGGATTATGAGACAAAAACGTCAGTGAATCATTGGCGTAAAGGGTGAGGAAGACTGTAGACAAAGAAGCTGTGTGATAAGAGCGTGAGTGTGCAGGTTATTTTTGAGATTGCAAGCATGTGATACTTGGATTGGGAAAAAGTGCATTATGTTCGTCCTGGGCTGTTCCCCTGGGTGGAGCACCTGGTCCTTAAAAAAGGAGCCTCCAGCCCAGTGCTGCTATCTGCCTGACACTCAGTCACAGGTCTTCCTTGGAGCCTCTGGTGAGTACAACTCTTAGAGGTCTTTTCTAGCACTTGGGTGGGAGGGTTTCCTCTGGGGGTAGAAGTGGCTATCGTTTAACCCATTAGTGCTCTCTATGGGAAAAAGAAGAAATGAGATTTTAGGGATAAACTTTAATACTTGCTCTTGACGTCTTGAATGTGATCTTAAATGTGATGGGAGAAATAGAGTCAGAGGCACAGTCTGCATCTGAGAGAGAGTAAGAGAGATGAGAGGCGGTGCAACAGGGCCCCCTACAGGAGCTGCAAATGCACCCTTCTCAGTGCTCAGTCCCACCGAGTGCTGTTTGGGCCTTTGCATTTCTCCTCAGAAGCCAACAGTAAAGGCAGTTAGACCAGCCACCAGGACCTCGTGGGAGGGGATATAAGTAGAGATTTGTTTGGGGATTCGCTGTAATTTTAATATCCAAATTCTTCTTCTCAGATAATAGTTGTACTCACACAACCCCTGTGTAAGTAACTGCGTCTTTAGAAAGTGGCAGAACGAGAGATTAACCAGAAAAGACTGAAGATCTGAGGGCAAGAGCTGCTAAAAAAAGAAGGGTGAAGAAGCTACAAAAAGCCCATAAACACTGTATTAGGGATCAGTTAAGAGTCCTTGGAGATGGGGGGGTTGTTGGCCCAGCTATTTGTTCTACCAGTGGGACTCTGTGTTATGAACAAAGTTGTCTGTTTGTATTTCAGATTCCTTGAGACCCAGGAAGGATGTCTTCCCATCATCCTTCGCATTCGCAGGAGCAGCACCACCACCATCAGCAGCAGCAGCAGCAGGACCATCACCATCACCATAAGGAGGACCATCACCATCACCATGAGCACCAGTCCAAGCAGCCCTGCCACCCACCTCCAGGGCACCAGCAGAAATGCCCTCCTAAGCCACCAAGCCCACCCTCGGACAAGAAGTGTCCACCCAAGTGCAAGTAACAGCACCACGTTTCATCAGGACCATGACAACAAGGTCCAGGCTCATCCACTTCAGCCTTGGTGGTGGATTACATCTTTCTTAACCTCCCTCCTGGACTGACAGCTGACCGAGAAAAGGCTTGATTCCTGAAGCTGACACCGGGTTGTTGGAAGCAGAGCAGCGGGATCGCCTGATCTCGCTTTGCCACCTGCTTGTCTGTGATCCAGGTTGTGAGGTCTACCCTGTGAGCACGCATTGTGTCTTTTCTTTTGCTTTTCCAATAAAGCATGTTACGGTTGAGCCCACATCTCTCTCTCCTTGTTTTTCACTTCGTGGTGTTTTTTTTTTTGTTTTTTTTTTTTTTAAATATTTATTTATTTACTTATTTTGGTGCAGGTGGGGTGGGGAGGGAGGGGAGCAGGCGGGCCACTTCTATTGGTCTTTCATTTGTCCATTTTCATCCATCTTTGTTCTTTGGCCCGTGTGGGCCACCCATCGCGGTGGCGTCTGTTGTCGCAGAGCACCGGCTCTGGGCGCATGCGCTCCAGAGCTCCGGCTCGGTAATTGGACACATCAGTCCAGCCGCTCCGCGGCACGTGGGATCTTCCCAGGCCAGGGCTCGAACTGACGCCCCTTGCACTGCAAGGCGGTGTCCTTACCCACTGGACCACCAGGGAAGCCCTCACTTCGTGTTTTTAATGTCTCTTGTCAGCTACAAGCATTCTGAGTGTTCCTTTTCGCTCCCATTGGATTATAAGAGTTAGACTTTTCCATCACTGAGTTCAGTTTTGTCTGAAATAGGTCTTTTGGATTGGGTGCATCCAAGGATTCTTTCACTGGTTGTAAATTCATTTCTATGTCTTTCTTACTTGTAGGACCCTGAAACAAATTGAATTTTCTAATCTTGTTTCCTTGTAAATAGTGTATTCAACTCAGTGTATTCATAGAAATTCATTCATTCTCAAATGTTTCTCAATTATTAGCTCATTCCAGCCCATCTTGTAAGTGTTGGGGACATGACGATGATAACAGAAGCCCTTGTTCTTCAAAAATGTTGAGGGGACTTTATACATGCACACACACACACACACACACACACACACACACACACACACAGACAAATAATAGTGATGGATGAGTAAAGGTTAGAGACAATTTGGTGACAAGCTCCGCCAATTGGCTTTTTGGCAAAGACCTGAGTACATAAAAGAGTGAGGTTTGAGTGTATTTGGGGTACATTGCACCATGAGAGGAGATGGAGACTACTAAGGCAGAGGAAAGTAACCCCAGAGAGAATAGTCATCAAGGAAACACTGTCTACAAATGGGGTCAGAGAGGTTGTGAAACTGTTTTACCTCGGATTGGCACTTAAAGCCAAAACCCAGTTTGGGACTCGAACCAGCCAAAATCCTGCTTGGAAGTTGAACCCACATGTCTGGGACTCAAACCCAGCCAAAACCCACCACACCTGCTTTCAGGACCTAATGGAACTCAGATTCTTGATGTCTCTTCACAGAAAATAATTCAATGAGAGACAGAGTGATAGGTAAGAAATGGATTTATTCAGATTCAGAGAAAAGCATACTCCACAGACAGAGTGTGGGCCACTGCAGAGGCCAAGTCCAGCGGCCCTGAAAACATGATGTTCTTAGCTTTTATGGACTGGGTTACTTCATATGCTAATGAGTGGGAGGATTATTCCAACTCTTTTGGGGAATATGCAGAACTGTCATGGTGCCTCCGGATGTGTCATTTAGCTTGCTGATTGAGGATCAAGGTCTAGTCTGCCATCTTCGACCCATTTGATTCTAGTGGGTTTATGTTGTGCCCTTGCGCCATGTCATTCTTTCAAAAAATTGTGCCCTGCCCCCTTCCCTCCTGTTACAGTTGGATTCAATGGTTTAGTAAAGATTTTCAAAATTTATTCACATTTTGACAACCATATCATCCTGATGTTCAAAGTTCTCAAATTTTACATTTTTGTAATTCTCAACTATAATTTAAAGATAAATCAAAGTTGCCAAATGAATTGCATGATTACATTATAGAGTTGCACTAATCAAGACAGTATGTTATCCCATAAGAGCAGACATACAGGTCAATAGGCAGTAATAGAAAATCCAGACATAGACTCACAATATATGTGGTCAATTGAATTTCAATAAATGTGTCAAGGTAATTCAATGGGCAAAACAATAATGTCAACAAATGGTACTCAAACAGTTGGATACTGATACAGAAATAAATGAAGTTTGACCTTTACTTCATGCCATATAAATATTAACTCAAATGTATTACAGACTAAATCATAAGATCTAAGACTCTTATTTATCATTTATGTACTTTGGATACTGATTTTTAATAACAACTAACCTAGCCCATGGTAAATAAGATTTTCCTCCTGTGTTTTCCTCCATACATTGTAGAGTCTTAGATCTTATGATTTAGTCTGTAATACATTTGAGTTAATATTTATATGGCATGAAGTAAAGGTCAAACTTCATTTATTTCTGTATCAGTATCCAACTGTTTGAGTACCATTTGTTGACATTATTGTTTTGCCCATTGAATTACCTTGACACATTTATTGAAATTCAATTGACCACATATATTGTGAGTCTATGTCTGGATTTTCTATTACTGCCTATTGACCTGTATGTCTGCTCTTATGGGATAACATACTGTCTTGATTAGTGCAACTCTATAATGTAATCATGCAATTCATTTGGCAACTTTGATTTATCTTTAAATTATAGTTGAGAATTACAAAAATGTAAAATTTGAGAACTTTGAACATCAGGATGATATGGTTGTCAAAATGTGAATAAATTTTGAAAATCTTTACTAAACCATTGAATCCAACTGTAACAGGAGGGAAGGGGGCAGGGCACAATTTTTTGAAAGAATGACATGGCGCAAGGGCACAACATAAACCCACTAGAATCAAATGGGTCGAAGATGGCAGACTAGACCTTGATCCTCAATCAGCAAGCTAAATGACACATCCGGAGGCACCATGACAGTTCTGCATATTCCCCAAAAGAGTTGGAATAATCCTCCCACTCATTAGCATATGAAGTAACCCAGTCCATAAAAGCTAAGAACATCATGTTTTCAGGGCCGCTGGACTTGGCCTCTGCAGTGGCCCACACTCTGTCTGTGGAGTATGCTTTTCTCTGAATCTGAATAAATCCATTTCTTACCTATCACTCTGTCTCTCATTGAATTATTTTCTGTGAAGAGACATCAAGAATCTGAGTTCCATTAGGTCCTGAAAGCAGGTGTGGTGGGTTTTGGCTGGGTTTGAGTCCCAGACATGTGGGTTCAACTTCCAAGCAGGATTTTGGCTGGTTCGAGTCCCAAACTGGGTTTTGGCTTTAAGTGCCAATCCGAGGTAAAACAGTTTCACAACCTCTCTGACCCCATTTGTAGACAGTGTTTCCTTGATGACTATTCTCTCTGGGGTTACTTTCCTCTGCCTTAGTAGTCTCCATCTCCTCTCATGGTGCAATGTACCCCAAATACACTCAAACCTCACTCTTTTATGTACTCAGGTCTTTGCCAAAAAGCCAATTGGCGGAGCTTGTCACCAAATTGTCTCTAACCTTTACTCATCCATCACTATTATTTGTCTTGTGTGTGTGTGTGTGTGTGTGTGTGTGTGTGTGTGTGTGTGCATGTATAAAGTCCCCTCAACATTTTTGAAGAACAAGGGCTTCTGTTATCATCGTCATGTCCCCAACACTTACAAGATGGGCTGGAATGAGCTAATAATTGAGAAACATTTGAGAATGAATGAATTTCTATGAATACACTGAGTTGAATACACTATTTGCTACTTCATATATACAAGGAAACAAGATTAGAAAATTCAATTTGTTTCAGGGTCCTACAAGTAAGAAAGACATAGAAATGAATTTACAACCAGTGAAAGAATCTTGGATGCACCCAATCCAAAATTTGAGAACTTTGAACATCAGGATGATATGGTTGTCAAAATGTGAATAAATTTTGAAAATCTTTACTAAACCATTGAATCCAACTGTAACAGGAGGAAGGGGCAGGGCACAATTTTGAAAGAATGACATGGCGCGGGCACAACATAAACCCACTAGAATCAAATGGGTCGAAGATGGCAGACTAGACCTTGATCCTCAATCAGCAAGCTAAATGACACATCCGGAGGCACCATGACAGTTCTGCATATTCCCCAAAAGAGTTGGAATAATCCTCCCACTCATTAGCATATGAAGTAACCCAGTCCATAAAAGCTAAGAACATCATGTTTTCAGGGCCGCTGGACTTGGCCTCTGCAGTGGCCCACACTCTGTCTGTGGAGTATGCTTTTCTCTGAATCTGAATAAATCCATTTCTTACCTATCACTCTGTCTCTCATTGAATTATTTTCTGTGAAGAGACATCAAGAATCTGAGTTCCATTAGGTCCTGAAAGCAGGTGTGGTGGGTTTTGGCTGGGTTTGAGTCCCAGACATGTGGGTTCAACTTCCAAGCAGGATTTTGGCTGGTTCGAGTCCCAAACTGGGTTTTGGCTTTATGCCAACTGAGGCAAAACAGTTTCACAACCTCTCTGACCCCATTTGTAGACACTGTTTCCGTGATGACTATTCTCTCTGGGGTTACTTTCCTCTGCCTTAGTAGTCTCCATCTCCTCTCATGGTGCAATGTACCCCAAATACACTCAAACCTCACTCTTTTATGTACTCAGGTCTTTGCCAAAAAGCCAATTGGCGGAGCTTGTCACCAAATTGTCTCTAACCTTTACTCATCCATCACTATTATTTGTCTTGTGTGTGTGTGCGTGTGTGTGTGTGTGTGTGTGTGTGTGTGTGCATGTATAAAGTCCCCTCAACATTTTTGAAGAACAAGGGCTTCTGTTATCATCGTCATGTCCCCAACACTTACAAGATGGGCTGGAATGAGCTAATAATTGAGAAACATTTGAGAATGAATGAATTTCTATGAATACACTGAGTTGAATACACTATTTGCTACTTCATATATACAAGGAAACAAGATTAGAAAATTCAATTTGTTTCAGGGTCCTACAAGTAAGAAAGACATAGAAATGAATTTACAACCAGTGAAAGAATCCTTGGATGCACCCAATCCAAAAGACCTATTTCAGACAAAACTGAACTCAGTGATGGAAAAGTCTAACTCTTATAATCCAATGGGAGCGAAAAGGAACACTCAGAATGCTTGTAGCTGACAAGAGACATTAAAAACACGAAGTGAGGGCTTCCCTGGTGGTCCAGTGGGTAAGGACACCGCCTTGCAGTGCAAGGGGCGTCAGTTCGAGCCCTGGCCTGGGAAGATCCCACGTGCCGCGGAGCGGCTGGACTGATGTGTCCAATTACCGAGCCGGAGCTCTGGAGCGCATGCGCCCAGAGCCGGTGCTCTGCGACAACAGACGCCACCGCGATGGGTGGCCCACACGGGCCAAAGAACAAAGATGGATGAAAATGGACAAATGAAAGACCAATAGAAGTGGCCCGCCTGCTCCCCTCCCTCCCCACCCCACCTGCACCAAAATAAGTAAATAAATAAATATTTAAAAAAAAAAAAAAACACCACGAAGTGAAAAACAAGGAGAGAGAGCTATGGGCTCAACCGTAACATGCTTTATTGAAAAGCAAAAGAAAAGACACAATGCGTGCTCACAGGGTAGACCTCACAACCTGGATCACAGACAAGCAGGTGGCAAAGCGAGATCAGGCGATCCCGCTGCTCTGCTTCCAACAACCCGGTGTCAGCTTCAGGAATCAAGCCTTTTCTCGGTCAGCTGTCAGTCCAGGAGGGAGGTTAAGAAAGATGTAATCCACCACCAAGGCTGAAGTGGATGAGCCTGGACCTTGTTGTCATGGTCCTGATGAAACGTGGTGCTGTTACTTGCACTTGGGTGGACACTTCTTGTCCGAGGGTGGGCTTGGTGGCTTAGGAGGGCATTTCTGCTGGTGCCCTGGAGGTGGGTGGCAGGGCTGCTTGGACTGGTGCTCATGGTGATGGTGATGGTCCTCCTTATGGTGATGGTGATGGTCCTGCTGCTGCTGCTGATGGTGGTGGTGCTGCTCCTGCGAATGCGAAGGATGATGGGAAGACATCCTTCCTGGGTCTCAAGGAATCTGAAATACAAACAGACAACTTTGTTCATAACACAGAGTCCCACTGGTAGAACAAATAGCTGGACCAACAACCCCATCTCCAAGGAAAAAAAACAATTGTTTCAGAATGCTTGTTAAAGGAAACTTGACACCCAATCCAAAAGACCTATTTCAGACAAAACTGAACTCAGTGATGGAAAAGTCTAACTCTTATAATCCAATGGGAGCGAAAAGGAACACTCAGAATGCTTGTAGCTGACAAGAGACATTAAAAACACGAAGTGAGGGCTTCCCTGGTGGTCCAGTGGGTAAGGACACCGCCTTGCAGTGCAAGGGGCGTCAGTTCGAGCCCTGGCCTGGGAAGATCCCACGTGCCGCGGAGCGGCTGGACTGATGTGTCCAATTACCGAGCCGGAGCTCTGGAGCGCATGCGCCCAGAGCCGGTGCTCTGCGACAACAGACGCCACCGCGATGGGTGGCCCACACGGGCCAAAGAACAAAGATGGATGAAAATGGACAAATGAAAGACCAATAGAAGTGGCCCGCCTGCTCCCCTCCCTCCCCACCCCACCTGCACCAAAATAAGTAAATAAATAAATATTTAAAAAAAAAAAAAAAAAAAAAAAAAAAACACCACGAAGGGAAAAACAAGGAGAGAGAGATGTGGGCTCAACCGTAACATGCTTTATTGGAAAAGCAAAAGAAAAGACACAATGCGTGCTCACAGGGTAGACCTCACAACCTGGATCACAGACAAGCAGGTGGCAAAGCGAGATCAGGCGATCCCGCTGCTCTGCTTCCAACAACCCGGTGTCAGCTTCAGGAATCAAGCCTTTTCTCGGTCAGCTGTCAGTCCAGGAGGGAGGTTAAGAAAGATGTAATCCACCACCAAGGCTGAAGTGGATGAGCCTGGACCTTGTTGTCATGGTCCTGATGAAACGTGGTGCTGTTACTTGCACTTGGGTGGACACTTCTTGTCCGAGGGTGGGCTTGGTGGCTTAGGAGGGCATTTCTGCTGGTGCCCTGGAGGTGGGTGGCAGGGCTGCTTGGACTGGTGCTCATGGTGATGGTGATGGTCCTCCTTATGGTGATGGTGATGGTCCTGCTGCTGCTGCTGATGGTGGTGGTGCTGCTCCTGCGAATGCGAAGGATGATGGGAAGACATCCTTCCTGGGTCTCAAGGAATCTGAAATACAAACAGACAACTTTGTTCATAACACAGAGTCCCACTGGTAGAACAAATAGCTGGGCCAACAACCCCCCCATCTCCAAGGACTCTTAACTGATCCCTAATACAGTGTTTATGGGCTTTTTGTAGCTTCTTCACCCTTCTTTTTTTAGCAGCTCTTGCCCTCAGATCTTCAGTCTTTTCTGGTTAATCTCTCGTTCTGCCACTTTCTAAAGACGCAGTTTCTTACACAGGGTTGTGTGAGTACAACTATTATCTGAGAAGAAGAATTTGGATATTAAAATTACAGCGAATCCCCAAACAAATCTCTACTTATATCCCCTCCCACGAGGTCCTGGTGGCTGGTCTAACTGCCTTTACTGTTGGCTTCTGGGGAGAAATGCAAAGGCCCAAACAGCACTCGGTGGGACTGAGCACTGAGAAGGGTGCATTTGCAGCTCCTGTAGGGGGCCCTGTTGCACCGCCTCTCATCTCTCTTACTCTCTCTCAGATGCAGACTGTGCCTCTGACTCTATTTCTCCCATCACATTTAAGATCACATTCAAGACGTCAAGAGCAAGTGTTGAAGTTTACCCCTAAAATCTCATTTCTTCTTTTTCCCGTAGAGAGCACTAATGGGTTAAACGATAGCCACTTCTACCCCCAGAGGAAACCCTCCCACCCAAGTGCTAGAAAAGACCTCTAAGAGTTGTACTCACCAGAGGCTCCAAGGAAGACCTGTGACTGAGTGTCAGGCAGATAGCAGCACTGGGCTGGAGGCTCCTTTTAAGGACCAGGTGCTCCACCCAGGGAACAGCCCAGGACAGACATAATGCACTTTTTCCCAACCCAAATATCACATGCTTGCAATTTCAAAAATAACTCGCCACGCTCATGCTGGTATTACACAGCACTCTTGTCCATGGTCCTGATGAAACGTGGTGCTGTTACTTGCACTTGGGTGGACACTTCTTGTCCGAGGGTGGGCTTGGTGGCTTAGGAGGGCATTTCTGCTGGTGCCCTGGAGGTGGGTGGCAGGGCTGCTTGGACTGGTGCTCATGGTGATGGTGATGGTCCTCCTTATGGTGATGGTGATGGTCCTGCTGCTGCTGCTGATGGTGGTGGTGCTGCTCCTGCGAATGCGAAGGATGATGGGAAGACATCCTTCCTGGGTCTCAAGGAATCTGAAATACAAACAGACAACTTTGTTCATAACACAGAGTCCCACTGGTAGAACAAATAGCTGGGCCAACAACCCCATCTCCAAGGACTCTTAACTGATCCCTAATACAGTGTTTATGGGCTTTTTGTAGCTTCTTCACCCTTCTTTTTTTAGCAGCTCTTGCCCTCAGATCTTCAGTCTTTCTGGTTAATCTCTCGTTCTGCCACTTTCTAAAGACGCAGTTACTTACACAGGGGTTGTGTGAGTACAACTATTATCTGAGAAGAAGAATTTGGATATTAAAATTACAGCGAATCCCCAAACAAATCTCTACTTATATCCCCTCCCACGAGGTCCTGGTGGCTGGTCTAACTGCCTTTACTGTTGGCTTCTGGGGAGAAATGCAAAGGCCCAAACAGCACTCGGTGGGACTGAGCACTGAGAAGGGTGCATTTGCAGCTCCTGTAGGGGGCCCTGTTGCACGGCCTCTCATCTCTTACTCTCCCCAGATGCAGACTGTGCCTCTGACTCTATTTCTCCCATCACATTTAAGATCACATTCAAGACGTCAAGAGCAAGTGTTGAAGTTTACCCCTAAAATCTCATTTCTTCTTTTTCCCGTAGAGAGCACTAATGGGTTAAACGATAGCCACTTCTACCCCCAGAGGAAACCCTCCCACCCAAGTGCTAGAAAAGACCTCTAAGAGTTGTACTCACCAGAGGCTCCAAGGAAGACCTGTGACTGAGTGTCAGGCAGATAGCAGCACTGGGCTGGAGGCTCCTTTTATAAGGACCAGGTAGCTCCACCCAGGGGAACAGCCCAGGACAGACATAATGCACTTTTTCCCAACCCAAATATCACATGCTTGCAATTTCAAAAATAACTCGCCACGCTCATGCTGGTATTACACAGCACTCTTGTCCATGGCCTTCCTCACCCTTCACGGATGAAGTAGAGCTATTTACGCGAGACGGTATCATACTCCCTGTCGTGTCATGCACCTGCTAGGAAATGTGAGGAATTTTTTGACAGTAGTGCTGCACTCCCACAGTCAGAGGTGCTGCTTCCCTCACTCTCCTGCTCCGCAAACAGCTGATATGGAAAACTTACTACCTCATTCCATTTCACCTACCAGCACTCAGCTTTGTTTCCATTGATGGTACAGACTGGGCTTTACTAACCGCACAATTCTTAACTACTACTCGTTGTTTTTCAAAACTCTCTGTATAACATATCCTACTTATCTCTGGCCTTTTATTGACAATTAAATGACTTCACACGGCCACAAAGTCTACCTTGGTTTTCTAGTGCTAAGAGTCTCATGTCAGGTGTGTTTTCACATTGGTTCCATACATGGACTTGAACAAGCCAATATACCTCTCTGTTTTCTTAACCAAAAGCCCATATACTATAGCCTTTTGTGAAGCTGTAGTTTTGCTTATTTATACACATTCTGGTCTCTGCCAGGCCATAACCATGTATCACTTCTAGTCTACTAGAACCCCAAATTCCTCTCATCTCATTGTCTTCTTAATTGACTCAGTGTCTGAAGTGTGTCCATTTAAACAATTTCCCATTAGTATCTCCCAATCCTTTTGTGGTAATTTACACTGCAACAGTTAATTCAATGGACTCTAACAGACCCTTTGTTCTGAAATGACATTTAGTGTATCTTCAGGCATTCTTAGTACACCCAGGAAGTGAAGCTCCATAAATCATTGATCCTGACATTCAACCCATAGGTATTTCCCCCTAAAATGCAAAATATGCATGAGATAGAACCATTGATAGTTTATTAGTATAATTTGTTGAACCACAGCAACACTTCACCTAGTAATATACACTATGCCTTCCAGGGAAACCCTGAGTGCCTTGGCTTTGCAGACTATAGCCACTAGTACTGTGTGACATTAAATATTTTCCAATCTCCCTAGAGATCAGTTTAATTACATAGTTGTAATTAGAGATTAAAAACTATATTTGCCTCAAAATTTTGCTGTAAAAACAATAAGATCCCTAATAAAAGGCATATTACATGGTCAGTCTTAAGGAAATATGTGCTCCCATATATCTTATAAGGGGTCAATATTCAACATATGTAAGAAACTCCTACAATGTAATAGCAGAAAAATTTAACAATCTTAATTTTAAATAGTCATGGGACTTGAATATAGTTTTTCTTAAAGAAGACATAAATAACTACAGGTACATGAAAAGGAATCTAATATCACTACTGATCGATCATCAGGGATATGCAAGTCAAAATCACAATAATCTATCACTTCACATCTGCTAATATAACTATAATAAAAAAAAATGAGAAATACTAACAAACATTGGTGAAGTTGTGAAGAAAAACCCTTTTACCTGTTACTAGGATGGCAAAATAGTTCAATTATTATGAAAAATATGAAGGTTATTCAAAAAATTAAAATTAGAAAAGATTGGTATGATTTACCAATTCCATATACTGCATTTACCCAAGATAATTTAAATCAGAATTTCAAAGACATATTAACACTCCAAGTTCACTGCAGCAGTACTAGCAGTAGCCATGATGTACTAACAACCTAAATGTCAATCAAGAGATGAATGAGCACCTACAATGGATTATTATTTCTCCTTAAAAAGATGGAAATCCTGCCATATGAGACAACATGGATCAACCTAGAAGACATTACACTAAGGGAAATAACCCAGAAACAGAATACTGCAAATACTGCATGAATCCCCACAATAAAAATTTTTTAAAAGTAAACTTTTTAAAAGTAAATTTAAAGTCACTATGGAGAATGTGTGGGGATTCCTTAAAAAACTAGGACTAAAACTAACATCTGGCCCAACAATTCTACTACTGGGCATATGCCCTGAGAGGACTGTAATTTGAAAAGACATTTGTACCCCAGTGTTTATTGCAACACTATTTACAACAGTCAGAACATGCAAGCAACTTAGATATGCCTTCCAGGGAAACCCTGAGTGCCTTGGCTTTGCAGACTATAGCCACTAGTACTGTGTGACATTAAATATTTTCCAATCTCCCTAGAGATCAGTTTAATTACATAGTTGTAATTAGAGATTAAAAACTATATTTGCCTCAAAATTTTGCTGTAAAAACAATAAGATCCCTAATAAAAGGCATATTACATGGTCAGTCTTAAGGAAATATGTGCTCCCATATATCTTATAAGGGGTCAATATTCAACATATGTAAGAAACTCCTACAATGTAATAGCAGAAAAATTTAACAATCTTAATTTTAAATAGTCATGGGACTTGAATATAGTTTTTCTTAAAGAAGACATAAATAACTACAGGTACATGAAAAGGAATCTAATATCACTACTGATCGATCATCAGGGATATGCAAGTCAAAATCACAATAATCTATCACTTCACATCTGCTAATATAACTATAATAAAAAAAAATGAGAAATACTAACAAACATTGGTGAAGTTGTGAAGAAAAACCCTTTTACCTGTTACTAGGATGGCAAAATAGTTCAATTATTATGAAAAATATGAAGGTTATTCAAAAATTAAAAATTAGAAAAGATTGGTATGATTTACCAATTCCATATACTGCATTTACCCAAGATAATTTAAATCAGAATTTCAAAGACATATTAACACTCCAAGTTCACTGCAGCAGTACTAGCAGTAGCCATGATGTACTAACAACCTAAATGTCAATCAAGAGATGAATGAGCACCTACAATGGATTATTATTTCTCCTTAAAAAGATGGAAATCCTGCCATATGAGACAACATGGATCAACCTAGAAGACATTACACTAAGGGAAATAACCCAGAAACAGAATACTGCAAATACTGCATGAATCCCCACAATAAAAATTTTTTAAAAGTAAACTTTTTAAAAGTAAATTTAAAGTCACTATGGAGAATGTGTGGGGATTCCTTAAAAAACTAGGACTAAAACTAACATCTGGCCCAACAATTCTACTACTGGGCATATGCCCTGAGAGGACTGTAATTTGAAAAGACATTTGTACCCCAGTGTTTATTGCAACACTATTTACAACAGTCAGAACATGCAAGCAACTTAGATGTCCATCAGCAAAGAATAGTTAAAGAAGTGGTTGTACTTATATATGGTGGAGTATTATTCAGCCATAAAAGGAATAAGTCTGAGACAATTCAGCTGAGGTGGACAAATCTAGAGCTCTTGTACAGAATGAAGTCAGAAAGAGAAAAGTCAATATTATATAGTAACTCATATATGTGGAAACTTGGGAAAAGGTACAGATGAACCTCTTTGCAGGAGAGAAATAGAAATGCCGACCTGCAGAACGAACTTGTGAACACAGCAGGAGAAGCAGTGGGTGGGAGGAACTGAAAAAGCAGCATTGAAATATATGCATCACCACGTGAAGGGTACCTGACTGACGGGAAGTGGCTGTGTAGCACGTGGAGCTCAGCCTTTCTCTCTGTGACCATCTAGAGGGGTGGGATGGGCTGTGGGTGGATGGAAATGAGGCACAAGGTAGAGGGGAGATATGTGTACTTAAAACTGATCCACATTCTTGTATGGTAGAAACCAATAGAACATTATCCTCCTATGAATAATAATTAACAAAAGGAATGTGAGTCTGAAAAGTTAGAAAAAATGATAAGAATTATGAATAAATGCCCACAATAACTAGTGTTAAACATGCCCCAAAATGTGATTAAAATAGCAATGTTTAGAGTAAGGGCTCCCTCAAGCTCCTCTGTTGTCCACTGTCTCCTGGAGTTTGCTGAAATTCATGTCCATTGAATCAGTGATCCTATATAACCATCTGATCCTTTGCCATCCCTTTCTCCTTTTGCCTTCAATTTTTTCCAGCATGGGAGTCTTTTCTAATGAATCGGTTCTTCATAGTATTGAAGCTTAAGTTTCAGCATCATTCCTTCCAATGAAAATTCTAGGCTGATTTCCTTCAGGATTCACTGGTTTGATCTCCTTGCAGTCCAAGGGACTCTCAAGAGCCTTCTCCAGCACCACAGTTCAAAAGCATCATTTCTTTAGCGCTCAATCTTCTTTTTGCAACAACTCTCACATCTGTATATGACTACTGAAAAAACCATAACTATGACTATATAGACCTTTGTGGACAAAGTGGTATCTCTGCTCTTTAATATGCTATCCAGATTTACTAGAGCTTTCCTTCCAAGGAACAAGCATCTTTTCTTTTTGTGGCTGCAGTGATCATCCACAGTGATTTTGGAGCACAAGAAAATAAAATCTTTTACTGCTTCCATTTTTTTTCATTCTATTTACTATGAAGTGCTAAGATCAGATGCCATGATCTTAGACTTCTTTTACAATGAGTTCCAAGCCATTCTTTTATTTCATCCCCATCAAGAGACTCTTTAGTTCCTCTTCACTTTCTATCATTAGATTGGTATCATCGGCATATCTGAGGCTGTTATTTTCCCCTGGAATCTTAGTTCAGCTTGTGCTTCTTCCAGTCTGGAGCTTCTCATGATGGACTCTACATATAAGTTAAATAAGCAGGGTAACAATTTATAACTTTGTCATAATCCTTTTCCGATTTAGAATTGGTCAGCTGTTCCATGTCTGGCTGTAACTGTTGTTCTTGACCCACACACAGATTTCTGAGCAGATAGGTAAGTCAGTCTGGTACTCTATTCATATTAATCTTATTAAGAAAGTCCACATTTTTTTTTTTTTTGTGATCCACACATTCAGAGACGTTAGCATATTGAATTAAGCAGAAGAAGATATATTTCTGGAATTCTCTTGATTTATCCTTGATTCAATGAAGGTTGGCAATTTGATACCTGGTTACTGTGCCTTTTGTATACCCAGCTTGTACATCTTTAAGTTTTCGGTTCATATACTTCTGAGGTCTGACTTGAAAGATTTTGAGCATAATCTTTCTAGCATGTGAAATGAGCATAATTGTATGGTAGTTAGAACATTCTTTGGTATTGCCCTTCTTTGGGATTGGAATGCAAACTAACCTTCTCTAGTCTTGTTACCACTTCTGTATATTGCTTAGGCTGATTTCCTTCAGGATCTGGTTTGATCTCCTTGCAGTCGAAGGGACTCTCAAGAGCCTTCTCCAGCACCACAGTTCAAAAGCATCATTTCTTTAGCGCTCAATCTTCTTTTTGCAACAACTCTCACATCTGTATATGACTACTGAAAAAACCATAACTATGACTATATAGACCTTTGTGGACAAAGTGGTATCTCTGCTCTTTAATATGCTATCCAGATTTACTAGAGCTTTCCTTCCAAGGAACAAGCATCTTTTCTTTTTGTGGCTGCAGTGATCATCCACAGTGATTTTGGAGCACAAGAAAATAAAATCTTTTACTGCTTCCATTTTTTTTCATTCTATTTACTATGAAGTGCTAAGATCAGATGCCATGATCTTAGACTTCTTTTACAATGAGTTCCAAGCCATTCTTTTATTTCATCCCCATCAAGAGACTCTTTAGTTCCTCTTCACTTTCTATCATTAGATTGGTATCATCGGCATATCTGAGGCTGTTATTTTCCCCTGGAATCTTAGTTCAGCTTGTGCTTCTTCCAGTCTGGAGCTTCTCATGATGGACTCTACATATAAGTTAAATAAGCAGGGTAACAATTTATAACTTTGTCATAATCCTTTTCCGATTTAGAATTGGTCAGCTGTTCCATGTCTGGCTGTAACTGTTGTTCTTGACCCACACACAGATTTCTGAGCAGATAGGTAAGTCAGTCTGGTACTCTATTCATATTAATCTTATTAAGAAAGTCCACATTTTTTTTTTTTTTTTTTGTGATCCACACATTCAGAGACGTTAGCATATTGAATTAAGCAGAAGAAGATATATTTCTGGAATTCTCTTGATTTATCCTTGATTCAATGAAGGTTGGCAATTTGATACCTGGTTACTGTGCCTTTTGTATACCCAGCTTGTACATCTTTAAGTTTTCGGTTCATATACTTCTGAGGTCTGACTTGAAAGATTTTGAGCATAATCTTTCTAGCATGTGAAATGAGCATAATTGTATGGTAGTTAGAACATTCTTTGGTATTGCCCTTCTTTGGGATTGGAATGCAGACTAACCTTCTCTAGTCTTGTTACCACTTCTGTGTTTTCCAAATTTGCTGACATACTGAATGCAGCACTTTAACAGCATCAACCTTTAGGATTTTAAATAGCTCTGCTGGAATTCTGTCACCCCCATTAGCTTTGTTTGTAATAATGCTTCCTAAGGTCTACTTGACTTCACACTCCAGGATGTCTGGTGCTAGATGAGTGATCATACCATCATGGTTATTTATGCTATTAAGACCTTTTTTCTTTTTAAATAGGCTTTTTGTATATTCTTGCCACTTCTTAATTTGTCTTGCCACTTAATTTCTTCTGAATCTGAAGAAATCTTACCATTTCTGTTCTTTATGGTCCCCATTCTTGCATGAAATGTTCCTTTAGTAGAGAATTGGAGAAAAAATTGGAGAATTTTTTTTGAAGAAATCTCTATTGTCTATCCCATTCTATTATGTTCTTCTATTTTTTGCATTGTTCATTTAAGAAGACCTTGTCTCTCCTGAGTATTCTATGGAACTCTGCATTCAGTTGGGTATATTGTTCTCTCTCTTGCCTTTTGCTTCTATTCTTTCCTTAGCTATTTGCAAAGCCTCCTCAGATGACCTCTTTGCCTTCTTATATTTATTTTTCTTTGAGATGGTTTTGGTCACTGCTGCCGGTACAATGCTACCAATCTCCAGTCACAGTTCTTCAGGCACTCTGTCTATCAGATCTAATCCCTTGAATCTATTCATTCCCCTCCACTGATTTAGGTCATACTTGAATGGTCTAGTGGTTTTCTTTAGTTTCTTCAATTTAACCCTGACTTTTGCAATATCTTACTTTTGCATTTAATCCTGAATTTTTCATTATCTGAGCCATAGTCAGCTCTAGGTCTTGTTTTCGCTTACTGTGCAGAGCTTCTCTATTTTTACCTGCAAAGAACATAATCAATCTGATTCTGGTATTGACAATCAGGTGACATCCATGTGTAGAGTTGTGCCTTGATGATGTAAAGGATGTTTGCTATGATCAACACGTCCATTTGAGAAAATTTCATTAGCCTTTGCCCTGCTTCATTTTGTACTCCAAGGTCAAACTTGCCTGTTATTCTGGTTATCTCTCTTGCATTCCAATTCCTTATGTTGAAAAGGGATATATTTCTTTGGTGCTAGTTCTGGAAGGTGTTGTATGTCTTCATTGAATCATTCAACTTCAGATTCTCTGGATCAGTGGTTGGGGCATAGACTTGGAATATAGTGATGATGAATGGTTTTCCCTGGAAATGAACTGAGATCTTTCTGTTGTTTTTGAGGCTGCATGCAAGCACTGCCTTTTGGACTCTCTTGTTAATTATGACGTTACTCCATTTTTCCTAAGGAATTCTTGCCCTAGTAGTAGATATAATGGTCATCTGAATGAAACTCACTCTTCCCATCCATTTTAGTTCACTATTTCCTAAAAAGTTGATGTTCAATCATGCCATCTCCTGCTTGACCACTTCCAATTGACCTTGGTTCATGGACCTAACATTCCAGATTCTTATGCAGTACTGTTACTACAGCTTCAGATTACACACTTGGAATTTTAGCCCCTGCCTCAAATATTTTTGAGAAGGGAGATGGGCTGGAAATGAAGCCATCATGAAAATCCTAGTGCAGGGTCTGGAGGTCTTCCAGGTTGGGGAACAGTAGGAGGTGCAAGGAGAGGGCATGGAAGCTCCATGCCATTGGCCACACATCATGCTCTGGGCATTTCTTATGTTTGGACATTCATTTGTCTCTTTCATCATATCAGTTTATATAAAGCAGTGAATGTATGTAAACTATCTTCTTGGGTTCTGGAAATCTCCAAGTGTATACTAGCCATCTTTATTTCTTCTTTGGAGAAATGTCTGCTTAAGTCTTCCACCCACTCTAGGAAAAGAAATCTCGCCCAAGTTGAGGAGTAGCACAGGTGACAACCTGAACTTTTGGCTGGTATCTGAAGTGATGATGGGGGTCAGTTTTGCAGGACTGAACACTCAACCTATTGAATTTGAGGCTCTCTATAAATAAATAGCGGCAGAATTAGGTTGAATTGGAAATAATAGTTGTTGCCTTGATGGATGTAAAGGATGTTTGCTATGATCAACACGTCCATTTGAGAAAATTTCATTAGCCTTTGCCCTGCTTCATTTTGTACTCCAAGGTCAAACTTGCCTGTTATTCTGGTTATCTCTCTTGCATTCCAATTCCTTATGTTGAAAAGGGATATATTTCTTTGGTGCTAGTTCTGGAAGGTGTTGTATGTCTTCATTGAATCATTCAACTTCAGATTCTCTGGATCAGTGGTTGGGGCATAGACTTGGAATATAGTGATGATGAATGGTTTTCCCTGGAAATGAACTGAGATCTTTCTGTTGTTTTTGAGGCTGCATGCAAGCACTGCCTTTTGGACTCTCTTGTTAATTATGACGTTACTCCATTTTTCCTAAGGAATTCTTGCCCTAGTAGTAGATATAATGGTCATCTGAATGAAACTCACTCTTCCCATCCATTTTAGTTCACTATTTCCTAAAAAGTTGATGTTCAATCATGCCATCTCCTGCTTGACCACTTCCAATTGACCTTGGTTCATGGACCTAACATTCCAGATTCTTATGCAGTACTGTTACTACAGCTTCAGATTACACACTTGGAATTTTAGCCCCTGCCTCAAATATTTTTGAGAAGGGAGATGGGCTGGAAATGAAGCCATCATGAAAATCCTAGTGCAGGGTCTGGAGGTCTTCCAGGTTGGGGAACAGTAGGAGGTGCAAGGAGAGGGCATGGAAGCTCCATGCCATTGGCCACACATCATGCTCTGGGCATTTCTTATGTTTGGACATTCATTTGTCTCTTTCATCATATCAGTTTATATAAAGCAGTGAATGTATGTAAACTATCTTCTTGGGTTCTGGAAATCTCCAAGTGTATACTAGCCATCTTTATTTCTTCTTTGGAGAAATGTCTGCTTAAGTCTTCCACCCACTCTAGGAAAAGAAATCTCGCCCAAGTTGAGGAGTAGCACAGGTGACAACCTGAACTTTTGGCTGGTATCTGAAGTGATGATGGGGGTCAGTTTTGCAGGACTGAACACTCAACCTATTGAATTTGAGGCTCTCTATAAATAAATAGCGGCAGAATTAGGTTGAATTGTAGATATCCAATTAGTGTTCAAGAAGTGTTTGTCAGTTTTGGGAAACCCTGCATATCTCTTAGTATGAATTTGGTGCAGATTTTTTGTCTTTACACCTAAAAATTGCTCTAGACTAGGAAATATGAAAAATTGATCTAATAATGGAGTAGCGTACTAATTTACTACTCTAGCAAGAGATTTCAATTACAATTTCTAAATTTGGGTAGATAAAGAAGGAAACAAATAAGCATAAATATAAATTATCCCACCAGTCTTCCTCTCTATGTCCAACATCTGTTCTCTATGTCTTTAGATCCAT
Organism: Tragulus kanchil; assembly: GCA_022376925.1. Lineage (NCBI taxonomy): Eukaryota > Metazoa > Chordata > Mammalia > Artiodactyla > Tragulidae > Tragulus > Tragulus kanchil. The sequence goes on from JAIOJX010000032.1 coordinate 78,542,539, forward strand.
TACTGCCTGCATTCTAAATTCCATATATGTGTTCATATATGATATTTGTCTTTCCCTTTATGACATACTTCACTTTGTATAGTCGTTCTAAAGATACTGACTCAAATACATTACTTTTCACAGCTGAGTAATATTCCACTGTGCATATGTACCACAGCTTCTTTATCCGTTCATCTCTTGATGGACATCTAGGTTGCTTGCATGTCCTAGCTATTGTAAATATTGCTACAATGGAATATTGGGATACATGTGTCCTTTTCAATTATGATTTCCTCAGAGTAGTGGGATTTCTGGGTCGTATGGTAGTTTTATCCTTAGTTTTTTATGGAAATCTTCATACTGTTCTCCATAGTGACCGTGTTGATTTACATTCTCACCAAGAGTGCAAGAGATTTCCCTTTTCTCCACATCCTCTCCAGCATTTATTGCTTGTGTACTTTTTAATGATGATCATTCTGACAGGTGTGAGGTGATTTTCAATCACCTGCAGTTTCAATTTGTATTTCTCTAATAATAAGTGATGTTGAGCATCTCTCCAAGTGTATACTAACCATCTTTATTTCTTCTTTGGAGAAATGTCTGTTTAGGTCTTCCACCCACTTTTTAATTGGATTGTGGTCCCAAACTCATTCTATGAGGCCACCATTACCCTGATACCAAAACCAGACAAAGATTCCACAAAAGAGAAAATTACACACCAATATCACTGATGATCAAAGATGTAAAAATCCTCAACAAAATTATAGCAAAGAGAATCCAATAGCACATGTTAAAAAGGTCATACCTCATGATCAAGTGGGCTTTGTCTGAATGATGCAAGCATTCTTCAATATAGAAAACCAAATCATTGTGATACACATGTAACAAATTGAAAGATAAAAATCATATGATCATTTCAATGGATGCCTAAAAGCTTTTGACAAATTTCAACACCCATTAATGATAAAACTCTCTAGAAAGTGGCATAAAAGGAACATACCTCACCATAATAAAGGCCATGTACAACATACTCACAGGAAACATTATTATCAGTGATGAAAATTAAACACATTTCCTCTAAAATCATGAACAAGAGAATGGTGCCCACTCTCATCAGTAATATTCAATATAGTTTTGGAACACTGAGCCATAGCAGAGAAGAAAAAAAAAGTGTCCAAATTGGAAAGAAGTAACTCTCTCATGGTTTGTAAGATGATGTGATTCTTAGAAAACTCAAAAGATGCCATCAGAATATTACTAGCACTATGCAATGAGTATAGCAAATTTGTAGATTATCAAATTACCTCAAGAACCCTTTGAATTCCTATCGACTAACAATGAAAAATCATAAAGAGAAATTAAGGAAATATCTACAAACACTAAATACTGGAGAAGACGTGGAGAAAAGGGAAGCTGCTTGCTCCTACTATTTTGCAATGTATGGATTTCCTTTTCAAGATTTCCTCAGAGTAGTGGGATTTCTGGGTCGTATGGTAGTTTTATCCTTAGTTTTTATGGAAATCTTCATACTGTTCTCCATAGTGACGTGTTGATTTACATTCTCACCAAGAGTGCAAGAGATTTCCTTTTCTCCACATCCTCTCCAGCATTTATTGCTTGTGTACTTTTAATGATGATCATTCTGACAGGTGTGAGGTGATTTTCAATCACCTGCAGTTTCAATTTGTATTTCTCTAATAATAAGTGATGTTGAGCATCTCTCCAAGTGTATACTAACCATCTTTATTTCTTCTTTGGAGAAATGTCTGTTTAGGTCTTCCACCCACTTTTTGATTGGGTTGTGGTCCCAAACTCATTCTATGAGGCCACCATTACCCTGATACCAAAACCAGACAAAGATTCCACAAAAGAGAAAATTACACACCAATATCACTGATGATCAAAGATGTAAAAATCCTCAACAAAATTATAGCAAAGAGAATCCAATAGCACATGTTAAAAAGGTCATACCTCATGATCAAGTGGGCTTTGTCTGAATGATGCAAGCATTCTTCAATATAGAAAACCAAATCATTGTGATACACATGTAACAAATTGAAAGATAAAAATCATATGATCATTTCAATGGATGCCTAAAAGCTTTTGACAAATTTCAACACCCATTTATGATAAAAACTCTCTAGAAAGTGGCATAAAAGGAACATACCTCACCATAATAAAGGCCATGTACAACATACTCACAGGAAACATTATTATCAGTGATGAAAATTAAACACATTTCCTCTAAAATCATGAACAAGAGAATGGTGCCCACTCTCATCAGTAATATTCAATATAGTTTTGGAACACTGAGCCATAGCAGAGAAGAAAAAAAAAGTGTCCAAATTGGAAAGAAGTAACTCTCTCATGGTTTGTAAGATGATGTGATTCTTAGAAAACTCAAAAGATGCCATCAGAATATTACTAGCACTATGCAATGAGTATAGCAAATTTGTAGATTATCAAATTACCTCAAGAACCCTTTGAATTCCTATCGACTAACAATGAAAAATCATAAAGAGAAATTAAGGAAATATCTACAAACACTAAATACTGGAGAAGACGTGGAGAAAAGGGAAGCTGCTTGCATTATTGGTGGGAATGTAAACTGATGCAGCTACTATCGAGAACTGTAGGAGATTTCCTAAAAAAACTAGGAATGAAACTGTCATAGGACTCAGAAATCCCACTACTGAGCATATGCCCTGAGGAAACCACAATTGAAAAGACACATGTACCCCAACGCTCACTGCAGCAATATTGAAAATATCCAGGACATGGAACCGAGCTAGATGCCATCTACAGATTAACAGGTAAAGAAGCTGTGGTGCATATATACAATAAAATATTATTCAGACATAAAAGGGAACAAATGTGAGTCAGTTTTAGTGAGGTGGATGAACCCAGAGCCTGTTATATAGAGTGAATTAAGTCAGAAAGAGAAAAACAAATATCATATTAGCACATATATAGGGTATCTAGAAAAATGTCATTAATGAATCTATTTGCAGGGAAGCAATAGAGATGCAGAAACAAAAACAAAAAAAAGAAGTTCAGTGTAAAAAAATGTGTAGTATTTGCAGCTGTCATGCTGTGAATAGCAATGTCTATACATACATTTTTTTCCTCTCCATAGAGCTGTATGGTAGTCAATTACCACCACACTATTGACTATTGTATATCTTTAATTAACTGGACTTTAGTTCTTTCTCTCTTGTATTAGATACAGGTTCCAATTGGAAATATCATTCCTGGTATCCTTGAAAAAAGTGTCTCTGTAGAATCCTGTTGATCTGTAGGCTGCCCAGACAGACGTCACCCTAGGGCTTCCATTCTCTTAATTAGTCACAATTGTTTAAATAGTTTTTTGCCTTTTGGGTCTTTCTCTTTGTGGGTTTTAATCTTTATTTTGTAAAATCTCAAGAAGCTATCTCAGAAAAGATATGCTTCGGTTCTTGTATTTATGGAAATTATGCTATTTTGTTCATATTTGATGAATGGTTTAGCTACATGTAAAATCGTATGTTTAAAAAATATTTTCCATTGTAATTTTAAAGGCATTGCTCTTTGCTCTATGAGCATGCCTATTTCCTGATAATTTCTTCTTTGCCTCACAGTTTATTTAGTACCTCTTGTTCTCAACCCCTTGACAGTCAACTTCTTTCCTGGATAACCACTATTACTATTTCCAAGTAAAATCCGGGAAACTCTCATGTAGCTATTACATGATTTTCAGAGATTTAATTTGCTACAAATACTTGAATATCCATTATTTGAAAAAAATGAGGATCACCTGACTTTTAGTTATTTTCTCTTTGTAACAAGAGGTAATTATCCCTCTTCTTTGTCAGCAGCCTCAATAAACACACATTTCTTAAGAAAACCTAATCCTCCTTCAATTTATGAGACACAAGTGACAACCCATATAATTTATTGGTAAAAAAACAGCTTTGGAATCCATTAGTAAGCCATGAGGCAAGAAAAGAAAGTTTGAAATTGTGTTGGTTGAACTGTTCTAAGTCACATGTTCCTTAGATAATTCTCTTACTCCAGCAGCCACCACCTAGTTTCTAGGACCTCAACATGAACAGAATGTCATGAAAACACCTGATGCATCCCAAGACACCCCTGTTCCATCCAGGATCCTTGAGGATGTCTGTTTCCTAATAGTGATCTTTGTTACTCCATTGTGGAATCTCAGAGGACTAGGCAGAAACAGCTGTTCTCCTTATGGTTTTCTAAGATACAGAGAAAGAGAGCAGGAACAGGGCTCAATCTAAAGAATCTCCTACCACTTCAAATGCCCACTATGCCACTGGTTTTTTTTTTTATTTACCACATGAATTAAGATAAAGCATTCCAAACACCACCCAGCATTCTTCCTGGAAAGAGCACAAGGCATGGAATCTTTATGCAAGCAGTGGGGAGGTCTTTCTAGTAAGAAAGTGTGGACTCTGAAAGTGCCTTCAGACTGACACCTTCTAATTAGCAGTGAGGTCAGTTTTGAAGAAAGAGCAGAATAGGCCAAGGATCATAGTGAGGGTATACGTTTTTCTAAAGAATGCTGTCTAAATCACAATTTGGGACAAGTTTAACATTATTTAGTTATTGTTAGTAGTTACTCATAATTTGTACTAGTTTTTCTACCTTTTAGAGCTCTCATTTCCTTTTAAAAATTTATTTCTAATTGGAGGATAATTGCATTACATGATGTGTTGGTTTCTGCCATACAACAATGGGACTCAATTTTAAGTACACATATAACCCCTTTGCCTTGATCCTTATTTTCATCTTATGGTCCCAGATCCCATCCCTCTAGATCGTCAGAGAGCATGAGACTGAGTTCCCTGTTCTACACAGCCGCCTCCCATCAGACATTGATTCTATACATGGCAATGCATATATTTCAATGTGTTCTCCCCTTGTGTGTTCACAAGTCCATTCTCTATGTCTGCATTTCTACTCCTGCCCTGAAAATCGGTTCATCAGCATCATTTATCTGGATTTCCTATATATGCTTTAATATATGATATTTGTTTTTCTCTTTCTGACTTATTCACTCTATATAGTAGGCTTTAGATTAGTTCATCTCAGTTCAACTGACTCAGTTCTGTTCCTTTTTATGACTGAGTATTATTTCATTCTATATATGTACAACAACTTCTTTATCCCCTCATTTGTCCTTGGACATCCAGGTTGCTTCCACATCTTGGCAATTGTAAATAGTGCTGCAATGAACACTGTGGTACACAAGTATTTTAGAATTACGGTTTTCTCAGGGCATATAACCAGAGTGGAATAGCTGAGCCATATGTTAGTTTTATTACTAGGTTTTTTAAAGGAATATTCATGCTGTTCTCCGTAGTGGTTTTATAAATTTACTATTTAAAAAGCTTTTATTGTGTTAAGAACACTTAACATGAGCTGTATTCTCTTAAAAGTATTTTAAGTGTATAATGCGGTCTTATCTACCAGTTTGATGCTGTAAGCAGATCTCTCAAATGGATTCACATTGCAGGACTAAAATTTTGTACCTGTAGATTAGCATCACCTGTTTTCCTTTCCTCCCAGTTGTTGGCAACTAGCATTTTGTTCTTGACTTCCATGACTTTGACTGTTTTTAATACTTCATATATGGGGATTCATGCAGCACTTCCCTTTTGTGTCTGGTGCATTTACCTTGGCATAAAGTCTTGCAGGTTCACCCACGTTGTCTCATATGGGAGGATTTCCTTCTTGTTAAGGAGAAATAATAATTCTTGTACATTTATACTACAGTTCATTTATCCACAACATGGTTACTGTGAGTACTGCTGCAATGAACTTGAGATTGCTAATATGGCCTTGAGACCCTGATTTAGATTATTTTGGGGAAATATAAAATGTGGAATGGGTAAATCATATGTCAGTTCTATGTTTTCTATTTTAAAATTTTTTGAATAACCTTCATGTTTTTCATAATGGTTGAGCCATTTTGCCATCCCACTAACACATATAAGGGCTCTTTTTCCTTCATGACCTCATCAACATTTGTTAATATGTTTTTGTGTTTTTGACTGTAGTCCTACTAATGGATGTGAAGTGACAAGTCATCGTGTTTTTGATTTGCACATCCCTGATGAACACAGTGATATTAAACTTATTTTTATGTATCTGTGGCTATTTATATATCTTCTATAAAGACAACTCTATTCAAGCTATATGCCTATTTAAAATTAAGCTTGTTAAATTTCTTTTCTTATTATGTTGCAAGAGTTCCTTATGTATTTTGGAAATGAATATCCTTTTATCAGATATATGGGAGCTCATATATTTATGAGACTGACCATGCAATTAGCCTTGTCTTAGGCATTTTAATGTTTTTATGGCAAAATTTTGAGGCAAGTAAAATTTTTATCTCTAAGTACAACTGTGTAAGTAAACTGATCTTCAGAGAGGTTGGGAAATAGCTAGTGTCACACAGTACTGGTTTCTATAGATATCTGCATAGTCAAGGTACTCAAGTTTTTTCCTGGAAGGCATAGTTCATCATATATTAGCTAAAATGTTACTGTAGCTCAACAAATTATGCTAATAAATTACCAATGGGTTCCATGCTACCCGTATACTGTTTTTTCAGGGAAAAATATCCAAGGATTGAATGGTGGGAACAATGATTCATGGAGCTTCATTCCTTGGGTATCATAAGAATGTCTAAAAACAGGGCTTCCCTCGTGGTCCAGTGGGTAAGGACACCGCTTTGCCGTGCAAGGGGCACCGGTTCAATCCCTGGCCTGGGAAGATCCCACGTGCCATGGAATGGCACTGTGATGGGAGGCCGACATGGGCCAAAAGAACAATGACGGATGAAAATAGGTAAATGAAAGACCAGTAGAAGTGGACTGCCCACCCCACTCCCCCCCCACCCCCCCCACCAAAAAAAAAAAAGAATATCTAAAAACATACTAAATATCATTTTAAGACAAAGAGCCAGATAGAGCCAATTGAATTAACTGTTGTAGTATAAATTAGATACTTGATGGATGGCAGAGTGCTTGTGGAAAAGCTTCTAAATGGTTTCAGTTCAGACACTGAGTAAATTTTGAAGATATTGAGATGAGAAAATGAAGACTCAGTCAGACTGGAAACTGCCAGTCAACTTCTCCCCTATAAGGGCTCTTTTTCCTTCATGAACATTTATGTTTTTGTGTTTGACTGTAGTCCTACTAATGGATGTGAAGTGACAAGTCATCGTGTTTTGATTTGCACATCCCTGATGAACACAGTGATATTAAACTTATTTTTATGTATCTGTGGCTATTTATATATCTTCTATAAAGACAACTCTATTCAAGCTATATGCCTATTTAAAATTAAGCTTGTTAAATTTCTTTTCTTATTATGTTGCAAGAGTTCCTTATGTATTTTGGAAATGAATATCCTTTTATCAGATATATGGGAGCTCATATATTTATGAGACTGACCATGCAATTAGCCTTGTCTTAGGCATTTTAATGTTTTTATGGCAAAATTTTGAGGCAAGTAAAATTTTTATCTCTAAGTACAACTGTGTAAGTAAACTGATCTTCAGAGAGGTTGGGAAATAGCTAGTGTCACACAGTACTGGTTTCTATAGATATCTGCATAGTCAAGGTACTCAAGTTTTTTCCTGGAAGGCATAGTTCATCATATATTAGCTAAAATGTTACTGTAGTTCAACAAATTATGCTAATAAATTACCAATGGGTTCCATGCTACCCGTATACTGTTTTTTCAGGGAAAAATATCCAAGGATTGAATGGTGGGAACAATGATTCATGGAGCTTCATTCCTTGGGTATCATAAGAATGTCTAAAAACAGGGCTTCCCTCGTGGTCCAGTGGGTAAGGACACCGCTTTGCCGTGCAAGGGGCACCGGTTCAATCCCTGGCCTGGGAAGATCCCACGTGCCATGGAATGGCACTGTGATGGGAGGCCGACATGGGCCAAAAGAACAATGACGGATGAAAATAGATAAATGAAAGACCAATAGAAGTGGACTGCCCACTCCCCTCCCCCCCCCCCCCACCAAAAAAAAAAAAGAATATCTAAAAACATACTAAATATCATTTTAAGACAAAGAGCCAGATAGAGCCAATTGAATTAACTGTTGTAGTATAAATTAGATACTTGATGGATGGCAGAGTGCTTGTGGAAAAGCTTCTAAATGGTTTCAGTTCAGACACTGAGTAAATTTTGAAGATATTGAGATGAGAAATTTGAGTTTCTAGTAGACAAGAAGTGACTCACGGTCATGCCACAGATCAGTGTATAAATAACTTCAAAAGTAGAGTTTCACCAAGGGATCCCAGTCTATGAGTTTATGACCAAAAAAATCTGAGGGATCACGTGGTCTTGTTCAGTCCATGGATGGAGCCATGTGGAAACACCTGATGAGAGACTGTTAGCACTGGAAAATAAAGAGAGACTTTTTGGCCATGTTTAAGTCATTTAATTGTCAAGAAAAGGCCAGAGATGAGTAGGACATGTATAAGGAATGTTTAGAGAAACTGTGTGCAGTGGTTATGTGGGGTTAGTAAATCCTAGTCTCTACCATCAATGGAGGCAAAGCTGGGTGCTGACAGGTGAAATGGAATGGGATCATACATCTTCCAGACCAGATGCTTGGGGAGCTGAGGAATGGAGGAAGCGCCATCTCTGACTATGGAGGAGGAGCACCACTGTCAAAGAATTCCTCACATTTTCTAACTGGTTCATGACACTGGCACAGGGAGCATGAAACAGTCTCCAGTGAATCACTCTACTTCCTCCGTGAAGGGTGAGGAAGACCGCAGACAAAGAAGCTACATGATCTGAGCATGAGTGTAGCAAGTTATTTCTAAGATTGGAAGCACATGGTATTTGGGGTGGGAAACAAGTACCTTGTGCCAGTCCTGGGCTGTCTGCTCTGCATGGAGCTGCCTGGTCTTTATATAAAAGGAGCCTCCATTCCCATGCTGCTATCTTGGTGACACTCAGTCATAGGTCTTCTTTGGAGCCCCTGGTGAGTACAACTCTTAGAGGTCTTTTCAGTGCTTGGTTGATAGAACAATGACGGATAAATGGTAAATGAAAGACCAGTAGAAGTGGACTGCCCACCCCACTCCCTCCCCCCCCCACCAAAAAAAAAAAAGAATATCTAAAAACATACTAAATATCATTTTAAGACAAAGAGCCAGATAGAGCCAATTGAATTAACTGTTGTAGTATAAATTAGATACTTGATGGATGGCAGAGTGCTTGTGGAAAAGCTTCTAAATGGTTTCAGTTCAGACACTGAGTAAATTTTGAAGATATTGAGATGAGAAATTTGAGTTTCTAGTAGACAAGAAGTGACTCACGGTCATGCCACAGATCAGTGTATAAATAACTTCAAAAGTAGAGTTTCACCAAGGGATCCCAGTCTATGAGTTTATGACCAAAAAAATCTGAGGGATCACGTGGTCTTGTTCAGTCCATGGATGGAGCCATGTGGAAACACCTGATGAGAGACTGTTAGCACTGGAAAATAAAGAGAGACTTTTTGGCCATGTTTAAGTCATTTAATTGTCAAGAAAAGGCCAGAGATGAGTAGGACATGTATAAGGAATGTTTAGAGAAACTGTGTGCAGTGGTTATGTGGGGTTAGTAAATCCTAGTCTCTACCATCAATGGAGGCAAAGCTGGGTGCTGACAGGTGAAATGGAATGGGATCATACATCTTCCAGACCAGATGCTTGGGGAGCTGAGGAATGGAGGAAGCGCCATCTCTGACTATGGAGGAGGAGCACCACTGTCAAAGAATTCCTCACATTTTCTAACTGGTTCATGACACTGGCACAGGGAGCATGAAACAGTCTCCAGTGAATCACTCTACTTCCTCCGTGAAGGGTGAGGAAGACCGCAGACAAAGAAGCTACATGATCTGAGCATGAGTGTAGCAAGTTATTTCTAAGATTGGAAGCACATGGTATTTGGGGTGGGAAACAAGTACCTTGTGCCAGTCCTGGGCTGTCTGCTCTGCATGGAGCTGCCTGGTCTTTATATAAAAGGAGCCTCCATTCCCATGCTGCTATCTTGGTGACACTCAGTCATAGGTCTTCTTTGGAGCCCCTGGTGAGTACAACTCTTAGAGGTCTTTTCAGTGCTTGGTTGATAGGGTTTAATATGGGAGTAAAGGTGGCTTTATTTTAAACTATTAGTAATCCCTATAGGAAAAAGAAGATAAGGAGATTTTAGGGGTAAAGTGAGGTATTTGGCCTTGACGTCTTGAATGTGATCTTAAATGTGATGGGAGAAATGAAGTCAGAGGCACAGTCTGCATCTGAGGGAGAGCAAGGGAGATAAGATGCTGCGGTATAGCTCACTCTATGTTAGTTGTAAACACACTCTTCTCAGTGCTCAGTTCCACTGAGTGCAGAGTTTGTCCCTTTGCATTTCTCCTCTGAAGCCCACTTTCAGGCCAGTCAGACCATCAACCTGGACCTCATGGGAGAAATAAGTGGAGATTTGTTTTGGGATTGGCTATAACTTTAATAACCACATTCTTCTTCAGATAATGCTTGTGTTCCTACAACACCTGTGTAAGTAATCTATTCTTTAGAAAGTGGTAGAAGGAGAGACTAATCAGAAAAGACTGAAAGTCTGAGGCAGGAAGTGCTAAAAAAAAAAAAAGAGTGAAGAAGCTATGATAAACCATAAAGACCGTATTAGAGATCCATGAGTCCTTGAAGATGGGACGGTGTTGGCCGAGCTGAAAGGTCTACCAATAGGACTCTGAATTATGAACAATGTTGTCTGTTTGTATTTCAGATTCCTTGAGACCCAGGAAGAATGTCTTCCCATCATCATTCGCATTCGCAGGAGCAGCACCACCACCATCAGCAGCAGCAGCAAGACCATCACCATCACCATAAGCAGGACCATCACCATCACCATCAGCACCAGTGCAAGCAGCCCTGCCACCCACCTCCAGGGCACCAGCAGAAATGCCCTCCTAAGCCACCAAGCCCACCCTCGGACAAGAAGTGTCCACCCAAGTGCAAGTAACAGCACCATGTTTCGTCAGGACCATGACAACAAGATCCAGGCTCATCCACTGCTCTCCCTTCAGTCTTGGTGGTGGATTGCATCTTCCTTAACCTCCCTCCTGGACTGACAGCTGACCGAGAAAAGGTTTGATTCCTGAAGCTGACACCAGGTTGTTGGAAGCAGAGCAGCATCTCGCTTTGATCTCGTTTTACCATCTGCCTGTCTGTGATCTGGGTTGTGATCTCTATTTGAGCATCTATTGTGTCTATTCTTTTGCTTCTCCAATAAAGCACATTTATAAAATGAGCTCACATTTCTTTTTATGTATTTATTTTTTTAAAATCTCTGTTGTCAACCCTAGTGTTCTTCCAAGTTCTCCTTTTCACTTCTATTGGATTATTAGAGTTCGGCTTTTTCATCACTGAGTTCAGTTTTGCCTGAAATATGTCTTTTGGATTGGATACATCAAAGGATTCTTTAATTGGTTTCAAACTTATTTCTATCTCTTTCTACCTTGTAGGACCCTGAAAAAAATTGGATTCTCTCAATCTCACTTTCCTTATCTGTAGTAAAGTAGGTAAGAATGTATTCAACTCAGTGTACTCACAGAAACTAACTTATTCACAACTGTTTCCTAAGTTTTAACACATGCCAAAAGTCTTATGTGCTAGGAACATGATGATGGTGTCCAAAGTTCTTATGCATTTAAATTCTTGAGGGGATTTTATACCCCCATCCACCGACACATGCAGACTCATACAAAAAAAACAGTAGTGCATCATGGATATATGTTAGAGACTACTGCGTAGAAAAGCTGTTCAAAGTGACTTTATGGGCAAAGACCTGAGTAAAGAGAAGAGTGAGCAGTGTGCATATCTGATATACATTGTACCAATGACAGGAGATGGTGTGTGCTAAGGCAAAGCAAACTAACAGCAGAGAGAACAGTGATCAAGGAGACAGTCTACAGATGGGGTCAGACAGGTTGGATCTTGAAGATTTAACAGAAATTTTGATAATTTATTCACAGTTTGACAGCCATACTATGCTGATGGTCAAAGGTATTAAAATTTATAGCTATGTAATTCTCAACAATCAATACAATTTCTTTTAACTAAATATATATATGGTCTTTTAAAAATCTTTTCATAAAAGATTAAAAGAATGAGGAATAAATTAAAACTCTTTTGCAGGGGCTTCCCTGGTGGTCCAGTGGGTAAGGACACTGCCTTGTAGTGCAGGGGGTGCTGGTTCAATCCTTGGCCTGGGAAGATTCCACGTGCTGCGGAGCAACTGGACCGATGTATCCAACTACCTAGCCGGAGCTCTGGGGCACATGTGCCCAGAGTTGGTGCTGTGCATCAAGAGAGGCTGCTGCGATGGGAGACCCACACAGGCCAAAGAACAAAGATAAACAAATGAAAGATCAATAGAAATGGCCCCCCAAAAAATTATATTAAAAAAACACTTTTGCAAAATTTATTGTGTAGGAGGGACTATTTGAAAATTAGGTCTATTGTTTGCTGTTTTGCCACCTTTAAGGAAGTTGACTACATTAATTTCCATCACATTGTACGGAACAAAATGTGTAGAGAATTTTACTCTTGTGCTTCCAACACTAAAAAGAACTGATTTTCTTTTTAGGCAGGTTGATTTTGCAGTCTTGGAAAGGGCTCTGGCCTAATATTATTGTGGACAGATTCCCTCCCCACTTTTGTTTGAAGATACACAAGAAAAAGGAAAACAAAAAATAAGACCACTTTGTTTTGGGGAGAACATGATCAATACATTCAGAAAGTTCCAAAACATCTGCTATACAGAGTGGACAATTATAAATTGATCACTCTTTAATGGTCAGGTAACATGAAGTCAAAAAAGAAATAACATTACCTTCAAAGGACCGCATTTCCTCATTAAATTACATCCCATACCTTCTCAACTAAAATCACCAGAATCCTGACTCATAATAATCATTTGCTTTTTTTTAGCAACCAGTATGGAAATATCTCATTTTACTTTAATTGGAGGATAATTACTTTAAAATTTAGCAGTGTAATTGCTTCAACAATTTGGGCTAAGGCAAAGCAAACTAACAGCAGAGAACAGTGATCAAGGAGACAGTCTACAGATGGGGTCAGACAGGTTGGATCTTGAAGATTTAACAGAAATTTTGATAATTTATTCACAGTTTGACAGCCATACTATGCTGATGGTCAAAGGTATTAAAATTTATAGCTATGTAATTCTCAACAATCAATACAATTTCTTTTAACTAAATATATATATGGTCTTTTAAAAATCTTTTCATAAAAGATTAAAAGAATGAGGAATAAATTAAAACTCTTTTGCAGGGGCTTCCCTGGTGGTCCAGTGGGTAAGGACACTGCCTTGTAGTGCAGGGGGTGCTGGTTCAATCCTTGGCCTGGGAAGATTCCACGTGCTGCGGAGCAACTGGACCGATGTATCCAACTACCTAGCCGGAGCTCTGGGGCACATGTGCCCAGAGTTGGTGCTGTGCATCAAGAGAGGCTGCTGCGATGGGAGACCCACACAGGCCAAAGAACAAAGATAAACAAATGAAAGATCAATAGAAATGGCCCCCCAAAAAATTATATTAAAAAAACACTTTTGCAAAATTTATTGTGTAGGAGGGACTATTTGAAAATTAGGTCTATTGTTTGCTGTTTTGCCACCTTTAAGGAAGTTGACTACATTAATTTCCATCACATTGTACGGAACAAAATGTGTAGAGAATTTTACTCTTGTGCTTCCAACACTAAAAAGAACTGATTTTCTTTTTAGGCAGGTTGATTTTGCAGTCTTGGAAAGGGCTCTGGCCTAATATTATTGTGGACAGATTCCCTCCCCACTTTTGTTTGAAGATACACAAGAAAAAGGAAAACAAAAAATAAGACCACTTTGTTTTGGGGAGAACATGATCAATACATTCAGAAAGTTCCAAAACATCTGCTATACAGAGTGGACAATTATAAATTGATCACTCTTTAATGGTCAGGTAACATGAAGTCAAAAAAGAAATAACATTACCTTCAAAGGACCCGCATTTCCTCATTAAATTACATCCCATACCTTCTCAACTAAAATCACCAGAATCCTGACTCATAATAATCATTTGCTTTTTTTTTTTTAGCAACCAGTATGGAAATATCTCATTTTACTTTAATTGGAGGATAATTACTTTAAAATGTTGTGATTTGTGCCATATATCAACCTGAATTAGCCATAGGTATACATATGTCCTCTTCCTCTCAACCTCCCTCCCACCTCCTTTCCCAACCCACCCATCTAAGTTGTCACACAACACTGGCTTTGGGTTCCCTGTGTTATACAGCAAATGCTCACTGGCTTCCTACATATGGGAATGTATATATTTCAATGCTACTTCCTCATATCTTCCCACCTGTCTTTCTCTCCCACTGTGTCAGAGTCTTTTCTCCTATGCCTGCATTTGCTGCCCTGTAGATAGATATATCAGTATCTTCTTTCTAGATTCCATATATATGTGATAATATACTAAATTTGTGTCTCTCTTTCTGACTTAATCACTTTTTATTATAAGCTCTAGGTTCGTTCACCTCATTATAACAAACTTAAATGGGTTAGATTTTATAGCCGAGTAATATTCCACTGTGTGTATGTACCACAACTTCTTTATCCATTCAACACTTGATGGACATATAGGTTGCTTGCATGTCCTAGCTATTATAAATAGTGCTGCAATGAGCACTGTGATACATGTGTCTTTTTCAATTAAGATTTCCTCAAGGTAGTGGGATTCCTGGGTCATTGGTTGTTTTAGTCCTAGTTTTTTTTTTTTTTTTTTACTGAATCTCCATACTGGCTGTATCTCATAGTGACTGCATCAATTTATAATCCTACCAATAGGGAAAGAAGGTTCCCTTTTCTTCACATCCTCCCCAGCATTTACTGTTTGTATTTGTCTTAATGATGGTCATTCTGACTCATGTGAGTGATACCTCATTGTGGTTTTGATTTGCATTTCTTTAGCAATGAGCCAAGTCAAGCATCTTCTCATGGGCTCAACATTGAAGGAAACATCCAACTGCAATTTATCAAACATAAGTGACAACCCATATAATTTATTGGTAAATAAAATACCATTGGAACCTATTAGTAATTCATGAGGCAAGAAAAGCAAGTTTAAAGTTAAGCTGGTAGAGCTGATCTTAGTCACATGTTCCTTAGACAATTCTCTCACTCCAGCAGACACCACCTACTTCCAGGACTACAATATAGAAAGATGTTGTGAAAGCACCTGACCCATCTCAACACATTCCTGTTCCTTCCAGGGTCTCTGAGGTGTCTGTTTCCTGACAAGTGATCTTGGTTACTTCATTGTGGAATCTCAGAGAACTAGACAGGAACAGCTGTCCTCATTTTGGTTTTCTGAGATACTGAGAAACAGATCAGGAGCACTGCTCAACCAGAAGAAATGACTACCTCTTGAAACTCTCAGGTTATTCCATTGATCTTTTCTGTATACAACCCAATCAAGATAGAAACGTTGCAAACACTACAGAGCATTCTTTCAGAAAAGATCACAAGGCGTGAAATCTTCCCTAAGGCAGGGGGAGAACCTTTCTTACTGGTAAGAAGGTGTGGACTCTGAAAGTGCCTCAGACACCTTCTTCTTCTTCTTTTTTTTTTTTCAAACACCTTCTAATTAGCAGTGATGTCAGTTTGAAGAAAGAGTGGAATTGGGCAAGGGTCTTAGTGAGGGATCCTTACTCTAAATAATGCTATTTTAATTACATTTTGGGACACGTTTAACATTATTTAGTTATTGTTACTTTTCATAATTCTTATTAGTTTTTCTACCTTTTAGAGCTCACATTTCTTTTTTTGAGATTTGTTCTTAATTGGAAGATCATTGCTTTACAATGTTGTATTTGTTTCTGCCATGCAACAATGTGGATCAGCTTTTTTTTTTTTTGCCTCTAAGCCATTATTTGTTTTAATCTATCTTTATTCTTTAGCATTTGTGGGCCTCCCATTGCAGTGGCCTCTCTCCTTGCAGAGCACTGGCTCTGGGTGCATGGCTCCAGAGTGCTGGCTGGTAATTGGACACACCGATTCAACCACTCTGCAGCACATGGGATCTTCCCGACTAGGGATTGAACCAGTGCCCCTTGCA
Organism: Tragulus kanchil; assembly: GCA_022376925.1. Taxonomy (NCBI): domain Eukaryota; kingdom Metazoa; phylum Chordata; class Mammalia; order Artiodactyla; family Tragulidae; genus Tragulus; species Tragulus kanchil. The sequence continues at coordinate 78,558,722 of JAIOJX010000032.1, forward strand.
CTGCAAGGTGGACCCTTTACCCGCTGGGCCACTAGGGAAGCTATAAGTATGCATATATTGCCTCTGCCTTCTTGAGCCTCTCTTTCACCGCACAGCCACACATCCCATCCCTCTAGACTGTCAGACAGCAGGAGACTGAGCTCTCTGTGTTACAGAGCTGCTTCCCAACAGCCATGTATTCTATACATGGTAATGCATGTATTTCAATGCTACTTTCTAAATTCATCCCATCCTTTCCTTCTCTTGCTATGTTCATAAGTCTGTTCTCTACATCTAAATTTCTATTCTTGCTCTGCAGAGAGGTTCATCAATATCATTTTTCTGGATTCATATGTATGCATTAATATATGTCCTCATTTTGGTTTTCTGAGATACTGAGAAACAGATCAGGAGCACTGCTCAACCAGAAGAAATGACTACCTCTTGAAACTCTCAGGTTATTCCATTGATCTTTTCTGTATACAACCCAATCAAGATAGAAACGTTGCAAACACTACAGAGCATTCTTTCAGAAAAGATCACAAGGCGTGAAATCTTCCCTAAGGCAGGGGGAGAACCTTTCTTACTGGTAAGAAGGTGTGGACTCTGAAAGTGCCTCAGACACCTTCTTCTTCTTCTTTTTTTTTTTTCAAACACCTTCTAATTAGCAGTGATGTCAGTTTGAAGAAAGAGTGGAATTGGGCAAGGGTCTTAGTGAGGGATCCTTACTCTAAATAATGCTATTTTAATTACATTTTGGGACACGTTTAACATTATTTAGTTATTGTTACTTTTCATAATTCTTATTAGTTTTTCTACCTTTTAGAGCTCACATTTCTTTTTTTGAGATTTGTTCTTAATTGGAAGATCATTGCTTTACAATGTTGTATTTGTTTCTGCCATGCAACAATGTGGATCAGCTTTTTTTTTTTTTGCCTCTAAGCCATTATTTGTTTTAATCTATCTTTATTCTTTAGCATTTGTGGGCCTCCCATTGCAGTGGCTCTCTCCTTGCAGAGCACTGGCTCTGGGTGCATGGCTCCAGAGTGCTGGCTGGTAATTGGACACACCGATTCAACCACTCTGCAGCACATGGGATCTTCCCGACTAGGGATTGAACCAGTGCCCCTTGCACTGCAAGGTGGACCCTTTACCCGCTGGGCCACTAGGGAAGCTATAAGTATGCGTATATTGCCTCTGCCTTCTTGAGCCTCTCTTTCACCGCACAGCCACACATCCCATCCCTCTAGACTGTCAGACAGCAGGAGACTGAGCTCTCTGTGTTACAGAGCTGCTTCCCAACAGCCATGTATTCTATACATGGTAATGCATGTATTTCAATGCTACTTTCTAAATTCATCCCATCCTTTCCTTCTCTTGCTATGTTCATAAGTCTGTTCTCTACATCTAAATTTCTATTCTTGCTCTGCAGAGAGGTTCATCAATATCATTTTTCTGGATTCATATGTATGCATTAATATATGATACTTGTTTTTCTTTCTGAGTTACTTTACTCTGTATACCAGGCTCTAGGTTTGCCCACCTCAGTTCAACTGACTCAGATTTGTTCCTTTCTATGGCTGAGTAATATTCCACTCTCTATATGTACAACAACTTCTTTATCCATTCATTTCTTAATGGACTTCCAAGTTGCTTCCATGTCCTGGCTATTGTAAATAGTGCTGCAGTAAGCACTGTGGTACCTATGTGTTCTTGAATTACGGTCTTATCAGGGCATATGCCCAGAAGTGGAGTTGCTGGGACATATACTAGTTTTAGTCCTAGTTTTTAAAGTAATCTCCATATTGTACTCCATAGTAGCTGTATCAATTTACTTAAATAAAAAGCTTTATTGTGTTAAGAACACAACATGAGCTATATTCTCTTAACAATATTTTGAGTGATAATCAGTCTTGTTATATACAAGCTTGAGGTTTTAAGCAGGTCGCTCAAACCAGTTCACCCTATGGACTGAAATTTTATACTTTTTGATTAGCAGCACCATGTTTTCCTTTCCTCTGAGTTCTTGGCAACTACTTTTTTGTTCTTTACTTCCATAAGTTTGACTGTTTTTGATATCTCATATAAGGGATATATATGCAGCATTTTCTTTCTGTGTCTGGCTTATTTCTCTTGTCATAATGCTTCCCGGTTGATCCATGTTGTATCATATGGCAAGATTTCCTTCTTTTATGAAAAATAATACTATATTGTAGTATATTCTACAGTATATATATCCACTCATCTGTTGATGGATGGTTAGGTTATTACCACAAGTTTGGCTTCTGTGTGTACTGATGCAGTGAACTTGGAGTGCTAATAATCTTCAAGACCCTCATTTAAACTATCTTAGGGAAACACAGAGATGTGGAATGTGTGGAACATGATAGTTCTATTTTTTCTATTTTTTATTTTTGAGTAATCGTCATATTTTCATAATGGTTGAACCATTTTGCCCTCCCACTAACATCCCATCCTTTCCTTCTCTTGCTATGTTCATAAGTCTGTTCTCTACATCTAAATTTCTATTCTTGCTCTGCAGAGAGGTTCATCAATATCATTTTTCTGGATTCATATGTATGCATTAATATATGATACTTGTTTTTCTTTCTGAGTTACTTTACTCTGTATACCAGGCTCTAGGTTTGCCCACCTCAGTTCAACTGACTCAGATTTGTTCCTTTCTATGGCTGAGTAATATTCCACTCTCTATATGTACAACAACTTCTTTATCCATTCATTTCTTAATGGACTTCCAAGTTGCTTCCATGTCCTGGCTATTGTAAATAGTGCTGCAGTAAGCACTGTGGTACCTATGTGTTCTTGAATTACGGTCTTATCAGGGCATATGCCCAGAAGTGGAGTTGCTGGGACATATACTAGTTTTAGTCCTAGTTTTAAAGTAATCTCCATATTGTACTCCATAGTAGCTGTATCAATTTACTTAAATAAAAAGCTTTATTGTGTTAAGAACACAACATGAGCTATATTCTCTTAACAATATTTTGAGTGATAATCAGTCTTGTTATATACAAGCTTGAGGTTTTAAGCAGGTCGCTCAAACCAGTTCACCCTATGGACTGAAATTTTATACTTTTTGATTAGCAGCACCATGTTTTCCTTTCCTCTGAGTTCTTGGCAACTACTTTTTTGTTCTTTACTTCCATAAGTTTGACTGTTTTTGATATCTCATATAAGGGGATATATATGCAGCATTTTCTTTCTGTGTCTGGCTTATTTCTCTTGTCATAATGCTTCCCGGTTGATCCATGTTGTATCATATGGCAAGATTTCCTTCTTTTATGAAAAATAATACTATATTGTAGTATATTCTACAGTATATATATCCACTCGTCTGTTGATGGATGGTTAGGTTATTACCACAAGTTTGGCTTCTGTGTGTACTGATGCAGTGAACTTGGAGTGCTAATAATCTTCAAGACCCTCATTTAAACTATCTTAGGGAAACACAGAGATGTGGAATGTGTGGAACATGATAGTTCTATTTTTTCTATTTTTTATTTTTTGAGTAATCTTCATATTTTCATAATGGTTGAACCATTTTGCCCTCCCACTAACATGCACACAGTTTCCTTTTTTCTTCACAACCTCATCAACATTTGTTAGCATATATATATATATATGTATGTATATATATACACATTTTGGCCTCTTTATTGATTTTTTATTTATTTATTTTTCATCCATCTTTATTCTTTGGCCTGTCTGGACCTCCCATTGCAGTGGCCTCTCTCACTGCAGAGCACTGGCTCTGGGTGCATGCGCTCCAGAGTGCTGGCTCGTAATTGGACACATCGGTCTAGCTGCTCCCTGGCACTTGGTATCCTCCATGACCAGGGATCAAACAGGTGTCCCTGCATTGCAAAGCAGACTCTCTACCCTCTGGACCACCAGAGAAGCTCCTATATCTTTTGATTATAATCATTCTGATAGATGTGAAGTGATATGTCATTGTGCTTTTGATTTGTGTATCACTGATGATCAGTAGTGATAATAAATTCCTTTCCATGTACCTGTGTTATTATATGTCTTTTAAAAGAGAACTCCATGCAAGTCCCTTATCTATTTGAAATTAAGTTTGTTAATTTTGTCCTGTTATGTTATAGGAGTTTCTTACATATTTTTGGAAATTAACCTCTTATCAGATATATGGGAACTCATATTTCCATAAGACCTATCATGCACTGTGCCTTATTTTAGGCTTTTTTTTCCTGTTTTTATAGCAAAATTTGAGGCAGGTACAGTTTTTATCTGTGACTGTGCAAATATACTGATCTTCTGGGAGGCTGGGAAATGCTTAAGGTCACATAGCACTGGTGCCTGTAGTTATGTGCATAGCCAAGGCACTCAAGTTTCCCTTGGAAGCCATAGTACATATTTTTAGCTGAAGCATTATTGTGGTTCAGCAAAATATTCTAATAAGTTACTGATGGGTTCTATGTCATACATATTTTTTTATTCAGGTAAAAATAACCATGAATTATAATTTCATGATCAATAACTCATGGAGCTTCATTCTATCGGTATACTAAAAATGTCTGAAAATACACTAGATGTCATTTCAAAACAAAGGGCCTGATAGAGTTAACTGAATAAATTTTTGTAGTGTAAATTAGCAGAAGACTTTTTTTGGCACGGGGTGGGGGTACTATTGGAAAAGATTCTAAATACTTACAGTCCAGATATTGAATCAGCTTTGAAGATATTGAGATGAGAGGACTTTGAGTTCCTAATAGACCACACGTGGCTCATGGTCATGGGGTGACAGAGACCAGATAAGGGCATACATCTGCAAAAGTAGAGCTTCATGAAGGGGCCCCAGGCTATGAGCTTATGTCCTCGAAAACTGAGTGATCCTGTTGTGCTGTTCAAGTCTGTGTATGGTGCTGTCTGAAAACAGAACTTAAATGAGACTGTTAGCACTGGAAAAACAAGATAAACTTTGAGACCATGTTTAAGTCATGTAATTGTTCAAGAAAAGCCCATAGACCATAGGAGGTGATATAAGGGAGTTAAGGAAAACTGTGGGTGGGTTAAGGTGTGTGTAGTCAGTAAACCCTATTCTTTACCATTAGTGGAACCAAAGCTGGGTGTTGACAGGTGAAATGGAATGGGATAATGAATTTTCCTTACCAGATGGCTGGGGAGCTGGGGAGTGCACCATCTTTGACTGTGGATGAATGGCACCATTGTTAAGGAATTCCCCACATTTACATACTGGTGCATGACCCTGGCACAGGGAACATGAGACAAAGTATTGAGTGAATTGCTTGGCATAATCTCGGTGAAGGGTGAAGAAGACTATGAACAAGAAAGCTATGTGATATTAGCATGAGTTTGGCAAGTTATTTTTGAGATTGAAAGCACATGTTATTTGGGATGGGAAACAGGTGCATCATACCCATCCTGGGCAGTGCTCCCTTTCATGGAGCTGCCTGGTCCTCATAAAAGGAGTCTGTCATAGTGCTGCTGTCTTGGTGACACTCAGTCATAGGTCTTCTTTGGAGCCTCTGGTGAGTACAACTCTTAGAGGTCTTTTTGGCACTGGTGTGGCAGGGCTTCATCTGAGGTTGCTTTATTTTAAAAATTATTGCTCTCTATAGGAAAAAGAAGATAAGGAGATTTTAGGGGTAAGCTTCAGTACTTGGTCTCAAAGTCTTGAATGTGATCTTAAATGTGATGGGAGAAATGAAGTCAGAGGCACAGTCTGAATCTAGGGAGAGTAAGGGAGATGAAATGCTGTGCTATAGCTACAGTAGTTGCAAATACACTTTTCTCAGTGTTCAGTCCCACTGAATGCAGACTTTGGACCTTTGCATTTCTCCTCAGAAGTCAACAGTCAGATCAATTAGATCAGAAACGAGGAGCGGATGGGAGAAACAGAGGTTTGTTTCAGGACTGGACACAACTTTATTAGCCAGATTCTTTGTCTTCGGAGTATGTTTGTATCACACAACAGTTATGTAAGTAATTTTGTGTTTAGAAAGTGGTAGAATGAGAGATTAGAAAAGATTGATGATCTGAGGGCAAGAGGTAGTAAAAGAGAAGGGTAAAGAAGCTACAAAAAATTATAACTGTGTTAGGGATCAAAAGCAATCTTTGGAGATGGGAGAGTTGTTGGCTCAGCTAATTGTTCTACCAGTGGGAAGCTGTGTTATGAACAAAGTTGTCTGTATTTCAGATTCCTTGAGACCCAGGAAGAATGTCTTCCCATCATTCGCACTGCCAGGAGCACCACCACCATCAGCAGCAGCAGCAAGACCATCACCATCACCATAAGCAGGACCATCACCATCACCATCAGCATCAGACCAAGCAACCCTGCCACCCACCTCCAGGGCACCAGCAGAAGTGCCCTCCTAAGCCACCAAACCCACCCTCGGACAAGAAGTGTCCACCCAAGTGCAAGTAACAGCACCATGTTTCGTCAGGACCATGACAACAAGGTCCAGGCTCATCCACTGTTCTCCCTTCAGTCTTGGTGGTGGATTGCATCTTTCTTAACCCCCAGTCTGGACTGACAGCTGACCGAGAAAAGGCTTGATTCCTGAAGCTGACACCGGGTTGTTGGAAGCAGAGCAGCGGGATCATCACCTGATCTCTCTTTGCCATCTGCCTGTCTGTGATCCAGGTTGTGAGGTCTACCCTGTGAGCACTTAGTGTGTCTATTCTTTTGTTTAAAAAATATTGCTCTCTATAGGAAAAAGAAGATAAGGAGATTTTAGGGGTAAGCTTCAGTACTTGGTCTCAAAGTCTTGAATGTGATCTTAAATGTGATGGGAGAAATGAAGTCAGAGGCACAGTCTGAATCTAGGGAGAGTAAGGGAGATGAAATGCTGTGCTATAGCTACAGTAGTTGCAAATACACTTTTCTCAGTGTTCAGTCCCACTGAATGCAGACTTTGGACCTTTGCATTTCTCCTCAGAAGTCAACAGTCAGATCAATTAGATCAGAAACGAGGAGCGGATGGGAGAAACAGAGGTTTGTTTCAGGACTGGACACAACTTTATTAGCCAGATTCTTTGTCTTCGGAGTATGTTTGTATCACACAACAGTTATGTAAGTAATTTTGTGTTTAGAAAGTGGTAGAATGAGAGATTAGAAAAGATTGATGATCTGAGGGCAAGAGGTAGTAAAAGAGAAGGGTAAAGAAGCTACAAAAAATTATAACTGTATTAGGGATCAAAAGCAATCTTTGGAGATGGGAGAGTTGTTGGCTCAGCTAATTGTTCTACCAGTGGGAAGCTGTGTTATGAACAAAGTTGTCTGTATTTCAGATTCCTTGAGACCCAGGAAGAATGTCTTCCCATCATTCGCACTGCCAGGAGCACCACCACCATCAGCAGCAGCAGCAAGACCATCACCATCACCATAAGCAGGACCATCACCATCACCATCAGCATCAGACCAAGCAACCCTGCCACCCACCTCCAGGGCACCAGCAGAAGTGCCCTCCTAAGCCACCAAACCCACCCTCGGACAAGAAGTGTCCACCCAAGTGCAAGTAACAGCACCATGTTTCGTCAGGACCATGACAACAAGATCCAGGCTCATCCACTGTTCTCCCTTCAGTCTTGGTGGTGGATTGCATCTTTCTTAACCCCCAGTCTGGACTGACAGCTGACCGAGAAAAGGCTTGATTCCTGAAGCTGACACCGGGTTGTTGGAAGCAGAGCAGCGGGATCATCACCTGATCTCTCTTTGCCATCTGCCTGTCTGTGATCCAGGTTGTGAGGTCTACCCTGTGAGCACTTAGTGTGTCTATTCTTTTGTTTCGCCAAATAAAGCACATTTAAAAAATAAACTCATGTCTTGTTTTGCATATGTTGTTTTTTTTATTTTACTTTTTACTTATACAGAGTTTTTTGCATATGTTGTTTTTTAATCTCTTGTGTCAACTACAGCTATTTTTCTGAGTGTTCATTTTCACTCCCATTAGATTATCAGAATTAGACTTTTCCATCAAGGAGATCAGTTTTACCTGAAATATGCCTTTTGGATTGGATATATCAAAGAATTTTTTGTATTGGTTTCAAACTTATTTCTATCTCTTTCTACCTTGAAGGCCCCGAGAATAATTTAAATCCCTCAGCCACAGTTTCCCTATTTGTAAAACTTTAGGAAAGAATATATTAAAATCAGTTCACTTATAGAAATTTATTCACAACTGCTCCCTAATTTTTTTTTTGCTTCCTAATTTTTAACACATTCCTGTCATTCTCTTATGTGCTAGAGACCTGATGATGGTGACAAAAGTCCTTTTTCATGTAAATTCTTGAGGAGGTTTACACACACACACACACACACACACACACACACACACACACACACACATGAGTAAGACAAATAAGAAGGATACATGGACATATGTTGGAGACAACTGTGTCGAAATGCTGTTCCTAGTTGCTCTTTGGATAAAGACCTGAATGAAGAGAAGAGTGAGCTGTGAGTGTATCTGGGGTACACTGACCATGAGAGTCGGTGGTGAGTGCTAAGGCAAAGCAAAGTAATAGCAGGGAGATCAAAAAGACACTGTCTCCAATGGGGTCGGAGAGGATGCATCTTAAAGATGAAGCAAAGATTTTGATAAATCATTCACAGTTTGACAGTCATACTATGCTGAAGGTCAAAGATCCCCACGTGCAAGTAACAGCACCATGTTTCGTCAGGACCATGACAACAAGGTCCAGGCTCATCCACTGTTCTCCCTTCAGTCTTGGTGGTGGATTGCATCTTTCTTAACCCCCAGTCTGGACTGACAGCTGACCGAGAAAAGGCTTGATTCCTGAAGCTGACACCGGGTTGTTGGAAGCAGAGCAGCGGGATCATCACCTGATCTCTCTTTGCCATCTGCCTGTCTGTGATCCAGGTTGTGAGGTCTACCCTGTGAGCACTTAGTGTGTCTATTCTTTTGTTTCGCCAAATAAAGCACATTTAAAAAATAAACTCATGTCTTGTTTTGCATATGTTGTTTTTTTTATTTTACTTTTTACTTATACAGAGTTTTTTGCATATGTTGTTTTTTAATCTCTTGTGTCAACTACAGCTATTTTTCTGAGTGTTCATTTTCACTCCCATTAGATTATCAGAATTAGACTTTTCCATCAAGGAGATCAGTTTTACCTGAAATATGCCTTTTGGATTGGATATATCAAAGAATTTTTTGTATTGGTTTCAAACTTATTTCTATCTCTTTCTACCTTGAAGGCCCCGAGAATAATTTAAATCCCTCAGCCACAGTTTCCCTATTTGTAAAACTTTAGGAAAGAATATATTAAAATCAGTTCACTTATAGAAATTTATTCACAACTGCTCCCTAATTTTTTTTTTGCTTCCTAATTTTTAACACATTCCTGTCATTCTCTTATGTGCTAGAGACCTGATGATGGTGACAAAAGTCCTTTTTCATGTAAATTCTTGAGGAGGTTTACACACATACACACACACACACACACACACACACACACACACACACACACATGAGTAAGACAAATAAGGATACATGGACATATGTTGGAGACAACTGTGTCGAAATGCTGTTCCTAGTTGCTCTTTGGATAAAGACCTGAATGAAGAGAAGAGTGAGCTGTGAGTGTATCTGGGGTACACTGACCATGAGAGTCGGTGGTGAGTGCTAAGGCAAAGCAAAGTAATAGCAGGGAGATCAAAAAGACACTGTCTCCAATGGGGTCGGAGAGGATGCATCTTAAAGATGAAGCAAAGATTTTGATAAATCATTCACAGTTTGACAGTCATACTATGCTGAAGGTCAAAGATCCCCAGTTTTATAGCTATGCAATTCTCTATCAGATGTAATTTCTTTTAACTGAAAGTACATATGGTCTTTTAAAGATATTTACAGAATTGTTTTAAAGAACTGAGGAATAAATTGAATTCTTTTGCATATAAAATTTATTTTGTGGTAGTGGCTATATGAAATGTAGGTCCTTATTAACAGTTTTCCCACCTTTAGGGAATTTACATTAATTTTCATCACGTGGTTGTTGTGCAGTCTCTAAGTCATGTCTGACTCTTTGCAACCACATGAACTGCAGCACGCCTGACTTCCCTGTTCTTCACTGTCTCCTTGAGTTTGCTCAAACTCATGTCCATTGATTCAGTGATGCCATCCTACCATCTCAATTTCTGTTGCCCCCTTCTTTTGCCCTCAATCTTTTCCAGCATCAAGGTATTACCCAATCAGTCAGTTCTTTGCATCAGCTGGCCAACATATTGGAGCTTCAGCTTTAGCAACAGTCCTTCTAATGAGTATTCAGGCTTGATTTCCCTTAGGATTAATTGGTTTGATCTTGCAGTCCAAGAGACTCTTAGGAATCTTCTCCAGCACACGATTAGAAAGTCTCAAGACTTTGGCACTCAACCTCCTTTATGATCCAACTCTCACATCCATACATGACTATTGGAAAAGCCATACTTTTGACTATATGGACCTTTGTCACAAAGTGATGTCTCTGCTTTTTGTGTGTGTGTGTGTGTGTTTTAAACCTTTATTTTGCTTTTAACTTTTACAGAGTTTTGTTGTTTACAGATATGTATGTTCCCAGATTAGTCATATGTATATTTCCCCTTCCCACCCCTCCCAACCATCGCACAGCACCCCCAACCATCACACAGCACCCCTGAAGGATCCCCTTTTCTCACAGAGTAATGACTAAAGCTATTTTCTTCACTTATGATAGTACAGGCCCTTCCTTCAACCATTCAGTCAAAGTAATAGCAGGAGATCAAAAAGACACTGTCTCCAATGGGGTCGGAGAGGATGCATCTTAAAGATGAAGCAAAGATTTTGATAAATCATTCACAGTTTGACAGTCATACTATGCTGAAGGTCAAAGATCCCCAGTTTTATAGCTATGCAATTCTCTATCAGATGTAATTTCTTTTAACTGAAAGTACATATGGTCTTTTAAAGATATTTACAGAATTGTTTTAAAGAACTGAGGAATAAATTGAATTCTTTTGCATATAAAATTTATTTTGTGGTAGTGGCTATATGAAATGTAGGTCCTTATTAACAGTTTTCCCACCTTTAGGGAATTTACATTAATTTTCATCACGTGGTTGTTGTGCAGTCTCTAAGTCATGTCTGACTCTTTGCAACCACATGAACTGCAGCACGCCTGACTTCCCTGTTCTTCACTGTCTCCTTGAGTTTGCTCAAACTCATGTCCATTGATTCAGTGATGCCATCCTACCATCTCAATTTCTGTTGCCCCCTTCTTTTGCCCTCAATCTTTTCCAGCATCAAGGTATTACCCAATCAGTCAGTTCTTTGCATCAGCTGGCCAACATATTGGAGCTTCAGCTTTAGCAACAGTCCTTCTAATGAGTATTCAGGCTTGATTTCCCTTAGGATTAATTGGTTTGATCTTGCAGTCCAAGAGACTCTTAGGAATCTTCTCCAGCACACGATTAGAAAGTCTCAAGACTTTGGCACTCAACCTCCTTTATGATCCAACTCTCACATCCATACATGACTATTGGAAAAGCCATACTTTTGACTATATGGACCTTTGTCACAAAGTGATGTCTCTGCTTTTTGCGTGTGTGTGTGTGTGTGTGTTTTAAACCTTTATTTTGCTTTTAACTTTTACAGAGTTTTGTTGTTTACAGATATGTATGTTCCCAGATTAGTCATATGTATATTTCCCCTTCCCACCCCTCCCAACCATCGCACAGCACCCCCAACCATCACACAGCACCCCTGAAGGATCCCCTTTTCTCACAGAGTAATGACTAAAGCTATTTTCTTCACTTATGATAGTACAGGCCTTCATGCTACTTCCTTTACACCTCCCACCTTCTGTTCCTTCCCCACAATGTCCATATGTCCACTGTCCATGTCTGTCTTTCTGTCGCTTCACTGCTTGTGCCATCATCACCATCCTGCTAGATTCCATATATATGTGTTAATATACTGTATTTGTCGTTCTCTTTCTGACTGACTTCACTTTTGATGATACATTCTAGATCCAGCCAACTCATTAGGGCTGATTCTTCTGCATTTCTTTTTTACAGCTGTGTATATTCCATTGTATATATGTACCAGAGCTTCTGGATCCATTCGTTCATCGATGGACATCTAGGTTGCTTTCATGTTCTAGCTATTGTATAGAGAGATGCAATGAACATTGGGGTACAGGTGCTTCTTTCCGATTTGATTTCATCAGGGTATAAGCCTAAGAGTGGGATTGCTGGGTCATAGGGTGCTTCTATTTTTAATTTTTTAAGAAATCTCCATACTGTCTTCCATAGAGGCTGTATCAATTTACATTCTCACCAGCAATGCAAGAGTGTTCCCTTTTCTCTGCACCCTCTCCAGCATTTATTTTCTGCCAATTTGTGGATGATGGCCATTCTGATGGGTGTGAGGTGATATCTCATTGTAGTTTTGATTTGCATTTTGCTAATTATAAGTGAAGTTGAGCATCGTTTCTTGTGCTTTTGGGCCATCTGTATGTCCTCTTTGGAGAGGCGTCTGTTTAGGTCCTTTTCCCATTTTTTAATTGGGTTGTTCATTTTTCCGGTGCTGAGTTGTCTGAGTTGCTTGTAGATTTTGGAAATTAATTCTTTGTCTGTTGTTTCATTTGCTATGATATTCTCCCATTCTGTGGGCTCTCTGTTCAGCTTTTTTGTGATTTTTTTTTTACTGTACAAAAGCTTTTAAGTTTCATGAGGTCCCATATGTTCATTTGTCTTTTGAGTTCTGCTATTCTAGTAGGTGGGTCAGAGGAGATCTTGCTTTGATTGATGTCCTTGAGGGTTTTGCCTATATTCTCCTCTAAGGGTTTGATGGTTTCTGGTCTTACATTTAAGTCTTTAATCCATTTTGAGTTGATCTTTGTGTATGGTGTCAGGGAATGTTCCAACTTCATTGTTTTTTGCATGTAGCTGCCCAATTTTCCCAGCACCATTTGTTGAAGAGGCTGTCTTTGTCCCATTTTATATGTTCACCTTCTTTGTCAAAAATAAGGTACCCATAAGTGCGTAGGTTTATCTCTGGGTTGTCTATCTTGTTCCATTGGTCGATATTTCTATTTTTGTGCCAGTACCATACTGTCTTGAGGACTGTTGCTTTGTAGTAGAGTCTGAAGTTGGGGAGGCTCATCCCTCCAGCTCCATTCTTCTTCCTCAGGATTGCTTTGGCTAGTTGAGGTCTTTTGTGTTTCCATATGAACTGTGTTATTGTTTGGTCTAATTCTGTGAAGAATGTCATTGGTAGTTTGATAGGGATTGCATTGAATCTATAGATGACATTTGGTGGTACAGTCATTTTCACAATATTGATTCTTCCGGCCCAGGAACATGGAACATCTCTCCATCTGTTTAAGTCTTCTTTAATGTCTCTCATGAGTGTCTTGTAATTTTCTGTGTACAGTTCTTTTGTTTCTTTGGGTAGGTTTGTTCCTAGATATTTAATTCTTTTGGTTGCAATGGTGAAGGGGATTGCCTCTTTGATTTTGTTTTCTGATATTCATTGTTAAAAAGCTCATACATCATGATCAAGTTGGGTTCATCCCAGGCATGCAAGGGTTCTTCAATATCCACAAATCAATCAATGTGATACACCATATCAACAAATTGAGAGACAAAATCAATCCTCTTTGGAGAGGCGTCTGTTTAGGTCCTTTTCCCATTTTTTAATTGGGTTGTTCATTTTTCCGGTGCTGAGTTGTCTGAGTTGCTTGTAGATTTTGGAAATTAATTCTTTGTCTGTTGTTTCATTTGCTATGATATTCTCCCATTCTGTGGGCTCTCTGTTCAGCTTTTTTGTGATTTTTTTTTTACTGTACAAAAGCTTTTAAGTTTCATGAGGTCCCATATGTTCATTTGTCTTTTGAGTTCTGCTATTCTAGTAGGTGGGTCAGAGGAGATCTTGCTTTGATTGATGTCCTTGAGGGTTTTGCCTATATTCTCCTCTAAGGGTTTGATGGTTTCTGGTCTTACATTTAAGTCTTTAATCCATTTTGAGTTGATCTTTGTGTATGGTGTCAGGGAATGTTCCAACTTCATTGTTTTTTGCATGTAGCTGCCCAATTTTCCCAGCACCATTTGTTGAAGAGGCTGTCTTTGTCCCATTTTATATGTTCACCTTCTTTGTCAAAAATAAGGTACCCATAAGTGCGTAGGTTTATCTCTGGGTTGTCTATCTTGTTCCATTGGTCGATATTTCTATTTTTGTGCCAGTACCATACTGTCTTGAGGACTGTTGCTTTGTAGTAGAGTCTGAAGTTGGGGAGGCTCATCCCTCCAGCTCCATTCTTCTTCCTCAGGATTGCTTTGGCTAGTTGAGGTCTTTTGTGTTTCCATATGAACTGTGTTATTGTTTGGTCTAATTCTGTGAAGAATGTCATTGGTAGTTTGATAGGGATTGCATTGAATCTATAGATGACATTTGGTGGTACAGTCATTTTCACAATATTGATTCTTCCGGCCCAGGAACATGGAACATCTCTCCATCTGTTTAAGTCTTCTTTAATGTCTCTCATGAGTGTCTTGTAATTTTCTGTGTACAGTTCTTTTGTTTCTTTGGGTAGGTTTGTTCCTAGATATTTAATTCTTTTGGTTGCAATGGTGAAGGGGATTGCCTCTTTGATTTTGTTTTCTGATTTTTCATTGTTAAAAAGCTCATACATCATGATCAAGTTGGGTTCATCCCAGGCATGCAAGGGTTCTTCAATATCCACAAATCAATCAACGTGATACACCATATCAACAAATTAAGAGACAAAAATCACATGATCATCTCAATAGATGCAGAAAAAGCCTTTGACAAAGTACAGCATCCATTTATGATAAAAACTCTTCAAAAAATGGGCACAGAAGGAACCTATCTCAACATAGTGAAAGCCATATATATGAGAAGCCCACAGCGAACATTATCCTCAATGGTGAAAAACTCAAAGCATTTCCTCTAAGATCAGGAACACAACAAGGTTGTCCACTTTCACCACTCTTATTCAGCATAGTCCTGGAAGTTCTAGCAACAGCAATAAGAGAAGAGAAAGAAATCAAAGGAATCCAGATTGGAAAGGAAGAAGTCAAACTCTCTCTATTTGCAGATGACATGATATTATACACAGAAAATCCCAAAGACACTATTGCAAAACTACTAGAGTTAATCAGCGAATTCAGCAAAGTCGCAGGATACAAAATCAATATACAGAAATCACTGGCATGTCTCTGCTTTTTAATATGCTATCTAGGTGTGTAATGGCTTTTCTTCCAAAGAGGAAGCATCTTTTAATTTCATGGCTGCAGTTGTTGTCCACAGTGATTTTGGAGTTCAAGAAAATAAAGTTTGTCATTGCTTTCACTTTTTCTCCTATTTAATGTGAAGTGTTGAGACCAAATGCCATGATCTTCATTTTTTGGATGTTGAATTTTAAGCCAGCTTTTTGACTCTAGTCTTACACATTTATTAGGAGACTGTTTCATTCTTCTTCACTTTTTGCCATTAAAGTGGTATCGTCTTCATATTTGAGATGTTGAAATGTCTCCTGGCAATCTTGATTCTATCCTGTGAGTCATCAAGCCCAGAATTTTGTATAATGTACTCTGCATATAAGTTAAACAGCATGGTGATAATATATAGCCTTGATGTACTCCTTTCCCAATTTTGAACCAGTCAATTGTTCTATGTTCTGGTGCAATTGTTGCTTCTTGTCATGCATACAGGTTTC
This sequence comes from Tragulus kanchil, assembly GCA_022376925.1. Lineage (NCBI taxonomy): Eukaryota > Metazoa > Chordata > Mammalia > Artiodactyla > Tragulidae > Tragulus > Tragulus kanchil. The sequence continues at coordinate 78,574,427 of JAIOJX010000032.1, forward strand.
TCATGAGGCAGGTAAGGTGGTCTGATATTCCCATCTCTTTAACAATTTTCCATAGTTTTTTGTGATCCACACAGTCAAAGGCTTTAGCATAGTCAATAAAGCAGAAGTTGATTTTTGGGCATTCCCTTGCTTTTTCTATGATCCTGTGGATGTTGGCAATTTTATCTCTGGTTTCTCTGCCCTTTCTAAATCCAGCTCGTACATTTGGAATTTCTTAGTTCATGTATTGCTGAAGCCTAGCTTGAAGGATTTGGTCATATATTGTTAGAATGTGAAATTAGTGCAATTATATGGTGATTTGACCATTCTTTTGCATTTCTTTTGTTTGGGATTGGAATGAAAACTGACCTTTTCCAGTCCTGAGGCCAATGCTGAGTTTCCCAAATTTGCTGGCATACTGAGTGCAGCACTTTAACAGCGTCATTTTTTAGAATTTGAAATAGCTCAGCTGGAATTCCATCACCTCCACTAGCTTTGTTCATAGCAGTGCTTCTGAAGGCCCACTTGACTTTATATTTCAGATTGTCTAGCTCTAGGTGAGATAGCATACCATTGTGGTTATCTGGTTGATTAAGAACTTTTTTTGTATAGTTCTGTGTATTCTTGCCACCTCTTAATCTCTTCTACTTCTGTTAGGTCCTTGCTTTTTTGTCCATTTTTGTGCCTATCTTTGTATCAAATATTTTCTTGGTATCTCCAATTTTCTTAGAAACCTCTAGTTTTTCCCATTTCAATGTTTTTCTCTATTTCTTTGCATTGTTCACTTAGGAAGATTTTTTTTTTTATCTCTTGCTATTCTTTGAATTCTGCATTTAGTTGGGTATATGTTTTCCCTTCTCCTTTGTCTTTTGTTTCTCATCTTTTCTGAGCTATTTGTAAGACCTTCTTAGACAACCAATTTACATTCTTAAATTTCTTTTTCTTGGGGATGATTCTGGTAATCTCCTGCTGCATGATGTTATGAACCTCCATCCATAGTCTTTCAGGCACTCTGTCTCCCAGAGATAGTGCCTTGAATGTATTCATCACCTCTACTGTATCATCATAAAGGATTAGATTTAGGCTGTGCCTGAATGGCTTTGTGGTTCTCCTTACTTTCTTTAATTTGAGCCTGAATTTTGCAATAAGGAGCTGATGATCTGAGCCAAATTCAGCTCCAAGTCTTGTTTTTGCTGACTGTATAGAGCTTTTCCATTTTCAGCTGCACAAAATATAGTATGATTTCAGTATCGACCATCTTGTGATATCCATGTGTACAGTTATTTGTGTTGTTGGAAGGGGCTGTTTGCTATGAACAATTTGTTCTCTTGTCAAAATTCTGTTAGCCTTTTCCCTTCTTCATTTTGTATTCCAAGGCCAAACTTGCCTGTTACTCAGGAATCTCTTTACTTCCTATTTTTTCATTCCAGTCCCCTATGATGAAATGGATACCTTAGTTCTACAAGGTCTTGTTGGTCTTCATTGAATCATTCAGTTTCATCTTCTTCAGCATTAGTGCTCGGGCACAGACTTTGATTTCTGCGATGCTGAATGGTTTGCCTTTGAAACAAACTGATACCATTCTGTCATTTTTAAGACTGCACCCAAGTATTACATTTTGGATTCTTTTGTTGACTTGATCCATCACCTTATAGGTAACAGAATGTGCAGAGTGTGTTACTCTTGTTATGTTTCCAACAGTTAAAAAAAAAATTGATTTTCTTTTTAGGATGGTTGATTTCGTACTCTTGGAAAGGTCTCTGGCCTAATATTACTGTTGACAGATTCCTTCCCCACTTTTATCTTGAAGAACAACAAAACATAAAAGTGTTTTGTTTTTAGGAGAACATGATCAGCACATTCAGAAAGCTCATAAACGTTTGGTGCATAAAGTGGATAATTATAGGTTTATCTCTCTTTTATAGTCAAGAAGCATGAAGTCGGGAAAAATAACATTACCAACCCTTCAAAAGACCCAAGTTTTCTTATTAAATTATATCTCCTACATTCTCTACTAGAAGTAACCACAACACTGATTCCTAATAATCACTTTATTCTTTATATTTTTGATCATCAGTATAGAAATATCTCTAAAATTATAGTTGAGTTACTATTTTTTAATGTTATGTAAAAGTAATCATACTGCATATTATCTTTTTGTCTCTCTTCTTTCAATTGACAGTATGTTGCTTTAGTTTATTCACTAGTGTATTTTGTATATCATTGTATGCTATAGAATCTTTTCTTTTCTTATTTTTTTTTACATGCATTAAACTGTCAGTTTTGCTGACTGTATAGAGCTTTTCCATTTTCAGCTGCACAAAATATAGTATGATTTCAGTATCGACCATCTTGTGATATCCATGTGTACAGTTATTTGTGTTGTTGGAAGGCTGTTTGCTATGAACAATTTGTTCTCTTGTCAAAATTCTGTTAGCCTTTTCCCTTCTTCATTTTGTATTCCAAGGCCAAACTTGCCTGTTACTCAGGAATCTCTTTACTTCCTATTTTTTCATTCCAGTCCCCTATGATGAAATGGATACCTTAGTTCTACAAGGTCTTGTTGGTCTTCATTGAATCATTCAGTTTCATCTTCTTCAGCATTAGTGCTCGGGCACAGACTTTGATTTCTGCGATGCTGAATGGTTTGCCTTTGAAACAAACTGATACCATTCTGTCATTTTTAAGACTGCACCCAAGTATTACATTTTGGATTCTTTTGTTGACTTGATCCATCACCTTATAGGTAACAGAATGTGCAGAGTGTGTTACTCTTGTTATGTTTCCAACAGTTAAAAAAAAAATTGATTTTCTTTTTAGGATGGTTGATTTCGTACTCTTGGAAAGGTCTCTGGCCTAATATTACTGTTGACAGTTTCCCTTTCCCCCACTTTTATCTTGAAGAACAACAAAACATAAAAGTGTTTTGTTTTTAGGAGAACATGATCAGCACATTCAGAAAGCTCATAAACGTTTGGTGCATAAAGTGGATAATTATAGGTTTATCTCTCTTTTATAGTCAAGAAGCATGAAGTCGGGAAAAATAACATTACCAACCCTTCAAAAGACCCAAGTTTTCTTATTAAATTATATCTCCTACATTCTCTACTAGAAGTAACCACAACACTGATTCCTAATAATCACTTTATTCTTTATATTTTTGATCATCAGTATAGAAATATCTCTAAAATTATAGTTGAGTTACTATTTTTTAATGTTATGTAAAAGTAATCATACTGCATATTATCTTTTTGTCTCTCTTCTTTCAATTGACAGTATGTTGCTTTAGTTTATTCACTAGTGTATTTTGTATATCATTGTATGCTATAGAATACTTCATTTCTCTATTTGTGTACTCATGGTTAACCTTTGTTTCTTATTTAGAGATTTGGGAACAGTATGAGATTTTCTTCATGCCTTCAAGTGAACATAGCTGCACATTTTGTTGGGTATGTTCCCAGAAGTACATGCATTTCCTACTCTGGCAGATAATGCCCAACTGTTTTCTAAAGTACTTGCACCAATTCCAACCCCATTCTAGGAATGTAGTGACTTTGCTGCTTACTCTGTCTCTTTAAATTAGTTGATCATTTCCACACTTCGGAACGCTTTGCCCATGGTATACAGTGTATATAGTGGTCTTTCCCTGTATTTTGAACAAATTCTTTATTACATATTAGTGACTTTTAGGAGCTCTAAAAATTCTTTTATTGGCCATTTTGAGGCATCCTTAATTGTAAAAGTGACTGTGGTCCATTTTTCTATTGAGCTGTCTGGTTTTTTTCAAATTTTATGAGTTATTTATGTGTTTTGGATTTTTAATAATAATTAGCCTAACCCATAGTAACTAAGATTTTCTCCTATGTTCTACTCCAGAAATTATAGATTTTCAGATCTTGTGTTTTGTTTTGTGATACATTCAAATTAATTCTTATATGGTGTGAAGTGTGAAGGAAGGTCAAATTTCATTTATTTTTCTGTATCTGTATCCAGTTGTTTGAGTACCATTTGTTGACACAATTATTTTTTTGTCCATTGAATTACCTTGACACCTAGATGAAAATTAAATTGACTATATACGTTGTGAGTCTATTTTTTCATTTTCTATTATTGTCTATTGATCTCTATGTCTATTCTTATGGGATATTCTTAGTGCAGTTCTGTAATAAAATCCTACAATTCATTCATCAACTTTGATTTTCTTTATCAAAATTATTCACCTGTTCCAAGTACTGTTTATTCCTACCTACATTTTGTAACCAGCTTGTCAATTTTCTTGTGTGTACATATTTGTTTATTTTTCTGCATTGCTGTTTTTTAGTCGCTAAGTTGTTTCTGACACTTTTGACCCCATGGACTGAAGCACACAAGGCTTACCCATCCGTCACTAGAAGGATGTTTGCTCATTCATGTCTATGGAGTTACTGACTCTATCCTACTACCTTATCCTCTGCTGCCACCTTCTCCTCTTGACTCAGTCTTTCCCACCATCAGGGTCTTCTCCAGTGAGTCAGTTCTTCCAGTTAGGTGGCCAAAGTTTTGGAGCTTCAACTTTAGCAACAGTCTAATAAAAATTCAGGGTTATGGGCCCAGCACGCTCCCTCTGCGCCACTCTGCTGGCCGGTTCAGGGTTGATTTCCTTTAGAATTTATTCATTTGGACTCCTTACAGTCCAAGGGACTCTCAAGAGTCTTCTCAATGACCACAATTCAGAAGGATTAATTCTTTGGTGCTCAACCTTCTTTATGGCTCAACTCTCACGTCTTTACATGAGTACTGGAAAAAACCTTAACTTTTACTATGCAAAACTTTGTTGGCAAAGTGAAGTCTCTGGTTTTTAATACATTGTCTAGGCTTGCCCAGGTTTTTTTTTTTTTTTTTTTTACATTCATTTTTTACATTATTGAAGCAACTTGCTTTGGCATTCTTTTCAAAAAGTATTTGTTTGTTTATTTGGCTGTATCATGTCGTAGATGTGGCATGCAGGATGTCTTATTGCGGTGTGCAAGCTTTTTGTTGCGGTACTTAGACTTCTCTATTTGAGGCACAAAGGCTCAGTAGTAGAGGTGTGCTGACTTGATTGCTCTGAGGCATATGGAGTTTTAGTTCCTTGACCAAGGATCAAACCTGGTTCTTTGCATTTCAAGGACATTTCTTAATCACTGGACCATCCTTTGCATTGCAAAGCAGATTCTGAATCAATGGACCATCAAGAAAGTCCCCTAAGTTACTTGTATTTTATTAAGTATAAAAGTCATGCATAGGGCTTCCCTGGTGGTCCAGTGGGTAAAGAGTCTGTCTTGCAGTGCAAGGGGCATTGGTTCGATCCCTGGCCTGGAAAGATCCCATATCCACAGAGCGACTGGACTGGTGTGCCCAATTATGAGCCAGAGCGCATGTACTGAGAGCTGCTGCTCTGCAACGAGAGAGGCCACTGCAATGGGAGGCTCATACAGGCCAAAGAATAAAGATGGATGAAAATAAATAAATTAAAAAAGCCAAAATTAAAAAAAAAGGCCTCATACATACAAAATCAATTAGCAAGCCCAATGCAATGTTCTGCATCGTTCAATTCAGTTCATTTCAGTTGCTCAGTCTTGGCTGACTCTGTGACTCCATGGAATGGGGCACATCAGGCTTCCCTGTCCTTCACCATCTCCTACAGCTTGCTCAAACTCATGTCTATTGAGTCAGTGGTGCCATCCCACCACCTTGTCCTTTGTTGTCCCCTTCTCCTTTTGCTTTCTATTTTTCCCAGCATCAGGGTCTTTTCCAACGAGTTGTCTCTTCGCATCAGGTGGTGAAGAGACATCTTCATTGCTGCCCTGTATGTAGATAGGTTCCTCAACACCATCTTTCTAGATTTCATATATATACACATTAATATATGACATTTGTCTTTCTCTTTCTGCCTTATTTCATTATGTATAATATTCTCAAGGTTCATCTGTATCAATAGAACCAATGCATTGCTTTTTATACCTGAGTAATATTCCACTGTGTATATGTATCACAACTTTTTTATCCATTCATCTATGGATGGACATCTAGGTTGCTTCCATGTCCTAATTATTTTAAATAGTGCTTCAATGAACATTGGAGTATAAGTTTCTTTTTCAATTATGGTTTTCTCAGGGTATATGCCCAGTAGTGGGATTTCTGAGTCATACAATAGTTTTATTTCTAGGTTTTTTATTTTTAATGGAATCTCCATATGGTTCTCCATAGTGGCGATATCAATTTACATTCCCACCAACAGTGGAAGAGGGCTTGTTTTCTCCACACCTCTCCAGTATTTACTTTTTTAGACTTTTGGATGACTATCATTCTGTCCAGTGTGAGGTGATATCTCATTGCAGTTTTGATTTGCTTTTCTTATTGAGTGATTTTGAGCATATTTTCGGATGTTTATTAGTTACTTGTATGTCTTCTTTGGAGAAACATCTGTTTAGGGTTCCTGCGCACTTTTTGTTTGGTTTGTTCCCCCAAACTCATTCTATGAGACTGCCATTACCTGATACCAAAACCAGACAAAGATACTATACACATACACACAATTACATGACAATATCACTGATGGAAATAGATGCAACAAAATTCTAGCAAACAGAATCTGAAAACACATTGAAAAGATTATACAGTATGATCAAGTGGGTTTTATTGCAGGATACAAGGATTCTTCAATATAGGAAATTAATCAATTTTAAACATATACTAACAAATTAAAGGATAAAAATTATATGATCATATCAATAGATGCAGAGAAAGATTTTGAAAAATTCAATATCCATTTACGACTAAAACTCACCATAAAGTAGGTATAGAAGAGAATAGATTTTGAAAAACATCTCAATGAATCATAGACAAACTGCACCTAAAATCCCAGCATCAGGGTCTTTTCCAACGAGTTGTCTCTTCGCATCAGGTGGTGAAGAGACATCTTCATTGCTGCCCTGTATGTAGATAGGTTCCTCAACACCATCTTTCTAGATTTCATATATATACACATTAATATATGACATTTGTCTTTCTCTTTCTGCCTTATTTCATTATGTATAATATTCTCAAGGTTCATCTGTATCAATAGAACCAATGCATTGCTTTTTATACCTGAGTAATATTCCACTGTGTATATGTATCACAACTTTTTTATCCATTCATCTATGGATGGACATCTAGGTTGCTTCCATGTCCTAATTATTTTAAATAGTGCTTCAATGAACATTGGAGTATAAGTTTCTTTTTCAATTATGGTTTTCTCAGGGTATATGCCCAGTAGTGGGATTTCTGAGTCATACAATAGTTTTATTTCTAGGTTTTTTATTTTTAATGGAATCTCCATATGGTTCTCCATAGTGGCGATATCAATTTACATTCCCACCAACAGTGGAAGAGGGCTTGTTTTCTCCACACCTCTCCAGTATTTACTTTTTTAGACTTTTGGATGACTATCATTCTGTCCAGTGTGAGGTGATATCTCATTGCAGTTTTGATTTGCTTTTCTTATTGAGTGATTTTGAGCATATTTTCGGATGTTTATTAGTTACTTGTATGTCTTCTTTGGAGAAACATCTGTTTAGGGTTCCTGCGCACTTTTTGTTTGGTTTGTTCCCCCAAACTCATTCTATGAGACTGCCATTACCTGATACCAAAACCAGACAAAGATACTATACACATACACACAATTACATGACAATATCACTGATGGAAATAGATGCAACAAAATTCTAGCAAACAGAATCTGAAAACACATTGAAAAGATTATACAGTATGATCAAGTGGGTTTTATTGCAGGATACAAGGATTCTTCAATATAGGAAATTAATCAATTTTAAACATATACTAACAAATTAAAGGATAAAAATTATATGATCATATCAATAGATGCAGAGAAAGATTTTGAAAAATTCAATATCCATTTACGACTAAAAACTCACCATAAAGTAGGTATAGAAGGAATGTACCTCAATAGAATAAAGGCTATAAATGAACAACCCATGGAAACTATTCTCAATGGTGAAAAATTGAAAGCATCTGCTCTAAAATCAAGAACAAGACAAAGGTGCGCACTCTCAGCATTATTATTCAGCAGAGTTTTGGAAAACTAGCCACAGCAATCAGAGAATAAAAAGAAGAAGAACCTGACATTGAAAAGAAATAGTTAAACTATCACTGTTTGCAGATTACATCATGCCTTATATATGTGTTTGTGTGTTCAGTTGCCAAAATGCGTCCCATTATTTATGGTCACACTGACTGCAGCATACCAGGCTTCCTTGTCCCTCACTATCTCCCAGAGTTTGCTCAAATTCATGTCTATTCAGTCAGTGACATTATCTAACCATCTTGTCCTCTGTCCCCCTCTTCTCTTTTGCCTTCACACTTTCCCAGAATTAGAGTGCTTTCCATTGAGTCAGCTATTCTCACCAGGTGACCGAAGTATTGTAGCTTCATCTTCAGCATCAGTTCTTCCAATGAATATTCAGGGTTGATTTCCTTTAGGATTGGCTGGTTTGATCTCCCTGCAGTTCAAGGGACTCTCAATTGTCTTCTGCAACACACAGTTCAAAAGCATCAATTCTTTGGCACTCAGCCTTCTTTATGGTTCAACTCTCACATTCATACCTGACCACTCGAAAGATCATAGCTTTGACTTTGTTGACAAAGTGAGGTCTTTGGTTTTTAATAAGTTGTCTAGGTTTGTCATAGCATTCCTTCCAAGGAGAAAGAGTATCATTTCATGAATGCAATCACTGTCCATATTGATTTTGGAGCCCAAGAAAATAAAATCTGTCACTGGTTCCACTTTTTTCTCCTTTTATTTACCATGAAGTGATGGGGCAAGATTCCATGATCTCTGCTTTTTGAATATTGAGTTTCAGCCAGCTTTTTTCCTCCCCTCTTTTACCTTCATCAGGATACAAGGATTCTTCAATATAGGAAATTAATCAATTTTAAACATATACTAACAAATTAAAGGATAAAAATTAAAAGATCATATCAATAGATGCAGAGAAAGATTTTGAAAAATTCAATATCCATTTACGACTAAAAACTCACCATAAAGTAGGTATAGAAGGAATGTACCTCAATAGAATAAAGGCTATAAATGAACAACCCATGGAAACTATTCTCAATGGTGAAAAATTGAAAGCATCTGCTCTAAAATCAAGAACAAGACAAAGGTGCGCACTCTCAGCATTATTATTCAGCAGAGTTTTGGAAAACTAGCCACAGCAATCAGAGAATAAAAAGAAGAAGAACCTGACATTGAAAAGAAATAGTTAAACTATCACTGTTTGCAGATTACATCATGCCTTATATATGTGTTTGTGTGTTCAGTTGCCAAAATGCGTCCCATTATTTATGGTCACACTGACTGCAGCATACCAGGCTTCCTTGTCCCTCACTATCTCCCAGAGTTTGCTCAAATTCATGTCTATTCAGTCAGTGACATTATCTAACCATCTTGTCCTCTGTCCCCCTCTTCTCTTTTGCCTTCACACTTTCCCAGAATTAGAGTGCTTTCCATTGAGTCAGCTATTCTCACCAGGTGACCGAAGTATTGTAGCTTCATCTTCAGCATCAGTTCTTCCAATGAATATTCAGGGTTGATTTCCTTTAGGATTGGCTGGTTTGATCTCCCTGCAGTTCAAGGGACTCTCAATTGTCTTCTGCAACACACAGTTCAAAAGCATCAATTCTTTGGCACTCAGCCTTCTTTATGGTTCAACTCTCACATTCATACCTGACCACTCGAAAGATCATAGCTTTGACTTTGTTGACAAAGTGAGGTCTTTGGTTTTTAATAAGTTGTCTAGGTTTGTCATAGCATTCCTTCCAAGGAGAAAGAGTATCATTTCATGAATGCAATCACTGTCCATATTGATTTTGGAGCCCAAGAAAATAAAATCTGTCACTGGTTCCACTTTTTTCTCCTTTTATTTACCATGAAGTGATGGGGCAAGATTCCATGATCTCTGCTTTTTGAATATTGAGTTTCAGCCAGCTTTTTTCCTCCCCTCTTTTACCCTCATCAAGAGGCTTTTAAGTCTCTCTTCACATCTGCCATTAGAGTGGTATCATCTACATATCTGAGGTGGTTAATATTTTTCCTGGTAAGTCTTGATTCCAGCTTGTGATTGTTCCAATCTGGTATTTCCCCTGATGTACTCTTCATACAAGTTAAATAAGCAGGATGACAATATAATACCTTTTATATAATACCTTTTAATACTCGTCAATTATGAACAAGTCAGTTGTTCCATGTAAGATACTAACTGTTGCTTCCTGATCTGCATGCAGGTTTCTCATTGGGTAGGTAAGGTGCCCACCTGTGTGTTCCCATCACAGTTTGTTGTGATACACACAAAGACTTTAGCATACGGAATGAAGCAAAAGTAGATGTTTTTCTGGAATTCCTTTGTTTTCTCTATGATTAAACAAATGTTGCCAGTTTGATCTTTGGTTCCTCTGCCTGGATTTACCCAGCTTGTACATCCAGAAGTTCTTGATTCATGTATTGCTGAAACCCAGCTTGAAGGATTGACTGACCTTACCTTACTAGCATGTGAACACAATTGGACAGTAGTTTGAATATTATTTGGCACTTTACTTCTTAATGCAACCAGAATAGTACTAATGTTAATCAGTGAATATAGTAAAGTTGCAAGAAAATTTTTAAAATCTTTTTATAACAAAAAGAAAATCAGAAATAAAATTTTAGGAAACAATCGAAGTTCATAGGCTGTGATCTTTTCAAGTTGTCTTCTGCAACACACAGTTCAAAAGCATCAATTCTTTGGCACTCAGCCTTCTTTATGGTTCAACTCTCACATTCATACCTGACCACTCGAAAGATCATAGCTTTGACTTTGTTGACAAAGTGAGGTCTTTGGTTTTTAATAAGTTGTCTAGGTTTGTCATAGCATTCCTTCCAAGGAGAAAGAGTATCATTTCATGAATGCAATCACTGTCCATATTGATTTTGGAGCCCAAGAAAATAAAATCTGTCACTGGTTCCACTTTTTTCTCCTTTTATTTACCATGAAGTGATGGGGCAAGATTCCATGATCTCTGCTTTTTGAATATTGAGTTTCAGCCAGCTTTTTTCCTCCCCTCTTTTACCCTCATCAAGAGGCTTTTAAGTCTCTCTTCACATCTGCCATTAGAGTGGTATCATCTACATATCTGAGGTGGTTAATATTTTTCCTGGTAAGTCTTGATTCCAGCTTGTGATTGTTCCAATCTGGTATTTCCCCTGATGTACTCTTCATACAAGTTAAATAAGCAGGATGACAATATAATACCTTTTATATAATACCTTTTAATACTCGTCAATTATGAACAAGTCAGTTGTTCCATGTAAGATACTAACTGTTGCTTCCTGATCTGCATGCAGGTTTCTCATTGGGTAGGTAAGGTGCCCACCTGTGTGTTCCCATCACAGTTTGTTGTGATACACACAAAGACTTTAGCATACGGAATGAAGCAAAAGTAGATGTTTTTCTGGAATTCCTTTGTTTTCTCTATGATTAAACAAATGTTGCCAGTTTGATCTTTGGTTCCTCTGCCTGGATTTACCCAGCTTGTACATCCAGAAGTTCTTGATTCATGTATTGCTGAAACCCAGCTTGAAGGATTGACTGACCTTACCTTACTAGCATGTGAACACAATTGGACAGTAGTTTGAATATTATTTGGCACTTTACTTCTTAATGCAACCAGAATAGTACTAATGTTAATCAGTGAATATAGTAAAGTTGCAAGATATAAAATCTTTTATACACAGAAATCTTTTGCATTCCTATAAACAAACAAAGAAAAATCAGAAATAAAATTTTAGGAAACAATCCCATTCATCATTTCAACTTAAGAATAAACTTACCTAAAGAGACAAAAGACCTGCATACAGAAAAATATAAGCCATTGGATGAAAGAAATTAAAGAGGTCACAAATAGATGAGAGACATACCGTGTTCTTGGACTGGAAGAATCAATACTGTGAAAAGGACTACACTAACCAAACTAATCTATAGATTTAACGTAATCCATACCAAACTACCAATGGCATTTTTCACAGAACTGGAAAAAATAATTTCACAATTTGTATGGAAACACAAAAGACACTAAATAGTCTAGGCAATCTTGAGAAAGAAAAGTGGAAATGGAGGAACCAACCTTCCTCACTTCAGACTTTACTATAAGGCTACTGCCCCTCTCTCTGCCTGATTGTAAAGTGCCTTTGCTCAGAATTCTGTCCATAGATGGCAGGGAGAGAGAAGTTAACACATTCCCTGCCTGAGGCTTGCCATTCTAAGATGTTTGCAAGATGAATGGCATTTTTGTTTTGCTTCCTCACCTCCTCGCATCTCTGATCTATAAAATAACCTGGCATCCAAATCCCACTAAGATGGTTTATTTCTAGGCATTAACCTCCACCTTTGAAGTCAGCTGCTTTCTGAATAAAGTTGTTTTCCTTGCCTCAATGAACCTCGTCTGTCAGATTCATTGGCCTGTCTTGAGGCAAGCAGAATGAGCTTGAACTCAGTAGCATAACCACTATTACTAGTTTCCAAGTAAAATCTAGCAAATGATCATATAGATATCATATGATTTTCAGAGATTTAATTTGCTACAAATGCTTCTGTTATTCATTATTTGAAAAAAATGAGTAATTATCCCTTTTTCTAAGTCAGTAACCTCATTAAACACTCTTTTCTTAAGAAAACCTGATGTTTCTTCAATAGATCAAACGTAAGTGACAACCCATATAATTTATTGGTAAAAAAAAAATACCCTTGGAATCCATTAGTAAACCATGAGGCAAGAAAAACAAGTTTGAAATTATGTTGGTAGAACAGTCCTAAGTCACATATTCCTTAGATAATTCTTTTACTCCAGCAGACACCACCTAGTTTCTAGGACAACAACATGAAAACAATGTTGTAAAAGTACCTGACCCATCCCAAGACATTCCTGTTCCTTCTGGGAATCCTGAAGAATGTCTGTTTCCTAATAGTGATCTTTGTTATTCCATTGTGGAATCTCAGAGGACTAGGCAGGAACAGCTGTCCTTATTGTGGTTCTCTGAGATGCTGAGAAAGAGATGGCTCAATCTAAACATCTTTAGAAGAATCAATACTGTGAAAAGGACTACACTAACCCAACTAATCTATAGATTTAACGTAACCCAAAATCTTTTGAACTGGAAAAAATAATTTCACAATTTGTATGGAAACACAAAAGACACTAAATAGTCTAGGCAATCTTGAGAAAGAAAAGTGGAAATGGAGGAACCAACCTTCCTCACTTCAGACTTTACTATAAGGCTACTGCCCCTCTCTCTGCCTGATTGTAAAGTGCCTTTGCTCAGAATTCTGTCCATAGATGGCAGGGAGAGAGAAGTTAACACATTCCCTGCCTGAGGCTTGCCATTCTAAGATGTTTGCAAGATGAATGGCATTTTTGTTTTGCTTCCTCACCTCCTCGCATCTCTGATCTATAAAATAACCTGGCATCCAAATCCCACTAAGATGGTTTATTTCTAGGCATTAACCTCCACCTTTGAAGTCAGCTGCTTTCTGAATAAAGTTGTTTTCCTTGCCTCAATGAACCTCGTCTGTCAGATTCATTGGCCTGTCTTGAGGCAAGCAGAATGAGCTTGAACTCAGTAGCATAACCACTATTACTAGTTTCCAAGTAAAATCTAGCAAATGATCATATAGATATCATATGATTTTCAGAGATTTAATTTGCTACAAATGCTTCTGTTATTCATTATTTGAAAAAAATGAGTAATTATCCCTTTTTCTAAGTCAGTAACCTCATTAAACACTCTTTTCTTAAGAAAACCTGATGTTTCTTCAATAGATCAAACGTAAGTGACAACCCATATAATTTATTGGTAAAAAAAAAATACCCTTGGAATCCATTAGTAAACCATGAGGCAAGAAAAACAAGTTTGAAATTATGTTGGTAGAACAGTCCTAAGTCACATATTCCTTAGATAATTCTTTTACTCCAGCAGACACCACCTAGTTTCTAGGACAACAACATGAAAACAATGTTGTAAAAGTACCTGACCCATCCCAAGACATTCCTGTTCCTTCTGGGAATCCTGAAGAATGTCTGTTTCCTAATAGTGATCTTTGTTATTCCATTGTGGAATCTCAGAGGACTAGGCAGGAACAGCTGTCCTTATTTTGGTTCTCTGAGATGCTGAGAAAGAGATCAAGAACAGGGCTCAATCTAAACAGGTTCCTACCTCTTTCCCCTCCCTAGTTATACCACTGATTTTTTTCTGTACCACACCATCTCAAGAGAGAAACACTGCAGGTGCCATATAGGATTCTTTCAGGAAAAGGCACAAGGCTTGAAATCTTCACGATCTTCAATGAGGGGACCTTTCTTTCTAGTAGGAAGGTGTGGACTCCAAAAGTGCCTTCAGACTGACACTTTCTAATTAACACTGAAGGCAGCTTGAAGACAGAGGGGAGCAGGGCAAGGGTTTTAGTGAAGGAATTCTTACTCTACGTAATGCTCTTCTTTGTCACATTTGGGGGGCATGTTTGACATTGTTGAGTAGTTATTGTGAGTAGTCATTTATAATTATTAATTTTTCTACCTTCTTGAGCTCACATCTTTTTCATTAATTTATTTTTAATTGGAAGATAGTTGCTTTACAATGTCCTGTTGATTTCTACTGCACAGCAATGTGGATCAGCTTACATCAGCGTATGTAAGTACGCATACATTTCCTTTGCTTTGAGTCTCCCTCCCACCTCACTCCTCCAGCCCACCCTTCTAGACCATCACAGAGCACCACCAAGTTGAGCTCATGGTACTATACAGCAACTTCCGATCAGCCATGTTTTCTACACATGGCAATGCGTGTATTTCTATGCTACTCTCTCAATTTGTCCCACCCTTTCCTTCTCCTACTGTATTTACAAATCTGTTTTCTACATTTCTATTCTTGCCATGCAAATAGGTTCATCAGTGCCATTTTTCTAGATTCCATATATATGCGTCATTATATGATGTTTGTTTTACTCTTTTTGACATACTTCACTATATATAACAGGCTATAAGTTTGTCCAACTCAGTTCAACAGACTCAGATTTTTCTTTATATTCTTGAGTTAGTTCCTCAGTTGTGTCTGACTCTTTGCAACCCTATAGATTGTAGCCCAATGGGCTCCTGTGTCAATGGAATTCTCTTGGCAAGAATACTGAAGTGATTTGCCATTGCCTTCTCCTAGGTATCTTCCCTACCCAGGCATTTAACCCAGGTCTCCTGTATTAAAGGCAAATTCAATAACATTTGTGTCACTAAGGAAGCCCTTTCCTTTATGTGGGTGATTGATATTCCATTGTATATATGTACCATGACTTCTTTATCCATTCATCTAGGTTGCTTCCATGTCCTGCTATTGTTAGTTGTGCTGCAATGAATTGAGATACATGTGTCTTTTTGAATTATGGTTTTCTCAAGATACATTCCCAGTAGTGAAATTGCAAGGCCATATGGTAACTTTATTCTTAGTTTCTAAAGGAATTTCCATACTGTTCTCCATAGTGCCTATATCAATTCACCTTTAAAAAAGCTTTATTTTGGGCTTCCCTGGTGGTCCAGTGGGTAAGGACACCGCCTTGCAGTGCAAGGGGCGCCGGTTTGATCCCTGGCCTGGGAAGATCCCATGTGCCGCGGAGCGGCTGGACCGATGTGTCCAATTACTGAGCTGGAGCTCTGGAGCGCATGTGCCCAGAGCCGATGCTCTGCAACAGAAGAGGCCACGGCGATGGGAGGCCCACACAGGCCAAAGAACAAAGATGGATGAAAATAGACAAATGAAAGACCAACAGAAGTAGCCCGCCTGCTCCCCTCCCTCCCCAGTCCACCTCCTTCCAAAATAAATAAATAAATAAATCTTAAAAAAAAAAGCTTTATTTTACATGTAGCTATCCAGTTTTCCCAGCACCACTTATTGAAGAGGCTGTCTTTGCCCCATTGTATCTTCTTGCCTTCTTTGTCGAAAATAAGTTACCCACAAGCATGTGGGTTTATCTCTGGGCTTTTTTTTTGTTGTTGTTAATTCTTTATTTTAAGATTTTACAGAGTTTTGTTGTTCACCAACATGTATGTTCCCAGATCACTCATATGCATATCCCTGGACCCTCCCCCCACTCAGTTCCCCGCTCCCACCCCTCCAGACCATCGCCCCAAGTGATTGTAGGTACTCCTATTCCCTTAGCACAATGACAATAGCTATCTTTTCCACACATGACAGTATAGGTTTCCATGTTACTGTCTCCATGCCTCCCCCTCCCTATTTCTTCCCCACAATGTCCCTATGTCTATGCTCTGTCTGTTTTTCCATGAGTTCACTGTGTGTGTTATCAAGACTGTCCTGCTAGATTCCATATATGTGTGTTAGTATGCTGTATTTGTCTTTCTCTTTTTGACTTACTTCACTTTTTATGATAGGTTCTAGCTCCAGCCACCTCATTAGGACTGAGTCTTCTGCATTTCTTTTAACAGCTGAGTAGTAGTCCATTGTATATATGTACCAGAGCGTCTGGATCCATTCATTTGTTGATGGATATCTAGGTTGCTTCCATGTTCTGGCTATTGTATAGAGAGCTGCAATGAACACTGGGGTACAGGTGCTTCTTTCAGTTTTGATTTCATCAGGATATAGGCCTAATAGTGGGATTGCTGGGTCACAGGGTGCTTCTATTTTTAGTTTTTTAAGGAATCTCCATACCGTCTTCCATAGAGGTTGTATCAGTTTACACTCCCACCAGCAATGCAAGAGGGTTCCCTTTTCTCCGCACCCTCTCCAGCATTTATTGTCTGTCGATTTGTTGATGATGGCCATTCTGACAGATGTGAGGTGGTATCTCATTGTGGTTTTAATTTGCATTTCTCTAATGATAAGCGAGGTTGAGCATCGTTTCATGTGCTTTTGGGCCATCTGTATGTCCTCTTTGGAGAGGCATCTCTTTAGATCTTTTTCCCATTTTTTGATTGGGTTGTTCGTTTTTCCTGTGCTGAGTTGTCTGAGTTGCTTGTAGATTTTGGAGATTAATTCTTTGTCTGTTGTTTCATTTGCTATGATTTTCTCCCACTCTGTGGGCTGTCTGTTCAGCTTTTTTGTAATTTCTTTTGCTGTACAGAAGCTTTTAAGTTTCATGAGGTCCCACGTGTTCATTTTTCTTTTCAGCCCTGCTATTTTAGTTGGTGGGTCAGAGAAGATCTTGCTTTGATTTATGTCCTTGAGGGTTTTGCCTATATTCTCCTCTAAGAGTTTGATGGTTTCTGGTCTTATGTTTAGGTCTTTAATCCATTTTGAGTTGATCTTTGTGTATGGTGTCAGGGAATGTTCCAACTTCATTTTTTTTGCATGTAGCTGTCCAATTTTCCCAGCACCATTTGTTGAAGAAGCTATCTTTGTCCCATTTTATAGTTTCACCTTCTTTGTCAAAAATAAGGTACCCATAGGTGCATGGGTTTATCTCTCGGTTCTCGATCTTGTTCCATTGGTCGATATTTCTGTTTTTGTGCCAGTACCATACTGTCTTGAGGACTGTTGCTTTGTAGTAGAGTCTGAAGTTAGGAAGGCTGATCCCTCCAACTCTGTTTTTCTTTCTCAGGATTGCTTTGGCTGGTTGAGGTCTTTTGTGTTTCCATATGAACTGTTATTGTTTGGTCTAATTCTGTAAAAAATGTCAATGGTAGTCTCTGGGCTATCTTGTTCCATTGGTTTATATTTCTGTTTTTGTACTAGTACCATACTATCTTGATGACTGTTGTAGTACTGTCTGAAGTCAGGTAGGTTGATTCCTCCAGCTCCATTTTTCTTGCTCATGACTGCTTTGGCTATCTGGGGTCTTTTGTGTTTCTATATGAATTGCGATATTTTTTGTTCTAGTTCTGTGAAAAATGCCATTGATAATTTGATAGGATCACATTGAATCTGTAGATATTTGGTAGCATAGTCATTTTTACGATATTGGTTCTTCCAACTCAGGAACATGGACTCTCTTTCCATCTGTTTATATCATCTTTGCTTGGCAGGGCAGCAATAGCATCGTTTCATGTGCTTTTGGGCCATCTGTATGTCCTCTTTGGAGAGGCATCTCTTTAGATCTTTTTCCCATTTTTTGATTGGGTTGTTCGTTTTTCCTGTGCTGAGTTGTCTGAGTTGCTTGTAGATTTTGGAGATTAATTCTTTGTCTGTTGTTTCATTTGCTATGATTTTCTCCCACTCTGTGGGCTGTCTGTTCAGCTTTTTTGTAATTTCTTTTGCTGTACAGAAGCTTTTAAGTTTCATGAGGTCCCACGTGTTCATTTTTCTTTTCAGCCCTGCTATTTTAGTTGGTGGGTCAGAGAAGATCTTGCTTTGATTTATGTCCTTGAGGGTTTTGCCTATATTCTCCTCTAAGAGTTTGATGGTTTCTGGTCTTATGTTTAGGTCTTTAATCCATTTTGAGTTGATCTTTGTGTATGGTGTCAGGGAATGTTCCAACTTCATTTTTTTTGCATGTAGCTGTCCAATTTTCCCAGCACCATTTGTTGAAGAAGCTATCTTTGTCCCATTTTATAGTTTCACCTTCTTTGTCAAAAATAAGGTACCCATAGGTGCATGGGTTTATCTCTCGGTTCTCGATCTTGTTCCATTGGTCGATATTTCTGTTTTTGTGCCAGTACCATACTGTCTTGAGGACTGTTGCTTTGTAGTAGAGTCTGAAGTTAGGAAGGCTGATCCCTCCAACTCTGTTTTTCTTTCTCAGGATTGCTTTGGCTGGTTGAGGTCTTTTGTGTTTCCATATGAACTGTTATTGTTTGGTCTAATTCTGTAAAAAATGTCAATGGTAGTCTCTGGGCTATCTTGTTCCATTGGTTTATATTTCTGTTTTTGTACTAGTACCATACTATCTTGATGACTGTTGTAGTACTGTCTGAAGTCAGGTAGGTTGATTCCTCCAGCTCCATTTTTCTTGCTCATGACTGCTTTGGCTATCTGGGGTCTTTTGTGTTTCTATATGAATTGCGATATTTTTTGTTCTAGTTCTGTGAAAAATGCCATTGATAATTTGATAGGATCACATTGAATCTGTAGATATTTGGTAGCATAGTCATTTTTACGATATTGGTTCTTCCAACTCAGGAACATGGACTCTCTTTCCATCTGTTTATATCATCTTTGCTTGGCAGGGCAGCAATGGAGAAACAGATATAAAGAACAGATGGACATTGTGGGGAGGAAGCAGTGGGTGAGATGTACAGAAAGAGTAACATGGAAACTTACTTTACCCTATGTAAAATAGATAAGTGATGGAAATTTGCTGTAAGACTAAGGGGATTCAAATGGGAGCTCTGTAACAACCTAGAGGGGTGGGATGGGGAGAGAGACAGGAGAGAAGTTCAGGAGGGAGAGAATGTATGTAGATGTAGATTCCTATGGCTGATTCAGGTTGATGTTTGTCAGTAAACAGCACTACTCTGTAAAGCTATTATCCTTCAATTAAAAAATTACCAAAAAAGCTTTATTGTGTTAAAAGCACTTAACATGAGGTATACTCTCTTAATATTTTAAGTATATAGTAAAGTTGAATACAAGGTTGATGTTTTAAGTGGATCTCTGGTTCATGTTGCAGGGCTGAAATTTTATACTAAATGATTAGCAACACCCTGTTTTCTTCCCTCCCCAGTTCCTGGCAACTAGTAGTCTAGTCCCTCTTTTTCTGCCATTTTTTAATTTTGCTTTTTTGCATTTATAGAGTTTTGTTGTTTACAGATATGTATAATCCCAGATATGTATAATCCCAATAGTAGTCTATTCTTTATCTCCATGAGTTTGACTGTTTTCGATACCTCATATAAGGGGATTCATGCAGTATTTGTCCTGTGTCTGGCTTATTTCTCTTGGCATAATGTCTTCCACATTGATCCATTTTGTCTCATAAGACAGGAATTCCTTCTTTTTAAGGAGGAATAATAATTCATTGAATTTATATGTCATGGTTTATTTATCCATTCATTTACTGATGGACATTTAGTTTGTTGCCACATTCTGGCTACAGTGAGTACTGCTGCAGTGAACTTGAAAGTGCTAATATGTCTTTGAGACCCTTATTTAAATTATCTTGGGTAAATACACAGATGTGGAGTGGGTGAATTATATGGTGGCACTGTTTTTCTATTTTTTGAGCAATCTCATGTTTCCCTGGTGACTCAGTGGTAAAGAATCTGTCTGAAATGCAGGAGACCTGGGTTCAATCCCTGGGTCAAGAAGATCCCCTGGAGAAGGGAATGGCTGCCTACTCCAGTATTCTTCTTCTTCTTATTTATTTATTTATTTTTGGTGGGAGTGGGGTGGGGAGAGAGGGGGGCAGGCGGGCCACTTCTATTGGTCTTTTATTTATCTATTTTCATCCATCTTTGTTCTTTTGCCCGTGTGGGCCTCCCATTGCAGTGGCCTCTGTTTTCACAGAGCACCGGCTCTGGGCGCATGCACTCCAGAGCTCCGGCTCGGTAATTGGGCACATTGGTCCAGCCGCTCCACAGCACGTGGGATCTTCCCAGGCCAGGGATCAAACCGGCGCCCCTTGCACTGCAAGGCAGTGTCCTTACCCACTGGACCACCAGGGAAGCCCCCACTCCAGTATTCTTGCCTGTAGGATCCAATGGATAGAGTTTCCTGACAGACTACAGTCCGTGTCACAGAGAGGTCACAGAGTCAGAAACGACAGAGCTACTAACACACACACAGACACACTTTACATAATGATTAAACCACTTTGCCATCCCACTATCAAGTATAAGGGTTCTTTTTTCTCCATAAGCTCACCAATGTTTGTTACTATTTTTTGTGTTTTTAATTATAGTCATTCTAACAGGTGTGAAGTCATATGTCATTGTGGTTTTGATTTGCATATCCATATCCATATTAAACTCCTTTGATGTACCTGTAACTTATACATCTTCTTTTATTAAAAAATCATTTATTCATTTTAATTGGAGGATAATGTTGTGATGTTTTTTGCCATACAGCAGCATGAATTGGCCACAGGCATACATGTGTCCCCCCATCCTGAATCCACCTTCCACTTTCCTCTGCATCCTATTCCTATGGGTTGTCCCAGAGCACTGATTTTGGGTGCCCTACTTCATGCATCGAACTTGCACTGGTCATCTATTTACATATGGTAATATACATGTTTCAATGCTATTCTGTCAAATCATCCCACCCTTGCCTTCTCCCACTGTGTCCAAAAGTCTATTCTGTCTTTAAAGAGAACTTTGTTCAAGTTCATGGACTATTTAAGTTTGTTAAATATTTTTTGCTATTATGTTGTAGGAATTTCTTATGTATTTTGGAAATTAGCGCCTTGTTAGACATATGGGGGCTCATATTTCCTTGAGACAGACCATGTAATGTGTCTTCTATTAGGCATTTCATTGTATTCATAGCAAAAATTTGAGGCAGGTATAGTTTTTATCTCTAATTAACAGCTGTATAAGTATACTGATCTTCAAGGAGGTTGTGATGATGAGTATAGATAGCTGGATAGCAAAGGCACTCAAGTATTCCTCTGGAAAGCATAGTGGATATTATTAGCTGAAGTGTTACTGTAGCTCAACAAATTACACTAACAAATTACCAATGAGATCTAAGCCACACAAATTTTATTTATTTAGGGAAAAATGATCATGGATTGAATGGAAAGATGAATGATTCATGGAGGTTTATTTCCTGAGTGTACTAAGAACATCTGGAAACACATTAAATGTCATTTAAAGGGCCTGATAGAGACAATTGAATTAACTGTTGTAAGGGAAAGAAATGCAAAATATTTCGGAAGTATTAGAGGAAAAGCTTCTAAATGGATATAGCCCAGAGAGGAAGTCCATTTTGAAGATGAGTGGAGAGGAATTTAGGATTCTAGTAGATCACAAGTAACTCATGACCATGTGGTGCAGAGACCTGAACACTGTACAAATCTGCAAAAGTAAAGCTTGATGAAGGGCCAGATCCCATTATTGATGGAAAAAATAAATCCAGAGCCTAGAAAACTGAGGTATCATGTCTTGTTCAAGCCCATGTTTGGAACCATGAAAGGTGAAAACAATACCTGTCATGAGGTTTTTTTCCATTGGAGAATCAAGATAGACTTTGTGACCATGTTTAAGTCATTTAATGAGTATGAAAAGCCTAGAGACAATAGGACATGGTAAGAGGGGAGATTAGAAAAAATGTGAATAGGAGTTAAAATACGTGCTGTTAGCAAAGCCTGGTCCCCACCATCAAGGGAAATGCAGATGGGGGCTGGCAGGTGAAGTGAAATGGGATAATGAATTTTCCATACCAGATGCTTGGGGAGCTGAAGAGTGGGGGAAGCACTGTCTCAGACTGTGGAAGAGCAGCACCGTTGTCAAAGAATTCCTCATGGGGCTTCCCTGGTGGTCCACTGGGTAAGGACACTGACTGGCAGTGTAAAGGGTGCCGGCTCAATCCCTGGCCTGGGAAGATCCCACGTGCCATGGAGCGGCTGGACTGATGTATCCAACTACTGAGCCGGAGCTCTGGAGTGCATGCGCCCAGAACAGGTGCTCTGCGACGAGAGAGGCCACTGCAATGGGAGGCCCACACAGGTCAAAGAACAAAGATGGGCAAAAATAGATAAATGAAAGGCCAATAGAAGTGGTCCAAAAAAAGAATTCCTCAAGTATTCTAGCTGGTGCATGACACTGGCACAAGGAGTGTTAGACAAAGTATTCAGTGAATCACTCTGTACTTCCTCCGTGAAGGGTGAGGAAGACCATGGACAAGGGCGCTATGTGATATCAGCATGAGTGTGGTAAGCTATTTTTGAGATTGCAAGCATGTGATATTTGGGTTGGGAAAAAGTGCATTATGTCTTTCCTGGGCTGGTCCCCTGGGTGGAGCTGCCTGGTCCTTATAAAAAGAGTCTCCAGCGCAGTGCTGCTATCTTCCTGACACTCAGTCACAGGTCTTCTTTGGAGCCTCTGGTGAAAGGGGCTTTTGGAGTAGATCAGACCATGTGGTGCAGAGACCTGAACACTGTACAAATCTGCAAAAGTAAAGCTTGATGAAGGGCCAGATCCCATTATTGATGGAAAAAATAAATCCAGAGCCTAGAAAACTGAGGTATCATGTCTTGTTCAAGCCCATGTTTGGAACCATGAAAGGTGAAAACAATACCTGTCATGAGGTTTTTTTCCATTGGAGAATCAAGATAGACTTTGTGACCATGTTTAAGTCATTTAATGAGTATGAAAAGCCTAGAGACAATAGGACATGGTAAGAGGGGAGATTAGAAAAAATGTGAATAGGAGTTAAAATACGTGCTGTTAGCAAAGCCTGGTCCCCACCATCAAGGGAAATGCAGATGGGGGCTGGCAGGTGAAGTGAAATGGGATAATGAATTTTCCATACCAGATGCTTGGGGAGCTGAAGAGTGGGGGAAGCACTGTCTCAGACTGTGGAAGAGCAGCACCGTTGTCAAAGAATTCCTCATGGGGCTTCCCTGGTGGTCCACTGGGTAAGGACACTGACTGGCAGTGTAAAGGGTGCCGGCTCAATCCCTGGCCTGGGAAGATCCCACGTGCCATGGAGCGGCTGGACTGATGTATCCAACTACTGAGCCGGAGCTCTGGAGTGCATGCGCCCAGAACAGGTGCTCTGCGACGAGAGAGGCCACTGCAATGGGAGGCCCACACAGGTCAAAGAACAAAGATGGGCAAAAATAGATAAATGAAAGGCCAATAGAAGTGGTCCAAAAAAAGAATTCCTCAAGTATTCTAGCTGGTGCATGACACTGGCACAAGGAGTGTTAGACAAAGTATTCAGTGAATCACTCTGTACTTCCTCCGTGAAGGGTGAGGAAGACCATGGACAAGGGAGCTATGTGATATCAGCATGAGTGTGGTAAGCTATTTTTGAGATTGCAAGCATGTGATATTTGGGTTGGGAAAAAGTGCATTATGTCTTTCCTGGGCTGGTCCCCTGGGTGGAGCTGCCTGGTCCTTATAAAAAGAGTCTCCAGCGCAGTGCTGCTATCTTCCTGACACTCAGTCACAGGTCTTCTTTGGAGCCTCTGGTGAGTACAACTCTTGGAGGTCTTTTTTAGCACTTGGATGGTAGAAGTGGCTTTATTTTAACCCATTAGTGTTCTCTATGGGAAAAAGAAGATGATGAGATTTTAGGAGTAAATTTTGTTATATGATTTTCTGTATGAGCTTGAATATAATGAGAGGACAGCGTCTGAGGCACAATCTTATCCTGAGGGAGAGTGGAATGAGAGGCTGTGCAATAGTAGCTTGTACGTTACAGGCTGTTCTCAGTGCATCCTTCTCAGTGCTCAATCCCACTGAAGACTAGACTTTGCCTTTGCATTTCTCAGAATCCCACAATGAAGTCAGACCAGCAACCAGGATCATATTGGAGGTGTAGGTAGAGAACTTATTTTGAATTGGCTAAAATTTTAATATTCAAATTATTCTTCTACAGACTATGTTTGTACTGACATGAGACCTGTGTAGGTAATCTTGTCTTTAAAAAGCAGTAGAATGGGAGGTTAACCAGAAAAGCCTGATGAGCTGAGAGCAAGAGATTCTAAAAGTGAAGAGTGAAGAAGCTACAAACTGTTTTAGGGATTGCAGAGGGTCCTTGGAGATGAGAGAGTTGTTGGCTCAGCTAATTGTTCTACCAGTAGGACGCTGTGTTATGAACAAAGTTGTCTGTTTGTATTTCAGATTCCTTGAGACCCAGAAAGGATGTCTTCCCATCATCATTCGCATTCGCAGGAGCAGCACCACCACCATCAGCAGCAGCAGCAAGACCATCACCATCACCATAAGCAGGACCATCACCATCACCATCAGCACCAGTGCAAGCAACCCTGCCACCCACCTCCAGGGCACCAGCAGAAATGCCCTCCTAAGCCACCAAGCCCACCCTCAGACAAGAAGTGTCCACCCAAGTGCAAGTAACAGCACCATGTTTCGTCAGGACCATGACAACAAGATCCAGGCTCATCCACTGTTCTCCCTTCAGCCTTGGTGGTGGATTGCATCTTCCTTAACCTCCCTCCTGGACTGACAGCTGACCGAGAAAAGGCTTGATTCCTGAAGCTGACACCGGGTTGTTGGAAGCAGAGCAGCGGGATCATCGCCTGATCTCGCTTTGCCACCTGCCTGTCTGTGATCCAGGTTGTGATCTCTACCCTGTGAGCACCTACTGTGTTTATTCTTTTGTTTCTCCAATAAAGCACATTTCATGATGAAACTCACATTTTTTTTTTTTATTCCTGTATATAGTGTTTTAAATCTTCTCTGTCAACTACAAGTATTTTCTGAGTGTTCCTCTTGCTCTCATTGGATTTTCAGAGTTAGACTTTCCCATCACTGAGTTCAGTTTTACCTGAAATATGCTTTTTGGATTGGATGACTTAAGGTATTTTTAAAATTGGTTTCAAACTTCTTCCTAACTCTTTCTATCTTGTAGGACGCTGAAAAGAATAGAATGCTCTCAGCCTCAATTTCCTTATCTGTATTAAAGTTGGAAAGAATGCATTAAACTCAATGTACTCATAGAAACTTATTTATTCAGAAATGTTTCCTAATTATTAACACACGTCTAGCAGCACCTTATGTGCTAGGGACAAGATGATGGTGACCAAAGTCCTTGTTTGTCTAAATTCTTGCATAGATTTTACACACACACACACACACACACACACACACACGCACACGTAAGTCAGATAATAGTGATGCATGTGTACATGTTAGAGACATTGTTTAGAAAAGCTCTTCCAAAGTGGTTTTATGAGCAAAATCCTAGTGAATAGAACTGTGAACTGAATGTATCTGGGGTATAATGTACCATGAGAGATGACTAATGATAAGGCAGAGCAAAGTAACTACAGAGAGGACAGAGATCAAGGAGACACTGTCCATAAGTGTGGTCAGACGCTTTGTATCTTCAAGATGTAGTAAAGGTTTTGAAAATTTGTTCAGAGTTTAACATCCATTTTATGCTGATGGCCAAAGGGATCGGATTTTATATTTATGTGTGTGTGTTCTAAGTCGCTTCAGTTGTATCCAATTCTTTGCAACCCTGTGAACTGTAGTGCACTAGATTCCTCTGTCGATGGGATCCTCCAGGAAAGCATATAGAGTGGGCTGCTGTGCCCTGTTGCAGGGGATTTTCCTGACCCAGGAATTAAACTTGCATCTTTTATGTCTCCAGCCCTGGCAAACTGGTTCTTTTTTTCTTTTTTTGGCCACATCTATTGGTCTTTCATTTATTTGTTTTCATCCATCTTTGTTCTTTGGCCTGTGTGGGCCTCCCATTGCAGTGGCCTCTCTCGCTGCAGAATACTGGTTCTGGGCACATACACCCCAGAGCTCTGGCTCCATAGTTGGACACATCCCTCCAGCCGCTCCATGGCACGTGGGATCGTCCCAGGCCAGGGATCGAACTGGCGCCCCTTGCACTGCAAGGCAGTGTCCTTACCCACTGGACCAACAGGAAGGCCTAAAGCCGGTTCTTTAACACTAGTGCCACCTAGGCATTCCTTTATATAATTCTCAATTATCCCATATAATTTCTTTTTACCAAAAGTATTGATACAGCCTCTATGGAAGACAGTCTGGAGATTTCTTAAAAAATTAAAAATGGAAGCACCCTATGACCCAGCAATCCCACTCTTAGGCTTATACCTTGATGAAATCAAGTCTGAAAGAAGCGCCTGTACCCCAATGTTCATTGCAGCTCTCTATACAATAGCTAGAACATGGAAGGAACCTAGATGCCCATTGATGAACGAATGGATCCAAAAGCTCTGGTACATATATACAATGGAATACTACATAGCTGTAAAGAGAAATGCAGAAGAATCAGCCCTAATGAGGTGGCTGGATCTAGAATGTATCATCAAAAGTGAAGTCAGTCATTAAGAGAAGGACAAATACAGTATATTAACGCATATATATGGAATCTAGCAGGATGGTGATGATGGCACATGCAGTGAAGCGACGGAAAGACAGACATGGACAGTGGATATATGGACATTGTGGGGAAGGAACAGAAGGTGGGAGGCGTAAAGGAAGTAGCACGAAGGCCTGTACTATCATAAGTGAAGAAAATAGCTCTAGTCATTGCTCTGTGAGAAAAGGGGATCCTTCAGGGGTGCTGTGTGATGGGAGGTGGGAAGGCGGATTTATTTTTTCTAAGTTTCAGTTTTTTTGCAACCCTGTGAACTGTAGTGCACTAGATTCCTCTGTCGATGGGATCCTCCAGGAAAGCATATAGAGTGGGCTGCTGTGCCCTGTTGCAGGATTTTCCTGACCCAGGAATTAAACTTGCATCTTTTATGTCTCCAGCCCTGGCAAACTGGTTCTTTTTTTCTTTTTTTGGCCACATCTATTGGTCTTTCATTTATTTGTTTTCATCCATCTTTGTTCTTTGGCCTGTGTGGGCCTCCCATTGCAGTGGCCTCTCTCGCTGCAGAATACTGGTTCTGGGCACATACACCCCAGAGCTCTGGCTCCATAGTTGGACACATCCTCCAGCCACTCCATGGCACGGGGGATCGTCCCAGGCCAGGGATCGAACTGGCGCCCCTTGCACTGCAAGGCAGTGTCCTTACCCACTGGACCAACAGGAAGGCCTAAAGCCGGTTCTTTAACACTAGTGCCACCTAGGCATTCCTTTATATAATTCTCAATTATCCCATATAATTTCTTTTTACCAAAAGTATTGATACAGCCTCTATGGAAGACAGTCTGGAGATTTCTTAAAAAATTAAAAATGGAAGCACCCTATGACCCAGCAATCCCACTCTTAGGCTTATACCTTGATGAAATCAAGTCTGAAAGAAGCGCCTGTACCCCAATGTTCATTGCAGCTCTCTATACAATAGCTAGAACATGGAAGGAACCTAGATGCCCATTGATGAACGAATGGATCCAAAAGCTCTGGTACATATATACAATGGAATACTACATAGCTGTAAAGAGAAATGCAGAAGAATCAGCCCTAATGAGGTGGCTGGATCTAGAATGTATCATCAAAAGTGAAGTCAGTCATTAAGAGAAGGACAAATACAGTATATTAACACATATATATGGAATCTAGCAGGATGGTGATGATGGCACATGCAGTGAAGCGACGGAAAGACAGACATGGACAGTGGATATATGGACATTGTGGGGAAGGAACAGAAGGTGGGAGGCGTAAAGGAAGTAGCACGAAGGCCTGTACTATCATAAGTGAAGAAAATAGCTCTAGTCATTGCTCTGTGAGAAAAGGGGATCCTTCAGGGGTGCTGTGTGATGGGTGGGAGGGGTGGGAAGGCGGGGATTTACATATGACTAATCTGGGAACATACATATCTGTAAACAACAAAACTCTGTAAAAGCTAAAAGCAAAATAAAGGTTTTAAAAAAAGTATATATGGTCTTAAAGACATTTTAGAAAAGGCAAAAGAATCGAAGAATAAATTAAAATTCTTTTGCAAAATGAAAATTTGTTTTGTAAGCATGACTACATGCAAAGTAAATCTATTATTAATAGCTTTTCCATCCTATAGTGAAGCTGACTCCATTCATTTTTATCCCCTTATAGGTAACAAAATATGTAGAGATTTCACACTTTTTGTGCTTCCAATACCAAAAAGAATTGATTCACTTTTTAGGAGGATTGACTTTACACTCTTGGAAAGGAATCTGGACTAATATTATTGTTGACAGATACTCTCCCTATTTTTTTCTTGAAGAAAAAGAAAAAAAAAAACCCTCCTTTTTTATAGGAGAACAAAATCAATACAACCAGAAAATTCCTAAATTTAGTTGTATGAAGTGGATAATTATAAATTGATTACTTTCTCAAGAAAAATAACATTACCAACCTTCAAAAAACCCAAGCTTCCTTATTAAAGTGCATCTCATAGCTTCTCCACCAGAAGTGACCACAATCTTGAAGCCTAATAACCACTTTCTTGTTTTTCTTTATGTTTTTTATCCACCAGTATAGAAATATCTCTAAAAATTATAGTTAAGTTACTAGTTTTTTAACTTTATATAAATGGGATGATACTGCATACTACCTTTTTTTTTTTAAAGATTTATTTATTTATTTATTTGAGGAGGGTAGGGTGGGGAGGGAGTGGAGCAGGCGGGCCACTTCTATTGGTCTTTCCTTTGTCCATTTTCATCCATCTTTGTTCTTTGGCCGTGGGGGGCCTCCCATTGCGGTGGCCTCTGTTGTTGCAGAGCGCATGCGCTCCAGAGCTCTGGCTTGGTAATTGGACACATTGGTCCAGCCGCTCCGCCGCACGTGGGATCTTCCCAGGCCAGGGATCGAACCGGTGCCCCTTTCACTGCAAGGCGGTATCGTTACCCACTGGACCACCAGGGAAGCCCACTGCATGCCATCTTATTCTCTTTTTTCAACTGACACTGTGAAGTTTTATTTTATTCATTAGTTTGTTTTAGTATATTGTCATACGGCTATACGTCACTTCATTTCTCTCTTTATTCTGCTCTGATTGACCTTTAATTTGTTTCCTGTTTGGAGCTGTATGACATTTTCTTCTTGCCTACTAGTGCACATGTTCACACATTTCTCTAGGGCATGTTCCCCAGTACATGCATCTCTTACTATAACAGATAATGGCCACAGGTTTTCAAAATAGCTTGTCTTCCAAGATGGTGACTCCATTCATTTTATCCCCTTATAGGTAACAAAATATGTAGAGATTTCACACTTTTGTGCTTCCAATACCAAAAGAATTGATTCACTTTTTAGGAGGATTGACTTTACACTCTTGGAAAGGAATCTGGACTAATATTATTGTTGACAGATACTCTCCCTATTTTTTTCTTGAAGAAAAAGAAAAAAAAAAACCCTCCTTTTTTATAGGAGAACAAAATCAATACAACCAGAAAATTCCTAAATTTAGTTGTATGAAGTGGATAATTATAAATTGATTACTTTCTCAAGAAAAATAACATTACCAACCTTCAAAAAACCCAAGCTTCCTTATTAAAGTGCATCTCATAGCTTCTCCACCAGAAGTGACCACAATCTTGAAGCCTAATAACCACTTTCTTGTTTTTCTTTATGTTTTTTATCCACCAGTATAGAAATATCTCTAAAAATTATAGTTAAGTTACTAGTTTTTTAACTTTATATAAATGGGATGATACTGCATACTATCTTTTTTTTTTTTAAAGATTTATTTATTTATTTATTTGAGGAGGGTAGGGTGGGGAGGGAGTGGAGCAGGCGGGCCACTTCTATTGGTCTTTCCTTTGTCCATTTTCATCCATCTTTGTTCTTTGGCCCGTGGGGGCCTCCCATTGCGGTGGCCTCTGTTGTTGCAGAGCGCATGCGCTCCAGAGCTCTGGCTTGGTAATTGGACACATTGGTCCAGCCGCTCCGCCGCACGTGGGATCTTCCCAGGCCAGGGATCGAACCGGTGCCCCTTTCACTGCAAGGCGGTATCGTTACCCACTGGACCACCAGGGAAGCCCACTGCATGCCATCTTATTCTCTTTTTTCAACTGACACTGTGAAGTTTTATTTTATTCATTAGTTTGTTTTAGTATATTGTCATACGGCTATACGTCACTTCATTTCTCTCTTTATTCTGCTCTGATTGACCTTTAATTTGTTTCCTGTTTGGAGCTGTATGACATTTTCTTCTTGCCTACTAGTGCACATGTTCACACATTTCTCTAGGGCATGTTCCCCGAAGTACATGCATCTCTTACTATAACAGATAATGGCCACAGGTTTTCAAAATACTTGCATCAGTTCAAACCCCCTCCTAGCTTGTCTTCCAAGATGGTGAAGCAGGAGGACATGTGTACCCAGTGGTATAGTGTATTTCCTGTTTATTCTGTCTCTTTAAATTAGTTGATCATTTCCACACTCTGAAAGTCTTGCTTTTATAGCAAAGCTTTCACATCTGGTGAACAGTATGTGTAATGATCTTTCCTTGAGTTTTAAATGAAATCTTTATTAAATTTTAATGACTTTCAGAAGCTCTAAGAATACTTTTACTGGCCATTTAGAGGCATCCTTTCTTGGTAAAGTGATTGTTGCCTATTTTTCTGTTGATCTGTCTGTCTTTTTATGACTTATTTTTATGAGTTATTTATATATATATTTTGAATACTGATTTTTAATAACAATTTCCATAACCCATGTTAACTAATATTATTTGTATTTTTAACTAATAATATTTTGTCTTATGTTTTCCTCCAGAAACTGTAGAATCTTAGATCTTATGTTTTAGTCTATGATATATCTGAGTTAATTTTTATATGGTATGAGGTAAAAGTTAATTTTTATATGGTATGACACATTTATTTCTATATCAGTATCCAACTGTTTGAGTACCATTTGTTGACAATATTGTTTCTTTGTCCATTGAATTACCTTGACACCTTTGTTGAAAATCAATTAGCTATATATGTTTTCTGTCTACTTCTGGATTTTCCCTTATTGTCTATTCATCTCTATGTCTCTTTTTATGAGATAGCATACTGTCTTAATTAGTTCAGCTCTATAATAAAATTCTACAGTCCCTTCTCCAACTTTGATTTTCTTTATCAAAATCATTGTTCCAAGTGCTATTCATTCTTACCTATCAATTTATTTTTATTTTGTACTCATTTATTTTTTACATATTGAATCTATTTATTTTGGACATTCTTTTAAAAATATTTATTAACAGATTTTTCTATTAATAAATATTGTCAGAGCTTAGTTGCAGCATGCAGGATCTTTTGCTGTAGCCTGCAGGCTCTTTGTTGCAATGCATGGGCTTCTCTTTTTGTGGCACATGGACTCAGGAGTTGTGGCATGTGGATGTAGTTGTTCTGAGGGATGTGGGATCTTAGTTACCTGACCAGTTACCATCAAAACTGTGGTCTCTGCATTGCAAGGACAATTCTTAATCACTGGCTCATCACAGAAGTTGCCTAAGATCAGTTCAGTTCAATTCAGTCACTCAGTTGTGTCTGATTCTTTGTGACCCCATGGACTGCAGCACACCAGGCTTCCCTGTCCTTCACCATCTTCCAGAGCTTGCTCAAAGTTATGTCTTTTGATTCAGTGATACCTTCCAATGATCTCGTCCTCTGTCATCCCCTTCTCCTTCTCCTTTCTATTTTTCCCAGCATCAGGGTCTTTTCCAATGAGTCAGCTCTTCTCATCGGGTAGCCAAAGTATTCAAAGCTTCAACATCAGTTCTTCCAATGAATATTCAGGATTGATTTCCTTTTGAACTGACTGGTTTGATTTCCTTGCAGTCCAAGGACTCTCAAGAGTCTCCTCCAACATCACAGTTTGAGAGAATCAATTCTTCAATTCTCAGTCTTCTTTATGGTCCAACTCTCACATCCATACATGACTATTGGAAAAACATTAGTTTGGACCATTATATGGACCATTGTCAGCAAAGTGACATCTCTTTTTTTGAATACGTTGTTTCGGTTTGTCATAGCTTTTCTTCCAAGGAGCAAGCATCTTTTAATTTCATGGCTGCATTAGCATTCACAGTGATTCTGGACCCAAGAAAATAAGTCTGTCACTGTTTCCGTTGTTTGTCCATCTATTTGCCATGAACTGATGGAACCAGGTGCCATGATCTTTATTCTTTGAGTGTTGAGTTTTAAGTCAGTTTTTTCCCTTTCCTCTTTCACCTTTAGCTCTTCTTTGCTTTCCGCCATAAGGATGGTGATATCTGTATGTCTGAGTTTATATTTTGCTGTCAATCTTGATTTCATCTTGTGCTTCATCCAGACTGGCATTTCTCGTGATGTACTCTTCATATAAGCTAAATAAGCAGGGTGACAGAATACAGCCTTGACGTACTCATTTACCAATTTGGAACCAGTCTGTTGTTCCATGTCCAGTTCTAATTGTTGCTTTCTGTCCTGCCTGCATGTTTCACAGGAGGCAGGTAAGGTGGTCTGGTATTCCCATCTATTTCAGAATTTTCCACAGTTTGTTGTGATCCACACAGTCAAAGGCTTTAGCATACTCAGTGAAGCAGAGGTAGATGTTTTTCTGGAATTTTCTTTTTTTCCTATGATCCAATGGATTTTGAAAATTTGGAGAAGAGTATTTTCTAATGCAGAAACACAAAGGCTGATTCTTTGTGACCCCATGGACTGCAGCACACCAGGCTTCCCTGTCCTTCACCATCTTCCAGAGCTTGCTCAAAGTTATGTCTTTTGATTCAGTGATACCTTCCAATGATCTCGTCCTCTGTCATCCCCTTCTCCTTCTCCTTTCTATTTTTCCCAGCATCAGGGTCTTTTCCAATGAGTCAGCTCTTCTCATCGGGTAGCCAAAGTATTCAAAGCTTCAACATCAGTTCTTCCAATGAATATTCAGGATTGATTTCCTTTTGAACTGACTGGTTTGATTTCCTTGCAGTCCAAGGACTCTCAAGAGTCTCCTCCAACATCACAGTTTGAGAGAATCAATTCTTCAATTCTCAGTCTTCTTTATGGTCCAACTCTCACATCCATACATGACTATTGGAAAAACATTAGTTTGGACCATTATATGGACCATTGTCAGCAAAGTGACATCTCTTTTTTTGAATACGTTGTTTCGGTTTGTCATAGCTTTTCTTCCAAGGAGCAAGCATCTTTTAATTTCATGGCTGCATTAGCATTCACAGTGATTCTGGACCCAAGAAAATAAGTCTGTCACTGTTTCCGTTGTTTGTCCATCTATTTGCCATGAACTGATGGAACCAGGTGCCATGATCTTTATTCTTTGAGTGTTGAGTTTTAAGTCAGTTTTTTCCCTTTCCTCTTTCACCTTTAGCTCTTCTTTGCTTTCCGCCATAAGGATGGTGATATCTGTATGTCTGAGTTTATATTTTGCTGTCAATCTTGATTTCATCTTGTGCTTCATCCAGACTGGCATTTCTCGTGATGTACTCTTCATATAAGCTAAATAAGCAGGGTGACAGAATACAGCCTTGACGTACTCATTTACCAATTTGGAACCAGTCTGTTGTTCCATGTCCAGTTCTAATTGTTGCTTTCTGTCCTGCCTGCATGTTTCACAGGAGGCAGGTAAGGTGGTCTGGTATTCCCATCTATTTCAGAATTTTCCACAGTTTGTTGTGATCCACACAGTCAAAGGCTTTAGCATACTCAGTGAAGCAGAGGTAGATGTTTTTCTGGAATTTTCTTTTTTTCCTATGATCCAATGGATTTTGAAAATTTGGAGAAGAGTATTTTCAAATATTATTCCCAATATTATGCACCCTAATGAATATGTCCTATTTTTCTGGTGTAAAAAGAAAGATGCTTTGTTAAGAAAGCCTACAACCTGGTAAGATGGTAGATTAGCACCCCAAAACCATCTCCTAATGTGCTCTATATTTTTTCAAGCTTAAAATTTTTTATTTTGTACTGGGGTATAGCCAATGAACAATGTTGTAGTTTCAAATGAACAGTGAAGCTACTCAGCCATATGTATATATATGTTGATTCTCCCCCTAACTCTGTTCCCATCCAATCTGGCACATAACACTGAGTAGAATTCCATGTGCTTATACAATGGGTCCTTGTTGATTATCCATTTTGAAAATAGCAGTGTGTATATGACCTTCCCAAACTCCCTGACTATCTCTTCCCTCTTGCATCCATATGTTCATTTTCTAAGTCTGTGAATCTCTTTCTGTTTTGTAAGCAAATTCATTTGTATATTTTTCTTTTTAGATTACACGTATACAGGATGTCCTATGATTTTTATCCTTCTTGGTCTGGCTTACCTCACTCAATATGACACTCTCTCAGTCCGTCCATATTGCTGCAAATGACATTACTTTATTCTTTTCAATGCCTGAGTAATATTACTTTGTATATATGTAACACATCTTCTTTATCCATTCCTCTGTTGATGGATGTTTAGGTTGTTCCCATGTCTTGGCCATTGTAAACAGTGCTGCAATGAACACTGGAATGCAGGTATCCTTTCAGATTGTGTTTTTCTCCAGATATATGCCCAGGAGTGGGATTGCAGGGTCATATGGTGGCTCTATTTTTAGTTTTTTAAGGAACCTCCATATAGTTCTTCTCAGTTGCTTGAGTGCATGCTAAGTTGCTTCAGCTGTATCTAACTCTTTGCTGCCCTATGGACCATAGCCCACCAGGCTCCTCAGTTCCTGGGATTCTCTAGGCAATAGTACTGGGGTGGGTTGCCATGCCTTCCAGGGGATCTTCTCAACCCAGGGATTGAACCTGTATCTCTTATGTCTCCTGCACTGACAGGTGGGTTCTTTACCACTAGCACTACTTGGGAAGCCTGTTCTTTATTTTCTTGGGCTCCAAAATCACTGTAGATAGTGACAGCAGCCATGAAACTGAAAGATGTTTGCTTCCTGGAAGGAAAGCTATGACAAACCTGGACAGCATATTGAAAAACAAAGCCATCACATTGTCGACAAAATTCTGTATAGTTATTGCTATGACTTTCCCAGTAGTCATGTACATATGAAAGTTTGACCATAAAGAAGGTTCAACACCAAAAAACTGATTCTTTTGAGTTTTGCTGTAGAAGACCTGAGAGTCCCTTGTACTGCAAGGAGATCAAAGCAATCAATCCTGAAGGAAATCAACCTTGAATATTCATTGGGAAGACTGGTGCTGAAGTTGAAGCTCCAATACTTTGCACACCTAATGTGAAGAGTCAACTCATTGAAAGAAACCTTGATGCTCTGAAGGAACAAGGAAACTACTGATCTCTTCCCAAACTCCTGACTATCTCTTCTCTTGCATCCATATGTTCATTTTCTAAGTCTGTGAATCTCTTTCTGTTTTGTAAGCAAATTCATTTGTATATTTTTCTTTTTAGATTACACGTATACAGGATGTCCTATGATTTTTATCCTTCTTGGTCTGGCTTACCTCACTCAATATGACACTCTCTCAGTCCGTCCATATTGCTGCAAATGACATTACTTTATTCTTTTCAATGCCTGAGTAATATTACTTTGTATATATGTAACACATCTTCTTTATCCATTCCTCTGTTGATGGATGTTTAGGTTGTTCCCATGTCTTGGCCATTGTAAACAGTGCTGCAATGAACACTGGAATGCAGGTATCCTTTCAGATTGTGTTTTTCTCCAGATATATGCCCAGGAGTGGGATTGCAGGGTCATATGGTGGCTCTATTTTTAGTTTTTTAAGGAACCTCCATATAGTTCTTCTCAGTTGCTTGAGTGCATGCTAAGTTGCTTCAGCTGTATCTAACTCTTTGCTGCCCTATGGACCATAGCCCACCAGGCTCCTCAGTTCCTGGGATTCTCTAGGCAATAGTACTGGGGTGGGTTGCCATGCCTTCCAGGGGATCTTCTCAACCCAGGGATTGAACCTGTATCTCTTATGTCTCCTGCACTGACAGGTGGGTTCTTTACCACTAGCACTACTTGGGAAGCCTGTTCTTTATTTTCTTGGGCTCCAAAATCACTGTAGATAGTGACAGCAGCCATGAAACTGAAAGATGTTTGCTTCCTGGAAGGAAAGCTATGACAAACCTGGACAGCATATTGAAAAACAAAGCCATCACATTGTCGACAAAATTCTGTATAGTTATTGCTATGACTTTCCCAGTAGTCATGTACATATGAAAGTTTGACCATAAAGAAGGTTCAACACCAAAAAACTGATTCTTTTGAGTTTTGCTGTAGAAGACCTGAGAGTCCCTTGTACTGCAAGGAGATCAAAGCAATCAATCCTGAAGGAAATCAACCTTGAATATTCATTGGGAAGACTGGTGCTGAAGTTGAAGCTCCAATACTTTGCACACCTAATGTGAAGAGTCAACTCATTGAAAGAAACCTTGATGCTGGGAAAGCTTGAAGGCAGAAAGGGAAAGGTGGTGGCAGAAGATGAGCTGGTTAGATAGTATCACTGATTCAATGAACATGAATATGGAAAACCTTCAGGAGATAGTGGAAGACAAAGGAGCCTGATGTACTATCGTTCATGGGGTTGCAAAGAGTCAGTCATGACTTAGAGATTCAATAATAGATTAAGTATCTATCAAGACAATTTTTGAAAAGAGCAACATAAAAAGGGAGAAATAAGATAATTAAAATATGGTCAGGAATTGATAAAATGGAAAACAAAGATACAATTGAGTAAAACCAGACAGATTTGATTTTTGAAAAAAATCAATGAAAATTATGGATGTCTGGTAAGATAAAAAGATAAAGGAAATTGTATATATTATATATAGATATGTATAATCTATCTATATAAATATGCATGCAAGTGTGCATGCTAAGTCACTTCAGTCTGTCCAGCTCTGTGCAACCCTATGGATTGAAGCCTGCCAGTGTCCTCTCTCCATGAGATTCTCCTGGCAAGAATACTGGAGTGGGTTGAGGAGATACTCCTGACCCAGGGATCAAACCTGTGTCTCTTATGCCTTCTGCATTGACAAGCAGGTTCTTCACCACTAGTGCCACCTGGGAAGCCTATACATATATACATAAATGTACACACACATGTATATATCCATTAAATAGAGAATTTTATTCTAGCCAACCTGAGGATTATAATCTGGGAAACAGTCTTTCAGCAAACTCTGAGGACTCTTTTTCTTATTAGAAACTGAAGACAGTTTACACATTTTGAGACAAAGGATTGTACATCAAAATGACACACCAACATTTTATGTAACATTCACTAATGACACATAGCCTGGATCTGCAAGAAGAAGGTGTGTGGTAGGTCATGATGACCACTTACAGAATTAGGAAAGAAAAATTAATCTTCTCAGAAGTTACAATGCTGGCATCAGAATAAGGAAAAACAACATTGACCTTTACAGTCATGGAGGCTTTCCCACCTTCGAGGAGATCTGGTTAATATATAACATGGATGTATATTGCACATTAGGAAGGAATCAGTAGGCTCAGGACATATGTTATGCTTAACTTTGCTTGTCCTACCTTCAAACATAAATTTTATTCCAACAGATATTATTCTTTATAACATGGTCGACAAACTTTCTGCAAAGGACTGGCTAGCAAATACAGTATATTTTGAGGACAATGTAATCTCCGTTGTAACTATTTAATTCTGTTTGGAAAAAAGCAGTCATAGGGAATAGATAAATAAGTGGGGGTGGCTATTTCCTAATGGAGCTTAGTTTACAAAAAGTATTTTAAAAAAAATTTAAAACCAGGCTGTAAGGCTGGATTTGGCACAAGCTGTGCAATATCTTCTTTATACTGCTAATGTCTGTTTTACTTTCATTTCTACTGTTAACAATGTGTGCTTTCTCCTGTTTTTACTGTTTAGTTTCCATAGAAGTCTATCAATTATTCCCACCTATTCAAAGAACCAATCTGCGTCTTTGTTAATTTTCTGTGCTCTTCCTTCATGTTAGTGCTTTCTTTTCACCTGTTTTAAATGGCATGCTAAGTCACTTCAGTCTGTCCAGCTCTGTGCAACCCTATGGATTGAAGCCTGCCAGTGTCCTCTCTCCATGAGATTCTCCTGGCAAGAATACTGGAGTGGGTTGAGGAGATACTCCTGACCCAGGGATCAAACCTGTGTCTCTTATGCCTTCTGCATTGACAAGCAGGTTCTTCACCACTAGTGCCACCTGGGAAGCCTATACATATATACATAAATGTACACACACATGTATATATCCATTAAATAGAGAATTTTATTCTAGCCAACCTGAGGATTATAATCTGGGAAACAGTCTTTCAGCAAACTCTGAGGACTCTTTTTCTTATTAGAAACTGAAGACAGTTTACACATTTTGAGACAAAGGATTGTACATCAAAATGACACACCAACATTTTATGTAACATTCACTAATGACACATAGCCTGGATCTGCAAGAAGAAGGTGTGTGGTAGGTCATGATGACCACTTACAGAATTAGGAAAGAAAAATTAATCTTCTCAGAAGTTACAATGCTGGCATCAGAATAAGGAAAAACAACATTGACCTTTACAGTCATGGAGGCTTTCCCACCTTCGAGGAGATCTGGTTAATATATAACATGGATGTATATTGCACATTAGGAAGGAATCAGTAGGCTCAGGACATATGTTATGCTTAACTTTGCTTGTCCTACCTTCAAACATAAATTTTATTCCAACAGATATTATTCTTTATAACATGGTCGACAAACTTTCTGCAAAGGACTGGCTAGCAAATACAGTATATTTTGAGGACAATGTAATCTCCGTTGTAACTATTTAATTCTGTTTGGAAAAAAGCAGTCATAGGGAATAGATAAATAAGTGGGGGTGGCTATTTCCTAATGGAGCTTAGTTTACAAAAAGTATTTTAAAAAAAATTTAAAACCAGGCTGTAAGGCTGGATTTGGCACAAGCTGTGCAATATCTTCTTTATACTGCTAATGTCTGTTTTACTTTCATTTCTACTGTTAACAATGTGTGCTTTCTCCTGTTTTTACTGTTTAGTTTCCATAGAAGTCTATCAATTATTCCCACCTATTCAAAGAACCAATCTGCGTCTTTGTTAATTTTCTGTGCTCTTCCTTCATTGTTGAAGTTTAACTTGCTGTTCTTTTACCAGCTTAGGAAGGTGCTAGGTTATTGGTCATTGTGTCCAAGAGTAGGTTATTCATTTTCATGTCTTATCTATCTAAAATATGCATTGAAAAATGTGCAAGAAAGGAAAATTATAACCCAATCAGAACAGCAAAATATTCAGAAACCTTAAATAATAAAAATATCATAATATTATGGAAAATTTTAAAAAAAGTATGTATTACTATACATTTTTCTTGAACCAGTTCTTAGCCATATTTAATGCATTTTGATTTATTTTAATTTTACTATGATTTAACTCAAATTCCATTCTGAGTCCCTTTTTGACTCAAGGGTTATTTAGAAGTGTATTCTTGAACTTTCAAGCACTTGAGGATTTTCTTTACATTTTATTTTTTAATTTCTAGCTCTATTTTAAATGATTACATAACATTCTGAATGATTCAAACTTCAACATTTTTGAAACTTGGTTTATGCCAGTAATGTGGTCATTAAAAAATGTACTGCATACATTTAAAAGAATGTGTTCTTCAGATACTGTGTGTGATGTTCTTGACCTGTCAATTAGGTCAAGTGTGCTAATTATGTTTTTCAAATCTTTTCTATCCTTACTGATTTATACCTATTTATTATATCAGTTATTTCAAAAGTTATTTTATTAAACTCTCCCATTGTGAATGTGAATTCATCTATTTCTTCATTTATTTCTGTCAATTATTGCTTACATACTTTTTATTTTTTAATTAATTTATTTTTTAATGGAAAGATAATTGCTTTACAGAATTTTGTTTTTCTCTGCCAAACATCAACATGAATCAGCCATAGGTGTACGTTGTTTGGGTCATGTACATTTAGAATTGCTATACTTATTGATAGATTGACTTTTTCTTATTTTTGAAACATCCTTTTTTATGCCTGAGATAAATACTTTTTATGTCTACAAAATGACAGACCTCTTTTGCAAGACTGTTAGTATGGGAATTGAGTCAATCTGCTAAGGATTTGAGGCAAATTTTCTTTTTGTTGTATTGCTTTGGTTATGTCTCAGACTTCAAATTCTTCTAGTATCAGTTTGGGCTTAGGGTGGTTGCTGGGGTGCTGGAGGGTTTTTCTTGGTTTTTCTACTCCGCTCTCAGCTCTGGGCCTTCCTGGAACACCGATGCTACAGAGCAGGTCTCTTTCTACACTCTTACCTCTCCTCCCCTGGTGGACTACTATTGGTTGCTTTGTTGTTGTTCAGTCTAAATCACGTATGACTCTGTGTCATCCCATAGACTGCAGCATGCCAGACTTCTCTGTCCACTGTCTCCTGGAGTTTGCCCAGACTCATGCCCATTGAGTTGATGATGCCATCCAACCATCTTATCTTCTGTTGCCTTCTTCTTCAGCCTCAACCTTTTGTTTCTTGATGCTTATGAGCCTGGTAAAGAGGCTAGGGCATTACCTATCACCCTGATCCACCCTCAGTCTTAGACAGTCCCCCAGTGCTTGTGTATTGAGTATGGGTTTCTGAGTGGTCATGTGTCTGCTTCCTCTAGCAGCCACATTCTTTTTTTATTGGTGGTAGATCTCTGTGAGAGAGAATTTTTGCCCTCTCCTAGTAATAAAAAAACCTCTAATGATATTGGTACAAGAATTTAGGACCAAGACTTTCCCTTCTATAACCCCTAGGAATAGAAGAAGGCTATTTTCTTCTACTTTTCTGCAGTCATGAAGGGTCTTTCACAGTCATGTGTCATGGGGACAAGAGAGTTTACTGCCCTTCACCAATTGCTAAAAGCCCCACCCCAACCCAACCTCCAGAGAGGAAAGTTCTTAGTGTGGCTTTGTGCCTTTCTTACAGTGATGGCTTCTCCCTCCCCTATGCCAGCACCACTGAAAGAGGCATTCTCTGATCTATTTGCCTGTTCCTAGCATTTTTCGTAAGCACCAAGTGGAGAAGGATGTATAACCTTCTAGTGAGTGAAAAAACCCCTGTTTCTGTGACACCTGGTCTCCCATACCATCATGCTAACCCATTCTCAGGTTTTGGCAGTTTGTTAGAGACTGTAGCTATGCTCTTCTTGTTTGCTTTACACCACCTCACATCTCTCTCTGCAAGGTGTGACATGGGTAGCCAGAATTGAGTCAATCTGCTTTGGGCTTTTTTAGGTTTGGACTTCAAATTCTTCTAGTATCAGTTTGGGCTTAGGGTGGTTGCTGGGGTGCTGGAGGGTTTTTCTTGGTTTTTCTACTCCGCTCTCAGCTCTGGGCCTTCCTGGAACACCGATGCTACAGAGCAGGTCTCTTTCTACACTCTTACCTCTCCTCCCCTGGTGGACTACTATTGGTTGCTTTGTTGTTGTTCAGTCTAAA
Organism: Tragulus kanchil; assembly: GCA_022376925.1. Classification (NCBI taxonomy): domain Eukaryota; kingdom Metazoa; phylum Chordata; class Mammalia; order Artiodactyla; family Tragulidae; genus Tragulus; species Tragulus kanchil. The sequence continues at coordinate 78,616,381 of JAIOJX010000032.1, forward strand.
TCACGTATGACTCTGTGTCATCCCATAGACTGCAGCATGCCAGACTTCTCTGTCCACTGTCTCCTGGAGTTTGCCCAGACTCATGCCCATTGAGTTGATGATGCCATCCAACCATCTTATCTTCTGTTGCCTTCTTCTTCAGCCTCAACCTTTTGTTTCTTGATGCTTATGAGCCTGGTAAAGAGGCTAGGGCATTACCTATCACCCTGATCCACCCTCAGTCTTAGACAGTCCCCCAGTGCTTGTGTATTGAGTATGGGTTTCTGAGTGGTCATGTGTCTGCTTCCTCTAGCAGCCACATTCTTTTTTTATTGGTGGTAGATCTCTGTGAGAGAGAATTTTTGCCCTCTCCTAGTAATAAAAAAAACCTCTAATGATATTGGTACAAGAATTTAGGACCAAGACTTTCCCTTCTATAACCCCTAGGAATAGAAGAAGGCTATTTTCTTCTACTTTTCTGCAGTCATGAAGGGTCTTTCACAGTCATGTGTCATGGGGACAAGAGAGTTTACTGCCCTTCACCAATTGCTAAAAGCCCCCACCCCAACCCAACCTCCAGAGAGGAAAGTTCTTAGTGTGGCTTTGTGCCTTTCTTACAGTGATGGCTTCTCCCTCCCCTATGCCAGCACCACTGAAAGAGGCATTCTCTGATCTATTTGCCTGTTCCTAGCATTTTTCGTAAGCACCAAGTGGAGAAGGATGTATAACCTTCTAGTGAGTGAAAAACCCCCTGTTTCTGTGACACCTGGTCTCCCATACCATCATGCTAACCCATTCTCAGGTTTTGGCAGTTTGTTAGAGACTGTAGCTATGCTCTTCTTGTTTGATTTACAGCACTTAACATCTCTCTCTCCAAGGTCTGACATAGGTAGCCAGTGCTCACAACCTGCCTCTTTGTGAGCTTCAAGATCTTTGAAACTTCTTGCTCTGGTGGCTTCGAGGAAAGTTTGATCTTATAATTTATGTGGCATTTGCTTTCTTTTAAGGTGAGTGTGAAACTATCTCTAGCTTTTTTCATCTTCATTGAAACTGGAACCCTTTTCCCATTGTTTTAACATCCCTTTATGTCTCCTCTCTTGTCTCCTTTTATTTATTATTTTTATTTCATTTTTTATGCTTTGTTTTTTGGCCATAAGCCACGTGGGATCTTAGTTCCCTGACCACGGATCAAATCCACTCTCCCTGCATTAGAAGACGAAGTCTCAACCACTGGAAACCAGGGAAGTCCCTTGCCTCCTTTTAGATTGATTAAATGTTCTGGATTTTTCATCCCTCCTCATTCATTTTTCAGGGTTGTTTTTTTTTAAACAGTTCTTTTAGAGGGTGCTCCAGAGATTAATGAGTTTGATCCCTGGGTCAGGAGGAGGGCATGGTAACCCTCTCCAATATTTTTGCCTAAAGAATCCCATGGACAGAGGAGCCTACTTGGCTATAATACATAGTGTCACAAAGAGTCAGACATGACTGAAGCGACTCAACACACACACACACATACACAAGAGATTATAACATACATCTTTGATTTATAATCTAATAAACTTGAGTGCTTACACTCTTTCTCAAAAAAAAAAAAACCAAAACCAAAACCAAAACCAAAAACCTAGGAAACTTGGAATACTCTAACTTCCTTATTTACTCCCAGGATTGTGTGTTATATTTTTCATGTAATTTATTATATGCAAACTTTAAACTTCACACATCATTATTACTAGGGAAGCCCAAGTGGCTCAGTGGTAAAAGAACCCACCTGCCAATTCAGGAGCCTCAGGAGATTCAGGTTTAATCCCTGGGTTGTGAAGATCCCTGGAGGAGGAAATGGCAACCCACTCCAGTGTTCTTGACTGGAGAATTCCATGGACAGGGAGCCTGACTGACTACTTTGCAGCCCATTGGGTGGCTGACATAGTTTTTTAGCCAGTCTTCTTGTTTGATTTACAGCACTTAACATCTCTCTCTCAAGGTCTGACATAGGTAGCCAGTGCTCACAACCTGCCTCTTTGTGAGCTTCAAGATCTTTGAAACTTCTTGCTCTGGTGGCTTCGAGGAAAGTTTGATCTTATAATTTATGTGGCATTTGCTTTCTTTTAAGGTGAGTGTGAAACTATCTCTAGCTTTTTTCATCTTCATTGAAACTGGAACCCTTTTCCCATTGTTTTAACATCCCTTTATGTCTCCTCTCTTGTCTCCTTTTATTTATTATTTTTATTTCATTTTTTATGCTTTGTTTTTTGGCCATAAGCCACGTGGGATCTTAGTTCCCTGACCACGGATCAAATCCACTCTCCCTGCATTAGAAGACGAAGTCTCAACCACTGGAAACCAGGGAAGTCCCTTGCCTCCTTTTAGATTGATTAAATGTTCTGGATTTTTCATCCCTCCTCATTCATTTTTCAGGGTTGTTTTTTTTTAAACAGTTCTTTTAGAGGGTGCTCCAGAGATTAATGAGTTTGATCCCTGGGTCAGGAGGAGGGCATGGTAACCCTCTCCAATATTTTTGCCTAAAGAATCCCATGGACAGAGGAGCCTACTTGGCTATAGTACATAGTGTCACAAAGAGTCAGACATGACTGAAGCGACTCAACACACACACACATACACAAGAGATTATAACATACATCTTTGATTTATAATCTAATAAACTTGAGTGCTTACACTCTTTCTCAAAAAAAAAAAAACCAAAACCAAAACCAAAACCAAAAACCTAGGAAACTTGGAATACTCTAACTTCCTTATTTACTCCCAGGATTGTGTGTTATATTTTTCATGTAATTTATTATATGCAAACTTTAAACTTCACACATCATTATTACTAGGGAAGCCCAAGTGGCTCAGTGGTAAAAGAACCCACCTGCCAATTCAGGAGCCTCAGGAGATTCAGGTTTAATCCCTGGGTTGTGAAGATCCCCTGGAGGAGGAAATGGCAACCCACTCCAGTGTTCTTGACTGGAGAATTCCATGGACAGGGGAGCCTGACTGACTACTTTGCAGCCCATTGGGTGGCAAAGAGTTGGACACGACTGAGCACACAGATATTATTAACACACTGTATGTATTTACATTGAGAGACATCTAAATTTCCTTTGCCCTGTATTTTTCCCTCTCTCTGTGTTGAGTTTCCCATCACCCCCGTGTTTTAGATCCAATCTGGACTGAAGCTGAAATGATGGAGGAGTTCTTTTTTGGCTTTGCCCCACTTACTGAGCTAGTCATCCATGAATCAAATCTGAGCTCTTCCTCCCTGTTAGCTGGTTTCAGGGACTCCCTATCAGCCAAGGAGGAGGTGTGGGTGGCCAGCTGACCTACTGAGTCAACACTAACTGAGTGGCTGGAGAAACCATCATGGTGCTCTTCACTTAATGGCACCTGCTCCTGTGGCTGACTCAGTCCCTGAGAAGTTGGTAGATTGTGAGCAACCAAGATTGCGATAGAGATTTGCTTTAGGGGTCTGGGGACACGAAAGCTGAAGAAACATCAGTGTCTTCACTGTCAAGGACAGCAGCCACCTTTTGGCAGGTGTGCCCTCAGAGACTTATATCTCTGTCATTGTGATCCAGATTTAAACAAATGATTCACAAATTCTGAATGGTACAAGTCAGTCTTTTAAGGAGTTATGCTTTGGGTGTGTTACAAGGATACGAGGAGTCACTTTCTATTAGGGAAAGCCCCTTGGCGTATCCAAGAGTGTGTCCCAGTAATCCCAAGATTGTTGACAGTGGCAATGACTCGGTTTTTAGATACCTGTTCTTTAGCTGTTGAGGGTGGAGATTTTATGCCTGGTTGTTATGACCAATACTAACTTCACACTAAGGTCTGTTTCCTACAAGGTCAGGTACCAGCTTCCCTGAGTGGGAGCTTAGATGAGTCAGTGTTTCCACCCTGTACTGAGCTCACCTGGAGAGCAATGTCCTGCCTCTACTTCTTCCTTTGGAAAATTACATTGCAGGAAAGATTTTTGATGATCTCACTAGATTAAGTACATTCAAATAAGGTCACTTCTGAGACTGAAGAGAGAAAGACAGTGTAATAGCGTCAATTCACTAAACCTTTCTTCATGATCTACTATTTACCAGATTCTATTCTGGATCATGTAGATATATTAGTAAGAGGTAGTAAACAAGGCCTCAGCTTTGTCCTGAAGCTTACATTTGGGTGTGACATTAGAGGATCTGTGTATATGATTGGTGGGCATATAAAGAGAAGACAGATATTAAACAAGTAGATGATATCAAATATGAAATTCCTTGCTTTGAAATACTTAGACCCTAGGCTTGGAAGAGAAAATACATATACCAGTCCTATAGGCACTGAGCCTCTTCTTTTAAATCTATAGTCAGTCATGTATGTTTCTGTGCAAATTGAAATATTACCTTACACTTAGGTTTGTGCATGTTGAAGCTTGTTTTATCTCCAGAACTTAGGAAGTGTAGGTCTTGGAGTGTGCAGAAGGTGTCCTGAGATTTGGTGATAGAAGTGGTCCTCTTTCTGCACTTTCATAAACAAGTAAAGAATCTTCAGGCATTCAGGTAAAAAATGAACAGCCTCTGTGAAGGACAGCAGCCACCTTTTGGCAGGTGTGCCCTCAGAGACTTATATCTCTGTCATTGTGATCCAGATTTAAACAAATGATTCACAAATTCTGAATGGTACAAGTCAGTCTTTTAAGGAGTTATGCTTTGGGTGTGTTACAAGGATACGAGGAGTCACTTTCTATTAGGGAAAGCCCCTTGGCGTATCCAAGAGTGTGTCCCAGTAATCCCAAGATTGTTGACAGTGGCAATGACTCGGTTTTTAGATACCTGTTCTTTAGCTGTTGAGGGTGGAGATTTTATGCCTGGTTGTTATGACCAATACTAACTTCACACTAAGGTCTGTTTCCTACAAGGTCAGGTACCAGCTTCCCTGAATGGGAGCTTAGATGAGTCAGTGTTTCCACCCTGTACTGAGCTCACCTGGAGAGCAATGTCCTGCCTCTACTTCTTCCTTTGGAAAATTACATTGCAGGAAAGATTTTTGATGATCTCACTAGATTAAGTACATTCAAATAAGGTCACTTCTGAGACTGAAGAGAGAAAGACAGTGTAATAGCGTCAATTCACTAAACCTTTCTTCATGATCTACTATTTACCAGATTCTATTCTGGATCATGTAGATATATTAGTAAGAGGTAGTAAACAAGGCCTCAGCTTTGTCCTGAAGCTTACATTTGGGTGTGACATTAGAGGATCTGTGTATATGATTGGTGGGCATATAAAGAGAAGACAGATATTAAACAAGTAGATGATATCAAATATGAAATTCCTTGCTTTGAAATACTTAGACCCTAGGCTTGGAAAGAGAAAATACATATACCAGTCCTATAGGCACTGAGCCTCTTCTTTTAAATCTATAGTCAGTCATGTATGTTTCTGTGCAAATTGAAATATTACCTTACACTTAGGTTTGTGCATGTTGAAGCTTGTTTTATCTCCAGAACTTAGGAAGTGTAGGTCTTGGAGTGTGCAGAAGGTGTCCTGAGATTTGGTGATAGAAGTGGTCCTCTTTCTGCACTTTCATAAACAAGTAAAGAATCTTCAGGCATTCAGGTAAAAAATGAACAGCCTCTGTGAAGGGCACACAGAAGAATAGCAACAATGGTGAATTCCGAGCGTAGCAGGCAAATCTCTGAGTAGGCAGAAATTACGTTACTCTGAAAGGACCTGAAGATATATTAGGAAGATATTTCCCAAACTTCAATAAATTCCATATGATTTTCTTCTTTTCGCATATTGCCAATGTTATTGCATACTTAATAGGTTTCATTGAAATTACCTTCAAATCAGTAGACCTTAAAAATTATACTAATTTTAGGCAGTATTACATATCACATGGGCTTCCCAGGTGGTACTAGTGGTAAAGAACCTGCCTGCCCATGCAGGAAATGTAAGAGATGTGGACTCAATCCCTGAGTCAGGAAGATCCCTTAAGGAGGACATGGCAACCCACTCCAGTATTCTTGTCTGTGGAAACCCATGGACAGGGGAACCATGGGGTCGCAAAATGTTGGACACAACTGAAGCTACTTAGCATGCATATATTACATACATTTGTCTTCTGCAACAAGTCACACTGTGGCAAACATTGGAAAATGCTGCAAAAGGAATTTGTGTTTACAGATGAGTGGTTATAATCAAAATAAAATAAAATTTAAATGAAGCATTGCCTTCTTAGGAAATTCCTCCCTTTTCAAAGAACTTTCATTCACATCTTTGATCCTTTCTCATAAAATATGTCCCTTGCAGTGTGGGGCAGAAACGAAAGGCAGCACAATGTGTACTTCAAGTGGGCACCATGAGGTGGGTTGGACCTTGTTCTTCCCTGATTAAACTTCAGGCTGAAGTCTTGGGAGGAGAGGCAGGGAAGCGGAAGGGATAGTAGGAGTTATTTGAGGCTAGGGGAAGGGAGGTTGGGAGAAGGGCTTCTGACTACTGCTTTGGTCTTGAAGGGCACATCAGAAACACTGTACCAGACAAGCTCAGCTTGTTACCAATCTGCTCACAATTACTAGCCTGTAACTGTTGGAAGGCTGGTTCTGCTCCTAATAAGGCATGTATTCACACTTCTATAAATAACTGTTAAATAAATGTTTAAAATATTCCTTATACTAAACATAAACAGTAAAATTAATGAAATTACTAAAAGGAAAAGACCTAAGTAATCTTTCTGGAGGAAAATAGAGAAGGAGCAAACTGAGCTAGGGCATTGCAGGCAGTTCTGAGGAGGAACAAACCTCCAGGGATGAGACTGGGAATAGCATCCCTAAAGGAGCATCCAGTGTCTGTTAGCAAGCAAGATGACCCAGCAAGCAGTTGGGATTCAAGCTGTGTCAAAGGAAGGCTCAATGTGTTCTCACCCCAGGGCTCTTGTCTACTTTGCCACACTGAAGGAGTATATGAAAAAGTGGAACAAGAAACAGGTGGGGTTTCCCTGGTGGTCCAGTGGGTAAGGACACCGTCTTGCAGTGCAAGGGGCACCGGTTCGAGCCCTGGCCTGGGAAGATCCCACGTGCCGCGGAGCGGCTGGACCCATGTGTCCAATTACCGAGCCGGAGCTCTGGCGCGCATGCGCCCAGAGCCGGTGCTCTGCGACAACAGAGGCCACTGCGATGGGAGGCCCACACAGGCCAAAGAACAAAGATGGATGAAAATAGACAAATGAAAGACAAATAGAAGTAGCCCGCCTGCTCCCCTCCCTCCCCTGCCAACCCCCAAAATAAATAAATAAATCTTAAAAAAAAAAAAAAAAGAAACAGGTAAGTCTCTTTTAGGAATGTGACCACTAGGCACAGTGCTGGAAGCAACAATCATTAATAAAAATTGTTCATAGCTCAGATGTTCTCAAATAAAATAGTAGTTAATAATAATAATTGAATTATGAATAACTTGACATGAACATTTTCCTGAATTTATGCCTGGCTTTCCTGACAATCACATTGTCATTCAAATACATAGATTAATTAAAATAACATATATTTGTCCTTTGAGTAGCTGATTTATGAGATTATTTGGAGATTCTGTTTTTCAGAGATGGAACAGGGGGTTAAACATACGCTTGTCCTTCAAAAATTGAAGAAGTGGAAGGAAATCATCTGGGAGTAATTCTGTAGAACAGCAAAACAAGAAACATAATGGGAGAACTTATTCTTGGTGCTGGCCCTGAGGGCTGCTGAGGGCTGCGGCTTGGAGACCTGAAATGCACAAGGTCTTGACGTTACTGGTGAATTTCAAATATCCATAGTGGTGTGGGCTCTGTTAAAATTTCAATGGCAAGCTCGAGCATGTCTGTGTTGTTGTATTCAGAGGAATGTGGCATGTACAAATACGGCCTCGGTAATCACTGTTGAAGCAGGGAGGGCTTCCCTGGTGGCTCACTGATAAAAAGAGTCTGCCTGCTAATGCAGGAGACATGGGAAATGCACGTTCAGTCCCCTGGTCAGGAAGATCCCCTGGTGAAAAAGATGGCAATCTACTCCAGTATTATTGTCTGGAAAACCACATGGGCAGAGAAGCCTGGTGGCTACAGTTCATGGGATTGCCAAGTCGGACACAACTTAGCAACGGAACAACACAACAGCAAAATGACTGTTGGGGGATATTCGTATGTTCCTAATAGCAAAAAAAAATTTAGGAATATTTTCAATGTCACATAAATTCTTTAGTGATCATTAAATAAGCATTGAGACTAAAGAGTAGTAGACTGGGGCTTCTCTGGTGGTCTAGTGGGTAAAGAATCCACCTTGCAAGGGGCACCGGTTCGTTCCCTGGCCCGGGAAGATCCCATGTGCCTTGGAGCGACTGGATCCATGTGTCCAATTGCAAGCCAGTGCTCTGGAGTGCGTGTGCCCAGAGCCGACGCTCTGCAGTGAGAGAGGCTGCTGCAATGGGAGGCTCACACAGGCTGAAGAATAAAGATGGATGAAAAATAAAGAAAAAAATCAGCTAAAAAAGAGGCCAAAAAGAAAAAAAGAGTAGTAGACTGGGGAGGAATATGTGACAAGTGTGATTTAGAGAAATGTGTTGAGTGGGACCAGGTTCAATTTTATGGGCAAGGAGAGCTAAGGAGAGTGGCCAGACTTATGATGCAGATAATTTGAGATGATGTAAAATGGGTACTGATCTCATCATTCAGGTACTGTACATTAGTTGCCAATTAGAGATCTTCTCCACCCTCAAACTGGGACAAGGTCCTGAAAGTGCTAGGTAAGGCAGGACTCCAGTTAAAACAGACTTTTCATTAAGTATGTGTCACAGAAAAGGGGATCTTGGTACAAAATGCTCCCACTAACAAGGCACATGTCAGGTCCTTTGTAGAGTTTCAGGTGAATTGAATAGAGTTGTGCAGTATTTTGGGTTTCCCCCCTGACTCAGCAGTAAAGAATTCACCTGCAATATAGGAGATGCAGGTTTGATCCCTGGCTCGGGAGGATGCCTGGTGAAAAGATGGCAATCTACTCCAGTATTATTGTCTGGAAAACCACATGGGCAGAGAAGCCTGGTGGCTACAGTTCATGGGATTGCCGAGTCGGACACAACTTAGCAACGGAACAACACAACAGCAAAATGACTGTTGGGGGATATTCGTATGTTCCTAATAGCAAAAAAAAATTTAGGAATATTTTCAATGTCACATAAATTCTTTAGTGATCATTAAATAAGCATTGAGACTAAAGAGTAGTAGACTGGGGCTTCTCTGGTGGTCTAGTGGGTAAAGAATCCACCTTGCAAGGGGCACCGGTTCGTTCCCTGGCCCGGGAAGATCCCATGTGCCTTGGAGCGACTGGATCCATGTGTCCAATTGCAAGCCAGTGCTCTGGAGTGCGTGTGCCCAGAGCCGACGCTCTGCAGTGAGAGAGGCTGCTGCAATGGGAGGCTCACACAGGCTGAAGAATAAAGATGGATGAAAAATAAAGAAAAAAATCAGCTAAAAAAGAGGCCAAAAAGAAAAAAAGAGTAGTAGACTGGGGAGGAATATGTGACAAGTGTGATTTAGAGAAATGTGTTGAGTGGGACCAGGTTCAATTTTATGGGCAAGGAGAGCTAAGGAGAGTGGCCAGACTTATGATGCAGATAATTTGAGATGATGTAAAATGGGTACTGATCTCATCATTCAGGTACTGTACATTAGTTGCCAATTAGAGATCTTCTCCACCCTCAAACTGGGACAAGGTCCTGAAAGTGCTAGGTAAGGCAGGACTCCAGTTAAAACAGACTTTTCATTAAGTATGTGTCACAGAAAAGGGGATCTTGGTACAAAATGCTCCCACTAACAAGGCACATGTCAGGTCCTTTGTAGAGTTTCAGGTGAATTGAATAGAGTTGTGCAGTATTTTGGGTTTCCCCTCTGACTCAGCAGTAAAGAATTCACCTGCAATATAGGAGATGCAGGTTTGATCCCTGGCTCGGGAGGATGCCTGGAGGATGGCATGGCAATCCCATGGACAGAAGAGCCTGGTGGGCTACAGTCCATAGGAATTGCAAAGAGTCAAACAAGACTGAAGTAACTGAGCACAACAATGTGCAGTATTTGGAGCTGCTCAGGCTTGGGTTGTTCTCTTTTTCATTTGAGTTCTCTCTAGGATAGCCTCCATCTTGGTTTCCCACCTGCTCTGGGGAACCTACAGAGTCTGATTGGTGGGGTAGAGGGATCACATGTGCTTCAGTTGCTCCAAAATGTTTTATTTAATATGAAAGCCCAAGTTGTGTTTAATGTCATTCAATTGGTCACTGGAAGCTGGCGATGATGATATGGATTTTTCTGCCTTCCTTCCTCTCCTCTGACCCTCTGCCAGGCCTCTTTTGAGAATTGTGTTTAAAATTTTAAGGAGAAAATAAATGAATGGGAAATGAAAATGAGCGATAGACAGAGGACTCTTCCCTTTCCCCTGATTCTTTTATAGTATCTAGAGATGTGATTTTAAAAAACAGGTTAGGGTGGCTCTTGCACTCAAGGAGACACATGAAGCTGGTATTGTCTTCTCTTAGAACAATTTCCTTCTTTATCTGTAGAACCTTTTTCCTAGTATATGCTCAATGGAAACTCCTACATAAGAACTGATTGCATCAGTTGCAGAGGAAGAGGCAGTAGTCCCAAATAGTAAGGTGACTTACAGGGACACTCCTATAAATCTATAAGCCAAAGCTCCTGTAGAGAAGTGTGCAATTATCCCTTTGGTTTTCAAGGATCTGCTTTGATTTCTTAATACTTTCTTGATGACTATCTGGATTCCACACCGTTTACTCGAAACATAGCAGCCCTGAGAACCAAATCTTGTCTTCTCCAGAGTTCTGAACCATGTCCGCCTCCAAATGCCCACAGGTGCAGTGCCAGGAGAAGGGCGTCCTGTGGGGTACCACTTGTCCTGCCAGAAGAAAGGTGCAGCAAGATCATTTTCAGCCCCCAGACTTCCAGGAGCATGAAACAAAAGCAAGTGTGGCATTATAATCTGTGGGTTCCAAATCCTACTACTGTCTTCTTTTCTTTTTTATTTATTTTTATTTTTTTATTATAATTTTTTTATTCTTTATTTAAAAGGTTTTACAGAGTTTTGTTGTTCACAGACATGTATGTTCCAAGATCAGTCACATGCATATCCGTGGTCCCCACCCGCCCAGATCCCCCCATCCCACCCCTCCAGACCTTTGCCCCAAGCCATTGTAAGCACTCCTATTCCCTTAGCACTATGACACTAGCTATCTTTTCCACACATAACACTATAGGTTTCCTTGTTACTTCCTCCATGCTTCCCCCTCCCTATTTCTTCCCCGCAATGTCCCTATGTCTATGCTCTGTCTGTTTTTCCATGAGTCCCCTGCGTGTGATATCAAGACCGTCCTACTAGATTCCATATATGTGTGTTAGTATACTGTATTTGTCTTTCTCTTTTTGACTTACTTCACTTTTTATGATAGGTCTTCTTTTCTTGTATCTGTACTCACCTTTGCCTCTGCTCTGCCTGAAATAAATAATATGTGATAGGCAACTGGCTTTTCTGAAGTGTGTATACTGCTTATCTCTGACCAAGACCCAACCTTGATTCCAAGCTTCCTGAAGTCCCAGGAGGAAAAGCAAGATCAAACCCTATTGTGTGCTTTTTGCCTATGATAAAGGTGGGATTCCATTCCCCTAGCAACACATATTTGTTACAGCATAAAGGATGGATATAGTTCATGGTCAAATGTAAGCTTAGTGTTGTTGTTCTCTTCGTCATTTTTTAAAACTTGCTTTGGGTAATAGCTGATCAGTGTTTTTGTTGTGGTGGTGGTCATAGTAGTGGTCTGTGTGTGTGCATGTGTGCATGTATGCATGTCCATGTAAAAATCTTTTATCTTTTTTCTATTTGATTCAGAGTTCTAGGTTCTTACAATAAAAGTTTTATGAATCCTGTTTAAAGTGTATACAATGGATTGAAAGAATGTATCTTCATTGCTTCAAATTCTTAGCCTACTACTTACATCCATTATAATTCCTGTTGGGATGTTTTAAAACTGCTGTTTTGATTTCTTTAATAATTTACATGTAGTAAAGATTTTATTGCTTCTAGAACACATTTTTTACAATATAGTTTAATTTTATTTTTCTAGCCTAAGCAAAATATATAACACCAGAGTAAGCTTCTGAAATAAAAATCATTAGTGAAAACATTTTTTAATGTTCTATATATCTTTTTTTAGTTACTTTTTAGAGTGACTTTTCCTCATTGTGCTTTTTAAAAATTTTTAAAATTTATTCTGGCTATTTTGGGTTTTTACTGCTGCCATATGCTCTTCTCTGGTTACAGGGAGTGGGGGCTACTCTCTAGCTGAGGTGAGCAGGCTTCCTGTCACAGTGACTTTTCTTGTGAAACTTTGGCTGTAACACTCATAGGCTTCAGTAGTTGTGGCACATGGGGTCAATAGTAGTGGTTCCAAGGCTTTCGAGCACAGGTTCAACGGTTGTGGCTCACAGGCTTAGTTATTCTGTCACATGTGGGATCTTCCCAGATTGGGTATCGAACTCATGTCTCCTGCATTGGCAGGTGAACTCTTTACCACTGAGCTACCAGAGAATCCCCTCATTGTGTTTTTTCGTATTAAATTGTATAAGCTGTTTATGTATTTTGGCTATTAACCCCTTTACAGACATATCAGGTATTAATATCTTCTCCCATTCAGTAGGTTTTCTTTTCCTTTTGTTAATGGTTTCCTTCACTATGCAGACTCGTTTAAGTTTGATTAGGTCACATTTATTTGTTTTTTGCTTTTGTTTCTCTTGCCTGAAGAGATAGATCTCCCCAAATATTGTAAGACTACATCAAAAAGTACACTACTTTTTGGATGTTTTTTTTTTCTAGGAGTTTAATGGTTTCCAGTCTTACATTTAGGTCTTGAATCCATTTGAGTGAATTTTCGTGTATGGTGTGTGATGTTCTAATTTGATTCTTTTTTGTGTAGTTGTCCAGTTTACTCAACACCACTTACTGAAGGAATTTTCTTTTACCCATTGCATATTTTTCCTTTTTTGGGATGTTTTAAAACTGCTGTTTTGATTTCTTTAATAATTTACATGTAGTAAAGATTTTATTGCTTCTAGAACACATTTTTTACAATATAGTTTAATTTTATTTTTCTAGCCTAAGCAAAATATATAACACCAGAGTAAGCTTCTGAAATAAAAATCATTAGTGAAAACATTTTTTAATGTTCTATATATCTTTTTTTAGTTACTTTTTAGAGTGACTTTTCCTCATTGTGCTTTTTAAAAATTTTTAAAATTTATTCTGGCTATTTTGGGTTTTTACTGCTGCCATATGCTCTTCTCTGGTTACAGGGAGTGGGGGCTACTCTCTAGCTGAGGTGAGCAGGCTTCCTGTCACAGTGACTTTTCTTGTGAAACTTTGGCTGTAACACTCATAGGCTTCAGTAGTTGTGGCACATGGGGTCAATAGTAGTGGTTCCAAGGCTTTCGAGCACAGGTTCAACGGTTGTGGCTCACAGGCTTAGTTATTCTGTCACATGTGGGATCTTCCCAGATTGGGTATCGAACTCATGTCTCCTGCATTGGCAGGTGAACTCTTTACCACTGAGCTACCAGAGAATCCCCTCATTGTGTTTTTTCGTATTAAATTGTATAAGCTGTTTATGTATTTTGGCTATTAACCCCTTTACAGACATATCAGGTATTAATATCTTCTCCCATTCAGTAGGTTTTCTTTTCCTTTTGTTAATGGTTTCCTTCACTATGCAGACTCGTTTAAGTTTGATTAGGTCACATTTATTTGTTTTTTGCTTTTGTTTCTCTTGCCTGAAGAGATAGATCTCCCCAAATATTGTAAGACTACATCAAAAAGTACACTACTTTTTGGATGTTTTTTTTTTCTAGGAGTTTAATGGTTTCCAGTCTTACATTTAGGTCTTGAATCCATTTGAGTGAATTTTCGTGTATGGTGTGTGATGTTCTAATTTGATTCTTTTTTGTGTAGTTGTCCAGTTTACTCAACACCACTTACTGAAGGAATTTTCTTTTACCCATTGCATATTTTTCACTCTTTTGTTGTAGATTAATTGACCATATGTGCAGAGGTTTGGGGCTTCCCAGGTAGCGGTAGTGGTAAAGAATTCAGGAGACCCAAGAGACTTGAGTTTGATCCTTGGGTCAGGAAGATCCCCTGAAGGAGGGCATGGCAACCTACTGCAGTATGCTTGCCTGGAGAATCCCATGGTCAGAGGAGCCTTGTTAGGTTACAGTCCATAGGGTCGCAAAGAGCTGGACACGACTGAGTGACTTAGCATGCATGCGTGGGTTTATTTCTGGCTCTCTATTCTATTCCATTGGTCTATGCATCTGTTTTTGTGCCAGTATCATATTGAAGTTTTGTAGTATACTCTATAGTCAGGGAGTATGATACTCTCAGGTTTCTTTTTCTTTTCTCAAGATTGTTTTGGCTCTTTGATGTCTTTTATGGTTCAATACTTAAAACCTCAAAAAACTAAGATCACGGCATCTGGTCCCATCAACTTCGTTGTAAATAGAAGGGGAAAACATGGAAACAGCATCTCATTTACTTATTTGAGTTCCAAAATCACTGCAGAGAATGATACTGAAGCCACAAAATTAAAAGATGCTTGCTCCTTGGAAGGAAAGCTGTGATAAGCCTAGACAGTGTATTAAAAAGCCGAGACATCACTTTGTTGACAAAGGTTCATATAGTCAAATATATGATTTTTCCAGTAGTCATGTATGGATGTGAGTGTTGGATCATGAAGAAGGCTGAGTGCCAAATAATTGATACTTTTGAAATGTGGTGGTGGACAAAACTCTTTTTTAGAAAAAATATTTAATTTTTGAATGCACTGGACCTTAGTTGAGGCTTGCAGGAAATTTGTTGCAGTGTTTGGGCTCTGTTGTTGCAGCATGCAGGCTTAGTTGCCCCATGGCATATGGCATCTTAGTTCTCTGACCAGGAATTGAACTTGTGTCCTCTGGATTGGAAGGCGAGTTCTTAACACTGGACCACCAAGAAATTCCCTGGACAAAACTCTTGAGAGTCCCTTAGGCAATAAGGAAATCAAATCAGTCAATCCTAAAGGAAACCAACCTCAATATTTTTTGGAAAGACTGTTACTGAAGCTGAAGCTGAAGCTCCAATACTTTGGCCACCTGATGCAAAAAACCAACTCAATGGAAAAGACACTGATGCTGGGAAAGACTGAAGACTAAAAGAGAAGAGAGTGGCAGAAGTTGAGATGGTTAGATAGCATCACCAACTCAATGGACATGAATTTATGCAAATTCTGGGATATAGTTAAGGACAGAGACATCTGGCGCACTACAATCCAAGGGACTGCATAGAGTTGGTCAGGACTTAGCGACTGAACAACACCAACAGCAACAAATAGCTGGATACAAATTTTAGGATTATTTGTTCTAGTTCTGTGAAAAATGTCTATGGTTTTTTGATAGGGGTAGCATTAAAACATTCCTCTGATGAAGATTGCTTTAGGTAGAATGGACATTTTAAGACAATTCTTTTAATCCATGAAAATCTTTTAATTTCTTTGTATCAACTTCAATTTCCTTCATAAATATACCATCGTTTTTAGAGTATATGTCTTTCTTTGGTATCAACTTCATTACTTATTTGAGTTCCAAAATAAAAAACTGAAAAGAGAATGATACTGAAGCCACAAAATTAAAAGATGCTTGCTCCTTGGAAGGAAAGCTGTGATAAGCCTAGACAGTGTATTAAAAAGCCGAGACATCACTTTGTTGACAAAGGTTCATATAGTCAAATATATGATTTTTCCAGTAGTCATGTATAGATGTGAGTGTTGGATCATGAAGAAGGCTGAGTGCCAAATAATTGATACTTTTGAAATGTGGTGGTGGACAAAACTCTTTTTTAGAAAAAATATTTAATTTTTGAATGCACTGGACCTTAGTTGAGGCTTGCAGGAAATTTGTTGCAGTGTTTGGGCTCTGTTGTTGCAGCATGCAGGCTTAGTTGCCCCATGGCATATGGCATCTTAGTTCTCTGACCAGGAATTGAACTTGTGTCCTCTGGATTGGAAGGCGAGTTCTTAACACTGGACCACCAAGAAATTCCCTGGACAAAACTCTTGAGAGTCCCTTAGGCAATAAGGAAATCAAATCAGTCAATCCTAAAGGAAACCAACCTCAATATTTTTTGGAAAGACTGTTACTGAAGCTGAAGCTGAAGCTCCAATACTTTGGCCACCTGATGCAAAAAACCAACTCAATGGAAAAGACACTGATGCTGGGAAAGACTGAAGACTAAAAGAGAAGAGAGTGGCAGAAGTTGAGATGGTTAGATAGCATCACCAACTCAATGGACATGAATTTATGCAAATTCTGGGATATAGTTAAGGACAGAGACATCTGGCGCACTACAATCCAAGGGACTGCATAGAGTTGGTCAGGACTTAGCGACTGAACAACACCAACAGCAACAAATAGCTGGATACAAATTTTAGGATTATTTGTTCTAGTTCTGTGAAAAATGTCTATGGTTTTTTGATAGGGGTAGCATTAAAACATTCCTCTGATGAAGATTGCTTTAGGTAGAATGGACATTTTAAGACAATTCTTTTAATCCATGAACATCTTTTAATTTCTTTGTATCAACTTCAATTTTCTTCATAAATATACCATCGTTTTTAGAGTATATGTCTTTCGTCACCTTGGTTAATTTTATCCTGAGGCATTTTATTTTTTTTGTTGTGATTTTAAATAGCAGTGTTTTCTTGCTTTCTCTTTCTTATAGTTCATTATTAGTGTATAAAAAAGCAAAAGATTTCTATACATTAATCTTGAATCTTGTAACTTTGTGTGTATGTGTGTGTGCTCAGTTGCTCAGCTGTATTCTACTCTTTGTGATCCCATGGACTATAGCATGCCAGGCTCCTTTGTCTAGGAGATTATCCAAGCAAGAATACTGGAGTGGGTTGCCACTTTGTACTCCAGGGGATCTTCCAGACTGAAGGATCAAATCAGCATATCCTGCATCTTGTGGATTGGCAGGCATATTCTTTACCACTGTGCCACCTTAGAAGCTCTGCTGAATTCATTTATTAGTTCCAATAATTTGGGGTGGGAATTTTAGTTTTTTCTTTAAATGTATTTTTATATGATTTTATACTGTCATAACATCTATACGTAATAACAGCTTTACTTCCTCTGTTCTAATTGCTATGGTTAACATTTCAAATGCTATATGTTAAAAGAAACAATGTGGGTATCCTCGCCTTCTTCCTAATTTTAGAAGAAAAGCTTTTAACTTTTCACCATTGAGTATAGGTGTGGTTTTGTCGATATAGTGAGATATGTTCTCTACATATCTACTTTATTGAATGTCTTTATCATGAATGCATTTCAAATTTTGCCAAATGCTTACTCCACATCTATTTTAGCCTGTAGTTTTCTTTTCTTGTAGTGACTTTGTTTGGCTTTTATATTAGAGTAATGCTGGCGTCATTAAACAACCTAGGAAGTGTTCTCCCTTTTTAATATTCTGGAAGATTTTGAGGAATGATGCATATTCTATACGTATTTGCTTTATGGTTACAGTGGTGATTACATCCTAAAGTAATGACGACCTAGCTTGGGTTGATGCCAGCTTAGCTCCAATTGCATTAAAAGTTTACTCCTATAAAACTCTATCCCCCTATTATGCTGCTGATGTCTCAAATTATATCTTTACACTCCTTGTGGCCAAAAATATAGATTTACAATTATTTTTAATAAATTTACCTTTTATATATAGTACAAAGTAAAAAGTGCAGTTCCAAATTAGTTGTCATAATACTGGCTTTTCTAGAGGCTGGTAACATTGTACAGAAGGCAGAGACCAAATACAACCATCCCAAAGAGAAAGAAATGCAAGAAAAGAAGGCAAAACACTCCTCTGATGACTTTACAAGCAGTTGAGAAAAGAACTGAAAGACAAAGGATACAAGGAAAGATATACCCAACTAAATGCAGAGTTCCAGAGAATAGCTGCCACGACTCTCAGCATGGACGATCGAAATTAAAGACAGACACACTAGCTTCTGCAAAACATGAGACAGGCAGCCAGCAGTCTCTAGGACTGGAGGCAATTCCCCTAATTCTCATGTCTTTTTGATTGAAATTTAGAAAGAATGCATGGAATCAGGCAGTCAGTGATTGATTATAGAAAAGCTGTAGCCATGCACATACAAGGTAGATATGATCAAAACAATCTAATCAATTATCTTTACACCCATGCCCAGTTTCTTGGGGGAGGCCATATCTCAGGAGGGAAGTCACTGGAAGAGACAGCAGTTGCATACATCAGCATTCTGATTTAAAAGTGATGCAGCATTTCTAAGTCCTTGCTGAGAAGTTCCAGATCACATGCCGTATTCTGAGATGGCTACCCCAAGTCTCTGGTTATGGTTCAGAGCTTAAGGAGCTGTAAACAAGTTACTATTTTTCAACCAGGCACTTCCTTATAGCCTTGTTTTTCTAACAGGACTTTCTTTATGGCCTTAGCATGATTTGATTCCCATGGCCTGCAGCAAATAGCAAGGAGAAATAAGAAAGCATTCTTAAAAGAACCATGGAAAGAAATAGAGGGAAACAATAGAATGGGAGAGAACTTGAAGTAAAGAGAAAGCTGTCCCAGGTAGCAAGGCTCTTTGCAACCCGATACGTACAACAAAATGGCAACCAGTCCAAGTGGAACAAGACAAGCAGTTTTATAATTCACAAAGCATGAGAGATATCAAAGGGTCTTCACCCTCAGTCAAGAAAGAGAGGCTTTGATTAAAAGTTAGAGAACTCCCCCCAAATCCTATGCCATAAACCCCTGAAAGTGAGAGCTAAGGCAGGGACTCTGTGACTCATGGGAGTATAACCCACTGAAGAGATCCTGGAGAAGGACATTTCCTGTTCTCTGAGTCCCTGTCAAGCCAGTTGTGGATGGATTTGCATTTTGGTTGGGAAATGACTGAACCAGGCCAGTTTTGGCAGCTCCACTTCCCCTGGGTGGGGCAGAAAACCCCAATAAAAAGGTCCTCTGCTGTACCATGGCCATTCTCTGGCAACTCCAGTCCCGATAGACTTCAGAGAACTTGGTGAGTCTGACTCTTCAGTTTTACTTTGTTCTGGGGATCCTAAATGCTGAACTTATTCTTGAGACAGCAGATTTCATGGGTCCAAAGTTACAATCATGGGTTTAATAGTACTTATGGATGGGAACTTGGTATTTGGGCAAAAGTGTGTGCTATATTTATTAGGTTCCTGGGACAAGAGTTTGATTTGCCTATTGAAAAAGAAATTAGTAGGAAATCTTTGATGGGAAAACGTAAGGAAGAAAGTGTTTTTCCTTTTTTGTATATTTTTTTGTGTCCCTTTGCTGTGATTTCAGAGGCATTTTTCCAGGAAGTATGAGGCCCTTGTATCCTTCCTGGTGGCCCTTTGCTCTGTGCACAAGTTATCCTGTTAGGACTTCATGAGAGATAATAAAAATAGGAATTGCTTGTGAGCTTTCCCAGGATTTTAAAGCTTGTGATGGCATTTTTTGAAGATGTTTTCATAAAATAAAAACAAATATCATTGCTTGGTTCTTTCAAACACAGATGTTTTCTTTGGAAAAATTGTATGAGAAAAGAGAAAGTTTCCTCTGGGTTAAAGAAACAATTTTCTAAGAAGGAGGGAGTAGCCAGAAATTCATTAAAAGGGATTAAAGACATTAAAGTACATTCTTAGAGACTGGATACTCTCTGATGATACTACGCAATTTTTGCTGTGTCCTTCTCTAGGAGTTTCACTTGTGAACACTGTCATGTAATGTCTTTCAGATTCTAAGACTCCAGAAAGATGTCTTATCAGCAGCAGCAGTGCAAGCAGCCCTGCCAGCCACCTCCGGTCGTGTGCCCACCCAAGTGCCCTGAGCCTTGCCCACCTCCAAAGTGCCCTGAACCTTGCCCACCTCCAAAGTGTCCTGAACCATGCCCGCCTCCTCAATGCCAGCAGAAATGCCCTCCCGTGCCACCTCCCCAGCAATGCCAGGAGAAGTGCCCACCCAAGTGCAAGTAGCAGCTTCCGCTTCTATCTGGATTAGGAAAGGATGAGGACAACTGACCCGCCTAGCCCCACAGCTCCACCTCACCTTCTCTTCAAAGCCTGCAGTGTGCCTGTGGTGATTCCTGACAGCCAGAGGCCGCCTTCCCTAGGCTGCTGCACCACTCCCCTCTGGGAGGACAGCTGAGAGCACATCACAGAACTTCAGAGGGAAGAGCAGCGGCTGTCCTCCTGGGTGCCACCAGGGGCTTCTCTCCCTGTCTTCTTTCTGTCACCTGGGCTGGGGTTTCTACCAGCTGGGCAATTGTTGCTTATCCTCCAATTCCTGAATAAACTACAATTTCTTTGTGCGATGGTAAAAACATTTTCTTTCTTTTAAAATGGCTTTTAGTAATAGCACAACATCATCTTGGTTTCTTTCTATTCTCCTTTGATGCCAAGGTTTAGGCTGTCATAAACAGAGCTGTCTAAAGTTTGAATCAGATTGTGTGTGTAAGTTGCTCAGTTGTGTCCGACTCTTTGAAACCTCATGTGTACCGACTCTGTTTGGGCAATATGAGAGATAATAAAATAGGAATTGCTTGTGAGCTTTCCCAGGATTTTAAAGCTTGTGATGGCATTTTTGAAGATGTTTTCATAAAATAAAAACAAATATCATTGCTTGGTTCTTTCAAACACAGATGTTTTCTTTGGAAAAATTGTATGAGAAAAGAGAAAGTTTCCTCTGGGTTAAAGAAACAATTTTCTAAGAAGGAGGGAGTAGCCAGAAATTCATTAAAAGGGATTAAAGACATTAAAGTACATTCTTAGAGACTGGATACTCTCTGATGATACTACGCAATTTTTGCTGTGTCCTTCTCTAGGAGTTTCACTTGTGAACACTGTCATGTAATGTCTTTCAGATTCTAAGACTCCAGAAAGATGTCTTATCAGCAGCAGCAGTGCAAGCAGCCCTGCCAGCCACCTCCGGTCGTGTGCCCACCCAAGTGCCCTGAGCCTTGCCCACCTCCAAAGTGCCCTGAACCTTGCCCACCTCCAAAGTGTCCTGAACCATGCCCGCCTCCTCAATGCCAGCAGAAATGCCCTCCCGTGCCACCTCCCCAGCAATGCCAGGAGAAGTGCCCACCCAAGTGCAAGTAGCAGCTTCCGCTTCTATCTGGATTAGGAAAGGATGAGGACAACTGACCCGCCTAGCCCCACAGCTCCACCTCACCTTCTCTTCAAAGCCTGCAGTGTGCCTGTGGTGATTCCTGACAGCCAGAGGCCGCCTTCCCTAGGCTGCTGCACCACTCCCCTCTGGGAGGACAGCTGAGAGCACATCACAGAACTTCAGAGGGAAGAGCAGCGGCTGTCCTCCTGGGTGCCACCAGGGGCTTCTCTCCCTGTCTTCTTTCTGTCACCTGGGCTGGGGTTTCTACCAGCTGGGCAATTGTTGCTTATCCTCCAATTCCTGAATAAACTACAATTTCTTTGTGCGATGGTAAAAACATTTTCTTTCTTTTAAAATGGCTTTTAGTAATAGCACAACATCATCTTGGTTTCTTTCTATTCTCCTTTGATGCCAAGGTTTAGGCTGTCATAAACAGAGCTGTCTAAAGTTTGAATCAGATTGTGTGTGTAAGTTGCTCAGTTGTGTCCGACTCTTTGAAACCTCATAGACTGTAGCCTGCCAGGTTTCTCTGTCCATGAGATTTTCTGGGCAAGAACACCAGAGTGGCTTGCCACTTCCTTCTCTGGGGCATCTTCCCTCATAGCACTTGAACCCAGGTGGTCTGCATTACAGACAGACACTTTACTGTCCTATTAAAACCCTTCTATTTTCTTAACTATCATTTGATCGATTTAAGGATGTAATTTCTAAGGATTTCAGTCCCTTTATAAAATGTGAGGAAAATCATATTTACTTTGGAAATGTGTCTGAGTCATGAAACACATGCAGGCTATAATTTAGTTGGCACAATGCAAGACGCACGAATAGCGCCTAGAGAAGAGTTGGGTCACCACTGTGTCCGTCAGCACCACCGTCCCCCCATCCCCAGCATCAGCACCACCACCAGGCTTACTACAGCAGCAAAGTGCCCACACACAACGCACACAGACAGTAAGAAAATTCTTGAACTCTATTACCCTTTCTTACTCTGTTGTTCTTTTTGTTTCTAACTTAACCTTTATTTTTATGTGATTTGCAGATAAACAGCCTTTTGCAAATTAGTGAAATATTGTCCATAAAATTATATGAATCCTGAAAGCATGGGTCATATAGAAGAATGGGAAATTAAAAGGGCCCTTACCAGGCAAAGTGCCACCTCCTCTCCATATGTACAATCAGCTCTTCTTACTCTAAGAACTCATCAACCTCAGGGTATTATTATATTTTTTTCACTTCTGAAATTACTTTCCTGATTGTTTTGATTCCGTCTTCAAAGAATATTAAGGTTATATTGTTTACTTAGATTTGCAAAATCACTGTTACTAGATAGCTTGTTTTCTAAGTGCTTAGATTACTAGTCAATAAGCTGTGGAAAGGGATATTTTCTTTAAGTACATCTTTTGTTTGGGTCCTAAGGGTCCAAAAGCAAAAGGATTAATTCAGATCACATGCGTACACAAACACACAAAAGCCAACCCACTAAAAATAGGATTATCTTTAAAAGCCACAAAGTGTGCATATTAACCTGCCGGGGCATCTTCAATTCGTGTGTGTAAGTTGCTCAGTTTTGTCCTACTCTTTGAAACCTCATAGACTGTAGCCTGCCAGGTTTCTCTGTCCATGAGATTTTCTGGGCAAGAACACCAGAGTGGCTTGCCACTTCCTTCTCTGGGGCATCTTCCCTCATAGCACTTGAACCCAGGTGGTCTGCATTACAGACAGACACTTTACTGTCCTATTAAAACCCTTCTATTTTCTTAACTATCATTTGATCGATTTAAGGATGTAATTTCTAAGGATTTCAGTCCCTTTATAAAATGTGAGGAAAATCATATTTACTTTGGAAATGTGTCTGAGTCATGAAACACATGCAGGCTATAATTTAGTTGGCACAATGCAAGACGCACGAATAGCGCCTAGAGAAGAGTTGGGTCACCACTGTGTCCGTCAGCACCACCGTCCCGCCATCCCCAGCATCAGCACCACCACCAGGCTTACTACAGCAGCAAAGTGCCCACACACAACGCACACAGACAGTAAGAAAATTCTTGAACTCTATTACCCTTTCTTACTCTGTTGTTCTTTTTGTTTCTAACTTAACCTTTATTTTTATGTGATTTGCAGATAAACAGCCTTTTGCAAATTAGTGAAATATTGTCCATAAAATTATATGAATCCTGAAAGCATGGGTCATATAGAAGAATGGGAAATTAAAAGGGCCCTTACCAGGCAAAGTGCCACCTCCTCTCCATATGTACAATCAGCTCTTCTTACTCTAAGAACTCATCAACCTCAGGGTATTATTATATTTTTTTCACTTCTGAAATTACTTTCCTGATTGTTTTGATTCCGTCTTCAAAGAATATTAAGGTTATATTGTTTACTTAGATTTGCAAAATCACTGTTACTAGATAGCTTGTTTTCTAAGTGCTTAGATTACTAGTCAATAAGCTGTGGAAAGGGATATTTTCTTTAAGTACATCTTTTGTTTGGGTCCTAAGTGTCCAACAGCAAAAGGATTAATTCAGATCACATGCGTACACACAAACACACAAAAGCACACCCACTAAAAATAGGATTATCTTTAAAAGCCACAAAGTCTTCATATTAAATCACGTTGTAGTTAAACATACACAAGACTGAGATGATCTTTGTCTCCTATATTCTTCATTTACATGTCTAGAATTAAAGGACTCCAAGATGGCAGAACAGCATATGAAAAAAAATTCCCAGATTTCTGCTCAGTCCTCATTAGACTGTGACATGTGTGAAAAATAAACACTGATATTTGGGATATGTCTCTACTATCGCTGGTGGAATTTGACCTGTCACAGAAATCAGTTCTTTGAGGTGGGATGCTCCTGTAACATGTCTTAACATTGTGACATTGGCTTAAGAGACAAGGCCGGGAAGGTAACTGATACTGGAATTCACAAATGTGGTATTACATGTTATTCAATGGGAAAACGTTCAAAATACTGGTGGTCCATGGTAACCTGGGGGGCTTCCCTGGTAGTGCTAGTGGTCAAAAATTTGCTTGCCAAGGCAGGAGACCTAAAAGACCCAGGTCTGATCACTGGGCTGGGAAGACCCCTTGAAGGAGGGTATGGCAAACCACTCCAGTATTGTAGACTGGAGAATCCCATGGAATGGAGCCTGGCAGACTATGGTCCACAGGGTGGAGAAAAGTAGGACATGACTGAAACGACTTAGCATGCTTAGTAATTTGGTTGGTTAAGCATATGTTGGTTACTTGTTGTATTGACCAGGGTGTTTTGATTGACATATGTTCAAGAAATAATTGTCTGCTTTGCAGACCAGAAATGAAAAAAGTGAAAAGAAAAACTGTAGCTCAGATATTAAAAAGCTTGTAAAACACGAAGAGATGCGATTAGAAGTGGTTTTGAATGTTATGTCTACTTCCAGTTGATTGTAACAACAAAGGAAAGAGAAAGAAATTGTAGTCTTTCCACGTGTATCTGGGAATCCCAAGAAATTGTATCTTTCCACATATATCAGAGAATCCCAAGGGAATCACACGGTAACTCTGTCAGCTTGGTTTATTTATGTCTCTCAATTCTTACCTTATCACAACAAAAATTTGGAACAGACTAAAGTGTTTAAAACGACAAACAAGTTACAGCTCACTTACATTACAGCTTAAGCAAATAGATCTTTTTAACAGACACTCCCAAGACATGGCAGCAGGCTGACCCCAGAGGAATTGTCATAACTATTCCTGTTGGCTTCCCCCTTTTGTACTTCTGTCTCCTCTCTTTGGTTGTGCCCTGTGCAAAACATGGTTTGTACCGGACACCAGTAAAGAAAGGGAATACAAACGGGCATATGCTCAAGGCCGATCCACAGTTGCAAGTTACGTAACAACAGGCTCTGTTGTGTATGTCTTCCCATAGCTCAGTCTGTTTTAACCAGATGTATACATGTGTAGCATATTTATGAACCCTTAATGGACTCCTAGCTGCCTAAGGTTACTTGAGGACACCTCTGTGGTTAGTTTGTATCTAAGGCCCATGAGCAGGAGCTGGAAAAGTCTCTGTGGTTATTTTGTAGAATATCTGTGAGCTGCTCTGGGTATGTCTGGAATGGAGTTTAGAGAAGAGCCTGTGTTCTTATCTGCTAGAGCACTAGTTGCTCATACCTGAATTCCTACCTAACAGCTCTCTTATGTTCAGGGGAAAATGTAGCAAAACAAATCAAGCCACAAAATTACTTCTAGAGATGGACCTGAGTGTGGTCACCAGAACAGAGAATGAGGAATTGGAGGAATGAACTATATCAGATGCTTACTACGTTTATGAGAAAATTGATGACTAAATAAACTATGTGCTAAAACTAAAAAGACTGATTTTTCAGGAATAGAAATGACTTTCCAGCTCTCTTTTCTGCACTTTTCCCACTACCCATTTCAGATGTGGTTAGTGCAGCTCCCTGAAAGGAAATGACTGCTTTGAGATGGATACAGGCCCACAGAGAATAACGGATGAAGGAAGCACTCTTGGAGAACAGTATCAGACCTAACAGAGACAAGGAGGAGAAGGAACACAGAGACACTCAAACTGTGTTACTATTGTATGATGGCTATTCTTTCACCTTTCCCCCTCGCCCCTCCAGTTTAGTTTAGACATAACTAAGAAATTCAGTTGTATATCTTCACCATGTATAATATGGTGGTTTGACATATGCACATTTGTGCAATGATTGCCACCACTGGGCTGCTTAACGCATTAATCACCTCAATAAAAACCATGACGCGTGTGTGAGTGGGTGTGCGGTGAGGATGGTTAAGGTTTACTGTCTTAGTAAGCTTCCAGTGCAAAACCCAGTGGTATTAACTAGAGTCACCATGCTGCGCGTTAGACTTCCAGAGCTGATTCATCCTGTAACTGAAGGCTTGTTGCCTTTTCCCAGAATCTCCACTTTGGCCCCACCTCTCTGTCCTGGCTAACCACCATCCTGCTCTCTGAGAGTTCTGTGAGTTGAGTCACACTTTTCTAAATAACCAATGGCTCAAACAAGAAATAATAAATAAAATTAGAACATACTCTGGGAGAAATGAAAGCAATATACTATGACTTTAACGATACATGTAATGCAATATATAAAAAGAGAGAAATTTATGGCTTGAAACATCTCTGTTACAAAAGAGGAAAGATCTCAAGTCAATGACTTTATAGACATATATGCATGTGTGGGTTTATGAAAAATAAAAATTCTGACACCAAATACAGCAAAATATAAGCAGTGATTATTTCTGGGACTTTAATGATGGTACTCTTTTTTTTGAACAGCTTTACATTTTCCTGATTATATACATTGTGATGTAATGTCATTTTTACAACTATTCACCATTATATTTAAAAAGTATATAGTAGTCAGTACAGATGTTGCTGAACTAGAGGAAATGTTAAGTCCTGGCTTCCAGAACATGCATAGCTAATGATAGTTTCCGATGATCAAGTGTTTCCTCTTTTCGTCTTCCTCATTCTCCGCTTCTTCCTCCTTTCTAATCTACAAAACCACATTCTTAAAAAGCTTCCTGATTATTCAGCCAAGACAACTTAGTAGCCAATTCTTCCTACTGACTGCAGGAAGAATTTTAAAATTTATGAGAGTACTGTTATTAAGTTGACATGTTGGTACAACACGTCAGTGTACCAAATTGGATAGTTAAGAGGTAGACGTTGGGAGTGAAGGATAACACAACCAGATGAGGAGTCTGGAGGGTTGAAGGAGAAGATGGAGAATAAACATTGAACTAATTTTCTAAAAATTACTGTCTTTGAAAGACCTAAAACATGTTTGGAAAGAATCAAAGAAAACAAATATATCAGATCAGGCTTATATTCCTATTTCACCTAGATTTCAGACCCTTAGTACTCTGACCCTTTCACCTCTCCCAAACCTTTTATTCACTTATATCTTAAATGGCATCTTATTTTTATTTTTCTTCTCACAGTATTTAAACCTGACATTTGCTTATGCAGTAAAAGAGTTTTAGTTCCTGACAAAGGAACTTTTAAAATGTGACAGTAATCTAAAGAAGAGTTTGAGATGAGATGGGACATCCCGATTCATTAAAAATATGTTCTCACATTCTACAGTAGCATAAAGCCAGCACTGTAACTTTATTCCTAAATCAGACAGGGTTCCTTAGCAGCCATGGCCCATAGGAAAAAGCTTCAGAGCTCTAGGAGATGGTGCAGAAGAATCTAGTTCAGGTCCAGGATAGAAGAAAGCAACTGTAGAAATGTTGATTTCTGTGAAAATGACTTTATAGATACATGTGTGGGTTTATGAAAAATAAAAATTCTGACACCAAATACAGCAAAATATAAGCAGTGATTATTTCTGGGACTTTAATGATGGTACTCTTTTTTTTGAACAGCTTTACATTTTCCTGATTATATACATTGTGATGTAATGTCATTTTTACAACTATTCACCATTATATTTAAAAAGTATATAGTAGTCAGTACAGATGTTGCTGAACTAGAGGAAATGTTAAGTCCTGGCTTCCAGAACATGCATAGCTAATGATAGTTTCCGATGATCAAGTGTTTCCTCTTTTCGTCTTCCTCATTCTCCGCTTCTTCCTCCTTTCTAATCTACAAAACCACATTCTTAAAAAGCTTCCTGATTATTCAGCCAAGACAACTTAGTAGCCAATTCTTCCTACTGACTGCAGGAAGAATTTTAAAATTTATGAGAGTACTGTTATTAAGTTGACATGTTGGTACAACACGTCAGTGTACCAAATTGGATAGTTAAGAGGTAGACGTTGGGAGTGAAGGATAACACAACCAGATGAGGAGTCTGGAGGGTTGAAGGAGAAGATGGAGAATAAACATTGAACTAATTTTCTAAAAATTACTGTCTTTGAAAGACCTAAAACATGTTTGGAAAGAATCAAAGAAAACAAATATATCAGATCAGGCTTATATTCCTATTTCACCTAGATTTCAGACCCTTAGTACTCTGACCCTTTCACCTCTCCCAAACCTTTTATTCACTTATATCTTAAATGGCATCTTATTTTTATTTTTCTTCTCACAGTATTTAAACCTGACATTTGCTTATGCAGTAAAAGAGTTTTAGTTCCTGACAAAGGAACTTTTAAAATGTGACAGTAATCTAAAGAAGAGTTTGAGATGAGATGGGACATCCCGATTCATTAAAAATATGTTCTCACATTCTACAGTAGCATAAAGCCAGCACTGTAACTTTATTCCTAAATCAGACAGGGTTCCTTAGCAGCCATGGCCCATAGGAAAAAGCTTCAGAGCTCTAGGAGATGGTGCAGAAGAATCTAGTTCAGGTCCAGGATAGAAGAAAGCAACTGTAGAAATGTTGACCACTAAATCTGTGAAAAGGCACAAACGAAATGTTTTGCCAGGGTTGGAGAACATTGTCCAAGGACATTGTTTCCTGAACTTCTGTTATTCTCTAAAATCTCATTATGTTTGTAGAAATTATACATCACATGATCACATGTATCATGAAATATTAATATTTTAACTTTATACTAACTTTTG
This sequence comes from Tragulus kanchil, assembly GCA_022376925.1. NCBI lineage: Eukaryota > Metazoa > Chordata > Mammalia > Artiodactyla > Tragulidae > Tragulus > Tragulus kanchil. Next base: position 78,645,160 of record JAIOJX010000032.1, read on the forward strand.
GAATTTTTAATTGGCCATAGGCAATCAAGTATATTAAATGGCAGATGAAATATTCAAATTATATATATACACACACACATATACATATAGAAAGAGAGAGACAGAGATAGAGATAATGAATTCTAGAAAATTCAAAATTTGCAAAGCTGAAAACTTGCCGGAAGCCCATTAGATATGGCAATTATCTATTAGCTGGGGTAGAATCAACCTTGTTCTATTCAGGCTTTAAATAGACTGAATGAGGACTACCCACCTTATAGAGGGAAACCTCCTTTACTCAGGCCATTGATAAATATTAATCTCAACCAAAAGTATCCTTAGAGAAAAATCCAGAATAATGTTTGACCAAATATTTGGGCACCTTGTGCCAGTCAAGTTGACCTGTAAACTAACCATCAAAATTTCCTTTCAATACACTGCCAAACCGCATGAGGAAAGCAGAGTGGGTCAGTGTTACGTGGCAGCCTGGATGGGTGAGCTTGGGAGAGAATGGGTGCATGTACACCAATGGCTGAATCCCTTTGCTGTCCACCCGAAACTATCACAACATTGCCAATTGGTATACTCCAATATAAAATAAAAACTTTAAAAAATAGAAAAAAACTAAAAATAAACAGGAAGAAAAAGAAACTAGACTAGGAAATAGGTTTATTTCACATAAATTCCACTGTGGCCAATAAGGAAAATGTAAAAAGAGTAGGTTAAAATTATTATTAATGATTAAAAGTTTTACATGAATGGCAATTAACTTCAATGACTGAATTATTAATAAAGTGATTTCAATTTTCTCTTAAGTGTACCACTGGATTTGATGTCAAGAAACATGTGTTTAAATAATTAATAAACAGCAAATGTATCTAAACGGAGGCATGTGAATAGCACTAAACTTTAGATTGGGTTTTCCAATAATTTCAAACAGACAGGAAATTTGAATGATTCTCTGAGATTTTTCAAAAGTTGAAGAAATAAAAGGAGGTTGGTTGGGAGAAAGTATGTAGGAGCAGGTGGTGTGTCATGTTGGGAAGTTACAAACAAAAAGCTTGCTTTCCATTGTAGGTCTAGGGTCTGAGATATTGCAATATCTGAATTACAATAGGTGATGCTAAACTCCTAGTGAATTCCCTGTGATCCAAGGTGAAACAGATTTATAAAGGTCACAGGGATTTGCCTGATGTCCTGTATTCCATGGAGCAGAGCAATGAAACGAGGGCCCTAGAGGTCACCACTTTACTGAAGGTGTCTATTTGTCTATGTTGGGAAGGCTGGTGAGATGATCTGCATCCTGTCCTCAGTCCATTTTAGAAGAAGAAAGGAGAGTTATGTTAGCAGGCCAGGGACCAAGGGAAAAAGCATTGTAAAAGAGTTTGAGGTAGAGAAAGGTGTCCCAAGTAGCCAGGCTCTTTGCAACCCAGTATGTACACCAAAATGGCTCCAGTTCAAGTGCAACAAAGCAAAAAGTTCTATAGTTCAAGGAAGGTGATGGAGAGAAAAGATTCATCTTCCCGGGGCTTCCCTGGTGGTCCAGTGGGTAAGGACACTGCCTTGCAGTGCAAGGGGCGCTGGTTCGATCCCTGGCCTGGGAAAATCCCACGTGCCGTGGAGCGGCTGGACCCATGTGTCCAATAACTGAGCTGGGGCTCTGGAGTGCATGCACCCAGAGCCAGTGCTCTGTGACAACAGAGGCCACTGCGATGGGAGGCCCACACGGGCCAAAGAACAAAGATGGATGAAAACTAGATAAATGAAAGACCAAGAGAAGTGGCTGGCCCGCCCCCTCCCTCCCCAACCCGCCCCCTCCAATAAATAAATAAATAAATCAAAATCTTAAAAAAAAAAAAAAAAATTCATCTTTCCCAATCAAGAAAAGGAGCCCTTAACTACCGGATAGAGAGATCCCCCTACCCAAATCCTCCCTCTGCCATAAACCCCTGAAACTGAGACCTAAACAGAGACTCTCTGAGTCATGAGACCATAATCCACTGAGGAGATCCTAGAGAAGGACATTTCCTGTTTTCAGAGTCCCTGTCAAGCCAGCTGTGGATGGATTTGCATTTTGGTTAGGAAATGATTGAACTGGGCCAGTTTTGGCAGCTCCACTTCCCCTGGGTGGGGCAGCAAGCCCCAATAAAAAGGTCCTCCACTGCACCATGGCCATCTTCCAGTGACTCCAGTCCTGACAGACTTCAGAGAACCTGGTGAGTCTGACTCTTCAGTTTTACTTTGTTCTTGGGCTCCTAAATGTTGAAATGATTCTGAAGACAGTGGATTCATGGGTCCAAAGTTACAATCATTGGTTTAATAGTACTTATTGGATCCATCCAATTTGGAATTTGGACAAAATTATATGCTGTATTTACTATGTTTCTGGTACAGGGCTTGAATTTCCCCATTAAAGTAGAAATTGGCAGGAAATCTTTGTCCTGAGAAGTAAAGAAGAAAGTATTTTTCCTTCTTCTAAATCTTTTTGATGTTCCTCTGTTGTGATTTCAGGGACATTTATCCTAGAAAGTATGAGGGCCTTCTAACCTTCCTGGTGGCCCTTTGCTCTGTACACAAGCAATCCTACTGGGACCTCATGAGAGATAATAAAGACAGGAATTGCTTGTGAACTTGACCAGGATTTTAGAACTTGTGATGACTTTTCTAAAAGATGCTGTTTTCCTAAAATGTAAACTAGAATCATTGCTTGTGGTTCTTTCAAACAAAGCTTTTTATTTTTGGGCGGAATAATTGTATGAGAAAAGAGAAGGCTTTGTCTGGATTGATGATACAATTTCCAAAGAGGGAGGGAGAAGCCAGAAATTCATTGAAAGGAATTAAAGAGACTAAATCAATTTTAGAGATTGGATACTAACTGATGGTAATACACAAGCTTTGGCTTTTCTCTCTGTAGGAGTTCCTCCTTGTGAACACTGTCATGTAATGTCTTTCAGATTCTAAGACTCCAGAAAGATGTCTTATCAGCAGCAGCAGTGCAAGCAGCCCTGCCAGCCACCTCCGGTCGTGTGCCCACCCAAGTGCCCTGAGCCTTGCCCACCTCCAAAGTGCCCTGAACCTTGCCCACCTCCAAAGTGTCCTGAACCATGCCCACCTCCTCAATGCCAGCAGAAATGCCCTCCCGTGCCACCTCCCCAGCAATGCCAGGAGAAGTGCCCACCCAAGTGCAAGTAGCAGCTTCCGTTTCTATCTGGATCAGGAAAGGATGAGGACAACTGACCCGCCTAGCCCTACAGCTCCACCTCACCTTCCCTTCAAAGCCTATCCTGGATATGGAAGAAGCTTCTCCACCCTTCATCCTGCAGTGTGCCTGTGGTGATCCCTGACAACCAGAGGCCACCTTCCTAGGCTGCTACACCACTCCCCTCTGGGAGGACAGCTGAGAGAACCTCACTGAGCTTCAGAGGGAAGAGCAGTGGCTCTCCTCCTGGGCGCCACCAGGGGCTTCTCTCCCTGTCTTCTGTGTCTGTCTGTCATCTGGGCCGGGGTTTCCACCAGCTGGGCAATTGTTACTTATCCTCCAATTCCTAAATAAACTATAATTTCTTTGTGCAATGGTAAAAATATTTTCTTTCTTTTAAAACCTACTTTTAGTAATAGTACAAATCATCTTGGTTCCATCCTTCTTTGAAGCTATCACAATCAATGTTGTCTAAATTTTGAGTCGTGTCAAAGATCGCTTCTACATAATTTCTTTTTTGTTTGCCCTTGGGGCTCTTTTTGTACACAAGCAATCCTACTGGGACCTCATGAGAGATAATAAAGACAGGAATTGCTTGTGAACTTGACCAGGATTTTAGAACTTGTGATGACTTTTCTAAAAGATGCTGTTTTCCTAAAATGTAAACTAGAATCATTGCTTGTGGTTCTTTCAAACAAAGCTTTTTATTTTTGGGCGGAATAATTGTATGAGAAAAGAGAAGGCTTTGTCTGGATTGATGATACAATTTCCAAAGAGGGAGGGAGAAGCCAGAAATTCATTGAAAGGAATTAAAGAGACTAAATCAATTTTAGAGATTGGATACTAACTGATGGTAATACACAAGCTTTGGCTTTTCTCTCTGTAGGAGTTCCTCCTTGTGAACACTGTCATGTAATGTCTTTCAGATTCTAAGACTCCAGAAAGATGTCTTATCAGCAGCAGCAGTGCAAGCAGCCCTGCCAGCCACCTCCGGTCGTGTGCCCACCCAAGTGCCCTGAGCCTTGCCCACCTCCAAAGTGCCCTGAACCTTGCCCACCTCCAAAGTGTCCTGAACCATGCCCACCTCCTCAATGCCAGCAGAAATGCCCTCCCGTGCCACCTCCCCAGCAATGCCAGGAGAAGTGCCCACCCAAGTGCAAGTAGCAGCTTCCGTTTCTATCTGGATCAGGAAAGGATGAGGACAACTGACCCGCCTAGCCCTACAGCTCCACCTCACCTTCCCTTCAAAGCCTATCCTGGATATGGAAGAAGCTTCTCCACCCTTCATCCTGCAGTGTGCCTGTGGTGATCCCTGACAACCAGAGGCCACCTTCCTAGGCTGCTACACCACTCCCCTCTGGGAGGACAGCTGAGAGAACCTCACTGAGCTTCAGAGGGAAGAGCAGTGGCTCTCCTCCTGGGCGCCACCAGGGGCTTCTCTCCCTGTCTTCTGTGTCTGTCTGTCATCTGGGCCGGGGTTTCCACCAGCTGGGCAATTGTTACTTATCCTCCAATTCCTAAATAAACTATAATTTCTTTGTGCAATGGTAAAAATATTTTCTTTCTTTTAAAACCTACTTTTAGTAATAGTACAAATCATCTTGGTTCCATCCTTCTTTGAAGCTATCACAATCAATGTTGTCTAAATTTTGAGTCGTGTCAAAGATCGCTTCTACATAATTTCCATTCTATATCATTTTCTTAATTATTGCTTCATGGTTTGAGGAACAAATTATTTATTTCCTTAGGTTTTCAGTCCTTTTAGTAAATGTCAGGAAAATTGTATTTACATTTCAAACTTGTCTGAGGAATAAGTCTTAAATGAATGTGTATAATATAGTTGGCACATGACAGACTCATGAATGGCATTGAGAAGACAGCAGATCATCACTGTCTCCATCATCACCACTATTACCACCACCGCCATATTTCTCCAGCAGGACAGTGGCTCAGAAATGACTTGTATTTCGAACAAGAAGATTCTTACACTCTGTTGTACTTTCAAGTTTTTCTTTTTCCTTTTTAATTTCTTTTTTTTTTTTTTGCCTCTAAGTGATCATTTGTTTTCATCTATCTTAATTCTTTGACCTGGGTTGGCCTCCCATAGCAGTGGCCTCTCTTGCTGCAGAGCACCGGCTCTGGGCACATGCACTCCAGAGCGCTGGCTCATAATTGGACACACCAGTTCCATTATTTATTTATTTATTTTTGGGCGGGGGTCAGGTTGGGGAGGGGCGGGAGTGGGCGGGCCACTTCTATTGGTCTTTCATTTCTCTATTTTCATCCGTCTTTGTTCTTTGGCTCCTGTGGGCCTCCCAGCGCGGTGGCCTCTGTTGTCGCAGAGCACCGGCTCTGGGCGCATGCGCTCCAGAGCTCCGGCTCGGTAATTGGACACATCGGTCCAGCCGCTCCGCGGCACGTGGGATCTTCCCAGGCCAGGGATCGAACCGGGGCCCTTTGCACTGCAAGGCGGTGTCCTTACCCACTGGACCACCAGGGGAAGCCCTTCCTGATTGTTTTGACTCCACCTTTGAGAAACATTGAGGTTACAATGTTCATTTAGATTTACAAAGTCGTTGTTGCCAGGCAACTTGTTTTCTGAGTGCTTGGTTTACAATTCAAGTGCACTGTAAAAAGAGGGATGTTCTCTGAGATAGTTCTTCTTGTGGTTCTAAGTGTCCGCAAGTCAAATAGTTAATTCAGATCAAAGATACACACACATGACACTCACACTAAAAATAGCAGTATTTAAAAAAGTAACCAAGTATTCAAATTAAATCACACTCCATCTAGTCTTCAAATTAAATCACACTATAACTGAGCTTCCCAGGTTGTGCCAGTGGTAAAGAACCTGCCAACCAATGCAGGAGACATAAAAAACATGGGTTTGATCCCAGGGTTGGAAAGATTCCCTGAGGAGGGCATAACAACCTACTGCAGCTTTCCTGCCTAGAGCATCCCCATGGACAGAGGAGCCTGGCGGGCTACAGTTAGTAAGTTGCAAAGAGTCAGACACAACTGAAATGACTGAGCACACATGCATACATACCTATACATACAAGATTGAAGCAATCTTTCTCTTTCTACAGTCTTCACTCACAAACCTAGAGGGTAAGAATTCCAAGAAGATAAGGACTCCAGATGGAAAAAGATACCCAGGTTACCGCACAACCCTCATCAGACTGTAACATATAAAAAATAAACACTGACATATGGGAGTTGACTCTACTCTAGCTAGTGTTATTTGACTTAATACAGAAATTAGTTCTTGAGGTAGGATGTATTTATTTTTGGGCGGGGGTCAGGTTGGGGAGGGGCGGGAGTGGGCGGGCCACTTCTATTGGTCTTTCATTTCTCCATTTTCATCCGTCTTTGTTCTTTGGTTCCTGTGGGCCTCCCAGCGCGGTGGCCTCTGTTGTCGCAGAGCGCCGGCTCTGGGCGCATGCGCTCCAGAGCTCTGGCTCGGTAATTGGACACATCGGTCCAGCCGCTCCGCAGCACGTGGGATCTTCCCAGGCCAGGGATCGAACCGGCGCCCTTTGCACTGCAAGGCGGTGTCCTTACCCACTGGACCACCAGGGGAAGCCCTTCCTGATTGTTTTGACTCCACCTTTGAGAAACATTGAGGTTACAATGTTCATTTAGATTTACAAAGTCGTTGTTGCCAGGCAACTTGTTTTCTGAGTGCTTGGTTTACAATTCAAGTGCACTGTAAAAAGAGGGATGTTCTCTGAGATAGTTCTTCTTGTGGTTCTAAGTGTCCGCAAGTCAAATAGTTAATTCAGATCAAAGATACACACACATGACACTCACACTAAAAATAGCAGTATTTAAAAAAGTAACCAAGTATTCAAATTAAATCACACTCCATCTAGTCTTCAAATTAAATCACACTATAACTGAGCTTCCCAGGTTGTGCCAGTGGTAAAGAACCTGCCAACCAATGCAGGAGACATAAAAAACATGGGTTTGATCCCAGGGTTGGAAAGATTCCCTGAGGAGGGCATAACAACCTACTGCAGCTTTCCTGCCTAGAGCATCCCCATGGACAGAGGAGCCTGGCGGGCTACAGTTAGTAAGTTGCAAAGAGTCAGACACAACTGAAATGACTGAGCACACATGCATACATACCTATACATACAAGATTGAAGCAATCTTTCTCTTTCTACAGTCTTCACTCACAAACCTAGAGGGTAAGAATTCCAAGAAGATAAGGACTCCAGATGGAAAAAGATACCCAGGTTACCGCACAACCCTCATCAGACTGTAACATATAAAAAATAAACACTGACATATGGGAGTTGACTCTACTCTAGCTAGTGTTATTTGACTTAATACAGAAATTAGTTCTTTGAGGTAGGATGTTACTGTAACAAGTTTTAAAAATGTAACTTGGCTTAGAAGTCTGCAGGTGGTTGGCAAAGGAACTGATATTGGAGACCATTAATATGATGATAGGTGTTATTCAATGGCAAAATGCTTGAAATAATGGTTGTCTACTTGGGAGGTTGAGCTTATTTTGGTAATTTTATTGGTTACTGTTGGTTATTGTACAGATCAGAGTATTTCAATACACATATGTTCAGGAAATAAATGTCTGGCTTGCAAGCCAGAAATTAAAAAAAAAAAAAAGAGAAAATGTAGCCCAGATATTAAAAAGTTTGTTGAATTAGGAAACTCACCACTTATAAGCCCCAAAGAGGAAGAGATGAGATTATATGTGGTTTTGAATTTTGTGTCCACTTCCAGTTGACTGTAATAACATAGAAAAGAGGAAGAAGAAGAAGAAGAACTGCTGAGGGAAGCTCTCTTGGAGAACACTACCAGAGCCTAACAGAGGCAAGGAGAAGAAGGAACACAGAGATTCTCAAACTGTGTTACTGTTTTGTATGACGGTTATTCTTTCATTTTTTCCCATCCAGCTGTTTTGAGGTATAATTAACACATTCCACTGTATACATGCATGGTGTGTGATGTGCTGATTTGACCTATACATACTTCATGCAGTGAGAACCATCATTGGTTCCTTAACTCTTACTGTTAGTCACCACAACAGTAATCATTTAAGTACCTGTGTGTGTGTTTGGTGAGAATGCTTAAGATAGACTCTCTCAGCAAGCCTCAAGCACACAACGTAGTGTTATAAACCAGACTCCCCAGGCTGTACATTGTCTCCCAGAGCTTATTCATCTTATAACCGGAGGCTTGGACTCTTTTTTTTTTTTTAAAGATTTTACAGAGTTTTGTTGTTCACCAACATGTATGTTGGCTTGGACTCTTTATCCAGCATCTCCACTTTTGCCTCACTTCTCAGCCCCTGCTAACCACCCTTCTACTCTCTATTTTTGTGATATCTGTGAGCTTGGCAACACATTCCTGAATAACTGATACCTCAAAGAAGAAATAACAAAATTACATAATATTTTGGGAAGAATGAAAATAAAAGCACTGCATACAAAAACTTTAGTGATATACGTAACGCAGTGTAAACAGAGAAATTAGTGACTGGAGACATACATATTAAAAAAGATTAAAGATCTCAAATCACTATATCAAAATCCAAACTGATACGAAAAACATTTAACTGTATTTGGGGTTAATTTTTTTCAGATCAGGGAGGGTATTATCTGTTGGTTATTGTACAGATCAGAGTATTTCAATACACATATGTTCAGGAAATAAATGTCTGGCTTGCAAGCCAGAAATTAAAAAAAAAAAAAAGAGAAAATGTAGCCCAGATATTAAAAAGTTTGTTGAATTAGGAAACTCACCACTTATAAGCCCCAAAGAGGAAGAGATGAGATTATATGTGGTTTTGAATTTTGTGTCCACTTCCAGTTGACTGTAATAACATAGAAAAGAGGAAGAAGAAGAAGAAGAACTGCTGAGGGAAGCTCTCTTGGAGAACACTACCAGAGCCTAACAGAGGCAAGGAGAAGAAGGAACACAGAGATTCTCAAACTGTGTTACTGTTTTGTATGACGGTTATTCTTTCATTTTTTCCCATCCAGCTGTTTTGAGGTATAATTAACACATTCCACTGTATACATGCATGGTGTGTGATGTGCTGATTTGACCTATACATACTTCATGCAGTGAGAACCATCATTGGTTCCTTAACTCTTACTGTTAGTCACCACAACAGTAATCATTTAAGTACCTGTGTGTGTGTTTGGTGAGAATGCTTAAGATAGACTCTCTCAGCAAGCCTCAAGCACACAACGTAGTGTTATAAACCAGACTGCCCAGGCTGTACATTGTCTCCCAGAGCTTATTCATCTTATAACCGGAGGCTTGGACTCTTTTTTTTTTTTTAAAGATTTTACAGAGTTTTGTTGTTCACCAACATGTATGTTGGCTTGGACTCTTTATCCAGCATCTCCACTTTTGCCTCACTTCTCAGCCCCTGCTAACCACCCTTCTACTCTCTGTTTTTGTGATATCTGTGAGCTTGGCAACACATTCCTGAATAACTGATACCTCAAAGAAGAAATAACAAAATTACATAATATTTTGGGAAGAATGAAAATAAAAGCACTGCATACAAAAACTTTAGTGATATACGTAACGCAGTGTAAACAGAGAAATTAGTGACTGGAGACATACATATTAAAAAAGATTAAAGATCTCAAATCACTATATCAAAATCCTTATAGAAGTGTATGCATGGGTATGGGTTTACAGAAAATAAAACAATTTTAACACTAAATACAGCAAATATTATCAATGATTATTTCTGTCAGTTTAATATTGGTGGTCATATGATGATGATGTATCATATCTATGATGTAATTATATTTTTATAGCTATTTATCATAATATTTAAAAAATATATAGTAGTCAGTGAGGATGCTGCTGATCTAGAGGAAAACGTTTTGTTCTGGCTTTCTGGGACATTCCTCATGCTCAGCAGCCAGTTCCATACAAGAAGCCCCACTTTCTTATTGAAGAAGCCCATGTGTATCTTCTCCCCACACATCCTCCTCTCAATTCTCAACCTTCTGGTAGGGACCGTGGATACCTCCACACTCAACTCACACTCACAACCCAAAAGTTTCAAACCTTGTTCACTGGACTGACAACCGATGCCAGTTGAGGTTTACCGGAGGACTTATTTCTTCTTGTCTCAGCTTCTTCTTTTCCTTCAGCTCGTCTCCTCTCCAGTGACTTGATAAAATTATCCGTATCTGTGCAGAAAACTTAGAGAATAGGTTATCAGGAGGAACTTGGAGTTCAAACTATGCACCATTTGACAACTTCAGGTCTACAGCCTGGTAGCTGATCTAACTTGGCCAAATAAATAAATACATTTTGATTTAGTTCCCTAGTTCTTCCCTTTTTCTGCATCTTTACTTTTTTTCTTTGTACTGAAACAATGACCTCCACGATTCTTGGAAAAATCATTCCTTCTGGTTCAAATAGAAAGTGATTGAGAGAGTTCTTTGTAGGTTCACATTTCTGACTCAAAGGGGGGGAGAGCCACATCCTTCTCCAGCCCCTGCTAACCACCCTTCTACTCTCTTTTTGTGATATCTGTGAGCGTGGCAACACATTCCTGAATAACTGATACCTCAAAGAAGAAATAACAAAATTACATAATATTTTGGGAAGAATGAAAATAAAAGCACTGCATACAAAAACTTTAGTGATATACGTAACGCAGTGTAAACAGAGAAATTAGTGACTGGAGACATACATATTAAAAAAGATTAAAGATCTCAAATCACTATATCAAAATCCTTATAGAAGTGTATGCATGGGTATGGGTTTACAGAAAATAAAACAATTTTAACACTAAATACAGCAAATATTATCAATGATTATTTCTGTCAGTTTAATATTGGTGGTCATATGATGATGATGTATCATATCTATGATGTAATTATATTTTTATAGCTATTTATCATAATATTTAAAAAATATATAGTAGTCAGTGAGGATGCTGCTGATCTAGAGGAAAACGTTTTGTTCTGGCTTTCTGGGACATTCCTCATGCTCAGCAGCCAGTTCCATACAAGAAGCCCCACTTTCTTATTGAAGAAGCCCATGTGTATCTTCTCCCCACACATCCTCCTCTCAATTCTCAACCTTCTGGTAGGGACCGTGGATACCTCCACACTCAACTCACACTCACAACCCAAAAGTTTCAAACCTTGTTCACTGGACTGACAACCGATGCCAGTTGAGGTTTACCGGAGGACTTATTTCTTCTTGTCTCAGCTTCTTCTTTTCCTTCAGCTCGTCTCCTCTCCAGTGACTTGATAAAATTATCCGTATCTGTGCAGAAAACTTAGAGAATAGGTTATCAGGAGGAACTTGGAGTTCAAACTATGCACCATTTGACAACTTCAGGTCTACAGCCTGGTAGCTGATCTAACTTGGCCAAATAAATAAATACATTTTGATTTAGTTCCCTAGTTCTTCCCTTTTTCTGCATCTTTACTTTTTTTCTTTGTACTGAAACAATGACCTCCACGATTCTTGGAAAAATCATTCCTTCTGGTTCAAATAGAAAGTGATTGAGAGAGTTCTTTGTAGGTTCACATTTCTGACTCAGAAGAGTCTCGTGGTGGGTTTGGGGCAGCCACAAGCCACATCCTTCTCCAGCCCCCAAGTTGATTTTCTCAGTTCTCTCCCCTTCTGTTTGTTCTCTTTTATGCTATATATTCATTACTTCTGCCCTATACACTTCCCCAGAAGTTTATGATTTCCTTTTCTGTGTGAAAGTGTTTGACTTTAATTAGTTCCTGTTTAGGTCTTTAATCCATTTTGAGTTATTTTTGTGTATGGTGTTAAAGAATGTTCCAATTTTACACACACACACACACACACACACAAACACACACACGGCTGTGCTGTTTTTCCCAGAGTCACTTATTGAAAAGAGTGGCTTTTCTCCATTGAATCATCTTGCCTCTTTTGCTGAGAGTAGTTGACCGTTGGCGTATGGCTTTATTTCTGAAATTTTTATCCTGTTCCATTGATCCACATTTCTGTTTTTTGTGCCAATAGCGTTATTATTTTGATGACTGTAGCCTTGTAGTATAGTCTGAAGTCAAGGAGCCTGATTCCTCCAGCTTCATTTTTCTTTCTCAAAATTGCTTTTTCTATTTGGGGTCTTTTTTATTTCCACTTTACAAATTTAGGATTATTTGTTCCAGTTCTTGAATTTTACTAGGCATTTTGATAAGAAATGCATTAGATCCGTAAATTACTTTGGGTAATTTGAACATTTTTAACATTAATCTTTCCAGTCAATGACCCTGGATGATGATTCTTTGGTATGACATGGACTCCACTCTCTAAAAGGGGCTCTTGTCTTCTAGGGCTTCTTCCTTCATTACCTTTTCCTGAAGTGGGTGGTATATCCTTCTCTGGGGTAGTTCAGCTTAGGCTGCTCATTTTGGTCTGATATTGTTCTGTGTGTGTGCTCAATCATTCAGTTGTTTCTGACTCTTTGTGACCCTATGGACTGTGGTCACCAGGCTCCTCTGTCCATGGGATTATCCTGGCAAGAATACGGGATTGGGATCATCAGTACCATCTTTCTGGATTCCATATATACATATATATATTGTGTGTGTGTGTGTGTATGAATCTATAGTATTTATCTTTCTCTTTCTGACTTACTTCACTCTGAATAATAGGTTCTAGGTTCATCTACCTCATTAGAACTGATTCAAATGTGTTCCTTTTTATAGCTTAGTAGTATTCCACTGTGTATATGTACCACAGCATTGCCATATGTAAAACAGATGACCAGTGCAAGTTTGCTTCATGAAGCAGGGCACCAAAAGCCAGTGCTCTGTGACAACCTAGAGGGATAGGGTAGGAAGCAAAGTGGGAGAGGGAGTTCAGGATGGAGGGGACACCTGCATACTGATGGCTAATTCATACTGATGTATGGCAAAAACCACCACAATATTGCAAAGTAATTATCCTCCAATGAAAATAAATAAATAAATAAAAAACGAATACTGGAGTTGGTTGCCATTTCCTCCTCCAGGGTTGATATTGTTTTAAGACTCTTTCAAACACTTCACAGTCTAGGCTCATGACTTCTTAGGCAAACCATTTCATCAAAAATATTAGAAGAAAATATAGACATAACACTCGATGACACAGATGAAAGTGGGATCTTCTATAGCTGGCCTCCTAGAGTACTGGAGGTAAAAGTGGGAGTAAACAGATGGGACCTGATTAAATGTGGAAGCTTTTGCACAACAAAGGAAACTACAGACAGGGTGAAAGGACAACCCTCAGAATGGGAGGAAGCATGACAAATGAAACAACCGACGAAGGACTGGTTTCCAAAATATATAGGCAGTTTGTGTAACTCAGTGCCATAAAACCCAAACAACACAATCAAAAGGTGGGAAAAAGACCTAGACAGACATCTCTCCAAAGAAGACATACAGATGGCCAATGAACACATGAAAAGATGCTCAAAAATATTGAAGCTTCTGATTTTTTTCCAGTCATCTCCCCTGGCTGCAACTCTAGGCAAAGCTTTTTTCCCCCTGGACCTAATCCTCAAGTCAGACTCTGGTTTCTTTGCTTCCTTGGCCTCTTTTACTTAAATGTGCTTCTCTGCCCTGAGGCCCTCTGGAACATTGTGGCTAGGAAAACCACACCTTTAAACTCACCTTAGCTGCAAAGATTTGGGATTATCCTGGCAAGAATACGGGATTGGGATCATCAGTACCATCTTTCTGGATTCCATATATACATATATATATTGTGTGTGTGTGTGTATGAATCTATAGTATTTATCTTTCTCTTTCTGACTTACTTCACTCTGAATAATAGGTTCTAGGTTCATCTACCTCATTAGAACTGATTCAAATGTGTTCCTTTTTATAGCTTAGTAGTATTCCACTGTGTATATGTACCACAGCATTGCCATATGTAAAACAGATGACCAGTGCAAGTTTGCTTCATGAAGCAGGGCACCAAAAGCCAGTGCTCTGTGACAACCTAGAGGGATAGGGTAGGAAGCAAAGTGGGAGAGGGAGTTCAGGATGGAGGGGACACCTGCATACTGATGGCTAATTCATACTGATGTATGGCAAAAACCACCACAATATTGCAAAGTAATTATCCTCCAATGAAAATAAATAAATAAATAAAAAACGAATACTGGAGTTGGTTGCCATTTCCTCCTCCAGGGTTGATATTGTTTTAAGACTCTTTCAAACACTTCACAGTCTAGGCTCATGACTTCTTAGGCAAACCATTTCATCAAAAATATTAGAAGAAAATATAGACATAACACTCGATGACACAGATGAAAGTGGGATCTTCTATAGCTGGCCTCCTAGAGTACTGGAGGTAAAAGTGGGAGTAAACAGATGGGACCTGATTAAATGTGGAAGCTTTTGCACAACAAAGGAAACTACAGACAGGGTGAAAGGACAACCCTCAGAATGGGAGGAAGCATGACAAATGAAACAACCGACGAAGGACTGGTTTCCAAAATATATAGGCAGTTTGTGTAACTCAGTGCCAAAAAACCAAACAACACAATCAAAAGGTGGGAAAAAGACCTAGACAGACATCTCTCCAAAGAAGACATACAGATGGCCAATGAACACATGAAAAGATGCTCAAAAATATTGAAGCTTCTGATTTTTTTCCAGTCATCTCCCCTGGCTGCAACTCTAGGCAAAGCTTTTTTCCCCCTGGACCTAATCCTCAAGTCAGACTCTGGTTTCTTTGCTTCCTTGGCCTCTTTTACTTAAATGTGCTTCTCTGCCCTGAGGCCCTCTGGAACATTGTGGCTAGGAAAACCACACCTTTAAACTCACCTTAGCTGCAAAGATTTGTCTTAGAGTCTTCTTTGATCTTATCTCTTTGTGTTGAGATTTAGAAGTAGTCAGCTTTCCAATCAAATTGCTATATTCTTTCCTTCAGTTGCAAACTGGCTACTTCTTTAATCAGTTCTGTTATTTTTTTGCCAAAGGAAACCAGTTACAACCAATACTCAACAAATGTCTGAGTCTTTCCAGTCACCTTTCTTTTTTTTTTTTTTTTTTAATTTTAGCCTCTTTTATTGGTCTTTCATTTATTTATTTTCATCCATTTTTGTTCTTTGGCCAGTGTGGGCCTCCCGTTGCAGTGGCCTCGCTCGACGCAGAGCACCAGCTCTGGGCGCATGCGCGGCAGAGCGCTGGCTCGTAATTGGACACACCGGTCTAGCTGCTCCGCGGCACGTGGGATCCTCCCTGGACAGGTATCAAACAGGTGCCCCCTGCATTGCAAGGTGGACTCTCTACCCACTGGACCATCAGGGAAGCCTCTTTCTTTCTTTTTTGTAACTACAACTGACTGGACAAACAGTCTGCTTTTCAAGTATCAGGTAACAATTTTACTGATTCAGTGATTCAACACATTCTAACATTTACACAGTGTACGGAAAGGTGGGGCGGGAGGCATCCTAGAGTCCAGTAATTCAGGGAGCCCAATTCTGAATATATATATATATATATAAATCTAATATTACTGACACATTTAAAAAGCAAGAAAGAAAGAAAGAAAAAATTCACAGTGTAGGGATGGAGAGAGGGCAGGCGGAGGGATAATTACACCATTGGCTAACACTAAAGGAAGGGGCTATGATGGTCCTGGGCCAGGATTAAAGGTAAAAAGCTACTGGACCTTTTTGTTGTGCCGCATATAATGAAGAAGATAAGCTAGGTGGCATTTGGTTAGTAGTAAATGGTGTAATAGAGCAGTTTTTCCTAATATCCAATTACTCTTACACCAGTATCCCTACTTGACCACAGCATGATATTCCTATGCCATAATACTTGCTTAACATATTGGTTTAACATTTCTTTATGGCAAAAGATTGTTTTAATTTTTATTTATTTATTTATTTATTTTGAGCTGCACTGAGTGTTTGTGGCTGTGTGTGGGCTTTTCTGTAGCTGCAGAAAGTGGGGGCTCCTCTCTAATTGTGGCATGTGGGCTTCTCACTGCAGTGGCTTCTCTTGTTGTGCAGCCTGGGCTGTAGGGTGGCAGGCTTCAATAGTATGTGGAATCTTCCCAGTCCAGGGATCAGACCTGTGTCCCTTGCACTGGCAGGTAGATTCTTCACCACTGGGCCACCAGGGATGTCCCAAAGGTTATTTTTTCAGAAGTCACAATTATATAGTTACCAAGTTAGAAAAATTCAGTGATATTCTTATTACATAAGATGAGCTAAAGTCTATTAAAAGAACATATCCTCGGTGAGTGAACTTCCTATACTTGAGAGACTTTTATGTGATTTTAATTCACTTATATAGATAACCCTTACTTGTGAGTGGAAACTTTCCAAAAAAAGCCCCAAAAAGACATTTAGGTGGACTCTCTACCCACTGGACCATCAGGAAGCCTCTTTCTTTTTTGTAACTACAACTGACTGGACAAACAGTCTGCTTTTCAAGTATCAGGTAACAATTTTACTGATTCAGTGATTCAACACATTCTAACATTTACACAGTGTACGGAAAGGTGGGGCGGGAGGCATCCTAGAGTCCAGTAATTCAGGGAGCCCAATTCTGAATATATATATATATATATAAATCTAATATTACTGACACATTTAAAAAGCAAGAAAGAAAGAAAGAAAAAATTCACAGTGTAGGGATGGAGAGAGGGCAGGCGGAGGGATAATTACACCATTGGCTAACACTAAAGGAAGGGGCTATGATGGTCCTGGGCCAGGATTAAAGGTAAAAAGCTACTGGACCTTTTTGTTGTGCCGCATATAATGAAGAAGATAAGCTAGGTGGCATTTGGTTAGTAGTAAATGGTGTAATAGAGCAGTTTTTCCTAATATCCAATTACTCTTACACCAGTATCCCTACTTGACCACAGCATGATATTCCTATGCCATAATACTTGCTTAACATATTGGTTTAACATTTCTTTATGGCAAAAGATTGTTTTAATTTTTATTTATTTATTTATTTATTTTGAGCTGCACTGAGTGTTTGTGGCTGTGTGTGGGCTTTTCTGTAGCTGCAGAAAGTGGGGGCTCCTCTCTAATTGTGGCATGTGGGCTTCTCACTGCAGTGGCTTCTCTTGTTGTGCAGCCTGGGCTGTAGGGTGGCAGGCTTCAATAGTATGTGGAATCTTCCCAGTCCAGGGATCAGACCTGTGTCCCTTGCACTGGCAGGTAGATTCTTCACCACTGGGCCACCAGGGATGTCCCAAAGGTTATTTTTTCAGAAGTCACAATTATATAGTTACCAAGTTAGAAAAATTCAGTGATATTCTTATTACATAAGATGAGCTAAAGTCTATTAAAAGAACATATCCTCGGTGAGTGAACTTCCTATACTTGAGAGACTTTTATGTGATTTTAATTCACTTATATAGATAACCCTTACTTGTGAGTGGAAACTTTCCAAAAAAAGCCCCAAAGATATGAGACATTTGGGAGCCTGAAGAAATAGTCCTTAATGCATTTGACTCTGAGCTGACTTCTTCTGAGGAGGTACCATGGAAGAAGAAAGATTCATCATGCCCTGATGATGGCTGACGGCAGAGACTAAACTCAGGGGATAAACTTACTTGGCCCTGATCTTTCTTCCACTTAACATTTCTGGTCTAGCCACAGTGACTGAGAACATGACAGGAAGGCTGCTACCTTGGACACTTTACCTTGGATAGTCTCTTGGCCTGAAATTCTTTCTACAGATATCTTAATATCTAACTTCTCTAGCATTCTCACTCATCATAGTCACTATGCCTTTCTGTTATTGACTATAAAGCCTTTCTTGGAGTCGAGGCTTTTTAGGACCCAAAGAATCATTTCAGTATTTCCTCTCGCCTTCCAAGTCTGCTACACTGAGTGATAGATAAACAAAATTATTCCTTTTTTGCACCTGGGGAAATTCATGCCTTTGACCTCCCAGAAGAACCAGAAACCCTATTGTTCCTCTTCTCACCTACTTTAAATGTCAAGCAGTCCAACAAGCTGCGTCTGTACTAAGGATTAGAGCCTTCCAGAAAGTACGCTTATTTCTCATCAGCAGTCCTAGAATTCGTTCCTTCTCTCTACTTCCAGCCCACATCACCCTCCTCATAAACACCAGGCCAGGGAGCAAAGTGTGCTCAGTGGAAGTAAGCCCTACGTATCAGACATCAAATGCCCAAAAAATGTTATCGAGGTTTCATCACAAAAGCTGTAGGGTGGCAGGCTTCAATAGTATGTGGAATCTTCCCAGTCCAGGGATCAGACCTGTGTCCCTTGCACTGGCAGGTAGATTCTTCACCACTGGGCCACCAGGGATGTCCCAAAGGTTATTTTTTCAGAAGTCACAATTATATAGTTACCAAGTTAGAAAAATTCAGTGATATTCTTATTACATAAGATGAGCTAAAGTCTATTAAAAGAACATATCCTCGGTGAGTGAACTTCCTATACTTGAGAGACTTTTATGTGATTTTAATTCACTTATATAGATAACCCTTACTTGTGAGTGGAAACTTTCCAAAAAAAGCCCCAAAGATATGAGACATTTGGGAGCCTGAAGAAATAGTCCTTAATGCATTTGACTCTGAGCTGACTTCTTCTGAGGAGGTACCATGGAAGAAGAAAGATTCATCATGCCCTGATGATGGCTGACGGCAGAGACTAAACTCAGGGGATAAACTTACTTGGCCCTGATCTTTCTTCCACTTAACATTTCTGGTCTAGCCACAGTGACTGAGAACATGACAGGAAGGCTGCTACCTTGGACACTTTACCTTGGATAGTCTCTTGGCCTGAAATTCTTTCTACAGATATCTTAATATCTAACTTCTCTAGCATTCTCACTCATCATAGTCACTATGCCTTTCTGTTATTGACTATAAAGCCTTTCTTGGAGTCGAGGCTTTTTAGGACCCAAAGAATCATTTCAGTATTTCCTCTCGCCTTCCAAGTCTGCTACACTGAGTGATAGATAAACAAAATTATTCCTTTTTTGCACCTGGGGAAATTCATGCCTTTGACCTCCCAGAAGAACCAGAAACCCTATTGTTCCTCTTCTCACCTACTTTAAATGTCAAGCAGTCCAACAAGCTGCGTCTGTACTAAGGATTAGAGCCTTCCAGAAAGTACGCTTATTTCTCATCAGCAGTCCTAGAATTCGTTCCTTCTCTCTACTTCCAGCCCACATCACCCTCCTCATAAACACCAGGCCAGGGAGCAAAGTGTGCTCAGTGGAAGTAAGCCCTACGTATCAGACATCAAATGCCCAAAAAATGTTATCGAGGTTTCATCACAAAAGCTGAGCCAACAGTTAAATGCAGGGATGTAGGATGAATCATGTCTGGCAGGCAAAAAAGAAAGCACACCAATGCCAAAAGGTTCCATTCTTTAAGACAGGTTTCATTCCCTGTATAAAAAGCCATTTGTTGGGTACACCACACCAGATCAGAGTAACTACATAGCTTGCCTTTCTCTGTGTACCAGGTGTGTCTCTTTTATTGCAACTTTTTAAATCATTCCTTCAATGTATTTGACTTCTGTTGGAATCTCCTTTGTATTCTTGGTATCTTTTCCCACATTATTGAGGTCCTGTCATTAGAATGGTTGCCTCCAGTAATATCTTTATTTTAAAAGGGATCATAGCGCAGGCTTGAAGTGACAGAAGACTTTATCAGTTCTCCTTCATCTTTTCCTGCTGTGTCAGTGAGAAAGGGACTGGCCTGAACAAGGCCCTACAGTTGGCAGGATAAGGAATTGAGGGCCGCAACACTTGTAATAACATTATAATTCTTTTATTCATAATTTCAATACAATTTTATTCTTTCGATGAATGGTTTTGTGAGAGTTTACTGTATTTGGCCCTTATCTGTTAAAAAACCCAATACGGACAACAGGGAATTTACTCCATGAACCTACAATTTGTTTGGGAAAATAAGACAAGCACATGAAGAGCTAAAATAAAATGTACAACAGAAAGTCACCCTCATGAGGCAATGAGGCCAAGTAAAGTGAGGTTATGGCTCAGGAAGACAGGCAATTTCTGAGGCTTGCTGTAGTGACGCCTCTCAGAAGCACCATTTCAGCCCATCTGTGATCGATGGTGGCTGGATTTGAACAGCAGGAATAAGGAAAATATTTGAGGGTATGAGTAAAGCTAGAAGTGGATTTGTGGGGGTTGTTCTGAAGTCAGTAGTTATTTATATGTTTTTGAACTGTGATGCTGGAGAAGACCCTTGCGTCCCTTAGTCAGCGAGGAGATCAGCCCAATTAATCCTAAAGGAAATCAACCCTTAATATTTATTGGAAGGACTGATGCTGAAACTGAAGCACCAATACTTTGGCCACCTGATACTATCATCGGACTTCCTGGGAAAGACCTTGATGCTGAGAAAAGATTGAGGGCAGGAGGAGAAGGGGATGACAGAGAATGAGATGGTTGGATGGCATCACTGAGTCGGTGGACATGAGTTTGAACAAGCTTCAGGAGATGGTGAAGGACAGGGAAGGAAGCCTGGTGTGCTGCAGTCCATGGGATCACAAAGAGTCAGACATGACTTGACAACTGAACAACAACCACAAAGCTGTTCTTTGTGTTCATGGGCTGAAGTTAATGTTTTTGTTTTTCAAATAATGTCACATTTTCATATGATCCAACATTGTGATCTCACAAGCTTGCAAGGAGTCTGCAAATGTGTGTTGCTCATGGGGTGTTAAGACATGCTAGGAAGAAGGAAGGTCCTGGAAGAAGCCTTGTTCAAGTGCAGCACAACAATCATCTTTACAATCCTCCCTTTCAAAGGTTCAGAAATTGCCAACATGTTCTGTGGAGTAGAAAAGAGGGAAGAAGAACATTTGCTGCTGAAGAGACATGAAATAACACTGAATGTGGCATCTTCTCTTGTTAATCCCTGTTTAAACCATCTTTTCTGTCACCAGGTTCAACCTCCTTTGAAGCATAAGTTCCCACCAGCAAATGAAGCCCTGGATCCCACCTTCCCAGCTTCAGCAGCAGCAGGTGAAACAGCCCTCCAGCCTCCACCCCAGGAGCCATGTGTCCCCCAAACCAAGGAGACTTGCCATTTCAAAGTGCCAGAACACTGTCAGGAAGTGATGTCAACCCAAGGTTCTGGAGCCCTGTCACTTCAAGTTTCCAGAGTCCTGCCCCTCAACAGTCACTCAAGCTCCAGCTCAACAGAAGACCCAGCAGAAGTGATGTGGGTTACAGCCAAGACCTAGAGGAACCAACCACCGGATGTTGACCTCCCCTCCCATTCTGATTAGGAGTCTCATTTGTTTTGCTGTCATCCTGAGTCACAGATCTTCTTAATTTACACCTTAAAAATGTGTGCCATGAAGCTCTCCTTCCCAAACACACTGGGCCTCTAACCTCTGAATTAGGTTGAGGCTCTGGATACCTTAGAGCTTTAGCTATCAGTTGCTCAGGATTCACCTGAAGAGGGGCTTAAGATGAATACAAGTGGATCAGCTTTGTTCTTCCACCATTAAATGCATTTTCAATTCTGCTTCTGACTGTGTGTGTGGTGGTCTGACTCATTTTCTTCATTTCTTTCCTTTGTAAAGTAAAACCTTTACCTAGGCAGGTTGGTAGGGAAGAGGTTCATTCAGAAGTGTCTACTCCTGGGTGGGGAGTAATAGCTGGGTGGGGAGTTGTCCTTCCTGGGCATTCCTGGGCTGGCAATGGGAGTTTATACAATGCTACCCAGAGGCTATTGCTCTGGGCATCCAGGGCTGGAGTAGCGCTCTCTGCTTGCAACTCCAGTGAGTCACGTTGGAGTCTAGTCAGCTCCTGTCTGAACTAATTCTGACTCCTCCTCTCTACTCCATCCCCAAATCTGACTTTCAGATTGCTGACTTATCCAGACATTTCTTGTTTATTTCAAGGGATGCTGTTCCAAACTATGTGAATCTGCTTCTCTGCCTACATTTCTTTCTGATATCCATAATTCAGGTGCCCAGATGTATGCAAAGATACCTCCACTTTTGTTATCTCGATCAGTCCTCTTCCACTCACCAAGTGCCCACTGTGTGCCAGAAAGGAAATGAGGAGGATTCTAAACTCTTGCCTTGGCCATTTACAGTCTTTGAGAAGGATGTACTTCACTCCCTATTCCACCCCTCATGAAAACACACAGACACACCCATGCACCCTAGATCTGGAATATTGGAATCTCCCACAGTGACACACGAAAGCTCACCCACTGCATCCTTAGGTTGGAGACTATTTACTCCACACATAGTATGGCAGGAACCACAGAAAGTGAGGACTGGAAAGCCTACAACCCCCATATTCCTATAGTATAGAAATGTTTACAGTGAAATGTGACAGAATTGAACTACCAACCATGTGTTTATGTATGTGTATATGTTTATATTTATATAAAATCTACACCATTGAAGTCACAGATCTTCTTAATTTACACCTTAAAAATGTGTGCCATGAAGCTCTCCTTCCCAAACACACTGGGCCTCTAACCTCTGAATTAGGTTGAGGCTCTGGATACCTTAGAGCTTTAGCTATCAGTTGCTCAGGATTCACCTGAAGAGGGGCTTAAGATGAATACAAGTGGATCAGCTTTGTTCTTCCACCATTAAATGCATTTTCAATTCTGCTTCTGACTGTGTGTGTGGTGGTCTGACTCATTTTCTTCATTTCTTTCCTTTGTAAAGTAAAACCTTTACCTAGGCAGGTTGGTAGGGAAGAGGTTCATTCAGAAGTGTCTACTCCTGGGTGGGGAGTAATAGCTGGGTGGGGAGTTGTCCTTCCTGGGCATTCCTGGGCTGGCAATGGGAGTTTATACAATGCTACCCAGAGGCTATTGCTCTGGGCATCCAGGGCTGGAGTAGCGCTCTCTGCTTGCAACTCCAGTGAGTCACGTTGGAGTCTAGTCAGCTCCTGTCTGAACTAATTCTGACTCCTCCTCTCTACTCCATCCCCAAATCTGACTTTCAGATTGCTGACTTATCCAGACATTTCTTGTTTATTTCAAGGGATGCTGTTCCAAACTATGTGAATCTGCTTCTCTGCCTACATTTCTTTCTGATATCCATAATTCAGGTGCCCAGATGTATGCAAAGATACCTCCACTTTTGTTATCTCGATCAGTCCTCTTACACTCACCAAGTGCCCACTGTGTGCCAGAAAGGAAATGAGGAGGATTCTAAACTCTTGCCTTGGCCATTTACAGTCTTTGAGAAGGATGTACTTCACTCCCTATTCCACCCCTCATGAAAACACACAGACACACCCATGCACCCTAGATCTGGAATATTGGAATCTCCCACAGTGACACACGAAAGCTCACCCACTGCATCCTTAGGTTGGAGACTATTTACTCCACACATAGTATGGCAGGAACCACAGAAAGTGAGGACTGGAAAGCCTACAACCCCCATATTCCTATAGTATAGAAATGTTTACAGTGAAATGTGACAGAATTGAACTACCAACCATGTGTTTATGTATGTGTATATGTTTATATTTATATAAAATGTATGATCTTTTTTTATGTTACTGAGAAACAAAGCAAATTTTCCTTTGGCAGTATAAAAAGAGACTTCCTTCCTTTTTAAATTTTTATTTGCTTATTTATTTCATTTTTGACTGCACTGGGTCTTTGTTGCTGCACGTGGCCTTTCTCTAGTTGTGGTGAGCAAAGACTACTATCTAGTTACAGTTCACCGGTTTCTCATTGCTGTGACTTCTCTTGTCACAGAGCATGGGCTGTAGGATGAGGAGGCTTCAGTAGTGGGGTGCACAGGCTTAGTTGCCCTTTGACATGTGGACTCTTCCCATACCAGGAATAGAATTCATGCCCTGCTTTGCAAGGCTAATTCTTAACCAGTGGACTGCCAGGGAAGTCTAAAAAAGGACATATTTTCATTTGTGAAATGAAACAAGCTATAGTGATACTCTTGATTATAACATTTTTACCTGATTGCATTCTTTACATTTATTAAGTCTACTTAACAAATTCTACCTTCAGCATCTTATCCTGAATGCCTTTTTTGTTTAACTGGTACATAAGGTCAGCCGAGTGAACAGGACTTTTTAGAACAAAAATCAACTAGCCAAAAAAACAGGGGAAAATGTACCATAACCATGTTGTCTTTTTTTAAACTTTTTATTTTATATTGGAGTATAGTCAATTAACAATGTCATGATAGTTGCAGGTGGACATCTAAGGGATTCGACCATAAAACACATGTATCCCTTCTCTCCCTAACTCTTCTCCCATCCAGCTGCCACAGAACTATCTTCATTAGTCAGCAGGGCAGCATGTGCAAACCACTACAAAAAAATGCACCCTAGATCTGGAATATTGGAATCTCCCACAGTGACACACGAAAGCTCACCCACTGCATCCTTAGGTTGGAGACTATTTACTCCACACATAGTATGGCAGGAACCACAGAAAGTGAGGACTGGAAAGCCTACAACCCCCATATTCCTATAGTATAGAAATGTTTACAGTGAAATGTGACAGAATTGAACTACCAACCATGTGTTTATGTATGTGTATATGTTTATATTTATATAAAATGTATGATCTTTTTTTATGTTACTGAGAAACAAAGCAAATTTTCCTTTGGCAGTATAAAAAGAGACTTCCTTCCTTTTTAAATTTTTATTTGCTTATTTATTTCATTTTTGACTGCACTGGGTCTTTGTTGCTGCACGTGGCCTTTCTCTAGTTGTGGTGAGCAAAGACTACTATCTAGTTACAGTTCACCGGTTTCTCATTGCTGTGACTTCTCTTGTCACAGAGCATGGGCTGTAGGATGAGGAGGCTTCAGTAGTGGGGTGCACAGGCTTAGTTGCCCTTTGACATGTGGACTCTTCCCATACCAGGAATAGAATTCATGCCCTGCTTTGCAAGGCTAATTCTTAACCAGTGGACTGCCAGGGAAGTCTAAAAAAGGACATATTTTCATTTGTGAAATGAAACAAGCTATAGTGATACTCTTGATTATAACATTTTTACCTGATTGCATTCTTTACATTTATTAAGTCTACTTAACAAATTCTACCTTCAGCATCTTATCCTGAATGCCTTTTTTGTTTAACTGGTACATAAGGTCAGCCGAGTGAACAGGACTTTTTAGAACAAAAATCAACTAGCCAAAAAAACAGGGGAAAATGTACCATAACCATGTTGTCTTTTTTTAAACTTTTTATTTTATATTGGAGTATAGTCAATTAACAATGTCATGATAGTTGCAGGTGGACATCTAAGGGATTCGACCATAAAACACATGTATCCCTTCTCTCCCTAACTCTTCTCCCATCCAGCTGCCACAGAACTATCTTCATTAGTCAGCAGGGCAGCATGTGCAAACCACTACAATAAATATCCTCTACGTTGTTGCTGTGGCTCTACCCAGTAGAAATTATTTCTGATTCTCTTTTCTTTCTTTTTTTTTTCTGGCTGTACTGTGAAGGTTGTGGGATCATAGTTCCCTGACCAAAGATTAGACCTGGGCCACAGCAGTGAAAACAGTAAGTGCTAACCAGTGGGCAGTCAGGGAATTCCCATAAGTTATTTCTTACTCATTTCCAAATCCAATGTGAGTGTCTCAGGTCTTTACTCCATACAATCATAAACGGAGCCTGGTTCCTTCCATTGTATGGTCTCACCATCACAAGTGCCCTGTCCTCCTCTGACTTACAGGTGTAAGAAAAGGGAAATAAACTGAGTAAGGAGAAGACAGCCCTGTTTCTGTCCACTTTTCATTGGTTTGACTCAAAATTAGTCACATGGCCCTATATACCTTAGAAAGTCAAGAAATTTAGTTTATTGGTGTGCCCAGAAAAAAATAGGAAAGTAGAACACTGGTGAACGTTTCAAGCTATTGCCACAGTCTATGCTTCTGGTTCTCAAATATCTGTTTACTCCTTTGGATTCTTAAACAGAACACAGTCTCCAAGGAAGAAACATCAGAGTTCCATCTAACCCAAAATATAAGGCCTCAAGATGATGTGTAGTTCACTCTACCATGTCTTCCTATGACTTCTACTGGCTCATCAGACCGTTTCTTCCTGTTACTCAGCAATCAAGGATAGAATAGATACTAAAAACTAAAAGAAGCCACCATATGCAAGAGAAAATAATAGGAAGACACATAGTAGTCAGACCTTAGTTTCCCAAAATCTGGTTGTGTGGATATCGTAAAGCTATATTCATCTCCTAACCCCGCATCCAGAAGTGACAGAAACTCTGTGGTAAGGTCTTGATTCTGCTCTCTGGAAGGAACTCCTTTTTCCTTTTTTATCCATCATTCTGCCACTGATGGGATTATTACTTTTGCATGATCAAATCTGAAGCATGCACTGGAGATTGTGCAATCCTTGATTAGGTAACTTTTGCAGCTCACCCTCTAACTAAGTGTGGTTTCAGGGATCTTGAAAACATGTTTTATTTTACTTGAGCCATGGTTGCTTTGGGGATATGATTCCTGAAAAATTTCTTAGATTTCTATTTGCTTCCCAGTCAGTTCTGCATGCCAATAATGATATTCAGATTTTTTTTCTCCAAAAAACATTCTTTTCTTATTTATTTGCTTTCTTTTCAAATGCTTTTACTTCTCAACTGGCCTTTTTTTGACACTATTGGAAAAATTAGCTTCAGTGGGAATGCATTAAAATGTAAATTTGCACTGGCAGAAAAATCTGAGTTTTAATTCTCTCAAAACCATTCTGTTTTCTCTTTTGATATTGTGCCTAGTTTTCCCAACCTATAGATTTTCAGATTTCTGATTTCTGTTTATTCCCTTGTGCGCTTGCAAAAGAACCATTTTTTCTTTATTTCTTAAAAAAAATCTTTACTGAGAAAGAATTCATGTAGCATAAAATTTACCCTTTTAAAGTATACATGGAAGTAGTTTTCAATATAGAATTGTATAAACATATTGTGTGTGCATGCTCAATAACTTGAGTCGTGTCTGATTCTTTGCAACCCTATGGACTGTAGCCCATCAGCAGTGTCATTTTCTGGTTTTGGTATCAGGGTAATGTTGTTGTTGTTTAGTCACTAAGTCATGTCAAACTCTTTGCAAGTCATGAACTGCAGCATACCAGGCTTTCCTGTCCTTCACTATCTCCCAGAGTTTTCTCAAATTCACATTTGTTGAGTCCGTGATCCTATCTAACCATCTCATCCTCTGCCACCCTCTTCTGCTTTTGCCTTCAATCTTTCCTAGCATCAGGATTTTTTCTAGTGGGTCAGTTCTTCACATCACATGGCCAAAGTATTGGAAAGTCGGCTTCAGCGAGTCTTTCCAATGAATATTCAGAGTTGATTTCCTTTAGGACTGACTGCTTTGATCTCCTTGCAGTCCAAGGGACTCTCAAGAGTCTTGTCCAACACCATAATTCAAAAACATCAGTTCTTCAGTGTTCAGTCTTATTTATGGTCCAACTCTCACATTTATAGATAACTACTAGAAAAACCATAGCTTTGACCATACAGATCTAAGTTGGCAAAGTGATGTCTCTGCTTTTTAAACACATGGTCTAGGTTTGTCATGGGTTTCCTTCCAAAGAGCTGGCGTCTTTTAGTTTTGTGGCTGCAGTGTCACTCTCCGAAGTGATTTTGGAACCCAAGAAAATAAGTTTGACACTGTTTCCACATTTTCCCCTTCTATTTGCCATGAAGCTGATAGGACCAGATGCCTTGGTCTTAGTTTTTTGGATGCTGAATTTTAAGCCAGCATTTTCACTCTCCTGACCTCATACAATGAGCCGGTAAATATACCCTTGTTTTCTAAGTTTTAAAATTATTTTAATTATGATAAAATACACAGAACATTAAATGTATCATCTTAAACCATGTTAAAGTATGCAGTTCCATGATATTAAGTTCTCCTACTCTGTTTTTGTAAAAATTTATGAAAGAATTATATCAATTCTAATATAAATATTAGATTCTGACAGTACAGCCATCTGGACTGGGGCCTTCCTCTTTGGAGATTTTTCATATTAATGTTATCTCTTTATCTGTTACAGGTATTCAGATTTTCTACTTTTTCATGAATCCATTTCCATATTTTGTGTCTTACTGGGGATTTACCCATTTCATCTGTGTGATCTAATTTGTTGGTGTTCACAACCCGTGTTATCACTTTTCTCTTATAATCCTTTTATTTCCTTAAGGTCCATAGCATTGTCTCCTCTTTTGCTGATTTCAGCAACCTGACCCTTCTTGTCTTTTTGTTTTGATCAGTATCACTAAAAGAGTGTCAATTTTTGCTGATTCTTTCAAAGAACTAACTTGTTACTTTTATTTCTTCTTTTGTTTTCCTATTTCTTAATTGATTTATTTCTGTTCTGGTGTGTACTATTTTGACTTTTCCCCTTGTTCTTCTTTGTCTTAAAGGTCTATAAGGTTATTGATTTGAGGAAGTTCATCATTTTTAATATAGATATTTTCAGCCATAAATATCTCTTTATGCAAAGTATTATGCATATCACTGAAGTTTTTGTATATTGTATTTTCATTCTTGCCAAAGTATTTTCTACTTTTGCTTGGTATTTCTTCTTTGAGTGATTGATTACTTGGAATGTGTTGTGGAAGTCATGAAACTCACAGAAACAGACTGCAGAATGATGGGTAGTGGGATAAGGGATGAGGCAAAAGTGGAGATGCTGGGCAAAGGAAACAAGTCTTCAGTTTCAAGATGAAGAAGCCCTGGGAGTCCAATGTTGAGCATGGTGATTCTAGTTAACAACACTGTGTTGTGTACTTGAAACTTGCTAAGAAATTAGACCTAAGCATTTCCACCATAGACATATGCATACACATGTGTACACATACACATACACACACACATGCACACTTACATGGTTATTATTAAAGTGATTTATATGTTAACTAAATTGATAGTGGTAACCATTGCACAAAGTATGAATAAGTCAAGTCATCAGATTATACACTATAAATATCTACAATTTAATTTGTCAATTACATCTCAAAAAGCTTGAGGGGGAAGAAAAGACAGAATAACCATCATACAACAGAGTGACCAAGTTTGAGAGTCTCTGTGTTCCTTCTCCTCCTTGCCTCTGCTAGGTCTGGTACTGTTCTCTGAGACAGTTTCCCTTGTGTGTTCTCTGTAGGCCTGATGTCATAGCAGTCACATCCTTTTATTTTCCTTTGCTGACCACATCTGAAATGAGTAGTGTGGAAGGAAGGTAGAGGAAGGAGAGCTGGCAAGTTATTTCTATTCTTGAAAAATCTGTCTTCTTAGTTTGGGTACATTGCATATTTAGCCATCAGTTCCCTCAAAAACTTATAGATTTCATTCCTTCAATCATTTCTACATAGGGACCACATTCAGGTCCTTTCCTAGAGGTAATTTGGTGGCTTGATTTATTTTGCTTCCTTATAATAGAGCTGCCCTGAGACTCTCTGGCACACAATGGAAAACTACAACTTATGTCTCTTTTCTCTCTTGTTACAGTCAACTGAAAGTGGACCTAAAATTCAAAACCACTTCTCATCTCATCTCTTCCTCTTCAAGTAATGTGGAGCTTACAAATGATGTGGTTTTCTAATTCAACAAATTTTTGAATTTCTGAGATACATTTTTTCTTTTCATTTCTGACCTGCAAACTACATAATTATTTTCTGAACATATGTCCACTGAGATACCCAGGTGAGCACAACCTCCCAAGTTACCCATATAGCAAAATTTTTGCCATTGAATATCACATCTCACCACATTGATGGTTTTGAATGTCAGTTTCCTTGTCAACCAACTCCAGACTCCTAAGCCAAGGCCACATATTTAAGATTTGTTACAATAGCACCCTACCTCAAAGAACTAATTTCTGTCACATTGAATAACACTAGCTACAGTAGAGACAGCTCCCAGATATTGGTGTTCTTTTTTTTCATACAGGTCATAGTCTGATGAGGGTTGAGAAGTAATCTGGAATCTGTTTCTATCTGTGGTTCAATCTTTATGGTGTTCTTGTTCAGTGGCCCAATCTCGTCCCACTCTTTGTGACTTCATGGACTGCAGCACATCAGGCCTCCCTATTCTTCACCATCACCCAAAAATAATTCTAGCTTTATGAGTGAAGAATATAGATAAAGAAAGGTCCTTTTAATCTTAAGTATATTTAGGCATAGTATGATTTAATATGAAGACTTTATCATTTTTTAAAATAATACTATCTCTGTGTGTGTGTGTGTGTGTGTGTGTGTGTACGCCTGCATGTGTGGCCTGAATTAACTAGTTTCTGAGAAGGACACTTAGAACCACAGAAAAAATATTCTTAAAGAAAATATCCTTCATTTCCTAGATTACCTGATAGTAGGTTAAGCCCTTAGAAAAAAGACGAGTAGCAGCAGTAATCTTACAAATCTAAACAAACATTGTGTTCTTTAATAAAAATTAAAGTGCTTTTCACTCAGAGGTGAAAAAATTTGGATGAGTTGGAGTGAGAAGAGCAGGTGGTCCACATGGAAAGGAGGCAGCACTTTGTCTGGTAAGGATCATTTTTAAATTTCTCTTTCTTCTCTCATACCCATGTATTAAGAGTCACTATAACTTGAAAATAAGGTTTAATTAAAAAGAAAAAGAACAACAAATGATGAAAAAGTAGTAAAGCTTAAGAATCTTTTTGGTTGCTACACTAGTTATGTCTGAGCCACTTCCTTACTGGAACAAACACGGTGGGGGTGCTGGTGAGAGCAGGGAGGCTGGTGATGACTGAGACAGGGATGATCTGCTGCCTCGCCAAGGGTTGCCTTTGCCATCTAGCAAATTTTTGCCATTGAATATCAATCAAAGGGCACCCCTCCAGACTCCTAAGCCAAGGCCACATATTTAAGATTTGTTACAATAGCACCCTACCTCAAAGAACTAATTTCTGTCACATTGAATAACACTAGCTACAGTAGAGACAGCTCCCAGATATTGGTGTTCTTTTTTTTCATACAGGTCATAGTCTGATGAGGGTTGAGAAGTAATCTGGAATCTGTTTCTATCTGTGGTTCAATCTTTATGGTGTTCTTGTTCAGTGGCCCAATCTCGTCCCACTCTTTGTGACTTCATGGACTGCAGCACATCAGGCCTCCCTATTCTTCACCATCACCCAAAAATAATTCTAGCTTTATGAGTGAAGAATATAGATAAAGAAAGGTCCTTTTAATCTTAAGTATATTTAGGCATAGTATGATTTAATATGAAGACTTTATCATTTTTTAAAATAATACTATCTCTGTGTGTGTGTGTGTGTGTGTGTGTGTGTACGCCTGCATGTGTGGCCTGAATTAACTAGTTTCTGAGAAGGACACTTAGAACCACAGAAAAAATATTCTTAAAGAAAATATCCTTCATTTCCTAGATTACCTGATAGTAGGTTAAGCCCTTAGAAAAAAGACGAGTAGCAGCAGTAATCTTACAAATCTAAACAAACATTGTGTTCTTTAATAAAAATTAAAGTGCTTTTCACTCAGAGGTGAAAAAATTTGGATGAGTTGGAGTGAGAAGAGCAGGTGGTCCACATGGAAAGGAGGCAGCACTTTGTCTGGTAAGGATCATTTTTAAATTTCTCTTTCTTCTCTCATACCCATGTATTAAGAGTCACTATAACTTGAAAATAAGGTTTAATTAAAAAGAAAAAGAACAACAAATGATGAAAAAGTAGTAAAGCTTAAGAATCTTTTTGGTTGCTACACTAGTTATGTCTGAGCCACTTACTTACTGGAACAAACACGGTGGGGGTGCTGGTGAGAGCAGGGAGGCTGGTGATGACTGAGACAGGGATGATCTGCTGCCTCGCCAAGGGTTGCCTTTGCATCTAGCAAAGGACCAACAAAATGAAACACATTCATTTAATTTGTATTCCTCAGACAAGTGTGCAGTGTAACTAAGATTTTCCCTTTTTAGCAAAGAAACAAAAATCCCAAGGAGTTAAAAATTTTCAGCCTCAAATCAATCAAGCAGCAATTAAATAGGTAATATGGATTTGAAATTGTATAGAAACAATCTGTTATATCACTCAAAACTCAGAAAACAATGACTGTGAGATCCTGAACCTTAATGTCAAAGAAGAATACAAATAAACCAAAATGGTGATGTGGTAATATTAAAAGCAACTTTTACAAGAAAGAAAACATTTTTAACATCACAAAAAAGAACTGTAGTTTATTCAGGAACGAAGGATAGGTAACAATTGCCCAGCTGGTAGAAACACAGTCTCAGATGACAGAAAGAAGACAAGGAGAGAATCCCCTGACGGCGCCCAGGAGGAGAGCCGCTGCTCTTCCCTCTGAAGCTCAGTGAGGTTCTCTCAGCTGTCCTCTCAGAGGGGAGTGGTGCAGCAGCCTAAGAAGGCGGCCTCTGGCTGTCAGGAATCACCACAGGCACACTGCAGGATGAAGGGTGGAGAAGCTTCTTCTGGATCCAGGATAGGCTTTGAAGAGAAGGTGAGGTGGAACTGTGGGGCTAGGCGGGTCAGTTGTCCTCATCCTTTCCTGATCCAGATAGAAGCAGAAGCTGCTACTTGCACTTGGGTGGGCACTTCTCCTGGCATTGCTGGGGAGGTGGCACGGGAGGGCATTTCTGCTGGCATTGAGGAGGCGGGCATGGCTCGGGGCACTTTGGAGGAGGGCAAGGCTCAGGGCACTTTGGAGGTGGGCAAGGTTCAGGGCACTTGGGTGGGCACACAACCGGAGGTGGCTGGCAGGGCTGCTTGCACTGCTGCTGCTGATAAGACATCTTTCTGGAGTCTTAGAATCTGAAAGACATTACATGACAGTGTTCACAAGAAGGAATTCCTCCAGAGAAAAACCAAAGCTTGTGTAATAAAATCAGATAAAATCTCTTAAGCCTCTAAGAATGTGGTTTGATCTCTTTAATTCCTTTCAATGAATTTCTGGCTTCTCTCTCTCTTTCTTTAGCAAATCAATTGTATTATTGGCCCAGAGAAAACTTTTTTATTTTCCCATACAATTTTTCAAGAATATGTTTTTCAAAAGAACCAATCAATGTTTGTTTTGTTCTGTTCTTTTTCTTTTTTTTTTTTTTTTAATAGCATCTTCAAGAAAGGCCATCACAAGTTCCCAAATCCTGGGTAAGCCCACAAGCAACTCCCATCATCATTATATCTCATAAGGTCCCAACAGAATTACTTGTGTACAGAGCCAAGGGCCATCAGGAAGGATACAAGGGCCTCACACCTTCTAAGATAAATACCTGCGAAATAACAGCAGA
Organism: Tragulus kanchil; assembly: GCA_022376925.1. NCBI lineage: Eukaryota > Metazoa > Chordata > Mammalia > Artiodactyla > Tragulidae > Tragulus > Tragulus kanchil. The sequence goes on from JAIOJX010000032.1 coordinate 78,678,546, forward strand.
AGGACACAAGGACAGAAATAGAGAGAGGAAAATACTTTGTCCTTTACCTCTTTATGTCAAAGATTTTATATTAAGCTCCTTTTCAATAGAGGAATTTAAACTCTGTCCTAGAAACCTAATAAATACTGTATATTATTGTGTCCAAATTCCAAACTCCCATCCACTAAAGAGCATTAAAAACATGATCATAATTTTGGACACACCAAATTTGTCATCTCCAGAATAAACTGCCATCTCTCTCAGCAGTGGAGAGCCCTAGAACAAAGTAAAACTGTCTCCAGCATCTGTTCAATATTTAGGAGCCCAAGAACAAAGTTGAACTGAAGAGTCAGACTCACCAGGTTCTCTGAAGTCTATCGGGACTGGAGTCAGTGGAGGATGGCCGTGGTGCAGTGGAGGACCTTTTTATTGGGGTTTTCTGCCCCACCCAGGGGAAGTGGAGCTGCCAAAACTGGCCCGGTTCAATCATTTCCTAACCAAAATGCAAATCCATCCACAACTGGCTTGACAGGGACTCCAAAGTCAGGGAATGTCCTCCAGGATCTCCTCACTGGATTATATTCTCATGACTCACAGCGTCCCTACCTTAAGCTCTTAGTTTCAGGGGTTTATGGTAATGGGAGGAACCAGTGGGTTCTTTAACTTGTAGTCAAGGGCTCCTTTTCTTGACTGGGGTAGATGCCCCTTTGATATATTTCACCTTCTGTGAATTATAAAACTGCCTGTCTTGTTCCACTTGAACTGCTTGCCATTTTTGTACATGCAGTGTTTATAAGAGTCTGGCTACCAAGTGACACCTTTCTCTTTCCCTCTAGTCCTTCTTATGATGCTTGTCCCCTTGATCCATGACTTGATAGTCTAAATCTCCTTTCTTTTTCTAAAATGGACTGAGAGCAGGTTACAGATCATCTCACCAGCCTTCCCATCATAATATTTGGATGTGTTCAGTAAAGTGGTGACCACTAAGGTCCTCTGTCACTGCTTTTCTCCCTTAAATAAAGGACATCAAACCGATTCTTGCAATCTTGGTCACAGGGAATTCACTAAGCATTTAGCATCGCCTACTCTAATTCAGAGTAGGTGGGACAGCAGCTCAGACTCTAGACCTACAACAGAAAACAAGCTTTTTGCTTATTACTCCACAACATGACATATTGCCTGCTTCTACATAATTTCTCCCAACTGTCTTCTTTCTACTTATTTACTCTACGAAGTAAGCTCAGAGAACTGTTCAAATTTTCTGACTTCCTTTCCCTCTGAAATTATTTGAAAACCCAATCTAGTAAGAAATGTCACAAAATAGCTATTTTTAAATGAATTTGAAAACACTTTATGGGAAATTCAGCCATTGAAGAAATTGCCACTCATATACAACTTCTCAATCATTAATAAGAATTTCATTATAACTTGAACCTATTTTTTAGATTTTTCCATATTGTCATGTTGGTCACATGGAATATATATCAAATAAACCTCTTTCCTGATCACTTTCTAAATATGATTTGTCAGTTTGCTGTATGGAAGGATGGTTAATTTATGAGTAATCTTGACTGATGCAGGGTACCCAGATATTTGGTCAAATATTATTCCATGTGTTTCTCTAAAGATGTTTTTGGATGAGATGGGTTTCCCTTGGGGATGCAGTTCAGAAACTCACAGCGTCCCTACCTTAAGCTCTTAGTTTCAGGGGTTTATGGTAATGGGAGGAACCAGTGGGTTCTTTAACTTGTAGTCAAGGGCTCCTTTTCTTGACTGGGGTAGATGCCCCTTTGATATATTTCACCTTCTGTGAATTATAAAACTGCCTGTCTTGTTCCACTTGAACTGCTTGCCATTTTTGTACATGCAGTGTTTATAAGAGTCTGGCTACCAAGTGACACCTTTCTCTTTCCCTCTAGTCCTTCTTATGATGCTTGTCCCCTTGATCCATGACTTGATAGTCTAAATCTCCTTTCTTTTTCTAAAATGGACTGAGAGCAGGTTACAGATCATCTCACCAGCCTTCCCATCATAATATTTGGATGTGTTCAGTAAAGTGGTGACCACTAAGGTCCTCTGTCACTGCTTTTCTCCCTTAAATAAAGGACATCAAACCGATTCTTGCAATCTTGGTCACAGGGAATTCACTAAGCATTTAGCATCGCCTACTCTAATTCAGAGTAGGTGGGACAGCAGCTCAGACTCTAGACCTACAACAGAAAACAAGCTTTTTGCTTATTACTCCACAACATGACATATTGCCTGCTTCTACATAATTTCTCCCAACTGTCTTCTTTCTACTTATTTACTCTACGAAGTAAGCTCAGAGAACTGTTCAAATTTTCTGACTTCCTTTCCCTCTGAAATTATTTGAAAACCCAATCTAGTAAGAAATGTCACAAAATAGCTATTTTTAAATGAATTTGAAAACACTTTATGGGAAATTCAGCCATTGAAGAAATTGCCACTCATATACAACTTCTCAATCATTAATAAGAATTTCATTATAACTTGAACCTATTTTTTAGATTTTTCCATATTGTCATGTTGGTCACATGGAATATATATCAAATAAACCTCTTTCCTGATCACTTTCTAAATATGATTTGTCAGTTTGCTGTATGGAAGGATGGTTAATTTATGAGTAATCTTGACTGATGCAGGGTACCCAGATATTTGGTCAAATATTATTCCATGTGTTTCTCTAAAGATGTTTTTGGATGAGATGGGTTTCCCTGGTGGTTCAGTGATAAAGAATCCACCCAACCAACGGGAGATGCCAGCTTGATCCCTGGGCCAGGAAAACACTCCCCCACCCCCAGATAAGGAATTGGCAACCCACTCCAGTATTCTTGCCTGGAAAATCCCGCAAACAGAAGAGCACGGCAGGCTACAGTCCATGGGGTCACAAAGACTTGGACACACTTAGTGATAGACTTTCAGTTCTCAATATAGAAATCAGTGGTCTGCATAAAGAAGGTGCAGTCCTTCATCCATTGAAGGCCTGAATGGAACAAAAATCTGAGCCTTTCCCAGGTAGGAGACAATTCTCTTGCCTGATGGCCTTTCATGGGTTTTAAGTTCTGCAGATTTTGAATTTGCCAGACTTCATAATCTCTCTCTCTTTCTTATTTCTCTCTGTATCTGTTATACATATAAATATAAATATATATTTATTCTTTCTTATAAATATATGTCATATTATAATTTGAAAATTCCATCTGCTATTTCATGTACATCATTTCCTATGTTCAGTTAAATTAAAAATTCAAGAAGCTGTATGAAGTGAAGCTACAGTACGAAACACAAATATCACATGATACATGTGATATATAATTATTGCAAATGTAATAAAATTTTAGGGAATAACTTAAGTTCAAAAAGAATGCCCTAGCATGTTCTCCAATCTTGGCAAAATATTTCACTTGTGTGTTTTCAGAAATTTAACTCTCAGCAATTCTATAGTTCCTCTGTTTAGACCTGGAGCTGAACTATCCTCTTTTCTGTACTGTCCCCTTGGGCACTGAATATTTTCGTAACAGGCCATGGCTGGTGAGGAATTTATGCTGGTTTAGAAATAAAGTTAAAACATTTTCTTTATATTACTCTAGAATGTGGAAACACATTTTTAATGGAATCAGGGTGTCTCATCTCACCTGACTCCCATACTCTCCTAGACTGGCTATCACATGCTGATAATTCCTTTACCAGGAAAGAATTTTTTTATTCCAATAATAAATATCAGGCTTAAATTGCATAAAACCAAGCATAAATGCCAGATACCATTTAAGACCCACACTGTCAAATACGAGTGATTGAGAGCATATTTGGGAGAGGAGAGAGGGTCAGAGTCCTAAAGTTCTGAAGTCTCAGTGAAATACAAGGTGAGAGATTATCTGATAAATTTGTTTTCTTCTCCATGGGCCAGGAAAACACTCCCCCACCCCCAGATAAGGAATTGGCAACCCACTCCAGTATTCTTGCCTGGAAAATCCCGCAAACAGAAGAGCACGGCAGGCTACAGTCCATGGGGTCACAAAGACTTGGACACACTTAGTGATAGACTTTCAGTTCTCAATATAGAAATCAGTGGTCTGCATAAAGAAGGTGCAGTCCTTCATCCATTGAAGGCCTGAATGGAACAAAAATCTGAGCCTTTCCCAGGTAGGAGACAATTCTCTTGCCTGATGGCCTTTCATGGGTTTTAAGTTCTGCAGATTTTGAATTTGCCAGACTTCATAATCTCTCTCTCTTTCTTATTTCTCTCTGTATCTGTTATACATATAAATATAAATATATATTTATTCTTTCTTATAAATATATGTCATATTATAATTTGAAAATTCCATCTGCTATTTCATGTACATCATTTCCTATGTTCAGTTAAATTAAAAATTCAAGAAGCTGTATGAAGTGAAGCTAAAGTAAGAAACACAAATATCACATGATACATGTGATATATAATTATTGCAAATGTAATAAAATTTTAGGGAATAACTTAAGTTCAAAAAGAATGCCCTAGCATGTTCTCCAATCTTGGCAAAATATTTCACTTGTGTGTTTTCAGAAATTTAACTCTCAGCAATTCTATAGTTCCTCTGTTTAGACCTGGAGCTGAACTATCCTCTTTTCTGTACTGTCCCCTTGGGCACTGAATATTTTCGTAACAGGCCATGGCTGGTGAGGAATTTATGCTGGTTTAGAAATAAAGTTAAAACATTTTCTTTATATTACTCTAGAATGTGGAAACACATTTTTAATGGAATCAGGGTGTCTCATCTCACCTGACTCCCATACTCTCCTAGACTGGCTATCACATGCTGATAATTCCTTTACCAGGAAAGAATTTTTTTATTCCAATAATAAATATCAGGCTTAAATTGCATAAAACCAAGCATAAATGCCAGATACCATTTAAGACCCACACTGTCAAATACGAGTGATTGAGAGCATATTTGGGAGAGGAGAGAGGGTCAGAGTCCTAAAGGTCTGAAGTCTCAGTGAAATACAAAGTGAGGGTTTATCTGATAAATTTGTTTTCTTCTCCATCCCAACATGTTTTAGATCTTTAGAGGAGAGTGATTTTAAGTCTTTTTAATATTTATTCTCTGTCTTCTCCTTCACCCCTTCAGACTCTCCATCCTGCCATATTATTTTTCACTTCCTAATGTGTTAACATATCTCTTAGTTGTCCAATTTAGTACATTCATGTGTTGGCAATGCATTTAGTAGTAGTCCGTGTATATGTTTCTTAATAGTTCCTGCAGTCAAGATAAAGAATTGACCTACTAACTTGTCTTGGCCAAATAATCAGGAAGCATTTCAAGAACGTGGTTTTATAAATGGGAAAGGAGGAAGAAAAGGAGAATGAAGAGGAAGAGGAAGAGACAAAGGAACACTTGAAACCTCTGGAACAGTCATCAGCTAGGCATGTTCCAGAAGCCAGGATATAACCTTTTCCTCTAGCTCAGCCACATCTTTACTGACTACTATATATTTTTAAGAACAGTTGTTGGCTGTGAAAAGACATTCTGATAGGAATTCCACAATTGGGAAGGTCTGTCGATAAAGCCTGGGACACTGTAGAAGCTAGGTGCCATTGTTGAGTGGCACGCAAGGGGCAGTGCTGCCATTACAGCCCCTCGCCCCACCTGCCAGCTTCTTTGGCCTTTGCAGGCACTGGGCTGGGCTCCCATTGAGTAAGTCTGACCATCCCTCAAGCCAAGGCCGCTTCAAGTGGTTCCTGAGTGTTGTCCATCTCAAAGCTGCATTGGGAATTAGCCCTTGGAGCTTCTGCCTGAGATGGGTATTTGCCAATGCTGGCAGGAGCTGAATGCTAAAGTGTGGGATTAAGAATGGATCCTGGGAAAGGACTGCTGTTGGCTGCACTGATACAGCAGAGAGGACAGGAATGAGGGGCTCTTAGGTTGGGAATGCCCCTGGAGGAAGTGTGGTCTGCCTAGAAAACCAGGCACTTTTATTCCAATAATAAATATCAGGCTTAAATTGCATAAAACCAAGCATAAATGCCAGATACCATTTAAGACCCACACTGTCAAATACGAGTGATTGAGAGCATATTTGGGAGAGGAGAGAGGGTCAGAGTCCTAAAGTTCTGAAGTCTCAGTGAAATACAAAGTGAGGGTTTATCTGATAAATTTGTTTTCTTCTCCATCCCAACATGTTTTAGATCTTTAGAGGAGAGTGATTTTAAGTCTTTTTAATATTTATTCTCTGTCTTCTCCTTCACCCCTTCAGACTCTCCATCCTGCCATATTATTTTTCACTTCCTAATGTGTTAACATATCTCTTAGTTGTCCAATTTAGTACATTCATGTGTTGGCAATGCATTTAGTAGTAGTCCGTGTATATGTTTCTTAATAGTTCCTGCAGTCAAGATAAAGAATTGACCTACTAACTTGTCTTGGCCAAATAATCAGGAAGCATTTCAAGAACGTGGTTTTATAAATGGGAAAGGAGGAAGAAAAGGAGAATGAAGAGGAAGAGGAAGAGACAAAGGAACACTTGAAACCTCTGGAACAGTCATCAGCTAGGCATGTTCCAGAAGCCAGGATATAACCTTTTCCTCTAGCTCAGCCACATCTTTACTGACTACTATATATTTTTAAGAACAGTTGTTGGCTGTGAAAAGACATTCTGATAGGAATTCCACAATTGGGAAGGTCTGTCGATAAAGCCTGGGACACTGTAGAAGCTAGGTGCCATTGTTGAGTGGCACGCAAGGGGCAGTGCTGCCATTACAGCCCCTCGCCCCACCTGCCAGCTTCTTTGGCCTTTGCAGGCACTGGGCTGGGCTCCCATTGAGTAAGTCTGACCATCCCTCAAGCCAAGGCCGCTTCAAGTGGTTCCTGAGTGTTGTCCATCTCAAAGCTGCATTGGGAATTAGCCCTTGGAGCTTCTGCCTGAGATGGGTATTTGCCAATGCTGGCAGGAGCTGAATGCTAAAGTGTGGGATTAAGAATGGATCCTGGGAAAGGACTGCTGTTGGCTGCACTGATACAGCAGAGAGGACAGGAATGAGGGGCTCTTAGGTTGGGAATGCCCCTGGAGGAAGTGTGGTCTGCCTAGAAAACCAGGCACCATTGGTAAGCAGCATGCAAATGGTAGGGCTATCACATCTCCCACACCACATGCCAGCCCCTGCCTCTCTGGGCACCGGGAGAGAGTCCCATCAGACTGAGTATGCCCCTGTCTGTTGTGACTTTCTACTGGTCTACAGTACCACAGGCAATTTGTGCACACCCCAATTGCGGCCACTGGCCTGAGTAAGTGTGCACCATTCAGCCTCTATTTTTGTCCCCTCTCAACTGGATGAGGAGCAGACATCTTTGGGTGGCACACATACACAGAAGTGGGGCCAAAACCAGAGATGAGCCCAGGGGCAGTGCAACTAAGGAAGAGGAACAGAAATCTCTCCCTGAAGCTGCACAAGCCATGACTTTAATCCCTGTGACTGCCTTGGCAAACCCTGTGTCTGTGGAATATCTGAACAGATGACAAGTGTTCCCATGACTGAGTCTTGGACAGCTTTATCAACAGTGGACTTGGGTGGCAAGTACCCATGGGAGTTGGACCAGGTTGAGCTGGTCCAACAGTGCTCACAGCAGGTCCAGAGACTCACTTGGTTTTGGAAGGCCTCCTGGGGAGGCAAGGATTGACTCTGGCTCACTGTGGGAGCAAGGATACTCACAGAGGAGGCTCCAGGAAACTATTCTTATTACTATTGTTCTTTTTCGGTTTCTTTCATTTTGTTCAGTTGTTGGTATTGTTGTTTATATTATTTTTTATTTTTTGACTGTTTGTATGTATTTGCTTTGTGTTCTCTTTCCTTTTTTAAGTTTGCTTTTGGTTGTTTGTTTCATTTTTCATTTTGTTTTTTAAGTTTAGTCCTTATTGATTATTCTCATTTTTGAGTTATTTTATTATCTTGTTTGCTTTGTCTTTTTTTTTTTGTCTTTTCTGTCTACTTTTTTGTTTCTGTTAGTTTGATTTTGTTGTTATCACTTGTCTTTAGTTTGATCTGCCTGTTTTTTCTTTGTGTGTGTGTTTTGCTTTTTTGCTATCTGTTTTTATTTTTGCTATTTGTCTTCTGTTTTGTTTTCTTTTTATTTATCTTTTCTTTTATTCTCTGGCCACACTGCCTGACTTGTGGGCTCTTGGCTCCTCAGCAGGGATCATATCTGGACCTCTGGGGTGGGAGCAGTGAGTCCAGGATAATGGACTTCCCGGGAATTCTGGGGCCCAGAGAATATTGCACTCTCCTGGAGGTGTCTAGTTCAACACCAAGACCTCATTCCACCCAATTGCCTGCAGACTCCAGTGCTGGACACCTCATGCCAACAACCAGCAAGGCAGGAATACAACCCCACCCATGAGTAGATAGGCTGCCTAGTCATCATAAGCTCACAGACATCCCCAAACAACCCCTGCCCATCACCGGAAAAAGACTCAGCTATACTCACCAGAGTACAGGCACCAGTCCCTCCCACGAGGAAGCCTATACAAGCCCCTGGACCAACCTCACCCACCAGGGGCAAACAACAGAAGCAAGAGGAACCTCAATCCTGCAGCCTATGGAAAAGAGATCATATAAAGAGTAAATTAGACAAAATGAAATGACAGAGAAATATGCTGCAGATGAAGAAGCAAAGTAAAAAACCACAAGACTGAATAAATGAAGAAGAAATAGGCAATCTATCCAATAAAGAATTCAGTCAGCTCCAGGTCTTGCTTTTGCTGACTGTATACAGTTTCTCCATCTTTGGCTACAAAAGAATATAATCAATTTGATTTTGGTATTGACTATTTGGTGACGTCCATGTGTAAAGTCATCTCTTGGGTCATTGAAAAAGAGTATTTGCTATGACCAGTGCATTCTCTTGGGAGAATTCAGTTACCCTTTGCTCTACTTCATTTTGTTCTCCAGGGACAAACTTGCCTGTTCCTCCAAGTATCTCTTGACTTCCTACTTTCACATTCCAACCCACAGTAATGAATAGAACATCTTTTCCTGGTGTTAGTTCTAGGAGGTCTTCTAGGTTTTCAGAGAACTAATCAACTTCAGCTTCTTCAGCACTGGTGATAGGGGCATAGACTTGAGTAACTGTGAGGTTGAATGGTTTGCCTTGAAAGCAAATTGAGGTCATTATGTCATTTTTGAGGTTGCACCCAAGTGCTACTGCATTTTGGACTCTTTAGTTGATTATGAGGAGTATTCCATCTATTCTATGGGATTCTTGCCCACAGTAGCAGGTATAATAGTCATCTGAATTAAAAATTTGCTCATTCCCGTCCATTTTAGTTCTCTAATTCTTAAGATGTCAGTGTTTATCCTTACCATCTCCTGCTTGACCACAGCCAATTTGCCTTGATTCATGGACCTAACATTGTATGTTTCTATGCAATACTGTTCTTTGCAGCATTGGATTTTACTTTCATCACCAGACATATCCAAAACTAAGTGTTGTTCTGCTTTTGTCTAGGCACTTCATTCTGGGGCTATTAGTAGTTCTCCTCCACTCCTCCCCAGTAGCATATTGGATACCTTCCAAGCTGGGGTACTCATCTTTTGGTTTTATATCTTTTTTTGTCCTTTTATATAGTTCATAAGGTTCTCATGGCAAGTATACTGGAGTGGTTTGCCATTGCCTCCTCCAGTGAATCATGTTTTGTTGGAACTCTCCACTATGGTCCTTCTGTCTTGGGTGGTCCAACATGGCATGGCTCATAGCTTCATTGAGTGACACAAGCCCCTTCACCAAGACAAGGCAGTGATTCATGAAGGGGAAATCAACTACACTCCAATGAATATAAGACAAAAAACTAAAAAAAGAAGACTTTTGCTTAAGAACGTATCTTTTTCACAGTTTTCTTGACTAGTGAACTAAGCATTAGAGAATAGCTGTTTAGCACCAGTGACTTTGCCGTGAAGTCATTTTTCTTGAAAGAGTATTTGCTATGACCAGTGCATTCTCTTGGGAGAATTCAGTTACCCTTTGCTCTACTTCATTTTGTTCTCCAGGGACAAACTTGCCTGTTCCTCCAAGTATCTCTTGACTTCCTACTTTCACATTCCAACCCACAGTAATGAATAGAACATCTTTTCCTGGTGTTAGTTCTAGGAGGTCTTCTAGGTTTTCAGAGAACTAATCAACTTCAGCTTCTTCAGCACTGGTGATAGGGGCATAGACTTGAGTAACTGTGAGGTTGAATGGTTTGCCTTGAAAGCAAATTGAGGTCATTATGTCATTTTTGAGGTTGCACCCAAGTGCTACTGCATTTTGGACTCTTTAGTTGATTATGAGAAGTATTCCATCTATTCTATGGGATTCTTGCCCACAGTAGCAGGTATAATAGTCATCTGAATTAAAAATTTGCTCATTCCCGTCCATTTTAGTTCTCTAATTCTTAAGATGTCAGTGTTTATCCTTACCATCTCCTGCTTGACCACAGCCAATTTGCCTTGATTCATGGACCTAACATTGTATGTTTCTATGCAATACTGTTCTTTGCAGCATTGGATTTTACTTTCATCACCAGACATATCCAAAACTAAGTGTTGTTCTGCTTTTGTCTAGGCACTTCATTCTGGGGCTATTAGTAGTTCTCCTCCACTCCTCCCCAGTAGCATATTGGATACCTTCCAAGCTGGGGTACTCATCTTTTGGTTTTATATCTTTTTTTGTCCTTTTATATAGTTCATAAGGTTCTCATGGCAAGTATACTGGAGTGGTTTGCCATTGCCTCCTCCAGTGAATCATGTTTTGTTGGAACTCTCCACTATGGTCCTTCTGTCTTGGGTGGTCCAACATGGCATGGCTCATAGCTTCATTGAGTGACACAAGCCCCTTCACCAAGACAAGGCAGTGATTCATGAAGGGGAAATCAACTACACTCCAATGAATATAAGACAAAAAACTAAAAAAAGAAGACTTTTGCTTAAGAACGTATCTTTTTCACAGTTTTCTTGACTAGTGAACTAAGCATTAGAGAAAAAGCTGTTTAGCACCAGTGACTTTGTAAATTTAAATAAACAGTGTAAACCTCAATGGTCTTCAAAGCTGGTGTCAAAACAATCCGAAAAGTAATTTCAAAAGTAAAAAAAATATTTAAGACTTTGAGTTATTGGAGCAAGAAGAGCAAGTGGTACACATGGAGAGGAGGCAAGTTTTATCTGGTAAGGATCCTTTAAATTTCCCATACTTTGGTACTACCCATGTTTTCAGAACTACTATAATTTTATGCAGAGTATTCCACTACATTCCAAAAGCCCTTTATCTGCAATGTCAGATTAAACAAGGTTAAATTAGAAAAGAAAAAGAACAACAGAACATGAAAGGGCAATAGAGTCTAAGAATCTTTTTTTTTTTTTTAATGGTTGGATAAAATAATTTTTTAAATTATTCTTTATTTTAAAGGTTTTACAAAGTTTTGCTGTTCACAGACATGTATGTTCCCAGATCACTCATATGCATATCCATGGTCCCCACCCCCCCAGTTCCCCCTTCCCACCCCTCCGGACCATCGCCCCATGCCATTGCAAGCACTCCTATTCCCTTAGCACAATGACAATAGCTATCTTTTCCACACATGACAGTATAGGTTTCCATGTTACTCCCTCCATGCCTCCCCCTCCCTATATCTTCCCCACAATGTCCCTATGTCTATGCTCTGTCTGTTTTTCCATGAGTTCCCTGTGTGTGTTATCAAGACCTCCCTACTAGATTCCATATATGTGTGTTAGTATACTGTATTTGTCTTTCTCTTTTTGACTTACTTCACTTTTTATGATAGGTTCTAGAGCCAACCACTTCATTAGGACTGAGTCTTCTGCATTTCTTTTAACAGCTGAGTAGTATTCCATTGTATATATGTACCAGAGCTTCTGGATCCATTCATTCGTCGATGGACATCTAGGTTGCTTCCATGTTCTGGCTATTGTATAGAGAGCTGCAACGAACATTGGGGTACAGGCGCTTCTTTCAGATTTGATTTCATCAGGATATAAGCCTAAGAGTGAGATTGCTGGGTCATAGGGTGCTTCTATTTTTAGTTTTTTGAGGAATCTCCATACTGTCTTCCATAGAGGCTGTATCAATTTGCACTCCCACCAGCAATGCAAGAGGGTTCCCTTTTCTCCACACCCTCTCCAGCATTTACTGTCTGCAGATTTTTTGAAGATGGCCATTCTGACGGGTGTGAGGTGATATCTCATCATAGTTTTAATTTGCATTTCTCTAATTATAAGCGAGGTTGAGCATCGTTTCATGTGCTTTTGGGCCATCTGTATGTCCTCTTTGGAGAGGCGTCTCTTTAGGTCCTTTCCCATTTTTTGATTGGGTTGTTCGTTTTTCCAGTGCCGAGCTGTCTGTGTTGCTTGTAGATTTTGGAGATTAATTCTTTGTCTGTTGTTTCATTTGCTATGATGTTCTCCCACTCTGTGGGGTGTCTGTTCAGCTTTTTTGTAATTTCTTTTGCTGTACAAAAGCTTTTAAGTTTCATGAGGTCCCACATGTTCATTTTTCTTTTCAGTTCCGCTATTTTAGTAGGTGGGTCAGAGAAGATCTTGCTTTGATTTATGTCCTTGAGGGTTTTGCCTATATTCTCCTCTAAGAGTTTGATGGTTTCTGGTCTTACATTTAGGTCTTTAATCCATTTTGAGTTGATATTAGTGTATGGTGTCATTTTTGCATGTAGCTGTCCAATTTTCCCAGCACCACTTGTTGAAGAGGCTGTCTTTGTCCCATTTTATATGTTCGCCTCCTTTGTCAAAAATAAGGTACCCATAGGTGTGTGGGTTTATCTCTGGGTTCTCGATCTTGTTCCATTGGTCTATAGTTCTGTTTTTGTGCCAGTACCATACTGTCTTGATGACTGTTGCTTTGTAGTAGAGTCTGAAGTTAGGGAGGCTGATTCCTCCAGCTCCGTTTTTCTTTCTCAGGGTTGCTTTGGCTGGTTGAGGTCTTTTGTGTTTCCATATGAACTGTGTTATTGTTTGGTCTAGTTCTGTGAAAAATGTCAATGGTAGTTGGATAGGTATTGCATTGAATCTGTAAATGATATTTGGTAGCATGGTCATTTTCACAATATTGATTTTTCCGACCCAGGAACATGAAATATCTCTCCATCTGTTTAAGTCTTCTTTAATTTCTTTCATGAGTGTCTTGTAACTTTCTGTGTACATAAGAAACTTCTTGTTTGCTGTATTAGTTCTGTCTGAGCCACTTCCCTGCTGGAGCAAGAAATGTGGTAGTAGTGGTGATGGAGACAATGATGATTCAGTGCCATTTCTATGCCTCACCATGTGCAAATTACACACAACCATGTAACTATTATACCTCAGATATTTTGCAATATAGCACTATTTTCCCCATTTCAGTAAAGTGAATTTAATTCTGAAGAGTTAAATTGTTTTTTCCTCAAATCAAATAATAATTACCATGATTTTAAATTATGCAGAAATAATCTTTTTTGAAAAACAGCTTTCTTTCTTTTTAAAAATTGTATTTATTTATTAAATAATTTTGATAGTGCTGGGTCTTGGTCCATGTACAGGCTTTTTTCTAGTAGTGGTAAGTGGGGGCTACACTCTAGTCTCAGTGTGCTGCCTTCTCATTGTGGTGACTTCTCCTAATGCAGAGCATAGGCTCTAGGGTGCTCCGACTTCAGCAGCTGTGGGATGTGGGCTCAGTAGTTGTGGTTTCCAGGTTCTAGAGCACAGACTCAATAGTTATGTCTAAACATGGGTTTAGTTGCTATGCACCATGTGAAATCTTCCTGGAACAGGAATTGAACCCATGTCTCCTACATTGCCAGGTGAATTCTTTATGACTGATTCACCAGGGAAGACCAGAACTAATCTTTAATATGATTTAAAATTGAGACCACATTGATTGTGTGAGCTTGAACTTTAGGGTCAAAGAACTTTTCCCAATATGTTCGCCTCCTTTGTCAAAATAAGGTACACATCGGTGTGTGGGTTTATCTCTGGGTTCTCGATCTTGTTCCATTGGTCTATAGTTCTGTTTTTGTGCCAGTACCATACTGTCTTGATGACTGTTGCTTTGTAGTAGAGTCTGAAGTTAGGGAGGCTGATTCCTCCAGCTCCGTTTTTCTTTCTCAGGGTTGCTTTGGCTGGTTGAGGTCTTTTGTGTTTCCATATGAACTGTGTTATTGTTTGGTCTAGTTCTGTGAAAAATGTCAATGGTAGTTGGATAGGTATTGCATTGAATCTGTAAATGATATTTGGTAGCATGGTCATTTTCACAATATTGATTTTTCCGACCCAGGAACATGAAATATCTCTCCATCTGTTTAAGTCTTCTTTAATTTCTTTCATGAGTGTCTTGTAACTTTCTGTGTACATAAGAAACTTCTTGTTTGCTGTATTAGTTCTGTCTGAGCCACTTCCCTGCTGGAGCAAGAAATGTGGTAGTAGTGGTGATGGAGACAATGATGATTCAGTGCCATTTCTATGCCTCACCATGTGCAAATTACACACAACCATGTAACTATTATACCTCAGATATTTTGCAATATAGCACTATTTTCCCCATTTCAGTAAAGGGAATTTAATTCTGAAGAGTTAAATTGTTTTTTCCTCAAATCAAATAATAATTACCATGATTTTAAATTATGCAGAAATAATCTTTTTTGAAAAACAGCTTTCTTTCTTTTTAAAAATTGTATTTATTTATTAAATAATTTTGATAGTGCTGGGTCTTGGTCCATGTACAGGCTTTTTTCTAGTAGTGGTAAGTGGGGGCTACACTCTAGTCTCAGTGTGCTGCCTTCTCATTGTGGTGACTTCTCCTAATGCAGAGCATAGGCTCTAGGGTGCTCCGACTTCAGCAGCTGTGGGATGTGGGCTCAGTAGTTGTGGTTTCCAGGTTCTAGAGCACAGACTCAATAGTTATGTCTAAACATGGGTTTAGTTGCTATGCACCATGTGAAATCTTCCTGGAACAGGAATTGAACCCATGTCTCCTACATTGCCAGGTGAATTCTTTATGACTGATTCACCAGGGAAGACCAGAACTAATCTTTAATATGATTTAAAATTGAGACCACATTGATTGTGTGAGCTTGAACTTTAGGGTCAAAGAATGTTAGCAATAAACCCAAACGTAATATGCTATTGCTAAAAGTGCTTTTAATAGAAAGAATACATTTTTTTACCGTCACGAAAGAGACTTGTAGCTTATTCAGAAACTGGAGGATAAGAAACAATTGTCTAGTTGGTCGAAACCCCTGACCAGGTAATAGACAGGCACAGAAGAAGGGGAGAGAATCCTTTGATGACACCAAGGAGAGGAGCCTTGGCATGTGTGGGCCTCCCATTACAGTGGCCTCTCCCACTGCAAGGCACCACCTCTGGGTGCATGCACTCCAGAGCACTGGCTTGCAAAAAGATAGGGATTTACAATTATATAGAAAAAGATCATTGATAGCTCTCAAAATTCAGATAACACGATGGGAACCTGAAACCTGCCTTTAAAGAAGGATTGAACAAACCAAGATGATAATATGATACTGTTAAAAGCAGACTTTAAAAGAAAGAAATCATTTTTACCACCACACAAAGGAACTGTAGTTTATTCAGAAACTGGAGGATAAGTAACAGTTGCCCAGATGGTAGAGACCCTGGCCCAGGTGACAGAAAGAAGACAGGGAGAGAAGCCCCTGATGGTGTCCAGGAGGACAGCCGCTGCTCTTCCCTCTGAAGTTCTGTGATGTGCTCTCAGCTGTCCTCCCAGAGGGGAGTGGTGCAGCAGCCTAAGAAGGCGGCCTCTGGCTGTCAGGAATCACTACAGGCACACTGCAGGCTTTGAAGAGAAGGTGAGGTGGAGCTGTGGGGCTAGGCGGGTCAGTTGTCCTCATCCTTTCCTAATCCAGATAGAAGCGGAAGCTGCTACTTGCACTTGGGTGGGCACTTCTCCTGGCATTGCTGGGGAGGTGGCATGAGAGGGCATTTCTGCTGGCACTGAGGAGGAGGGCACGGCTCAGGACACTTGGGTGGGCACACGACCGGAGGTGGCTGGCAGGGCTGCTTGCACTGCTCCTGCTGATAAGACATCTTTCTGGAGTCTTGGAATCTGAAAGAAATAGAGTAAGAATGTTCATAAGAAGTAACTCCTACAGAGAGAAAAGACAAACTTCGGTAATAATATCAGATAGTCTTTCCAGTCTTTTGAAAATGTGCTCAATGTCTTCCACTCCTTTTAACAAATTTCAGGCTTCTGCTCCAAGAAATTGTTTCATTAGTCCAGAGAAAACCTTCTCTTTCTTGTACAATTATTTCAAATTTTTTTTTGAATGAACCGAGCAATATTTTGAGTTGTTACTTTGATTTTATGAAAACAGCATCTCTGTGAAAGCCCATCATAAGTTTTGAAATGCTGGGCAAGCTCACAAGCAGTTTTCATCATTGTTATCTCTCATGAGGTCCCGGCAGGATGACTTCTGTATAGAGCAAAGGGCCATCAGGAAGGATACGAGGGCCCTGCACTCTCTAAGACAAATGCCTCTGTACCACAGCAGAGGGTCCCCAAAAGATACAGTAAAAGTATTTTTGTCTTTACTGCTTCATGCCAAAATTTCATGTTTATTTTATAGGAGAATTAAAACTCTGTACCAGAAACCTAGTAAATACTGTATATCATTGTGCCTAGATTCCAAGTTCCCATCAACAAAGTAGCATTAAGCACATGATTGGGCTTCCCTGGTGGTTCAGTGTGTAAAGAGTCTGCATTGCAGAGTAGGGGGCACCGGTTTGATCTCTGTCTCATGTGCCATGGAGAGGCTGGACAGGTGTGTCTGATTGCAAGCCGGTGCTCTGGAGTGCATGCACACAGAGCTGGTGCTTTGGAATGGGAGGCCCACACATGCCAAAGAATAAAAAAGATGGATGAAAATAAACATAAATAAAAATGAAGTATGTTGGGGAAATAGAAAAAAAAATAAAATGGGTTTCTTATTAAAAAAAAAAAACACAAAACACAACATATGATCACAGCTTTGGACATGTGCTGTCTCCAGCATAAATTCAACATTGAGAGCCCCAGAATAAATTTGAACTGAAGAGTCAGACTCACCAGGTTCTCTAAAGTCTATTGGGACAGGAGTAGCCAGAGGCTGGCCATGGTGCAGCGGAGGACCTTTTTATTGAGGCTTGCTGTCCCACCCAGGGGAAGTGGAGCTGCCAAAACTGGCCCAATTCAGTCATTTCCCAACCAAAATGCAGATCCTTCCATTACTGGATTGACAGGGACTCCGAAAACAGGAAATGTCCTGTTCCAGGATCTCCTCAGTGAGTTATACTCCCATGAGTCACAGAGTCCCTGCCTTAGCTCTCAGTTTCAGGGGTTTACAGCAGAGAGAGGATTTGAGGGTTCTCAAACTTGTACTCCAAACCTTCCTTTCTTGTTTGAGGAAGATGGCTCTTTTCTATCTTTCACCTTCCTTGAGTTATAAAACTGCCTGTTTTGTTCCAATTGAACTGCTTGCCATTTTGTTGTATATACTGGGCTACAAAAAGCCTGGCTACCTGGTGACACCTTTCTCTTTACCTCAAGTCCTTCTTATAATGATTTCCCACCTTCCTTGAAATTATTTTTAAAGCTGCCTGTTTTGTTCAATTGACCTCTAAGCCACATGCCTCTTTACCACAGCAGAGGGTCCCCAAAAGATACAGTAAAAGTATTTTTGTCTTTACTGCTTCATGCCAAAATTTCATGTTTATTTTATAGGAGAATTAAAACTCTGTACCAGAAACCTAGTAAATACTGTATATCATTGTGCCTAGATTCCAAGTTCCCATCAACAAAGTAGCATTAAGCACATGATTGGGCTTCCCTGGTGGTTCAGTGTGTAAAGAGTCTGCATTGCAGAGTAGGGGGCACCGGTTTGATCTCTGTCTCATGTGCCATGGAGAGGCTGGACAGGTGTGTCTGATTGCAAGCCGGTGCTCTGGAGTGCATGCACACAGAGCTGGTGCTTTGGAATGGGAGGCCCACACATGCCAAAGAATAAAAAAGATGGATGAAAATAAACATAAATAAAAATGAAGTATGTTGGGGAAATAGAAAAAAAAATAAAATGGGTTTCTTATTAAAAAAAAAAAACACAAAACACAACATATGATCACAGCTTTGGACATGTGCTGTCTCCAGCATAAATTCAACATTGAGAGCCCCAGAATAAATTTGAACTGAAGAGTCAGACTCACCAGGTTCTCTAAAGTCTATTGGGACAGGAGTAGCCAGAGGCTGGCCATGGTGCAGCGGAGGACCTTTTTATTGAGGCTTGCTGTCCCACCCAGGGGAAGTGGAGCTGCCAAAACTGGCCCAATTCAGTCATTTCCCAACCAAAATGCAGATCCTTCCATTACTGGATTGACAGGGACTCCGAAAACAGGAAATGTCCTGTTCCAGGATCTCCTCAGTGAGTTATACTCCCATGAGTCACAGAGTCCCTGCCTTAGCTCTCAGTTTCAGGGGTTTACAGCAGAGAGAGGATTTGAGGGTTCTCAAACTTGTACTCCAAACCTTCCTTTCTTGTTTGAGGAAGATGGCTCTTTTCTATCTTTCACCTTCCTTGAGTTATAAAACTGCCTGTTTTGTTCCAATTGAACTGCTTGCCATTTTGTTGTATATACTGGGCTACAAAAAGCCTGGCTACCTGGTGACACCTTTCTCTTTACCTCAAGTCCTTCTTATAATGATTTCCCCCTTGATCCCTGTCCTGATGATCCAAGTCTCAGTTCTTCTTCTAAAATGGATGGGGGGCGGTTTGTACATCACCTGGGCAGCCTTCCCATCATGATATGTAGGCGCGTTCAGTAAAGTGGTGACCTCTAGAGTCCTCCTTTCACTGCCATGCTCCATGGAAAACAAGACATGCAGCAAATTCCTATGACCTTTATAAATCTGTTTTATCTTGGATCACAGAGAATTCAATATGAGTGTAGCATCACCAACATTAATTCAGATGTTCCCACACTTAGATCCTAGAACTACAACTGAAAGAAAACTTTCTTCTCATAACTCCCTAGTGTGACATACCACCTGTTCGTCCATAATTTCTTTCGAGGGACCTCTCTTTATTTCTTCCACTTTTGAATTAAGTGGAGAGAATTGTTCAAGTTTTCTGGCTTCCTGCCCCTTTGAAATTATTGGAAAACCTAATCAAGAAAGCAACGCCATTCAAACATCTAATCTTATATGAAAGTTGAAATTGCTTTATTATTAATTCAGTCTTTGAAGTTAATTGCCATTCATACATAGCTTATTAATCATTAATAATAATTTTATCATACTTTCCACCCATTTAAAAATTCCATTAAAAATTTTCAATCCATTTAAAAATTCTAAAATATTTTCCATATAAGTCAAATAATTCTGTTTCCTGCTCTACTTTCCTCATAAAATTTATCAGTGTGCTGGAATATTTCTATGGTTTATTTATGAATCAACTCAACTGGCACAGGGTGCCCAGATATTTGGTTAAATATTGTGTTTCTCCAGGACTGTTTTGCATGAGATTAAGAGGAGCTTGGCAGGCTACAGTCCATAGGGTTGCACAGAGTCAGACAGAACTGAAGTGACTTAGCACACACATGCAATGTTTAAATAAGTGGTCTGAATAAAAGAGGTTGCCTTCTATTGGGTGGGTAGTTCTCATCCAGTCATTGAATGCCTAAATAAAACAAGGCTCACTCTTTCCTGATAAGAGATATTACCCCTTCAGCATGGCTGGCTCTACAGATTTTGAATTTGCCAGCCTGAGTAATCTCTCTTTCTTTGTCTCTCTGTGTGTCTCTCACTCTTTCTTTATAAAATAAATATATGTGCATTGTAATAGAAAATTTGAATATTTCATTTGGAATTTCATAAACATGATTTTCTATGACCAATTAAATTAGAAAGTTAAAAAGTATAAAGTTAAAGTAAAAATATTAATATTAGATGATACATGTGATCTGTAATTTTGAGAAATATAATGAGCCTTTATAATAATAACTGACGCTCTGGAAATAATGCCTTAGTAACTCTGGCCAAAGATTTCATTGCTGTCTTTCAGGATTTAGCCCTCAATAACCCTTTTATAGTCCCTTGTTCTTTGCTGGAGACAAACAGTCCTGTTTTCTGTGCTGTCCCCTGGAGCACTGAGGTTTTTTGTGGTGAGCCATGGCTGTTGAGTAGTCTTATTCCTAGTTTAGGAATAAAATTACAATACTGAATTTATGTCATTATAGAATGCATAAACATATTTTTAATGGAATCAGGATGTCCTATCTTTCCTCACTCCTATGCTTCCTTAGACTGTTATCATGTGGTTAAAATTTCTTTATTAGGAAATAAATATTTCTATTCCAATTAAATACCAGATTTAAACTGTGTGAAATAGTAATAAATTTAAGATACCATGTAAGACTCACACCATCACATACAAATGATTGAAAATGGGTTTGTAAGGGGAGAAAGAAATCAGAGCACTAAAGGTCTGAACTCTCAGGGAATTAAGAACAAGGAGTTGACCTAACACATTTGCTTTCTTCTAACTTTCCCAAGATGTTTTAGGCTTTTAAAAGACAGTACTTTTTAAAAAATTATGTTAATGTTTATTCTCAGTCTTCTTCAACCATCCAGACACCTCAGCTTGTTATATTATACTTTGTTCCACCATTTATACCTCTTAACTCTTCAACTTGGTACATTGACATGTCGTCAATACATTTGGTGAATAGTGCTTTCATATCTTCTTAAGTTCTTGCTGCAGTCAGGAGGGCTATTTGTTGCCAATTAAATGTTAAAGCAATATTGCTAGATCTCCCTTCCTTGTGTCGGCCAAATAATCAGCATGCTTTTCAAGCACGTGGTTTGGAAAATGGAAAAGGAGGAAGAAGAGGAGAATGAGGAGGAAGAGAAAGAGGATACACCTGAAACCTGTGACAGAGTCACCAGCTAGGCTCTAGAAAATCAAGGATCACTAAATCAACCCATCATCACATCCCACCGGTTAGACAGGTTAGGTTCCCAGAACTGCCATTGCTCTTGTCAGTAAGGAAGAGATTTTGACCATGGTTACCATTGGTGATGACCATCCAAGGACAGAGTCATCACTATAGCAGCTTCAGGATTAGTGTCTACAAGCAGTGTCATCACCAAATGGTTCATGTAAACTATTACAGCTGCCACTGTGTACCAATTACCTGAGTGCAGTTAGAACACATGCTTTGCATTCAATATATGGGATCCATATAGTACGACTAGACAGTAGTAGTCACTCCTAGATGTGATTTTGTCTGAATATGCCATAAGGACTTCCAGAGGCTCTCTCATCTGGTGGTGGTGCCAATCCTCAGGGTAATTTGGTTCACCATGATATGCCTACTTCTTTAATCCCATCAAAAACCCATTAAAAATTTTGGCTTTTAGTTTTTCACCCATAACCAAAAAAGATGATAATTATATGACTACATTTTTTTCAAGCAACCAACTGCAACATTTTGTCATTTAAAAGTCCAGATGTTTCTTCCATTCAATCATTAAGGTTTATAGTTACATAGTGATCTCTCTGCAGGGAATTATGTACCACATTGTTAGGTAGTCCTGTAGGGAACATTTCTCAGAAAAAAATTTCCATCCTGTAAGATGAGTCAAAATCTACTTTTAAATATGTAAGTTTATTCTCCAGTCTTCTTTCTAACCAGATGTTTTAGGCTTTTAAAAGACAGTACTTTTTAAAAAATTATGTTAATGTTTATTCTCAGTCTTCTTCAACCATCCAGACACCTCAGCTTGTTATATTATACTTTGTTCCACCATTTATACCTCTTAACTCTTCAACTTGGTACATTGACATGTCGTCAATACATTTGGTGAATAGTGCTTTCATATCTTCTTAAGTTCTTGCTGCAGTCAGGAGGGCTATTTGTTGCCAATTAAATGTTAAAGCAATATTGCTAGATCTCCCTTCCTTGTGTCGGCCAAATAATCAGCATGCTTTTCAAGCACGTGGTTTGGAAAATGGAAAAGGAGGAAGAAGAGGAGAATGAGGAGGAAGAGAAAGAGGATACACCTGAAACCTGTGACAGAGTCACCAGCTAGGCTCTAGAAAATCAAGGATCACTAAATCAACCCATCATCACATCCCACCGGTTAGACAGGTTAGGTTCCCAGAACTGCCATTGCTCTTGTCAGTAAGGAAGAGATTTTGACCATGGTTACCATTGGTGATGACCATCCAAGGACAGAGTCATCACTATAGCAGCTTCAGGATTAGTGTCTACAAGCAGTGTCATCACCAAATGGTTCATGTAAACTATTACAGCTGCCACTGTGTACCAATTACCTGAGTGCAGTTAGAACACATGCTTTGCATTCAATATATGGGATCCATATAGTACGACTAGACAGTAGTAGTCACTCCTAGATGTGATTTTGTCTGAATATGCCATAAGGACTTCCAGAGGCTCTCTCATCTGGTGGTGGTGCCAATCCTCAGGGTAATTTGGTTCACCATGATATGCCTACTTCTTTAATCCCATCAAAAACCCATTAAAAATTTTGGCTTTTAGTTTTTCACCCATAACCAAAAAAGATGATAATTATATGACTACATTTTTTTCAAGCAACCAACTGCAACATTTTGTCATTTAAAAGTCCAGATGTTTCTTCCATTCAATCATTAAGGTTTATAGTTACATAGTGATCTCTCTGCAGGGAATTATGTACCACATTGTTAGGTAGTCCTGTAGGGAACATTTCTCAGAAATTCCATCCTAAAGAATATCTCTAGTGTAGATTTATCCTGTAAGATGAGTCAAAATCTACTGTCATTTTACAACAGTTCTGCTCGGTCATTAACAATTGGTACAGTTCCTCATCATACTGTACAATCAAAAGGTCTTCCAGATGATACAATGCAGGTTTTAAGATTTCTGTTTAACCTTATAAGATTTCAAAAGCAGGAGTGGTCTCAGTCAACACATGACATTACTATCTTTGGCATCTGGTGGTCGTTGCTGTTCAGTCACTAAGTTGTGTCTGACTTTACAACCCCATGGACTGCAGCTGTCCAGGTTCCTCTGTCCTCCACTGTCTCCCAGAGTGTGCTCAAATCCATGTTCATTGAGTCGGTTATGCTATCTCACTGCCTCGTCCTCTACTGCTCCCTTCTCCTTTTGCCAACAGTCTTTCCCAGCATCAGGACCTTTTCCAATGAGCTGGCTCTTCAGGTGTTCAAAGTTTTGAAATTTCAGCTTCAGCAATAGTCCTTCCAGTGAATATTCAGGGTTGATTTCCTTGGGATTGACTGGTTTGATCTCCTTGCAATCCAAGGGACTCTCAAGAGTCTTCTCTAGCACCACAATTCAAAAGTGTCATTCTTTGCTGCTCAACTTTCCTTATGGCCCAATGCTCACATCTGTACATGACTCCTGGAAAAACTATAGCTTTGACTATATGGACCATCTGATGTAATTGGGCTAAGAGAAAATATTATTTTTTATTTGAACTGCTTTCAAGGAACCAAGGTAATGTTGGATTTCCCTCTATGCACAATCCATTTATTCATTCTTTTATCTGAAGCTAATATCTCTTTTTCTCTTCATTTGTCACCAATTTAAACCTAACTTTTCCATCTTTGGAAGGGACATTAGTCCAGCCACTCTGCTAATCTGGACTTCTAAAAGAAATACCAGTCTAGCAAATATCTCCCTCTCTGTCTATTACTATTTATACAGAGGACTTGTTGAACCACTATCTAAAGCAGCTGCATTCACTGTCAATTCAAATTTTGCCAAATGGGTCAAGGTACAATCCTTCTAAGACCCTGGACCAAATGTTTCTTCTGGAATGAACAAAAGCAGTGGTTACTCAGGCCCAAAGCAAGTTATTGCTTGCAGCAAATGTTATACACCCATATAATACTCCAAATTTGGCCTTGGATATCATCACAAATGAAGTTCCCTATTTCTTTGAACTCATTCATGAAGCTTCAGACCTAATGGAAAGTGAAAACACATATCCATTGTAAGATTTCTGTTTAACCTTATAAGATTTCAAAAGCAGGAGTGGTCTCAGTCAACACATGACATTACTATCTTTGGCATCTGGTGGTCGTTGCTGTTCAGTCACTAAGTTGTGTCTGACTTTACAACCCCATGGACTGCAGCTGTCCAGGTTCCTCTGTCCTCCACTGTCTCCCAGAGTGTGCTCAAATCCATGTTCATTGAGTCGGTTATGCTATCTCACTGCCTCGTCCTCTACTGCTCCCTTCTCCTTTTGCCAACAGTCTTTCCCAGCATCAGGACCTTTTCCAATGAGCTGGCTCTTCAGGTGTTCAAAGTTTTGAAATTTCAGCTTCAGCAATAGTCCTTCCAGTGAATATTCAGGGTTGATTTCCTTGGGATTGACTGGTTTGATCTCCTTGCAATCCAAGGGACTCTCAAGAGTCTTCTCTAGCACCACAATTCAAAAGTGTCATTCTTTGCTGCTCAACTTTCCTTATGGCCCAATGCTCACATCTGTACATGACTCCTGGAAAAACTATAGCTTTGACTATATGGACCATCTGATGTAATTGGGCTAAGAGAAAATATTATTTTTTATTTGAACTGCTTTCAAGGAACCAAGGTAATGTTGGATTTCCCTCTATGCACAATCCATTTATTCATTCTTTTATCTGAAGCTAATATCTCTTTTTCTCTTCATTTGTCACCAATGTAAACCTAACTTTTCCATCTTTGGAAGGGACATTAGTCCAGCCACTCTGCTAATCTGGACTTCTAAAAGAAATACCAGTCTAGCAAATATCTCCCTCTCTGTCTATTACTATTTATACAGAGGACTTGTTGAACCACTATCTAAAGCAGCTGCATTCACTGTCAATTCAAATTTTGCCAAATGGGTCAAGGTACAATCCTTCTAAGACCCTGGACCAAATGTTTCTTCTGGAATGAACAAAAGCAGTGGTTACTCAGGCCCAAAGCAAGTTATTGCTTGCAGCAAATGTTATACACCCATATAATACTCCAAATTTGGCCTTGGATATCATCACAAATGAAGTTCCCCTATTTCTTTGAACTCATTCATGAAGCTTCAGACCTAATGGAAAGTGAAAAACACATATCCATTGTTTAAGTAGCATGGGCCAAGGTAGAATTTTTGAACAACTAGTGAGATGATTCAGCAAACAAAGTAACATGCCAAAATTATCACTCTTCCAAAAATTTTAGAAGCATCAGGGAAAGAAAACACAAAGGAGACAAAGTTCAAGATCACCTTGTAGCCTCTGGAATATATATGCATCAAGAATATGGTACATACATATCATATATAAATATAAATGACATAAATCATAACAAGGTTTTTTTGACTCATATTCTAGACAAATGAAAATAAAAATAAAAGTAAGCATATGGGATCTACTTAATAGTCTTTATTCACAAAAGAAACCATAAAAAAGGAAAAGACAACTCAAAGAATAGGAGAAAATATTTGCAAATGAAGCAAACAGCAAAGAATTAATTTCCAAAATAAACAAGCAGCTTATACAACTCAGTATCAAAATAGCAAAGAACCTAATCAAAAATGGGTAAAAGATGTAAATAAACATTTCCCCCCAAAATAAGGCTTCCCTGGTAGTCCAGTGGGTCAAGAGCCCACCTTGCAATGTAAGGGGGTTGATCTCTGGCCAGGGAAGATCCCACGTGCTGCGGAGTGGCTGGACCCGTGTGTCCAATTACAAGCCAGAGATCTGGAGTTTATGCTCCCAGAGCTGGTGCTCTTCAACGAGAGAAGCCACTGCAATGGGAGGCCCACACATGTCAAAGAATAAAAAGATGGATGAAAATAAATATAAATAAAAGAAGCATTGATGGTCTGGAGGGATGGGAGGGAGGGAACTGGGTGAGGGGAGGGTCCAGGGATATGCATATGAATGATCTGGGAACATACATGTTGGTGAACAACAAAACTCTGTAAAATCTTTAAAATAAAGGGAAAAAAAAAGAGGCATGATGGGGAAAAGAAAAATTTTAATGTTATAACTGCATTCCTTCAATTCAAATTTTGCCAAATGGGTCAAGGTACAATCCTTCTAAGACCCTGGACCAAATGTTTCTTCTGGAATGAACAAAAGCAGTGGTTACTCAGGCCCAAAGCAAGTTATTGCTTGCAGCAAATGTTATACACCCATATAATACTCCAAATTTGGCCTTGGATATCATCACAAATGAAGTTCCCTATTTCTTTGAACTCATTCATGAAGCTTCAGACCTAATGGAAAGTGAAAAACACATATCCATTGTTTAAGTAGCATGGGCCAAGGTAGAATTTTTGAACAACTAGTGAGATGATTCAGCAAACAAAGTAACATGCCAAAATTATCACTCTTCCAAAAATTTTAGAAGCATCAGGGAAAGAAAACACAAAGGAGACAAAGTTCAAGATCACCTTGTAGCCTCTGGAATATATATGCATCAAGAATATGGTACATACATATCATATATAAATATAAATGACATAAATCATAACAAGGTTTTTTTGACTCATATTCTAGACAAATGAAAATAAAAATAAAAGTAAGCATATGGGATCTACTTAATAGTCTTTATTCACAAAAGAAACCATAAAAAAAGGAAAAGACAACTCAAAGAATAGGAGAAAATATTTGCAAATGAAGCAAACAGCAAAGAATTAATTTCCAAAATAAACAAGCAGCTTATACAACTCAGTATCAAAATAGCAAAGAACCTAATCAAAAATGGGTAAAAGATGTAAATAAACATTTCCCCCCAAAATAAGGCTTCCCTGGTAGTCCAGTGGGTCAAGAGCCCACCTTGCAATGTAAGGGGGTTGATCTCTGGCCAGGGAAGATCCCACGTGCTGCGGAGTGGCTGGACCCGTGTGTCCAATTACAAGCCAGAGATCTGGAGTTTATGCTCCCAGAGCTGGTGCTCTTCAACGAGAGAAGCCACTGCAATGGGAGGCCCACACATGTCAAAGAATAAAAAGATGGATGAAAATAAATATAAATAAAAGAAGCATTGATGGTCTGGAGGGATGGGAGGGAGGGAACTGGGTGAGGGGAGGGTCCAGGGATATGCATATGAATGATCTGGGAACATACATGTTGGTGAACAACAAAACTCTGTAAAATCTTTAAAATAAAGGGAAAAAAAAAGAGGCATGATGGGGAAAAGAAAAAAATTTTTAATGTTATAATAAGAAGACATACAGATGGCACTTTACATATGGTACTGTATATGCTTCAATGTTATTCTCTCACATCATCCCACCCTCTCCTTCCCCTACTGTGAAAGACAAATATCATGCATTAATGCATATATATGGAATCTAGAAAGACAGTACTGATGATCCTACTTGCAGAAGATACAGCTATTTAGGGGTGATGTTTTTCGGAATGATCTGGAGGCTTGGAGGCAGGGCACTCAGGGTAAGAGATGGCTTGGAACAAGCATAACTCAGTCCAGTGCCAGAAAATAAGCCTGCTTCAGGTGTGGCTGCCCTAGTGGCAGGCTCTTGTCTCTATCCCACAATAGCTATTGCTATTCCAGGGATGTCCCCTATTGTAATCACACACACACACACACACACACACACAAACTTATAGAAGTTCAGGGTGCCAGAATTATACAGATGACATCTATACCAACTCATCTCTGTCAGCAAGTCCTACTCTTTGTGGAACAGCAAAAAATAGGGCACAGTCATCCAATGAACATCAACAACCAGAAGTGTGTTTGTAAGTATTTTAATAGAGGTAGAAAGGGAAAGAGGCATTTCTTCATATCCAGTTTCTCCCTACAGATGAACCCTGAGCAACTGAGGACGAGCAAAGCTGCTAAGACCTTCTGCATAACTCAGACCTCAGGGAACTCTTCAGAGTAATGAAAATCTCATAGCACATATTTTTAGGATGCAGACAAGAGTGAGATTGTGACTCAGGGAGAGAAGGCATCACTACAAGAGTTACACAAATGAAGACAGAGAAGCAGAAGGGAGGAAGGTGTTCCACATCTGGTGGGTTTTTTCCTCAAGGGAATAGCTGTGGACCATGTTGCTTCTAGTTGTTCTTCTGCTGGGTTGGGTTTGGATTGACCACTAAGGGGTATGACTCTGGCACGTTGGTATTTCCAGGCTGAGTGGCTCTGGTGTAGACTGGCTCGGGATCCTTGATGGGACATGGTTCAGGAAGTGTTGAATAGCCTTGCTCAGGAACTTTGGTGTTGTCCGGTTGTGGAGCCTTTGGGCATGACTCCTCAGTTATGGGAACAAACGGTTCCTGAGGTGGAGGTGGAGGCTGGCAGGGCTGTTTCACCTGCTGCTGCTGAGGCTCAGGGGGTGGGATGCAGGGCTGCTTCTGCTGGTAGGAACTCATGCTTCAAAGGAGGTTGGACCTAGAGACAGAAAAGCTGATTCAGTAGTTTAATATTACAAGGAGGAATGCAAGTTTAATGACAAATATCTTAATTTTGTGCCCTTTTAGAAATGAGAACCTCTCTTCTTTTTATTTTTATTTCCCCGAATTTGAGAATCAAAGGAAACTTTGGGGATTCCTGTACACTTTCAAGAGGAGAAGTTTAAAGGTGATTTATGTTGCTCCCATGGGAGTGGAGCCTTTCTCACTTCCTTTCTTCCTAGTGATTCTGATAAACCTACATTAGCAACATAATTTTAGGTTCCTAGGAATGACTGAGGCTCCCAGTTTACAATCAATTGGAAAAGCAGTAAGGTTCAGAATCTGGAGCTTACCCTCTCATGTCCTTTGCACAGAGTGCCTCAGTTCTACTAGGAAAATCCCTGAGCCCACAGAATTGTACCTATGAGCCTCTGTTCAAATTGTCTTCTTGCTACATATTTCTGGAAGACTTTCCATTTTGTTGCTGCTTGTTCATACATGCTCTCCCCTCGTGGTTCTCCTCCCAGATGTTCTTTGCCAAATCCCAGGTCATCTTTCTCATTCTGACTCAACACAATACCTGCCTCGTCCACTCTACTAATCATTTTACTTGCAGTATATTTGTAAATTACTCCCATGTATTACATTCTCTGACAGATCATCGATTCAAGGAGTAAAGAAAAATGCATCTTTTGAACATCCAAATTACTAATGCAGTGCCCTCGATATTGCAGACTCTCAATGCCAATTAGAGAGAGTATTAAAATGTCACTAAAAGTGTTCAGGACATGATCTGTAGTCTATATCCTTGTGTCAACCAAACAGATGATCAAAAGAAGTCACTCCCCTTTTCTGACCCCAAGTTCCAGAGCTGTAATTGAAGTGAGAAGTCACGATCTATAACCCCCTTAAACATAAATTACTTTGCATTTAAAATAAATATAGCATTAAATGGCAAAGAGATCTTAATCAAAATAAAATATCATTGAGCAAATATGAAGAAAATCCAAGTGAGGAGTCTCACCTGTTGTGAAGAAATGTTGTCTGGTCTCCTGGGTCTGATGAGAAGTCTCTGATCAGCTGGCATTTTATATAGAATATTAGCTTTGCCTTAAGGAAGTGGGATTTGAGGGTGCTAATCTACCGTCATTCCAGTTTTTGAATGAAACTCTCTGGCTTAACATTTTTTGGGGCACTTATTGTTTGCTGGTGATGTCACTTGGGTATTACAAGGAGGAATGCAAGTTTAATGACAAATATCTTAATTTTGTGCCCTTTTAGAAATGAGAACCTCTCTTCTTTTTATTTTTATTTCCCCGAATTTGAGAATCAAAGGAAACTTTGGGGATTCCTGTACACTTTCAAGAGGAGAAGTTTAAAGGTGATTTATGTTGCTCCCATGGGAGTGGAGCCTTTCTCACTTCCTTTCTTCCTAGTGATTCTGATAAACCTACATTAGCAACATAATTTTAGGTTCCTAGGAATGACTGAGGCTCCCAGTTTACAATCAATTGGAAAAGCAGTAAGGTTCAGAATCTGGAGCTTACCCTCTCATGTCCTTTGCACAGAGTGCCTCAGTTCTACTAGGAAAATCCCTGAGCCCACAGAATTGTACCTATGAGCCTCTGTTCAAATTGTCTTCTTGCTACATATTTCTGGAAGACTTTCCATTTTGTTGCTGCTTGTTCATACATGCTCTCCCCTCGTGGTTCTCCTCCCAGATGTTCTTTGCCAAATCCCAGGTCATCTTTCTCATTCTGACTCAACACAATACCTGCCTCGTCCACTCTACTAATCATTTTACTTGCAGTATATTTGTAAATTACTCCCATGTATTACATTCTCTGACAGATCATCGATTCAAGGAGTAAAGAAAAATGCATCTTTTGAACATCCAAATTACTAATGCAGTGCCCTCGATATTGCAGACTCTCAATGCCAATTAGAGAGAGTATTAAAATGTCACTAAAAGTGTTCAGGACATGATCTGTAGTCTATATCCTTGTGTCAACCAAACAGATGATCAAAAGAAGTCACTCCCCTTTTCTGACCCCAAGTTCCAGAGCTGTAATTGAAGTGAGAAGTCACGATCTATAACCCCCTTAAACATAAATTACTTTGCATTTAAAATAAATATAGCATTAAATGGCAAAGAGATCTTAATCAAAATAAAATATCATTGAGCAAATATGAAGAAAATCCAAGTGAGGAGTCTCACCTGTTGTGAAGAAATGTTGTCTGGTCTCCTGGGTCTGATGAGAAGTCTCTGATCAGCTGGCATTTTATATAGAATATTAGCTTTGCCTTAAGGAAGTGGGATTTGAGGGTGCTAATCTACCGTCATTCCAGTTTTTGAATGAAACTCTCTGGCTTAACATTTTTTGGGGCACTTATTGTTTGCTGGTGATGTCACTTGGGCATTTTCTCACTATCTACTCTTTGTGGTGTGGTTGCTATAGGAAACGGAGTTCTTGGGTAGTGAAAAGTTACATCAGAGAGAAGTTCCAAGCTACTGGGACCAGAAATAACCATGCCTCTTTAACAGGGCCCTAATATCTAGCTCAGATTAATTTTGTTGAGCATTTTACTTTTCTAAGTGGATGTGGAGATGAACAATAGGCACTACTGGTTCTCCTGGGAGGCCATGTGGATGGTGGTAATGAGTGAAGCAACTGATACTCCACTTCTTAATGGATCCAAACCTGGGAGAAGAAATAAAAGGTTAAAATGTCTACTTTGGAAATCTCTTTGGAGAGAGCCTTAAGATATCACATTGACCATAGCTGGTGCATGTCATTGGGGTGGACAGTCAAGATTGACTGGATTGGTCCAAAATGACGAAGTAGCCCTGAGACCCTGCTTCTTATGGGCTCTCTCATCTCTGTGGGCAACAAAGAATAAGAGAGTTCTGATTCTTTGAGTTCACGTACTAGCCACATCTTCCGATCTGGATAAGATGAAATAGAGGTCACTAACTTAGAGTTGACCTCAATACACAATCTCTTACTAGGTGTGGCCCTTGGGAAATTCAAACATTCTTAAAATTCAGGTATGTGGATAGTTCCTCCTATCCCAGTGCTTTACCTCTCTTGTCTCTCACATGAACCCATGTCCCAGGCACAGTCACTGCCAGGATCACCTTTCTTCAGTTCTCCAAAACCCTAATTGCACTTTATCCTCATTGTCTGGTAGATGCTCAAGTAATGGGCAATTATTGTTTTCCCTAATAGATATGTAGGTTCATAGAAAAGACGAGAGAAGGAAAAAATGAAGGAAAGAGGTGTAATTGAAGTGAGAAGTCACGATCTATAACCCCTTAAACATAAATTACTTTGCATTTAAAATAAATATAGCATTAAATGGCAAAGAGATCTTAATCAAAATAAAATATCATTGAGCAAATATGAAGAAAATCCAAGTGAGGAGTCTCACCTGTTGTGAAGAAATGTTGTCTGGTCTCCTGGGTCTGATGAGAAGTCTCTGATCAGCTGGCATTTTATATAGAATATTAGCTTTGCCTTAAGGAAGTGGGATTTGAGGGTGCTAATCTACCGTCATTCCAGTTTTTGAATGAAACTCTCTGGCTTAACATTTTTTGGGGCACTTATTGTTTGCTGGTGATGTCACTTGGGCATTTTCTCACTATCTACTCTTTGTGGTGTGGTTGCTATAGGAAACGGAGTTCTTGGGTAGTGAAAAGTTACATCAGAGAGAAGTTCCAAGCTACTGGGACCAGAAATAACCATGCCTCTTTAACAGGGCCCTAATATCTAGCTCAGATTAATTTTGTTGAGCATTTTACTTTTCTAAGTGGATGTGGAGATGAACAATAGGCACTACTGGTTCTCCTGGGAGGCCATGTGGATGGTGGTAATGAGTGAAGCAACTGATACTCCACTTCTTAATGGATCCAAACCTGGGAGAAGAAATAAAAGGTTAAAATGTCTACTTTGGAAATCTCTTTGGAGAGAGCCTTAAGATATCACATTGACCATAGCTGGTGCATGTCATTGGGGTGGACAGTCAAGATTGACTGGATTGGTCCAAAATGACGAAGTAGCCCTGAGACCCTGCTTCTTATGGGCTCTCTCATCTCTGTGGGCAACAAAGAATAAGAGAGTTCTGATTCTTTGAGTTCACGTACTAGCCACATCTTCCGATCTGGATAAGATGAAATAGAGGTCACTAACTTAGAGTTGACCTCAATACACAATCTCTTACTAGGTGTGGCCCTTGGGAAATTCAAACATTCTTAAAATTCAGGTATGTGGATAGTTCCTCCTATCCCAGTGCTTTACCTCTCTTGTCTCTCACATGAACCCATGTCCCAGGCACAGTCACTGCCAGGATCACCTTTCTTCAGTTCTCCAAAACCCTAATTGCACTTTATCCTCATTGTCTGGTAGATGCTCAAGTAATGGGCAATTATTGTTTTCCCTAATAGATATGTAGGTTCATAGAAAAGACGAGAGAAGGAAAAAATGAAGGAAAGAGGAAGAGAAGAGGGGAGGTAAAGCAGAAAGGAAGAAAGAAGGAAGGAGAGAGAGCGAAAAAGAGAAAAAAAGCATTATTTTAGAAAGATGTCTATGAACTGCTTGCATGAATGGTAAGTCCCTTCAGTTATGTCCAATTCTTTGTAACCTTATGGACTGTAGGTCTACAGGCTCTGCTGACAGTGGGGATTCTCTTGGCAAGAATAGTGTTGTGGGTGGCCATTTCCTCCTCTAGGGGATCTTCATTACCCAGGGACTGTACCAGCATTTCTTACATATCCTACATTGGCAGGTAGGTTCTTTATGAATAGCACCACCCCATGAACTGCTTGGACAGCCATAATAAGGTGACTTTTTGGAAGTGATTCATTCTCTTATGACAGGTTTTACAGCATGAGTCGAAAGTGAGGATTTGTCATGCTCTTGCCCTGCCTGCCTTCTCCACCCACGTCCTTCCCTGTCAATTACTATCTGATCAACCATGACCCTCTAAGGTGCTTCAGTGTCACTGTCACATCTAAGCTCTAGTCTCTGGTGTCACATTAGGTCTCCTCTGAGGCTTGTCTGGGTTCCTCCCTTTCACAAAAGCACCTCTCAGAGCCCCTGATGCAGGAATCTCTGACCAGATTCTGCTGTTCTTCCTGGGATTCTTATTTCCAGAGAAACTTCCTCCTGCCTCTCTGCATGAATCTGGGTCTTTCTCATGTCCTAAACAGATTATGGACTTTAGTTCTAGAAGAAATTCCTTTCTTATTTCCTGATTCCTTTCCCTGGTGGGATCTCTCTTGCTCTGTCCTAATCCATGCCTATTCACTCTAATAAAAGCCTCTCTGGCATCTGCCCCTAGAACCTCTAATTTACCCCAACACTGCTGTTCCTGTTTAGACAAGCATCCTCACTGGTTGGGTGTTGACACTTTCTTTCCTTCAGAGGAGCTTGGTGTCTTGCTGTATCTTACTGTGTGCACTGTTTGCTGAACCCATGGTAGGCAAGGTGTGAGCTAAGAGGCTGCAAGAGGTGAGGAGCCACAGGAACTGGGAACATGTTTATTCTCTCCTGGCTGGTGCAGCAGCCGTAGCAGCAGATGTGCTATTTTCTCTCCTTTTGTGGTTGACCCAGTGGACACAATTGTAATGCAGCCACATGCACCCTCAAGGCCTTCTCAGATGGTACTTTACTTTTATAGGTGTACCACACAAAGTAACCCATGACCAAGCAAGTAACTCCTGGTACACATGCACAGTGCTGTAAATGATCTCAGCTGTTACATAATCATTATTAATAACACACGGGGCAAGAGCGAGAGGCTGTAGGATGAGAAAGACTGACCATGCCATCTTGGCTACATTGTTCTTTTCCTAGACTTGGTTTCTTCACCAGTGCTGTATGCAGTAAGGAAACTGACCCCTATACAGTTGCATTGTTAGGGGAAACACACTGACTAAAACTGTCCACCCTGGCCAGACACTATAGCAATAGCACGCCATTTTGTTTATGTACCATATTTTCTTTGCCCATTAATGTTGATGAACATTTGTATTGTTTTCATATCTTGGCTACTGTGAATAGTGTCACAATGGGCCTGGGAGTGTAGCTAGCTCCTGGAGATGCTGATCTAAATTCTTTTGGATCAATATACCCACAAATGCAAAGTCTGGACCATATGGTAGTTCTGTTTTTATTTTTCTGAGATATCTCTATACTTTTCCTACAGATGCTTAGTTTGCATTGCCACCAATGATGCATAAGCATATGCCATAAGTTTATCAACACTTATCCTTTGTTATTTTAATAACATTCATTTGGAACCACAAAAGAGCCAGAATTGTCAAAAATGATCTTGAGAAAAAAGAACAAAGCAGCACACATTCCAATTTCAAATTACATTATGAAGTAGCAATAATTAACCACTACGGTACTGGCATAAAGACAGACTTATAGACCAATGGAATAGAATAGAAAGCCCAGAAATAAATCCACATGTATACAGTCAACCAATCTTTGACAAGGGTGCTAAGAATACATAATGTGGAAAGGATAGTCTCTTCAGAAAATGAAATGGTGCTTGGAAAATGACTATCCACATGTCCAAAAAAAAAAAAAAGTTGGTCTCCTGCCTTCTATCACTTATAAGAATCAATTCAAAATCGGCTAAAGACTTAGATGTAAGATCTGGAACTATAAGACTCCTAAAAAGGAAATATGGGGAAAATGAACTGGTATTGACAATGATTTCATGGATATGAAACCAAAAGCACAGGCAATGAAAGTGAAGGTAGTCATGAGTGATAAAACAACCATGCCTGCCAATTTCCTAACTGGTCTCTGCACAGTGCTGTAAATGATCTCAGCTGTTACATAATCATTATTAATAACACACGGGCAAGAGCGAGAGGCTGTAGGATGAGAAAGACTGACCATGCCATCTTGGCTACATTGTTCTTTTCCTAGACTTGGTTTCTTCACCAGTGCTGTATGCAGTAAGGAAACTGACCCCTATACAGTTGCATTGTTAGGGGAAACACACTGACTAAAACTGTCCACCCTGGCCAGACACTATAGCAATAGCACGCCATTTTGTTTATGTACCATATTTTCTTTGCCCATTAATGTTGATGAACATTTGTATTGTTTTCATATCTTGGCTACTGTGAATAGTGTCACAATGGGCCTGGGAGTGTAGCTAGCTCCTGGAGATGCTGATCTAAATTCTTTTGGATCAATATACCCACAAATGCAAAGTCTGGACCATATGGTAGTTCTGTTTTTATTTTTCTGAGATATCTCTATACTTTTCCTACAGATGCTTAGTTTGCATTGCCACCAATGATGCATAAGCATATGCCATAAGTTTATCAACACTTATCCTTTGTTATTTTAATAACATTCATTTGGAACCACAAAAGAGCCAGAATTGTCAAAAATGATCTTGAGAAAAAAGAACAAAGCAGCACACATTCCAATTTCAAATTACATTATGAAGTAGCAATAATTAACCACTACGGTACTGGCATAAAGACAGACTTATAGACCAATGGAATAGAATAGAAAGCCCAGAAATAAATCCACATGTATACAGTCAACCAATCTTTGACAAGGGTGCTAAGAATACATAATGTGGAAAGGATAGTCTCTTCAGAAAATGAAATGGTGCTTGGAAAATGACTATCCACATGTCCAAAAAAAAAAAAAAGTTGGTCTCCTGCCTTCTATCACTTATAAGAATCAATTCAAAATCGGCTAAAGACTTAGATGTAAGATCTGGAACTATAAGACTCCTAAAAAGGAAATATGGGGAAAATGAACTGGTATTGACAATGATTTCATGGATATGAAACCAAAAGCACAGGCAATGAAAGTGAAGGTAGTCATGAGAAATTACACCAAACTAACAAACTTATGTACAATAAAAGAAATGATCAACAGAGTGAAAAGACAGCCTACTGAATGGAAACCATATATCTGATAAGGGGCTAATTTCTATAATATATAAGGAACTGTTACAACTCAACAGAAAAACAAATAACTCAATTAAAAAATAAGCAAAGACTTGACTAGACATTTCTCTGAAGAAGGCATACAAATGGCCAACAGGTATGTAAAAGATGCTAGACATAATTATCAGTAAATGCAAATCAAAAAAGTTATCAAGGAAATGCCCTTGGTGGGTGTTCACTTTGTTACATATTCTTTGTAAAAAATTTGTGTTTTTATGCAAAAAAAATTTGTGTTTATTTTGGCTAGTTTCACTCCTCCTTAATCCCTTCTTCCTCTTCATAGGAGCACATTCTCTCAAAGAAGAAATCAGTCGCACATAAGGCTTTGTTGTAGACTGTGCTATGGGAATTCAGGCTGGGACATGTCATGAAACACATGCTCTACCTGAGATGCAGAAAGAGAAAGAAGACTGTCTCATGATCATAAACAGTGCCTAAAGTCAGAGATATCACATGATGGATTGGTGTAGGAAACTTGGAATTAATCTAAGTCCCCTTTTTAGAGACTCTAAACTGGCTGTAGAATAAGCTATTCAATACAGTAACCCCACTAGTCATACTTGGCTACTTAGATTTAAATGTTAAGCCTTTAAGACCCAGAAAGTGGAAGAGCAGCATGGTGAGATAGAAACTTGCCCATGGCTGGCCGATTAGAACCCTGGTGCATACCCTGCTCTGGAAGGTTTATGCATGCCAACAAAGGTCCTCACGGTCAGAGCTATGATTTTTCCAATAGTCATGTACAGATGTAAGAGGTGGACCATAAAGAAGGCAGAGTGCTGAAGAATTGGTGCTTTTTAATTGTGATGTTGGAGAAGACTCTTGAGAGTCCCCTGGACTGTAAGGAGATCAAATTCGTCAATCCTAAAGGAAATCAACCCTGAATATTCATTGGAAAGCTGAAACTCCAATACTTTGGGCACTTGATGCGAAGAGCCAGCTCACTGGAAAAGATCCTGGTGCATGGATATGAAACCAAAAGCACAGGCAATGAAAGTGAAGGTAGTCATGAGAAATTACACCAAACTAACAAACTTATGTACAATAAAAGAAATGATCAACAGAGTGAAAAGACAGCCTACTGAATGGAAACCATATATCTGATAAGGGGCTAATTTCTATAATATATAAGGAACTGTTACAACTCAACAGAAAAACAAATAACTCAATTAAAAAATAAGCAAAGACTTGACTAGACATTTCTCTGAAGAAGGCATACAAATGGCCAACAGGTATGTAAAAGATGCTAGACATAATTATCAGTAAATGCAAATCAAAAAAGTTATCAAGGAAATGCCCTTGGTGGGTGTTCACTTTGTTACATATTCTTTGTAAAAAATTTGTGTTTTTATGCAAAAAAAAAAATTTGTGTTTATTTTGGCTAGTTTCACTCCTCCTTAATCCCTTCTTCCTCTTCATAGGAGCACATTCTCTCAAAGAAGAAATCAGTCGCACATAAGGCTTTGTTGTAGACTGTGCTATGGGAATTCAGGCTGGGACATGTCATGAAACACATGCTCTACCTGAGATGCAGAAAGAGAAAGAAGACTGTCTCATGATCATAAACAGTGCCTAAAGTCAGAGATATCACATGATGGATTGGTGTAGGAAACTTGGAATTAATCTAAGTCCCCTTTTTAGAGACTCTAAACTGGCTGTAGAATAAGCTATTCAATACAGTAACCCCACTAGTCATACTTGGCTACTTAGATTTAAATGTTAAGCCTTTAAGACCCAGAAAGTGGAAGAGCAGCATGGTGAGATAGAAACTTGCCCATGGCTGGCCGATTAGAACCCTGGTGCATACCCTGCTCTGGAAGGTTTATGCATGCCAACAAAGGTCCTCACGGTCAGAGCTATGATTTTTCCAATAGTCATGTACAGATGTAAGAGGTGGACCATAAAGAAGGCAGAGTGCTGAAGAATTGGTGCTTTTTAATTGTGATGTTGGAGAAGACTCTTGAGAGTCCCCTGGACTGTAAGGAGATCAAATTCGTCAATCCTAAAGGAAATCAACCCTGAATATTCATTGGAAAGCTGAAACTCCAATACTTTGGGCACTTGATGCGAAGAGCCAGCTCACTGGAAAAGATCCTGGTGCTGGGAAAGATTGAGGTCAAAAGGAGAAGAGGGCAGCAGAGGATGAGATGGCTACATGACATCACTGACTCAATGGACATGAATTTGAGTAAACTCTGTGGAGACGGTGAAGGATAGGGAACCTGGCATTCTGCAGTCCATGGAGTTGCAAGGAGAGACACAACTGAGCAGTTGAATGACAACTTGACACATAGATTCTGTTCATGTTTCATTTTTGTGGAATTTTAAACCCTCCGGTTTGCCCAGTAGAGTCAGTGCAACCTAGCATCACAATATGAGAGGGAGAAAGGGCACCAGGAACCTAAGGTTTACGGATTGCACAGGAAATTCTGGGCATGAGGCCACCTCAGTGAGCCAGGTGTTGGCTGTGATGTTCTACGATCATTATCTCGGTTGCCAACAGCGTCCCCCTACTGTTCCTAGTGATAGACGACAGGAGATAGCTCAAGTTCTGGATCTCCAAAGCAGTATCAGTCACTCAGAGTTTTGTGTAACAAAGTTTATTAAAGTGACAGAGACAAAGTTTCCAGTGAAAGACACTGGAAGGGGGTAGGAGAATACCCTGCACAGCTACTTTTTCAGTTAATAATAATAGATCAAAAGAGTATCTTAAGGTTGTAAAAGTCTTACTAGATCCACACCCACACCATATATCTTGAGATAATTAATACAGGATTAGTCAAAGGCTGGTCTCTGGATATCATTAGCATAAAGCTAGAGTAAACATTCCAAGTGGAAATATTCTGCATCCATAAAACAATAGGGGATAACTCTGGGCTTTACAGAAAGTTACTTTCCATCAGAGCAGATTGTTATCCAGGCTAGCACATAGACTAGAACACGTTTGTTTCCCCTTCTCGTCTTTGGGGACTGCTGGTGCCTGTACCAATTCTGCCAGTTTTAGCTCTTTGAAAAAATAGCTAACCTGGTCAAGCTATGATTTTCCAATAGTCATGTACAGATGTAAGAGGTGGACCATAAAGAAGGCAGAGTGCTGAAGAATTGGTGCTTTTTAATTGTGATGTTGGAGAAGACTCTTGAGAGTCCCCTGGACTGTAAGGAGATCAAATTCGTCAATCCTAAAGGAAATCAACCCTGAATATTCATTGGAAAGCTGAAACTCCAATACTTTGGGCACTTGATGCGAAGAGCCAGCTCACTGGAAAAGATCCTGGTGCTGGGAAAGATTGAGGTCAAAAGGAGAAGAGGGCAGCAGAGGATGAGATGGCTACATGACATCACTGACTCAATGGACATGAATTTGAGTAAACTCTGTGGAGACGGTGAAGGATAGGGAACCTGGCATTCTGCAGTCCATGGAGTTGCAAGGAGAGACACAACTGAGCAGTTGAATGACAACTTGACACATAGATTCTGTTCATGTTTCATTTTTGTGGAATTTTAAACCCTCCGGTTTGCCCAGTAGAGTCAGTGCAACCTAGCATCACAATATGAGAGGGAGAAAGGGCACCAGGAACCTAAGGTTTACGGATTGCACAGGAAATTCTGGGCATGAGGCCACCTCAGTGAGCCAGGTGTTGGCTGTGATGTTCTACGATCATTATCTCGGTTGCCAACAGCGTCCCCCTACTGTTCCTAGTGATAGACGACAGGAGATAGCTCAAGTTCTGGATCTCCAAAGCAGTATCAGTCACTCAGAGTTTTGTGTAACAAAGTTTATTAAAGTGACAGAGACAAAGTTTCCAGTGAAAGACACTGGAAGGGGGTAGGAGAATACCCTGCACAGCTACTTTTTCAGTTAATAATAATAGATCAAAAGAGTATCTTAAGGTTGTAAAAGTCTTACTAGATCCACACCCACACCATATATCTTGAGATAATTAATACAGGATTAGTCAAAGGCTGGTCTCTGGATATCATTAGCATAAAGCTAGAGTAAACATTCCAAGTGGAAATATTCTGCATCCATAAAACAATAGGGGATAACTCTGGGCTTTACAGAAAGTTACTTTCCATCAGAGCAGATTGTTATCCAGGCTAGCACATAGACTAGAACACGTTTGTTTCCCTTCTCGTCTTTGGGGACTGCTGGTGCCTGTACCAATTCTGCCAGTTAGCTCTTTGACTAGCTAACCTGGTCACTGCCACGTAGCAGAATTCCACTTAGCAAATTACTGCCTCATAACCTTCATGAGATGTTATATCTAAAAGATTCTGCATTTAAGAATCTAATCGAACTTGCATAGCATGTGTTAATTCAGTGGACTGTACCAATCACTTAGATGGTTCTCTTATTGCTTACTCTGTAAAACTTGTAAGTCAGATATGGATGAAATAGCTTCATAAATTGTTTACTAGTACAGCTTGGTGCTGCTGCCTTGATTCTTGCTAAAGTGACAAGAATTGTACTCTTTCCCCTCACTTATATTTAATTATTTGTGCAATAATAGCTCAGTAAAAGTCTTATCATTTTGTAATCGGTTGTGACATTATACACTCCCTGATAAAATTGCATGGATCCCCATGGTCCTAAAGGTCATTCTTTGAGAATTTCTGGTCTAGCATCCTATCCATACTGTGGCTAGAGCTACAAAAATAAGGCAACTCCTACTCTCAGCCCAGCCACGTTAGCCCCTGAGGCAAGGGAACATACAAAGCCTGAGATGGGGGAGATCTAACACCTCACAAATAACTATCTCAGTAAATGTAGCCTCCCAGGCTGTCATATGCTGGAGAGAGGATCAGGCTGAAGGTGGGCTAAACAGCTTCTGGGGATTTGAGAAATAAGATCAAACTGTTAAAAGCAAAAGCTCAGCTTACCCTATTCTCTCTCCTATGCCCTATTCTCATTGAAATTAAAAAATAAGTTATTTATGTGTAAAGTGCTTTTTTAAAGCAGAAATCTGATATTTGCAGAGGGGCCAACAAAAGGAAAATCATCTTTAACTAGGAAAGGCCTCTTCAAAGATTAATACAGGATTAGTCAAAGGCTGGTCTCTGGATATCATTAGCATAAAGCTAGAGTAAACATTCCAAGTGGAAATATTCTGCATCCATAAAACAATAGGGGATAACTCTGGGCTTTACAGAAAGTTACTTTCCATCAGAGCAGATTGTTATCCAGGCTAGCACATAGACTAGAACACGTTTGTTTCCCCTTCTCGTCTTTGGGGACTGCTGGTGCCTGTACCAATTCTGCCAGTTAGCTCTTTGACTAGCTAACCTGGTCACTGCCACGTAGCAGAATTCCACTTAGCAAATTACTGCCTCATAACCTTCATGAGATGTTATATCTAAAAGATTCTGCATTTAAGAATCTAATCGAACTTGCATAGCATGTGTTAATTCAGTGGACTGTACCAATCACTTAGATGGTTCTCTTATTGCTTACTCTGTAAAACTTGTAAGTCAGATATGGATGAAATAGCTTCATAAATTGTTTACTAGTACAGCTTGGTGCTGCTGCCTTGATTCTTGCTAAAGTGACAAGAATTGTACTCTTTCCCCTCACTTATATTTAATTATTTGTGCAATAATAGCTCAGTAAAAGTCTTATCATTTTGTAATCGGTTGTGACATTATACACTCCCTGATAAAATTGCATGGATCCCCATGGTCCTAAAGGTCATTCTTTGAGAATTTCTGGTCTAGCATCCTATCCATACTGTGGCTAGAGCTACAAAAATAAGGCAACTCCTACTCTCAGCCCAGCCACGTTAGCCCCTGAGGCAAGGGAACATACAAAGCCTGAGATGGGGGAGATCTAACACCTCACAAATAACTATCTCAGTAAATGTAGCCTCCCAGGCTGTCATATGCTGGAGAGAGGATCAGGCTGAAGGTGGGCTAAACAGCTTCTGGGGATTTGAGAAATAAGATCAAACTGTTAAAAGCAAAAAGCTCAGCTTACCCTATTCTCTCTCCCTATGCCCTATTCTCATTGAAATTAAAAAATAAGTTATTTATGTGTAAAGTGCTTTTTTAAAGCAGAAATCTGATATTTGCAGAGGGGCCAACAAAAGGAAAATCATCTTTAACTAGGAAAGGCCTCTTCAAAGAAGTTTTGGGTCTCAGAACCAAGAGCACCAGAAGCGAGAGACAGCTCACTCTTTGTGAAAAATACTCACCCTGTCCAACCTTCTGACTCGCCTTCTCCAAAAAAAGGTAATCATTGCATTTTTCACCTATCACCAACTTGCAGATAATATTGCCAGTTCCAGTTTAGAATGGCCTTTAAATACGTCTCCACTCTTCATGCTTTTTTGGGAAATTCTATGTGACAAAATGGGAGATATATGTGCCTTTCAAAGCACGAGGATTACCTTAAGGAAAAGCCTTTTACCACTGAATTTTGATCTGAACTAGCTGTTCCTCATGAAGCATAAGTTTATTTTTATTTGAAACAGTAATGGATTGGCAAACTGTGGTTAGTCACACTTGTGTATTCAGCAGACATTTCTTCAACAATGAAGTAAACGAACCTGTCATTTCAAGGAAAATAGCTCACAGTATTTGTGGCAGCCAGACCCTAAGGTGACCCCCCAACAGTTCCCTTCTTAGTATTTTTGCTTTGTGCAATCCCTTCCCCTTGAACATGGACCTGTGACTTCTGACCTATGAATTACAGAAAAGGATATTGGATACCACTCCTGTGATTTTTGTCACGTGTATGACTGACATTCCCCTTGATGAAGCAAGAGCCCATGTGCCTAAGTTGGAGAAATTCACTCAGCAAGGAACTTTGGACAGCCTCCAGGAACTGAAGGAGGATTCTAGGAATTGAGAGAGGATTCCATTGGACAGCCAGCAGAAGCTGAAACGACAAATGAATCTTGTCAAGAAGCTGAGTGAACTTGGAAGTTAGCTACAGCCTG
Source organism: Tragulus kanchil (assembly GCA_022376925.1). Classification (NCBI taxonomy): domain Eukaryota; kingdom Metazoa; phylum Chordata; class Mammalia; order Artiodactyla; family Tragulidae; genus Tragulus; species Tragulus kanchil. The sequence continues at coordinate 78,721,899 of JAIOJX010000032.1, forward strand.
GTAGACGTCTAGATCACAGCCTATGAAACTCTGAGCAGAGAACCTACTAAGCTGTGCCTCATTCTCCTAATCCCTGGAAGCTAGGAAATAACAAACACAACTTATTTTCAGATGCTAAGTTGGCTGTCACCTGTTAAACAACAATAGAAAATTAAACCGTTTATTGCCAGTGATTAAATATAAACTTTTAGGCAAAATTATAATTTTAGAAGACTTATGCTGTCTTGATTACTTGACTACACTATGAGTTTTATAGCTTCCAGTGCTTGCTTTTTCTCATAATATAGTAAGGATGTTAATGAATGTGACTTTTATAATAGATAATGAAATACGTTAATATTTGTAAGATCTGAATAATTCAATGAACCAATATTTTCAAAATGATCACTTTTTGATGCTAGAATAATTCAAATGTAACTGGCAAAAATACTCACCCTGTCCAACCTTCTGACCTTCTCCAAAAGGTAATCATTGCTTTCCTTCAACTCAATTTGCCAGTTCCAGTTTAGAATGGCCTTTAAATACGTCTCCACTCTTCATGCTTTTTTGGGAAATTCTATGTGACAAAATGGGAGATATATGTGCCTTTCAAAGCACGAGGATTACCTTAAGGAAAAGCCTTTTACCACTGAATTTTGATCTGAACTAGCTGTTCCTCATGAAGCATAAGTTTATTTTTATTTGAAACAGTAATGGATTGGCAAACTGTGGTTAGTCACACTTGTGTATTCAGCAGACATTTCTTCAACAATGAAGTAAACGAACCTGTCATTTCAAGGAAAATAGCTCACAGTATTTGTGGCAGCCAGACCCTAAGGTGACCCCCCAACAGTTCCCTTCTTGGTATTTTTGCTTTGTGCAATCCCTTCCCCTTGAACATGGACCTGTGACTTCTGACCTATGAATTACAGAAAAGGATATTGGATACCACTCCTGTGATTTTTGTCACGTGTATGACTGACATTCCCCTTGATGAAGCAAGAGCCCATGTGCCTAAGTTGGAGAAATTCACTCAGCAAGGAACTTTGGACAGCCTCCAGGAACTGAAGGAGGATTCTAGGAATTGAGAGAGGATTCCATTGGACAGCCAGCAGAAGCTGAAACGACAAATGAATCTTGTCAAGAAGCTGAGTGAACTTGGAAGTTAGCTACAGCCTGGTAGACGTCTAGATCACAGCCTATGAAACTCTGAGCAGAGAACCTACTAAGCTGTGCCTCATTCTCCTAATCCCTGGAAGCTAGGAAATAACAAACACAACTTATTTTCAGATGCTAAGTTGGCTGTCACCTGTTAAACAACAATAGAAAATTAAACCGTTTATTGCCAGTGATTAAATATAAACTTTTAGGCAAAATTATAATTTTAGAAGACTTATGCTGTCTTGATTACTTGACTACACTATGAGTTTTATAGCTTCCAGTGCTTGCTTTTTCTCATAATATAGTAAGGATGTTAATGAATGTGACTTTTATAATAGATAATGAAATACGTTAATATTTGTAAGATCTGAATAATTCAATGAACCAATATTTTCAAAATGATCACTTTTTGATGCTAGAAAATCATGTATGGATGATAGACAAAAGTGCAAGATAGACCAGTGATTTTTTAAAAAATGTTTGAAAAGACTTTATATAGAAGTTTTATATCAATTTCACATTTAAGACCTCTTTAATATTTAGATTCTCATGTCAGTTTCTGCATTCACTCTATTTCTATGTGTATTTTTTGACTTTTAATTTTGCAGTAATTGTAGATTCACAAGAAGGTGCAAGGAAATACACACCTATGCCCCCATCTCCTCTGATGTCAACATCTCACATACTTGTAGTACAATATCAATGCCAGGAAACCAATACTGGTACAATACATTGAGCTTATTATGATTTCACCAGTTATGTGCTTGTGGGGTGTGTGTGTGTGTGTGTGTGTGTGTGTGTGTGTGTGGTTCTGTGCCATTTAATCACAGGCATGGTTTTGGGGTCCACGTCTCCAGCCTAGAGGGGACATGGCTGAGGACACATAGTAAACTCATAAGTGGTAGCACAAAAAGCTGCACTACGTTTGCTTTTATTCAAACTTTTAAAAGTTAAGGAGACAAGTGAAGGCAGTAGCCCATACAAGAGAATAAATGTTCATATAATGAGTTGGTAAAAGTCTCTGTCTTAGGGCTTCCCTGGTGGTCCAGTGGGTAAGGACACCGCTTTGCAGTGCAAGGGGTGCCAGTTTGATCCCTGGCCTGGGAAGATCCCACGTGCTGTGGAGCTGCTGGACGGATGTGTCCAACTACCGAGCCAGAGCTTTGGAGCGCATGTGCCCAGAGCCAGTGCTCTGCAGCGACAGAGACCACTGCGATAGGAGGCCCACACGGGCCAGAGAACAAAGATGGATGAAAGTAGATACATGAAAGACCAATAGAAGTGCCCCCCCTCCACCCCCACTCCCCCCCCGGAAAAAAAAGTCTCTGTCTTATCTGTGAGGATATACTTTAATCATTTAAAGCTATAGTTATAATAAATGATTTTTTATTTATTTTTTATGATATTTTTCTTTTCAGTAATTTTCCCTGTATTACAAAGATCCTTCATTCTTGCCTCATCATTCAAAGAAAAATTTCCTCTTGTGCAACAGCAAATGTTGGTTGAAAGCAATTAATAATCCCAGGATTCAACTTCTGAACTGTGTTAAGAAGAAATCATCATTATAGTGCACCATGAAACTAAAGTTTCATTTCATTTTAGAAAATGAAGTCAGAAAAACAAATATTGTATATTAATGCACATGTACGGCACCTAGAAAGATGGTACTGATGAACCTATTTGCAGGGCAGGAATAGAGATCAGACATAGAGAATGAACTTTTGGACACAAAGGCAAAACAAGAGGGTGGAAAGAATTGAGCAAGTTGCTTTGAAACATATGCATTACCATAGGTAAAACAGATAGCCAGTGGGGGAAGCTTCTGTATAGCACGGTGTGCTCAACCTTATAACATGGGGTGCTCAACCGGGTGCTCTGTGACAATCCAGAGGGGTGAAATGAGGAAGAGAGGGAGTTTCAGGAGGGTAGAACAGATTATATTAGGGCAAATTCACACTGTTGTATGGCAGAAAGCAACACACTGTAAAGCAATTATCCTCCAAGTAAAAATAAATTAAAAACAAAACCCAACATTCCCCGAAAATCCACAGCATTGTCTGGGGAAGGTATAGGTCACTACATATTTTAGCAGACATCACACAGGCTCCAATCATTTGGCAGGTAGTTGATGTGGGGATGCTTGGGGTAAGGGGGTTGTTGAATATACAGCAGAAAAGAGACAGTGGCAAAGGGAAAACAGGAGGACCGATGTTGAAGAGAATCAAGTGCACCATGTGGAGAGATGCCAGAAGCCACTGGAAAAGTGATTGGAGATAGTTTCTTCTGAGTCAGAAACAGGAGGAAACAGCCTGTTGTCCAGTGGGAGCTCCCTTATGGAACAGTCCTCATTTAAACCCAATTGTCTTCTTTCTTACTTGGGATATACGGAGACTCATGTTGTTGCTAGGACAGAGGAATGTGCAGGTGAGGAAAGCAAGATATATCCATGAAGAGAACCAAATAAACGTTTCTTTATCTGCACAAATGAGATCTACAACCTAGCTGTGAACTGTGTGTCTCTGTATGTGAGTTTACCAACCTGAGTGTAATTTGCATTTCAGAATGCTTAACACAAGCAGTACCCTGCCCTCCAGTATTGGCTGTGTGAATGGCGTTCTACTTACTCATCAGAAAAGGAACGGAAAGAAGAGGAGCAACTGAGACAGGAAGAACTCCACCTCTGGCTGATAACCTCATTTAATTCTTGGCGATGGTGGTTCTAAGTTAGTAGGCAAGATTGGAGTCCTTGGTATTGAATGGGATGGACAGAGTGGTACTCGGAGGATCTTCCCCCCTAATATTTAGTATTGCATTGGGATTTGTGACACAAAGGCAAAACAAGAGGGTGGAAAGAATTGAGCAAGTTGCTTTGAAACATATGCATTACCATAGGTAAAACAGATAGCCAGTGGGGGAAGCTTCTGTATAGCACGGTGTGCTCAACCTTATAACATGGGGTGCTCAACCGGGTGCTCTGTGACAATCCAGAGGGGTGAAATGAGGAAGAGAGGGAGTTTCAGGAGGGTAGAACAGATTATATTAGGGCAAATTCACACTGTTGTATGGCAGAAAGCAACACACTGTAAAGCAATTATCCTCCAAGTAAAATAAATTAAAACAAAACCCAACATTCCCGAAAATCCACAGCATTGTCTGGGAAGGTATAGGTCACTCCATATTTTAGCAGACATCACACAGGCTCCAATCATTTGGCAGGTAGTTGATGTGGGGATGCTTGGGGTAAGGGGGTTGTTGAATATACAGCAGAAAAGAGACAGTGGCAAAGGGAAAACAGGAGGACCGATGTTGAAGAGAATCAAGTGCACCATGTGGAGAGATGCCAGAAGCCACTGGAAAAGTGATTGGAGATAGTTTCTTCTGAGTCAGAAACAGGAGGAAACAGCCTGTTGTCCAGTGGGAGCTCCCTTATGGAACAGTCCTCATTTAAACCCAATTGTCTTCTTTCTTACTTGGGATATACGGAGACTCATGTTGTTGCTAGGACAGAGGAATGTGCAGGTGAGGAAAGCAAGATATATCCATGAAGAGAACCAAATAAACGTTTCTTTATCTGCACAAATGAGATCTACAACCTAGCTGTGAACTGTGTGTCTCTGTATGTGAGTTTACCAACCTGAGTGTAATTTGCGTTTCAGAATGCTTAACACAAGCAGTACCCTGCCCTCCAGTGTTGGCTGTGTGAATGGCGTTCTACTTACTCATCAGAAAAGGAACGGAAAGAAGAGGAGCAACTGAGACAGGAAGAACTCCACCTCTGGCTGATAACCTCATTTAATTCTTGGCGATGGTGGTTCTAAGTTAGTAGGCAAGATTGGAGTCCTTGGTATTGAATGGGATGGACAGAGTGGTACTCGGAGGATCTTCCCCCCTAATATTTAGTATTGCATTGGGATTTGTGGGACCACACACACACACACACAAGATGTAACTGCACTCCCTTTCCCCTCTTTTCAGGTTGTGGGCCTGGAAACTGCTGCAAGACTTTAGGAAGGTTCTGGAAAAATGTTTCCTTTAGCTCATCAATATCTTGAACTGCTTTGCTTTTTAAAAACATGTTAAAGATGTATTGTATATAAATATAATTTAAATTCATAGTGTAGAAAATGTTTTAACATTTTCTTGTCAGTTGACTTTTTCTTTTATTTTTTCTTACTGTATAGTTGGCAAAGAATATGTTAGTTTTAGCTGTATAACATAATGATTCAACTTTTATATGTACATTATAAATTCATCACCACAATAAGTTTACTGTCTGCCACTATGAAGCTATTGCAATATTATTGATAATAGTTGCTGTTCATTGTATCCTTGTGACATTTATTTTATAAGTGGAAATTTGTATGGGCCGATTCCCTTCAATTATTTTTCCCATCATGTGACACCCTTCCCTTTAATGACCTCCTGCTTGTTCTCTATAATTTTGAATCTGTTTTTGTTTTTTGGCATATGTTTTTCTCAGATTCCACATATAAGTGAAATCATACAGTAAGTCTTTCTTTATGTGACTTATCTCATTTAGCAAAACACACTGTATACCCATACATGTTGCTGCAAAGACAAGATTCTCTTCTTTATTATGGCTGAGTATTATTCCATTGTATATGTATATACCACATCTTCTCTTTCCATTCATCTATAGATGGACACTTAGGTTGTGTGTTGTGTCTTAATGATCTGCTCTTCCTCAAGTTTGTCTTAACTTTTTGTTTCATATGTATTAACCTCTTCCTTCTGAAACCTGCCTAAACTTTTTGTTTGTTTGTTTTTGTTTGATGGATTTGCTCTCACGTTCTATTCTGAGAGGTGCTCTGTATATGTGTGTGTGGAGATGGGGGGTGGTGGCTTGTGTGTCTTTATTTCAGTGTGTATTTGTGTGAGTGTATGTTCCTATGGGAGAGGAGTGAAGATCCTAGCGTGCTCACTGTGGATGCTACTCTCCTTCCTGCTGTTACAGCATCGGGGTCTTCATATTGGGGATTCAGTGAAAAAAAAAGTGTAAGTTGATTAAACCATTGTGTGTGTATGTTTTTGTGATTTGGGAGATCTATGTGTGTCTCTGTATGTGAGTGTGTGGGTAGGTATGTGTTTGTGGATGAAGACCCGTGTGCGTTTGTGTCTGTGAGTGTGTTTAAGAGCTAGACTTCATATGTTGGGTACCTCAGGAAGGGAGGATCAGTGATGAATAGATCATCATGTTGGAACAAGAATAATAATGAAGAAATAAGAATCAAATAAAGGCAATCTGGGTAGTCAGAGATAGCGTGAGGCAGACACCATCTATACTCAGATATGCATAATATACTCAAGGGCAAGAAGAAAGCCCTGCTTTAACTCAGGTCGCCCAAAGTAACAGGCTTTGATGGTCTTGCCTGCTGTCCCAATACCAACTCAGCAATGCCGGCAACTATAACTCACACACACACACACACACACACACCCCTTCCCAGGGTCCAGATCCTTTTTGACTGCATCTATCACAACCAGCCCTCACTGTGGGCAGTTCCTGCTTCACAATGAAAGAAACTTGAAGAAAGCTGTCAGCCAAGGACACATACAGCCAACTATTGAGTTAAACATGATTTAATGGGGGCAGAGCCAGGAAGATTCACTGGATTCCCCCTATCCCAGCATCCTTTTCAGATGAGCCCTGAGCAGCCAAAAGATTAGCCTTCTGACCTTTTGCAGGATAATGGGTTTTTTGGTTGTGTGTTGTGTCTTAATGATCCACATCTTCTCTTTCCATTCATCTATAGATGGACACTTAGGTTGTGTGTTGTGTCTTAATGATCTGCTCTTCCTCAAGTTTGTCTTAACTTTTTGTTTCATATGTATTAACCTCTTCCGTCTGAAACCTGCCTAAACTTTTTGTTTGTTTGTTTTTGTTTGATGGATTTGCTCTCACGTTCTATTCTGAGAGGTGCTCTGTATATGTGTGTGTGGAGATGGGGGGTGGTGGCTTGTGTGTCTTTATTTCAGTGTGTATTTGTGTGAGTGTATGTTCCTATGGGAGAGGAGTGAAGATCCTAGCGTGCTCACTGTGGATGCTACTCTCCTTCCTGCTGTTACAGCATCGGGGTCTTCATATTGGGGATTCAGTGAAAAAAAAAGTGTAAGTTGATTAAACCATTGTGTGTGTATGTTTTTGTGATTTGGGAGATCTATGTGTGTCTCTGTATGTGAGTGTGTGGGTAGGTATGTGTTTGTGGATGAAGACCCGTGTGCGTTTGTGTCTGTGAGTGTGTTTAAGAGCTAGACTTCATATGTTGGGTACCTCAGGAAGGGAGGATCAGTGATGAATAGATCATCATGTTGGAACAAGAATAATAATGAAGAAATAAGAATCAAATAAAGGCAATCTGGGTAGTCAGAGATAGCGTGAGGCAGACACCATCTATACTCAGATATGCATAATATACTCAAGGGCAAGAAGAAAGCCCTGCTTTAACTCAGGTCGCCCAAAGTAACAGGCTTTGATGGTCTTGCCTGCTGTCCCAATACCAACTCAGCAATGCCGGCAACTATAACTCACACACACACACACACACACACCCCTTCCCAGGGTCCAGATCCTTTTTGACTGCATCTATCACAACCAGCCCTCACTGTGGGCAGTTCCTGCTTCACAATGAAAGAAACTTGAAGAAAGCTGTCAGCCAAGGACACATACAGCCAACTATTGAGTTAAACATGATTTAATGGGGGCAGAGCCAGGAAGATTCACTGGATTCCCCCTATCCCAGCATCCTTTTCAGATGAGCCCTGAGCAGCCAAAAGATTAGCTCTTGCAGTGAGCCTTTCAACCTGATTCAGAGGCTCAGGAGTCGCCCAGACTGAATGTGAGGGAGGGTTTTTACAGGGAGCAAAGGAGGGGTTATGACTCAGGGTGACAGCATGCTAATTGTAAATGGGATGCAGAAGCAAAATGGGAAAGGAGATTCAGCAGCTGGGGGTCGGTTCTTCAAGGGATGGCATGGCTGTGGATCACATTACTTCTGCTTGGTCTTCTGCTGAGCTGGCCCAGGGACAACCGGTGAAGGACATGGCTCTGGAACCTTGGGGTGGCATGGCTCTGGAACCTTGGGGTGGCATGGCTCTGGAACCTTGGGGTGGCATGGCTCTGGAACCTTGGGGTGGCAGGGCTCTGGAACCTTGGGGTGGCATGGCTCCGGAACCTTGGGGTGGCATGGCTCAGGAACCTTGGGGTGGCAGGGCTCAGGAACCTTGGGGTGGCACGGCTCCTTGGTTTGGGGAACACATGGTTCCTGGGGTGGAGGCTGGCAGGGCTGTTTCACCTGCTGCTGCTGAAGCTGGGGAGGTGGAATGCAGGGCTGCTTCTGCTGGTGGGAACTCATGCTTCACAGGAGTCTGTACCTAGAGACAGAAAAACTGACTCAATGATTTTATTGAACAGGGAAGAAACCAAGCTAAATGCCAAATAGATTTCATTTCAAGCCCCTTTAGATGAGGCAGTCTCTGCTACCCCTAGCTAAATTTGAGAGTTAAAATATGCTTTGATGATTTCTGAGTTTTTTCAAGAGAAAGAGCTTGAAGACAACTCATTCTGTTCCATTTCAGTGGGATTTATTCCTTGGCGCTCATTCTTCCTCAGACATGTCATGTCCCTTATTGACAAATACCCAAGACCACATGTTAAATCATTTAGAAAGTGTAGGAAGAACTGCAATATTTTATACACCCCTAGTACCACACAGAACACCTTTCAACTTTGGAGATGCCTCTATATGAACCTAAGGTCCTCCAATTTCACTTTGGCCTTTCTGGACCCCAAGCCCTGTCACTGTGGGCAGTTCCTGCTTCACAATGAAAGAAACTTGAAGAAAGCTGTCAGCCAAGGACACATACAGCCAACTATTGAGTTAAACATGATTTAATGGGGGCAGAGCCAGGAAGATTCACTGGATTCCCCCTATCCCAGCATCCTTTTCAGATGAGCCCTGAGCAGCCAAAAGATTAGCTCTTGCAGTGAGCCTTTCAACCTGATTCAGAGGCTCAGGAGTCGCCCAGACTGAATGTGAGGGAGGGTTTTTACAGGGAGCAAAGGAGGGGTTATGACTCAGGGTGACAGCATGCTAATTGTAAATGGGATGCAGAAGCAAAATGGGAAAGGAGATTCAGCAGCTGGGGGTCGGTTCTTCAAGGGCATGGCGTGGCTGTGGATCACATTACTTCTGCTTGGTCTTCTGCTGAGCTGGCCCAGGGACAACCGGTGAAGGACATGGCTCTGGAACCTTGGGGTGGCATGGCTCTGGAACCTTGGGGTGGCATGGCTCTGGAACCTTGGGGTGGCATGGCTCTGGAACCTTGGGGTGGCAGGGCTCTGGAACCTTGGGGTGGCATGGCTCCGGAACCTTGGGGTGGCATGGCTCAGGAACCTTGGGGTGGCAGGGCTCAGGAACCTTGGGGTGGCACGGCTCCTTGGTTTGGGGAACACATGGTTCCTGGGGTGGAGGCTGGCAGGGCTGTTTCACCTGCTGCTGCTGAAGCTGGGGAGGTGGAATGCAGGGCTGCTTCTGCTGGTGGGAACTCATGCTTCACAGGAGTCTGTACCTAGAGACAGAAAAACTGACTCAATGATTTTATTGAACAGGGAAGAAACCAAGCTAAATGCCAAATAGATTTCATTTCAAGCCCCTTTAGATGAGGCAGTCTCTGCTACCCCTAGCTAAATTTGAGAGTTAAAATATGCTTTGATGATTTCTGAGTTTTTTCAAGAGAAAGAGCTTGAAGACAACTCATTCTGTTCCATTTCAGTGGGATTTATTCCTTGGCGCTCATTCTTCCTCAGACATGTCATGTCCCTTATTGACAAATACCCAAGACCACATGTTAAATCATTTAGAAAGTGTAGGAAGAACTGCAATATTTTATACACCCCTAGTACCACACAGAACACCTTTCAACTTTGGAGATGCCTCTATATGAACCTAAGGTCCTCCAATTTCACTTTGGCCTTTCTGGACTCAGTCCTCTCTGAAATGCTTCCTTTCCCATCTCTGTCCAAATACTTCTCCATCGTAGCTCACAACATGAGACATCACCAGGAGCTCTTCTTGAGCATGGCTCCAGCAAACCACTGCTGCCCTTCCCTGCTCCTTCTCTGATACCAGTCACTATCTACTTTGCATTTCATCTACATGCGTATACATGCATTATCTTCCGTGTTAGGTTGTAAGTATGTTGAGTAAGTTCTGTGGCCATCTGATTCCTCCGCAGTGCCTAGCATCATGCCTTAAATATAGTAAATGTTCAGTAGAGGTCCATCTTATAAATCAAAATGTGTTTAATAAGCTATCATAAACAGAGATAATAATGGTGTTGCTGAGTTTGTCTTGAGTTCTAGTGGTAATACTGCTACTAATTTACTTTGGGAACTTACAAATCATCCCCCTTTTTTCATGCCCAGCTCTATAGCTGTCCACTGAGATGGTTGCCTTCACCAGCTCTAAGATCCCTTTAAATCCAAACCATGTTTCATTTAAAGTAAAGATATCCTAATACTCTCTCTCTCCAGCTTATACCCTGCTTCAACCCTCTTATATGTGTTTGCCTCTGTCCGTCTTCCAAAAATGAACAAATAAAAAATTTAAATGGATTCTAATCAGAGACTCACCTGGTACACAGAGAAGAACAGGTTGTCTGGTTGCTGTGGTCTGTTGTGAAGTCAACGACCAGCTGGCTTTTTATACAATCAATGAGCCCTGCCTCAAGGCAATACAATCATCAGAGGCCCCTCTGTTTTCATTCCTTACCTGTCAAACATGATTCACTCAACTCCCCTCAATTATCAGTTGGCTCAGCTTTTGTGATGTAAACCACCCACTCGGTATTCTTTGGCACTGAAGACAACTCATTCTGTTCCATTTCAGTGGGATTTATTCCTTGGCGCTCATTCTTCCTCAGACATGTCATGTCCCTTATTGACAAATACCCAAGACCACATGTTAAATCATTTAGAAAGTGTAGGAAGAACTGCAATATTCTATACACCCCTAGTACCACACAGAACACCTTTCAACTTTGGAGATGCCTCTATATGAACCTAAGGTCCTCCAATTTCACTTTGGCCTTTCTGGACTCAGTCCTCTCTGAAATGCTTCCTTTCCCATCTCTGTCCAAATACTTCTCCATCGTAGCTCACAACATGAGACATCACCAGGAGCTCTTCTTGAGCATGGCTCCAGCAAACCACTGCTGCCCTTCCCTGCTCCTTCTCTGATACCAGTCACTATCTACTTTGCATTTCATCTACATGCGTATACATGCATTATCTTCCGTGTTAGGTTGTAAGTATGTTGAGTAAGTTCTGTGGCCATCTGATTCCTCCGCAGTGCCTAGCATCATGCCTTAAATATAGTAAATGTTCAGTAGAGGTCCATCTTATAAATCAAAATGTGTTTAATAAGCTATCATAAACAGAGATAATAATGGTGTTGCTGAGTTTGTCTTGAGTTCTAGTGGTAATACTGCTACTAATTTACTTTGGGAACTTACAAATCATCCCCTTTTCTCATGCCCAGCTCTATAGCTGTCCACTGAGATGGTTGCCTTCACCAGCTCTAAGATCCCTTTAAATCCAAACCATGTTTCATTTAAAGTAAAGATATCCTAATACTCTCTCTCTCCAGCTTATACCCTGCTTCAACCCTCTTATATGTGTTTGCCTCTGTCCGTCTTCCAAAAATGAACAAATAAAAAATTTAAATGGATTCTAATCAGAGACTCACCTGGTACACAGAGAAGAACAGGTTGTCTGGTTGCTGTGGTCTGTTGTGAAGTCAACGACCAGCTGGCTTTTTATACAATCAATGAGCCCTGCCTCAAGGCAATACAATCATCAGAGGCCCCTCTGTTTTCATTCCTTACCTGTCAAACATGATTCACTCAACTCCCCTCAATTATCAGTTGGCTCAGCTTTTGTGATGTAAACCACCCACTCGGTATTCTTTGGCACTGGCTGTCTGACAATGATGTCACCTGGGCCTGATTCCCACTTCCCTTCCCCTTAGACTGCCCTGGTGTAAGACTTGTGTTGGGGAAGGGGTGAGCCACAGGCTTCCCAGGGTTTTTAGTGAGTTAACTCTAAAGAGCCGAATCCTCTGTGGTCTTGCCAACCTTCTGCTGTCTTTTTCCTAGAGATGGTTGTTCCCCATGTGTTGTGGGATAGGATACATTTGAGCACATGAACAAGATGGAAATGAAAAAGAACAGAGGATCTGAAGTGGGCATGCCTTTTTGCCTTATAAAAGTCGATGCTAGAGATCACGGAATTGACAGGTTATAGATTCCTCATCTGGAATGTCCTAGAACCTTATATTCATCGCTCCCATCTGTCTCCTAAATCCATTGAACTACACACATTGGGGATTACTTAATTATCACCCCCCTCAACCTCGCCCCTCCTTGACTGGTTGCGAATCTGGATAAACCTGCTTTTCTTTCAAGAACCACACCTTCACCCCTCTCCTACTTCAGAGATTTTCAAGAGCTAATTCCTCTTCTGGGATAAACTTTTCTCTCCACTACACCCAGCCTCCTGGCCATGGCCCTTCCCTCTTTCCTAGTTTAACTCTATACCACCCCCACCTGAAAACCTGGAAGTCTTTTCTAAACACCTTCACCCCAAATCCATTCATAGAGCCCTCAGGAACAAATCCCTCCCCACCTCTTGTTCACTTCCAACTCCAGATCCAACACCTGAGGATATTGCTGAATACAATGTTCTCTTCTTCTCTCTAGGCTCTGTGTCTTTTCAGGGCTTTCTGAGCAACAGACATGTGTCTGCTCAAAGCAATGATATTCTTATAGTAATATTTGTATCCTCATTCATTCAATAAACATTAAGTAAGTCCTTAATATACACCAGCCCATGCCTCATTCTAGGAGCATTCCCAGTACGAAGACCCTTTCCCCTCAACAGAGTAGAAACTCCCTAGGATGAGGGACACAGCATAGATCAGAGCCACTATATTAATGGATTTGAGATCTCACTAAGTCCATGCTCTTCAGGTGATAATAGTTTGAGGCCGTGAGAGGTGAAATAACTTAGCTAAGATCAAACAAGAGACGCCATGAAAAAAGAAATTCTACACAGAAATCCTTTTATTTATTTTTGTTGTAACCTATTCTTGCCCCTAATGCCTATGGAAGAAATTAAGCCCAGGTAAGAAAATGACTACAGGTGGAAAGGGGGGAGCTCAGCCTTCCTGTCTTAGAGCTGGGGTCTCCAACAGTCCTGGGAAAGCATTGTATGAGTGGCAATATGAGGTCAGGAAGTCTTGCCTTTTGAGTGAGCCCTTAATATTTGCTAAGATGAGTCATTTTAAGTGGGAATAAAGTTGCTGAATGTTTGAAGTGGTTCTGGGGATAAACAGAAGGTATTTCCAGGACTGATAAAAACAGGAGGAGCATGAGTTAGCATAGGAGAAAGTAAGGGGCTGATGTAGTTTATCATCACTCAGTGGACCAGGGTCTGAGAGAGGGAGACAAAGGCTGAAATACTACAATGTCTGTTTTGACCTAGGATTGCTTTCATGCTTTTCACACTGGAGGAAGTCCCAGCAAGGCTTAGTGACAGAGCCTGGGTTCCCTGAGCAACAGTATTGAGGATCTGCCCAGGTATGCTCTCCCTTCCCAATGGTTGGATCCTGGAGGGTCTTCGTGCCATGGACTTCCCTTTCTGAGGACATAAGAACAGGGATTCCCTGACTCCTTGCACTGGCAATTTCCTCCAGTCAACGCAACATGAAACTGAAGTCACTGCTTCAGAGCTACCCTCAAAACACAGTAAGTTACGAGGTGTGGCCTTTGGAGAATCCTAATCACCCTTAAACCCAGGTGTGTAGATAGATCTTCCTTCCTCTGGCCCCAAACACATACCTAAATGTTTACAGAGCATGTGTTGGCTCCACAGGTGGTCACCTCTTATAACCCTGAGTCCTCGATGAACCTTCTACTGTGTCCCCATATTCCTTCCTCCACATCTATCCTTATTTGGGGCCTGGAAAGTAGTAGCTGCCCAGTGACTTGGTGATTATAGAATGACTGACTGACTGGCTGAATGAACGGGTGAATGAATGAGTGGCATTATCTGATTTCTGAGAAGTCTCTTTTGTTTGACATGAGCTGAAAGGGAGAGTAAGGGCTCAGCAAAAGAAAGACAGCTTCTGCTGACTTCTCCACCCAGTGATCATGGTCAGTCAGTTTAATGATCTGCCTCTCTCTAGGCTGCTGCCAGTCCCAGGATCACAGCTGAGCTCCTAGCCTCTTACCTTACTTTAACTCCCTCTAGCTTGGACCAGGTCCCTCTTTTCACCCAAACTCCTTCTCAAAAGTCCCTGATATAAGGGGCTCCAGACAGAACCTTCTGCTGCATCTAGTGGGATTCTTGGTCCTGAGGAAACTTTTTCTTGCCCTCTGTCCTGTAGTGTCACCCAACTGGTCTCAGGCCCTGGAGGATCTGAACAGAGCTCTAGGTCGTGGCTCTGGATGCAAAAGAATTTCTGACACCCAGGACCTCACCCTGGCCAGGTTCTCCTGCCTGTCTAGACTTGTGCTTCCTCCACTCCTCCACACACTGCTGTGGATCTTGACTCTGGAAATTTCCATTGACTCCTGATACCCTTCTCCCTATTTGTTGATCTGAAACTCACCAGTGGTTGGTTTTAAGTCTGTTCCCCCTTTCAAACAAGCTCTATTTCTTCACCCTCAGGGTTTTGATTGGTGAATTTGGCCCCACCAACTTCTCCCAACAAGAAATGGGAAAGTAGATGGCTTCTGGTTTCTCCCAGAATTTCTTAAGCTTTCCCAGGAGCCCCCCTTTTTAAAACAAGAAGTTACTGCTCTTCCCTAGTCAAAACCTGGCTCCCCTCTGGGCCAGCTGGGGGATCTTCCCTCACTGTCTCTGAGAGTCGAGGTAGAGATTCATCTACTGATCAGGGATGGGGGGCCCCGTGCCTATAAGCACAGTGATCACACTCTTACTTTTCTGATGGTTACTCCATCCCATTCTCATTTACTTCCTCAAGGCTCAGAGCATTCAGAGACTGCCATGACAAATTCCAAAGCCAGTCATTTTACTATAGGAACCCATATTTATTTATTTATTTATTTTAAAAGACTTTGTTCATCTTTTTTTAAAACATTTACTTATTTATTTTGGGGGGGACGGGTTGCGGAGGGAGGGGACAGGTGGGCCACTTCTATTGGTCTTTCATTTGTCTATTTTCATCTGTCTTTGTTCTTTGGCTCTTGTGGACCTCCCATCGTGGTGGCCTCTGTTGTCAGAGCGCTGGCTCTGGGTGCATGCTACTTTCACTCCGTTTCCCTTATAAGGATCACAGCTGAGCTCCTAGCCTCTTACCTTACTTTAACTCCTCTAGCTTGGACCAGGTCCCTCTTTTCACCCAAACTCCTTCTCAAAAGTCCCTGATATAAGGGGCTCCAGACAGAACCTTCTGCTGCATCTAGTGGGATTCTTGGTCCTGAGGAAACTTTTTCTTGCCCTCTGTCCTGTAGTGTCACCCAACTGGTCTCAGGCCCTGGAGGATCTGAACAGAGCTCTAGGTCGTGGCTCTGGACACAAAAGAATTTCTGACACCCAGGACCTCACCCTGGCCAGGTTCTCCTGCCTGTCTAGACTTGTGCTTCCTCCACTCCTCCACACACTGCTGTGGATCTTGACTCTGGAAATTTCCATTGACTCCTGATACCCTTCTCCCTATTTGTTGATCTGAAACTCACCAGTGGTTGGTTTTAAGTCTGTTCCCCCTTTCAAACAAGCTCTATTTCTTCACCCTCAGGGTTTTGATTGATGAATTTGGCCCCACCAACTTCTCCCAACAAGAATTGGGAAAGTAGATGGCTTCTGGCTTCTCCCAGAATTTCTTAAGCTTTCCCAGGAGCCCCCCTTTTTAAAACAAGAAGTTACTGCTCTTCCCTAGTCAAAACCTGGCTCCCCTCTGGGCCAGCTGGGGGATCTTCCCTCACTGTCTCTGAGAGTCGAGGTAGAGATTCATCTACTGATCAGGGATGGGGGGCCCCGTGCCTATAAGCACAGTGATCACACTCTTACTTTTCTGATGGTTACTCCATCCCATTCTCATTTACTTCCTCAAGGCTCAGGGCATTCAGAGACTGCCATGACAAATTCCAAAGCCAGTCATTTTACTATAGGAACCCATATTTATTTATTTATTTATTTTAAAAGACTTTGTTCATCTTTTTTTTTTAAAACATTTATTTATTTATTTTGGGGGGGACGGGTTGCGGAGGGAGGGGACAGGTGGGCCACTTCTATTGGTCTTTCATTTGTCTATTTTCATCTGTCTTTGTTCTTTGGCTCTTGTGGACCTCCCATCGTGGTGGCCTCTGTTGTCGCAGAGCGCTGGCTCTGGGTGCATGCGCTCCAGAGCTCCGGCTCGGTAATTGGACACATCAGTCCAGCCACTCCGCGGCACGTGGGATCTTCCCAGGCCAGAGATCGAATCGGCGCCCCTTGCACTGCAAGGCGGTGTCCTTACCCACTGGACCACCAGGGAAGCCCAGGAACCCATATTTAAAAGATGGTAGCGTCTGGAAACAAGTGAGAGTTTTACTGTCACTGCCACCCACACCCCCACCCAGCCACTGTGAAGAGCTCAGGATACCAGAATGTTGGGTGCCCATTTCAGACTGTTTAAAGGAAAACAAAGTTTCTATAACACACAATGTCCCCATCTGGAAAAGAAGGAGAAGGAGAGGAAACACCAGATTTTAGGTGCTTCGAAGCCTCCTGGACACTTTGGCACAGCAAACAAGACAAGTCATGGTTGCCAGCATGGATGCTGAGCTAGAGAGAGCATGGACGTCCTAGTACTGGAGAACCTCTACCTAGCTCTGTCCACGGGAGGCAAGAGACAAGTGGGATGTGGAGGGGGTTTGGCCCAGGCTTCATACCTTCTGTCATTTTATTATTGAAATACAGTTGATTTACGATGTTGTGTTAGTTTGTGTCTGACTCTTTGTGACCCCATGGACTGTAGCTCATCAAGCATGTTAGTTTCAGGTAAACAGCAAAGTGAATCAGTTATACATATATCCACTTTCCCCCCACCCCCAGACTTTTTTCTCATATAGGTCATTACTGAGTTCTGAGTAGAGTTCTCTGTGTTATTCAGTAGATCTTTTTTTTTCTGAGTTACTCCATCCCATTCTCATTTACTTCCTCAAGGCTCAGAGCATTCAGAGACTGCCATGACAAATTCCAAAGCCAGTCATTTTACTATAGGAACCCATATTTATTTATTTATTTATTTTAAAAGACTTTGTTCATCTTTTTTTTTTAAAACATTTACTTATTTATTTTGGGGGGGACGGGTTGCGGAGGGAGGGGACAGGTGGGCCACTTCTATTGGTCTTTCATTTGTCTATTTTCATCTGTCTTTGTTCTTTGGCTCTTGTGGACCTCCCATCGTGGTGGCCTCTGTTGTCGCAGAGCGCTGGCTCTGGGTGCATGCGCTCCAGAGCTCCGGCTCGGTAATTGGACACATCAGTCCAGCCACTCCGCGGCACGTGGGATCTTCCCAGGCCAGAGATCGAACTGGCGCCCCTTGCACTGCAAGGCGATGTCCTTACCCACTGGACCACCAGGGAAGCCCAGGAACCCATATTTAAAAGATGGTAGCGTCTGGAAACAAGTGAGAGTTTTACTGTCACTGCCACCCACACCCCCACCCAGCCACTGTGAAGAGCTCAGGATACCAGAATGTTGGGTGCCCATTTCAGACTGTTTAAAGGAAAACAAAGTTTCTATAACACACAATGTCCCCATCTGGAAAAGAAGGAGAAGGAGAGGAAACACCAGATTTTAGGTGCTTCGAAGCCTCCTGGACACTTTGGCACAGCAAACAAGACAAGTCATGGTTGCCAGCATGGATGCTGAGCTAGAGAGAGCATGGACGTCCTAGTACTGGAGAACCTCTACCTAGCTCTGTCCACGGGAGGCAAGAGACAAGTGGGATGTGGAGGGGGTTTGGCCCAGGCTTCATACCTTCTGTCATTTTATTATTGAAATACAGTTGATTTACGATGTTGTGTTAGTTTGTGTCTGACTCTTTGTGACCCCATGGACTGTAGCTCATCAAGCATGTTAGTTTCAGGTAAACAGCAAAGTGAATCAGTTATACATATATCCACTTTCCCCCCACCCCCAGACTTTTTTCTCATATAGGTCATTACTGAGTTCTGAGTAGAGTTCTCTGTGTTATTCAGTAGATCTCTATTAGTTATCTATTTTATATATAGCAGTGTATATGTGTCAATCTTATTCTCCCAATTTATCCCTCCATCTCCCCTTTCCCCCCTGATAATCATGTTTGTTTTCTCTGTCAGTTTATCTATGTTTTGTAAACAAGTTCATTTGTAGCATTTTTAAAGATTTCCACATATAAGTGATATCATATGTTATTTGTCTTTTTAGGCTAACTTGCTTCCCTCAGTATGACAATCTCTAGGCCCACCCATGTTACTGCAAATGGCAGCATTTTGCTCATTTTATGGCTGAATAATATTCTGATGTGTGTGTGTGTGTGTGTGTATCACCCACATATTCTTTATTCCTGCCTCTGTTTTTGGACATTTAGGTTGCTTTCATGTCTTGGCTATTATGAATACTGCTTCACAGCTTCTTTAGTGAAAATCAGACAGAAATCTGTCTTCCTAAGAATAGAGTTTTTTGCCCTCCCTCTTTTCTTTTCCCAGTTCCTGAAAGGATAGACAAAAATTTAAATCTGACTTCTTTTGCTAGAGGTAGAAAGGGTCGAGACTTAGTGTCTGGCCTAGTTGTTATGTTCTTGTTAGTCAGAAGACCCTGAGCAAGTTACCTAACCTTTCTGCACTTTAGCATCCTATTTTTAATAGTGGGAACTTTAAACTGTATTTCACAAGATTGCTGTCAAGGTTAGATGAAGTGACGATTCAAATACTACTAGGATGAATGGGCTAAGAATGTACATAATAATTCTTGCTAATCTGTCTCTTTCTTTCCTTTGACTCCAAATGTGATGAATCTTTTTCCTTTGTATGTTTTTCCTTTTTCTTCTCTCATTATGTGTATTCCTGTGTGTGTGTGTGTGTGTGTGTGAGAACCCAAGGGCAGGGTGCCCTTCTGGAGCAGGACCAGATGCTTGGACTTTGTGATTGCTTTATCTCCTCTCATTTTTTTCTTACTTTCCATGTTGAATTGCTTTATCTCCTACATTATGTGTATTGGACTATATCCACTTTCCCCCCACCCCCAGACTTTTTTCTCATATAGGTCATTACTGAGTTCTGAGTAGAGTTCTCTGTGTTATTCAGTAGATCTCTATTAGTTATCTATTTTATATATAGCAGTGTATATGTGTCAATCTTATTCTCCCAATTTATCCCTCCATCTCCCCTTTCCCCGTTTGTTTTCTCTGTCAGTTTATCTATGTTTTGTAAACAAGTTCATTTGTAGCATTTTTAAAGATTTCCACATATAAGTGATATCATATGTTATTTGTCTTTTTAGGCTAACTTGCTTCCCTCAGTATGACAATCTCTAGGCCCACCCATGTTACTGCAAATGGCAGCATTTTGCTCATTTTATGGCTGAATAATATTCTGATGTGTGTGTGTGTGTGTGTGTATCACCCACATATTCTTTATTCCTGCCTCTGTTTTTGGACATTTAGGTTGCTTTCATGTCTTGGCTATTATGAATACTGCTTCACAGCTTCTTTAGTGAAAATCAGACAGAAATCTGTCTTCCTAAGAATAGAGTTTTTTGCCCTCCCTCTTTCTTTTCCCAGTTCCTGAAAGGATAGACAAAAATTTAAATCTGACTTCTTTTGCTAGAGGTAGAAAGGGTCGAGACTTAGTGTCTGGCCTAGTTGTTATGTTCTTGTTAGTCAGAAGACCCTGAGCAAGTTACCTAACCTTTCTGCACTTTAGCATCCTATTTTTAATAGTGGGAACTTTAAACTGTATTTCACAAGATTGCTGTCAAGGTTAGATGAAGTGACGATTCAAATACTACTAGGATGAATGGGCTAAGAATGTACATAATAATTCTTGCTAATCTGTCTCTTTCTTTCCTTTGACTCCAAATGTGATGAATCTTTTTCCTTTGTATGTTTTTCCTTTTTCTTCTCTCATTATGTGTATTCCTGTGTGTGTGTGTGTGTGTGTGTGAGAACCCAAGGGCAGGGTGCCCTTCTGGAGCAGGACCAGATGCTTGGACTTTGTGATTGCTTTATCTCCTCTCATTTTTTCTACTATACTTTCAGATATACATGTGCATCAGATTATACATAAGTTATTGGACAGTGGCAATAACCACATAGTCTATGACTTATACAAGTTGGAGTGCAGGGAATGTCTAAAGCTTCTGGTGACCATGCAATGATGTGGGCATGACCTAGGTAAGGAAACTGAGGCATTAAAAGTACAGCAATTCTCCCAAAGCGTTATAAAAATAGGAAATGCCAGGATATAATCCCTTAACGACTTTGCCATATTGCTTCTCAGTACTTGTGGGGCATTCTGTATGCTGGAGAGCTACTCTTAGAAGAAGAAGAGGGAGAAGTAGGAGAAGGAATAGGAGAAGGCGAAGAAGAGGGAGCAGAGGGAGGAGAAGGAATCCTGGATGGGTCCTGAATTGTCACGGAGCTGATCTGAACATTTGCCTATCTGTTGTCTTTTTGAGATAGAGTTCCTCTGTCTTGAAATAGAGGTAGGATAAAACACATATGGCCCCACTCCAGTATTCTGGCTTGGAGAATCCCATGAACTGAGGAGCCTGATGGGCTACAGTCCATAGGGTTGCAAAGAGTCAAACATGACTGAAGTGACTTAGCATGTATGTTCACAGGGTATAGTCAAAAATATATACATACATGACTTCTTTAGTGAAAGAATCAGACAGAACCTGTCTTCCTAAGAATAGAGTTCTTTACTGTCCCTCTTTTCTTTTCCCAGTTCCTGAAAGGCTGAATAAAAACTTAAATTTGGCTTCTTTTGCTTGAGGTAGGAAGAAACAGCCCAGGCTTAGTCTTTGGCTCAATTTTTATCTTCTTATTAGATAACCTTGAGCAAGTCACCTAAACTTTCTGCACTTTAACATCCTGTATATCTATCTATTTAATTGAGGCTATTGAGGGTATTGAGTTTTGAAATGGAATCAGAGATGATTCAGATTTATGTCCTAGAGAAATGCTTCCCCACTGATCACTCATTGACCCTTGGGCTGCTGGAGGGGCAGAGAGGTAACCGCATGACTAAGCATCTTTGGGCAGAGAGTTCAAAGCCCTGCTGGAGTGCCTACTGTTTGCAGGGGGTGATTCCCTCTTGTTTGTTCAGCTGTGCTTGCTTCATCTCCTCTCATTTTTTCTACTATACTTTCAGATATACATGTGCATCAGATTATACATAAGTTATTGGACAGTGGCAATAACCACATAGTCTATGACTTATACAAGTTGGAGTGCAGGGAATGTCTAAAGCTTCTGGTGACCATGCAATGATGTGGGCATGACCTAGGTAAGGAAACTGAGGCATTAAAAGTACAGCAATTCTCCCAAAGCGTTATAAAAATAGGAAATGCCAGGATATAATCCCTTAACGACTTTGCCATATTGCTTCTCAGTACTTGTGGGGCATTCTGTATGCTGGAGAGCTACTCTTAGAAGAAGAAGAGGGAGGAGTAGGAGAAGGAATAGGAGAAGGCGAAGAAGAGGGAGCAGAGGGAGGAGAAGGAATCCTGGATGGGTCCTGAATTGTCACGGAGCTGATCTGAACATTTGCCTATCTGTTGTCTTTTTGAGATAGAGTTCCTCTGTCTTGAAATAGAGGTAGGATAAAACACATATGGCCCCACTCCAGTATTCTGGCTTGGAGAATCCCATGAACTGAGGAGCCTGATGGGCTACAGTCCATAGGGTTGCAAAGAGTCAAACATGACT
Source organism: Tragulus kanchil (assembly GCA_022376925.1). Lineage (NCBI taxonomy): Eukaryota > Metazoa > Chordata > Mammalia > Artiodactyla > Tragulidae > Tragulus > Tragulus kanchil. The sequence goes on from JAIOJX010000032.1 coordinate 78,744,041, forward strand.
GAAGTGACTTAGCATGTATGTTCACGGGGTATAGTCAAAAATATATACATACATGACTTCTTTAGTGAAAGAATCAGACAGAAGCTGTCTTCCTAAGAATAGAGTTCTTTACTGTCCCTCTTTTCTTTTCCCAGTTCCTGAAAGGCTGAATAAAAACTTAAATTTGGCTTCTTTTGCTTGAGGTAGGAAGAAACAGCCCAGGCTTAGTCTTTGGCTCAATTTTTATCTTCTTATTAGATAACCTTGAGCAAGTCACCTAAACTTTCTGCACTTTAACATCCTGTATATCTATCTATTTAATTGAGGCTATTGAGGGTATTGAGTTTTGAAATGGAATCAGAGATGATTCAGATTTATGTCCTAGAGAAATGCTTCCCCACTGATCACTCATTGACCCTTGGGCTGCTGGAGGGGCAGAGAGGTAACCGCATGACTAAGCATCTTTGGGCAGAGAGTTCAAAGCCCTGCTGGAGTGCCTACTGTTTGCAGGGGGTGATTCCCTCTTGTTTGTTCAGCTGTGCTTGCTTCATCACCCATCCACCTCTACAGCAAGCACCTGCAGAGTTCAGAGTGGCCTCTGGAGGTTTGAGGAGACCTCCCTGGTAATGCAGTGGCTAAGTTTCTATGCTCTCAATGCAGGGGCCCAGATTTGATTCCTGGTCAGGCAACTGGATCCCACATACTTCAATGAAAGATACCGTGTGCCTCAACTAAGACCAGGCATCTTAGGACTTCCAAGGTGGTGCTAATGGTAAAGAATCTTCCCATCAATGCAGGAGATATAAGAGATGCAGGTTTGATCCTTGGAACTGGACGATCCCTTGGGGAAGAGCATGGCAACCCACTCCAGTACTTTTGCCTGGAGAATCCCATGGACAGAGGAGCCTGGCAGGCTGCAGTTTATGGGGTGGTGTGGAGTCAGACACAACAAAACTGACTTAGCATGCAGGAGCTATGTAACCAAAAAATGCAGAAGACCTGGCACAACCAAATAAATAAATATTTTTTTAGACACTAACCCATTCCAGTATTCTTGCCTTGAGAATCTGGGGTTTCAAAGAGTTGGACACGGCTAACTGACTAACACACAAAAATACAGATTACAGATTGGAAAACATAATGTCTTGGGTTGAAGTTCTAGCTCTGCCCTTTACTAGCTGTGTGTGTGTGTGTTTGTGTGTATGTGAGAGAGAGAGAGAGAATGAGAGAGAAAGAGAGAGAGATTGGGAAGATTTTTTAATAATAATAATAGCTCCTATTTGACTAGGGCTTCTTTGGTGGTTCAGTGGTAAAGAATTCGCCTGCCAGTGCAGGAGACACAAGATAGCTTCGTTTGAGCCCTTGGATGGGAAGATCCCCTGCAGAAGGAAATGGCACTTACAAAGTGTCTACTTTGTTCTAGGCACTTGGCACTAATCCTCACAATATCACTCCCAGGAGCAGGCTGAGAAAGCCATTCTACCAATGTTGAAACTGAAGCACAGAAAATGTCACCTGTGCAAGTTTATGTGGCAAATAGGTGGCAGGACTAAAATGCAAAATCAACATTGTGACCCTGAGACCTTAATCAATCTCATTTTATCTTACCAACAAGTTAGGAATGATAAGATCTGCTTCAAGAGCTATTATTAAATGAGTTTATGTATGTAAAGCAATTATTTTAGTGAGCAGAGCATAGTAGATAGGTTCTAGGTATCAAGTGCTTTGCTTCTCCTGAGAGTCCAAAGTACATCTGTTATTAGAAACTCATCTCCAGTGACTCAGAACATTCCATAATTTTCTTTTTTAAAATAAAACAATAATAAGTAAGTTGTCCAAAGTCAAGCAAACAGTGATTTTCTTGATTTGTGAAGTAGTCAGCCATTTATTTAACACATATTTGCTGAATGACAACCACATGTCAGTCATGAAGTTCCTGCCAGAATGAAGTCTGGAAGAGAAATGGGCAGCATCCTGTGAGCTTCTGGGACTCACCCATCAGTGAGGAGTGTTCCCTCAACTGACCTAAACATAAGAATCACTTGAGGTGCGTGTTAAAATATAGCAACAACACCTTCCTCTTCATGCAATACAAGTAGCCAGAGGATAACTGAGAATCTGTATTTCTAAAATGCCCATCAGGTGGTTTCTGTGATCAGAGAAGTTGGGAAACACTATATTCTAAACCCAGTGGCTTCTCTACCTTGATTAAAATGGTCACTGCCTGGTATCTTTAAAAATATCCCTATGGATTCCACTTGAGATTTATTTAATGAACTGATTTCTATAGTCTTCAGAGGCAAGCAGAATCATTGCTCCAAGAGAATATCTCAACTCTTAGAACCTTAGTTCAGACAAGGAGCCCTGGTCCCATAACTCCTCCCGGTGGAAGGAGGTACAGGTGGGCGCTAATTTACCTGGGCACATGATGCTGATGCAACTAGATACCCATGGATATGAGTGTCTGGCCTGAGGATGTTGGGAACATTGGAAACCAATTTAGTCTCATTCAAGGAAGGCTGAATACTTCCACCTACCCTTGAACCCCCACCTTCCCTCCAGGGAGTAGTCAAACGACAGGTTCAGGCTGGTTGGCTGGGCTGTCTCTGGAGTCAGTGGCCTAGAGCCAGGAGATGGCCCTGTGTCACCTGCCTGGATATCATCATGCTCATGGTATGGAGACTTCTTGATGGTGTAGGGGAAGCAAAATTTTAACCTCTATCCATTTTAGGTTTGTTTTTTTTTTGCTTCCCCAGTGGCTCAGTGGTAAAGAATCTTGCTACAAGGCAGGAGATGAAGGTTTGATTCCTATGTTGGGAAGATCTCCTGGAGGAGGAAAGGACAACCCACTCTAATATTGTTACCTGGAAAATTCCATGGATGGAGAAGCCTGGTAGGCTACAGTCCATGGGGATGCAAAGAGTCAGAAATGACTGAGACACCAAATGGCATTTTAGGTTTTTAACTAAGACTCTTAAAAAAAAAAAAAAAGATCAGCGAGAGAAAATCAGTTTATGAATATGCCCAGGAACATCATTGACAACCACATGTCAGTCATGAAGTTCCTGCCAGAATGAAGTCTGGAAGAGAAATGGGCAGCATCCTGTGAGCTTCTGGGACTCACCCATCAGTGAGGAGTGTTCCCTCAACTGACCTAAACATAAGAATCACTTGAGGTGCGTGTTAAAATATAGCAACAACACCTTCCTCTTCATGCAATACAAGTAGCCAGAGGATAACTGAGAATCTGTATTTCTAAAATGCCCATCAGGTGGTTTCTGTGATCAGAGAAGTTGGGAAACACTATATTCTAAACCCAGTGGCTTCTCTACCTTGATTAAAATGGTCACTGCCTGGTATCTTTAAAAATATCCCTATGGATTCCACTTGAGATTTATTTAATGAACTGATTTCTATAGTCTTCAGAGGCAAGCAGAATCATTGCTCCAAGAGAATATCTCAACTCTTAGAACCTTAGTTCAGACAAGGAGCCCTGGTCCCATAACTCCTCCCGGTGGAAGGAGGTACAGGTGGGCGCTAATTTACCTGGGCACATGATGCTGATGCAACTAGATACCCATGGATATGAGTGTCTGGCCTGAGGATGTTGGGAACATTGGAAACCAATTTAGTCTCATTCAAGGAAGGCTGAATACTTCCACCTACCCTTGAACCCCCACCTTCCCTCCAGGGAGTAGTCAAAAGACAGGTTCAGGCTGGTTGGCTGGGCTGTCTCTGGAGTCAGTGGCCTAGAGCCAGGAGATGGCCCTGTGTCACCTGCCTGGATATCATCATGCTCATGGTATGGAGACTTCTTGATGGTGTAGGGGAAGCAAAATTTTAACCTCTATCCATTTTAGGTTTGTTTTTTTTTGCTTCCCCAGTGGCTCAGTGGTAAAGAATCTTGCTACAAGGCAGGAGATGAAGGTTTGATTCCTATGTTGGGAAGATCTCCTGGAGGAGGAAAGGACAACCCACTCTAATATTGTTACCTGGAAAATTCCATGGATGGAGAAGCCTGGTAGGCTACAGTCCATGGGGATGCAAAGAGTCAGAAATGACTGAGACACCAAATGGCATTTTAGGTTTTTAACTAAGACTTAAAAAAAAAAAAAGATCAGCGAGAGAAAATCAGTTTATGAATATGCCCAGCACACATCATTCTAAAACAAAGAGTAACTCAAAGCTGTGGCCCAGGACTGTGACTTGTATAACATCTTCAACAAAGAACAAAACATTTGTAGAGAAATGACAGGACAAAGGAAAGCAACTTTAGGCTTCCAAGAGCAGCAGGCCGTAAGAGGTAAAACAAATGGATGGGAACTAATGGAGGAAGGTTGGTTGGCAGACTCCTCTCCTGCCATCTCTTGTCTGATAAGATTCTATTTCTAGTAAAAGAGTTTATATCCTGGGCTCCCCTGGTGGTCCAGCGGGTAAGGACACCACCTTGCAGGGCAAGGGGTGCCAGTTCAATCCCTGGCCTGGGAAGGTCCCATGTGCCGTGGAGCAGCTGGACTGATATGTCCAACTACCGAGCCCAAGCCCTGGAGCGCATGCGCCCTGAGCCGGTGCTCTGCAGTAACAGAGGCCACTGTGATGGGAGGCCCACATGGGTCAAAGAACAAAAATGGAGGAAAATGGTTAAATGAAAGACCAATAGAAGTGCACCCCCCAAAAAAGAGTTTATATACCAAAGAGGGGGACTTCTGTGTTTGCTATTTCTTAATTGGCTTCAGCTCAAATAAGTTTTTACGTCAAAGAGGCATATCTGAAGTGACATATTTTTATTTCCTTCTGTGGACAAGAGGTTCATGCTTCTCACCTCCAAGAAGCTTCTGCCAGGGCCAAATGATGATTTTCGGAGTCCCAAAGTACTGAAAATTATAGCTTTCTACTTTCCTCCCTCCCCTGCCAATTCAAAACAAATCTATTTTTCAAAATCATCCCAGATGCACAGCTGAATCTTTTTTTATGTTTTCTGGTTTATCACCATCTGAAATTGTTCATAAACCTGACAATATGTCTTTTGTAAAGAAGTTTTTACTGAATTTGTTACAATATTGCTTCTGGTTAATGGGTTTATTTTCTGTACACGAGACATACGGAATCTTACCTTCTTGACCATGGACTGAACCTCCACACCTTGCACTGAAAGGCAAAGTCTTAACCACTGGTCCACCAGGGAAGCTCCCTGACCTTTTCCCATTTGTTTATTCTCTCATTTTCTGGGCTTTGCCCGTGGGCACATGGACTTTACATAATACGAGATCAGCAGATCTACCCTTTGGGGCATAGAAAGGATGGAGTAGGAAACAGCAGTCACAAAAATACAGAACTGTCCCCAACACCAGGGCATGGATCCACCTAATTTTTGGATAGGAAGAAGGCATCCAACCCAACTTGTCATTTTATGGACAAAGGACTCAGGTTAAGGGACTTTTTCAAGATTGTAAATCTATCTAGTAGCAGAGCCAGAACAAGGACCCACGTATCTTCTTTCCCCATTCAGAGTGCTCACCAGGATGGGAAAGAGACAATATACAATTAGCATAGATTTCAGAGCCAGTAAAGAGACTTCCATATGGCCACTCTAGGCAGAGGGGTGTCCTTAGGCTAATGCTTTGGAGTTACCTTATCCAGTTGTAAATGATGGTAATAAGACCAACCATTTATTGGGCATATACAGTATCCAGTCAATTTATAGACTTCATCACTGATCCTTACAAAAATTCTGCAAATAATTGTTATTAAATCATTAAGGATCTGACAGCTAGGAAAACCAGAGATGCTGAGATTCAACACTGTTCATACCAACTACAGAATCCAGGCACTTTCTCCAAAGGAACTGTCAGAACAGCTCCAGTGCAGATGCCAAGGCTTTGGCCAGAAGAGGAGGTGGCAAGGCATAGGAGCCCACCACACAGTTGGGCAACTGGACCAGGTGGGGCATTGTTCTGTTCTGGGGTGGAGAGAATTTTCTGGGCAGGTGGAGGAAGAGGATACAGAGACAAGATGGCAGTGAGTCTTCCCTCCCCTTCTGCAGTATTTAGAAGAACAGAAATATTGCTTTAATTTTATTGATTTATTGTACATGGGGTTTGAGGACATGATTGGATAGGAAATTATGCACAGGAACATACTTGAGAAAAAGAATCATTAGTCAAGTCAACTAAAAATTGTTTACTGATTTTGTAAAGAAGTTTTTACTGAATTTGTTACAATATTGCTTCTGGTTAATGGGTTTATTTTCTGTACACGAGACATACGGAATCTTACCTTCTTGACCATGGACTGAACCTCCACACCTTGCACTGAAAGGCAAAGTCTTAACCACTGGTCCACCAGGGAAGCTCCCTGACCTTTTCCCATTTGTTTATTCTCTCATTTTCTGGGCTTTGCCCGTGGGCACATGGACTTTACATAATACGAGATCAGCAGATCTACCCTTTGGGGCATAGAAAGGATGGAGTAGGAAACAGCAGTCACAAAATACAGAACTGTCCCCAACACCAGGGCATGGATCCACCTAATTTTTGGATAGGAAGAAGGCATCCAACCCAACTTGTCATTTTATGGACAAAGGACTCAGGTTAAGGGACTTTTTCAAGATTGTAAATCTATCTAGTAGCAGAGCCAGAACAAGGACCCACGTATCTTCTTTCCCCATTCAGAGTGCTCACCAGGATGGGAAAGAGACAATATACAATTAGCATAGATTTCAGAGCCAGTAAAGAGACTTCCATATGGCCACTCTAGGCAGAGGGGTGTCCTTAGGCTAATGCTTTGGAGTTACCTTATCCAGTTGTAAATGATGGTAATAAGACCAACCATTTATTGGGCATATACAGTATCCAGTCAATTTATAGACTTCATCACTGATCCTTACAAAAATTCTGCAAATAATTGTTATTAAATCATTAAGGATCTGACAGCTAGGAAAACCAGAGATGCTGAGATTCAACACTGTTCATACCAACTACAGAATCCAGGCACTTTCTCCAAAGGAACTGTCAGAACAGCTCCAGTGCAGATGCCAAGGCTTTGGCCAGAAGAGGAGGTGGCAAGGCATAGGAGCCCACCACACAGTTGGGCAACTGGACCAGGTGGGGCATTGTTCCGTTCTGGGGTGGAGAGAATTTTCTGGGCAGGTGGAGGAAGAGGATACAGAGACAAGATGGCAGTGAGTCTTCCCTCCCCTTCTGCAGTATTTAGAAGAACAGAAATATTGCTTTAATTTTATTGATTTATTGTACATGGGGTTTGAGGACATGATTGGATAGGAAATTATGCACAGGAACATACTTGAGAAAAAGAATCATTAGTCAAGTCAACTAAGGTTGGAAATATAACCTTTTTAAAAATTGAAAGTATGATATCATACAGGAAACAGCATACGTGCTAAGTTGATTCAGTCATGTCTGACTCTTTGTGACCCTGTGGGCTGTAGCCTGTTGCATTCTCTGTCCATGAGATCCTCCAGGCCAGAACACTGGAGTGAGTTGCCATTTCCTCCTCCATGGGATCTTCCTGACCCAGGGATTGGACCCACATCTCCTGCACTGGGGATTCATTCTTTACCGCAGAGCCACAGGGGAAGCACTATACAGGAAACTGCATATAGCTCAATGAATTTTCACAAAGTGGCTGCATCCATATATGTAGGGCTCAGATAAAAACATGGAACTCAACCAGTTTCCCTACCACAGCCTTTCTTTCACCTGCTAGTCATTCTAACTCTGTAAATAGAATCATTTAATCTGTGCTTTTAATGTGTGCATTCTAAAGATTGTGTTAATGAAAAAAAAAAAGATTGTGTTAATGAGATTTTCCCAAGCTATGTAGGACAATGTGTCTAATGTCGTTGTTTTGTAGCATTTTATTGTTTGGTTAGTATGTATTTAGGATATTTTTGGTTTGGACTTATTACAAATTCTGCTGCTATGAGCACCTTCATGCAGGTGCTTTGGTGTCATATGCACACATTTCTGTTGTGTACACACTAAGGAGTGAACTTGCTGGAGTAGGATATGTGTGCTCAATGTTAGAAAATACTATGCAATAGTTTCAAAATGGCTTTCTAATGTACACATCCATCAACAGTGTATGGGGCTTTCAATTTATCCATGTCCTTATGAGAACTTGGTATTGTCTGTGTTTTTAATTTTGGCTAATATGTTGGTATCATTCTTTCATTATAATTTGTATATCCCTGAGATTATCAGGGATAGTGTTCAGCATCTTTTTATACAGTAATTGGTCATTCTCTTTCATGAAGTATCTGTTCAAATCTTTGCCCATTTTTCTAGTAGGTTACCTACAGTTTTTATTGATCTAGGAGTCCGTTATGTATTCTGAATATAATGCTTTATCTATTTTATATTTCTATAAATGAACATAATTATATTTTATACCTACATTGCGTGCAAACACACATATACATGCATACACAGGGATATGCATGTGTGCGTGTGTATGTGTGTATATAATTTTCCAAGTCTGTGTCTTTGTGTATATTTTGCTGTAGTGAAGTTCTTAGTTTTAATGTAACCAAATTTATCTTTTAATAGATGACACTTTTGCTCTGTTTAGGAAATTTTCATTTATATCAAGGTCTTCTGTGTTTTCTTCCAAAATCATATATTTTTAACTTTCTATCAGATCTACAATTTATCAAGAGTGATTTTTTGTGAATCCATAAGGTGGGGGTTAACATGTATCTGATCTATTTGGATGTCCATTTGACTCATCACCATTTATTAAAAAATATTCTTCTTGGAACTTCTCTGGTGGTCCAGTAGTTAAGAATCTGTCTTGCAATGCAGGACACATGGGTTTGATCCCAATCCAGGAAGATTTTCCCATGCCTCAGGGCAACTAAGCCCATGTGTCACAACTACTGAAGCCCGTGTGCCTAGAGCCTGTGCTCTGCAGCAAGAAAAGCGACCACTATGAGAAGCCCACACTCACTGCAACTAAGGAAAGTCTGTGACCAGCAGTGAATACCCACCACAGTCAATAAATAAACAAATACTAAAAAAATATTATTCTTTTCTCAGTTTTGTAATGCTATTTACTTTTTGTAATGAGCCACATGATTGTTTGTAGGTGTAAGTCTACTAGACTATAATAGAATCTTCCAGCACATGACCATGGCATGTATCTTCATTTGCTAGTTCTTTGGTTTCAATAATGCTTTATGGTTTTAGTATAGAGATCTCATATATCTTTCATTAAATTATTTATTATATAAATTACTATGTATTTGAAACTTATTTAAGGCAATTGTTGCTTTCTGTTTCTCTCCTGTCCTCCATCTTTAATGAGATATAAATGATGCATAGCATTGTGTAAGTTTAAGGTATATGATGTAATGATTTGATACACATAGATGCAGTGAAATATTTGTCTCTATTTTCATTGAGGTTAAACTAACAAAATGAAAAATGCACAGATCTTCAGCATAGCCCAGTGAACTTTGCATATGCATATGCCCCCCGCATTACCACCAACCACAGGCGGGAGAACATTTCTGGACCCAGGAAAGCTGCATTGTGTCCCCTTCCAGTCAGTGCTCTCCCCTGACCACTGTCCTGCTTTCTGTCATAACAGGCTAAGTTAGCTCTGGTCTTACAATTTTAAACCCCCACTCTAGTGTATACCCCCAAATCCTTCTTCTTGGCAGGTTGCAAACTCCAATCACCATCTTGTAATATTAAAAACTTCACTCTGCTTTTCAGAGAGTTTCTACTTAGATTTTTAGTAGGATCCCATCTCAGTAAATTTTCACTTATGTGGAAATCACTCATTTGTCTGAAGTCCCTCAAAACACCTACCACCTCTTTTGGTTTCTCTTGTCTCCTAACGAATCTTCCACAGTAGAAAGTAAAGAATTCACAAATGATCCCAGGGTTAAAAAGTTTAGTTCACTTCCGAAGTTCTCCTCTCTCTGGAGTTTTGGGACTGCCATATAAATTCAGATATTTATAAATACCTTCTAGCTTGTATTAGACTGGTGGCTGGCTGCAAGCTACCCCATTTCACTCAGAATCAGAGGTTCTACCTTTCATACTTTGTAAAAGCCAATCATTGTGCAATTGGGAAATATTAAGAATAGTAAGACCCTAGACTTTAACAGTTCATAATGTAAAATGGAAAAGAAACAAATAAAAGTGAACTACAATACAAAAAAGCAATTATAGGTATGATTCACAAGATAATTATAATAATTACATTACTTAACAACAGAAATCTATACAGAATGTCATAAAAGCATATGGGAGGTTTTAATTCTTTCTAAATGTTGAGTGAGGTTCCATAGAAAAATTTGAATCAGATCTTTAAGACTAAAAGGATCTTCTACTGGGAAAACTGTGGAACTGGTATTCTAGGTAGAAGGAGTAATATGAACCAAAAAACCGAGGGATCAGAATTTGGGGAAATACATTTGGGAAAAAGTGATTGCTCCATGCTATAGGACTGTGAGATGGTCTGAGTCTCATAGGGGAATTTTGGAGGAGTCCAGTAACTTTTATACTTCAGAGTATGTAGGAATTACAGCAGAGCTTTTACGTTTTCCCTTTGATCCATGAAGTTTAATCAAATGATACATAAATGTCCCTTTGTGTTCTGACATTATGTTATTTTATATGAAGGGCAGCCAGGAATGAACAAATTATCCTTCTTCCACCATATATATGAATGAGATTTTCATATGTAAGACAGTGTTGTTTTGTGAACCTCTGCTAGGTGGCATTAAATTAAAAATTTGTTTCCTTATGAAGGAGATGGGTTCTTCATACTGACAGAGAGATAAGACTTTGTCCTTGGCCATAAGTTTCCAAGGCACGGATGTCTCTCCCTTCTCACTGAACTAATGACTGGGGATCCAGGCTAGTGTACAAGAACTCATTGTCTCAGTCACTCCTCTTAATGGAAGTCTAAGCAAGTCTGTCAGCCCTGGAACCCAAAAACCTGGGTGGGAGGACTTGCCAGGACCTTGCTGGTAGATACAGAAAGCCATGTCTGTGTGATTGGGAATCTGGCTGGGGCTTTAGTGGAGGGAAGGGGTTTTCAAGGACATTCCAGCCTTTCTAGCCAAGAGAGGAGTAAATTCAAGATGCAAGGACTGGGGCTCAGAATGGTTGTCAAATAATTCTTTGGATTAGAAGCCTTCACTTCTGAACCTTAACTGATTTTAGAATGTTTTGACTCTCCTGGTTGATGCCTGTACTGCTAAATTTTAAGTAATGATTACTTGTAAGTATTAGCCATGGATGGCGATTAGAAGAGGAAATGAAGAAGATGATATTAATTTCTTTTCAGGAATTTCAGTGTGTTAAATGAAGAAGCAATTTATTGTTATTGTTGCCCAACTAGAATTCAGTGGGAAAATCCCAAGTAAAGAATAAAACTCAAAGCAGGAAAATCTGACTCTGTGTTTAGCATCTCCCACCTACAAAGGTTCTCTCCTTCCAAGTTTCATTTCTTTTTTATATTGGGAAGTTTTGCTGCTTCCTTCTAATGTAGGCAGCCAGTCTCAGACCAGAGTTAAGAAGCCAAATATAAAGTCCGGACTTCATTCACAAGCTGCATAAAATTGGACTAACCAACAAAACCAATCCTAAAATTGCACAAGCTTTGTAGCGTGGCTATCCCGGAACAAGCTTTCCCTATATGACAAAATAGACTGAGACTCAGGATAGACTCTCAGGAGAGTTCTGGAAAAGCAGCCTGGTAGAGAGGAAAACTACTCTCATACTAGAATTTGCTAAATATTCATTGCGTGAGTAAATAATTGAGTGAATGAGTGAGCGTGAATTGATGAATAAATGAATGGACAATAAATAAATACATGAAAAATTCATTTGCATTTATTCATAGAAGTTTTTGGTAGCACTCATGCCATTATGTATGTTTTGTTTGCTTTTTCAGACTGATAACTTTCAATAGGCAAAAATCACATTTTTCAAGTAGGCGGGGGGTTTCTCATTTAGGTTAGGTTAGTGTTAGTTGCTCAGTTGTGTCTGACTCTTTGCAACCTCACAAACTGAAATCCTCTGGCTCCTTTGTCCATGGAATTCTCCAGGCAAGAATACTTGAGTGGATAGCCATTCCCTTCTCCAGGGGATCTTCCCAGGTCTCCTGCATTGAAGGTGGCTTCTTTACTGTCTGAGTCACCAAGGGTGTTTCTCATGGTAGGAGCTAAACTTTTCCATTCTTTGTCCTCCTTAGATACAATAAGTTCCCAAGAGTCTCTGAAACTCTTGTCAACTAGTCCCTGGAATTTCTCTGCCCCTCCTTTACTGGAGATGGGTCAGCATCTGACATTCTGCCTCAGCATCCATGTAAACATGTGTTGCTCCTGGACTGCTAAATTTTAAGTAATGATTACTTGTAAGTATTAGCCATGGATGGCGATTAGAAGAGGAAATGAAGAAGATGATATTAATTTCTTTTCAGGAATTTCAGTGTGTTAAATGAAGAAGCAATTTATTGTTATTGTTGCCCAACTAGAATTCAGTGGGAAAATCCCAAGTAAAGAATAAAACTCAAAGCAGGAAAATCTGACTCTGTGTTTAGCATCTCCCACCTACAAAGGTTCTCTCCTTCCAAGTTTCATTTCTTTTTTATATTGGGAAGTTTTGCTGCTTCCTTCTAATGTAGGCAGCCAGTCTCAGACCAGAGTTAAGAAGCCAAATATAAAGTCCAGACTTCATTCACAAGCTGCATAAAATTGGACTAACCAACAAAACCAATCCTAAAATTGCACAAGCTTTGTACGTGGCTATCCCCGGAACAAGCTTTCCCTATATGACAAAATAGACTGAGACTCAGGATAGACTCTCAGGAGAGTTCTGGAAAAGCAGCCTGGTAGAGAGGAAAACTACTCTCATACTAGAATTTGCTAAATATTCATTGCGTGAGTAAATAATTGAGTGAATGAGTGAGCGTGAATTGATGAATAAATGAATGGACAATAAATAAATACATGAAAAATTCATTTGCATTTATTCATAGAAGTGTTTGGTAGCACTCATGCCATTATGCATGTTTTGTTTGCTTTTTCAGACTGATAACTTTCAATAGACAAAAATCACATTTTTCAAGTAGGCGGGGGGTTTCTCATTTAGGTTAGGTTAGTGTTAGTTGCTCAGTCATGTCTGACTCTTTGCAACCTCAAAAACTGAAATCCTCTGGCTCCTTTGTCCATGGAATTCTCCAGGCAAGAATACTTGAGTGGATAGCCATTCCCTTCTCCAGGGGATCTTCCCAGGTCTCCTGCATTGCAGGTGGCTTCTTTACTGTCTGAGCCACCAAGGGTGTTTCTCATGGTAGGAGCTAAACTTTTCCATTCTTTGTCCTCCTTAGATACAATAAGTTCCCAAGAGTCTCTGAAACTCTTGTCAACTAGTCCCTGGAATTTCTCTGCCCCTCCTTTACTGGAGATGGGTCAGCATCTGACATCCCTCATCATTAAGCACTAGAGAGCAGCTATGCCCCTGTAGATGCACCAATAAGCATGTGTATGCTCATACACTCACTTCCCCTCTGAACCAATGAATGCATCACAGACCATGGCCAGGACATAAGCAATGACATTAAACACGTATTTATTGGAGGAAAAAATGGGAGGGAAGCTCAGAGATGAGGAGGTGGGAAAGGGAATGAGACAGAAGTTGTGTATTAGTCTCTGGTGTCCCCACAAGTCACGGTGGAAGCCTAGAAGGAGCCCAGATATATTTCTTGCTTTAGGACATAGATGGGGCCATAGCTGTGGCCAAACTGGAAACTGGAAACTGGAAGGCTGGGACCTCCCTCATGCTCACCTGGAAGAGAGTCAGATTGAGGTATAGAAGAAGATTGGGAGCAAGGGGATGCATGTGACAAGACATTCAGTGGGGAAAAAATCCTGACAATGCTTCATTGGATCCTGAGTAGGAGGAGGTGGGAAAGGAGGAGAAATCCTGGAGCTGAGGATTGGGGGAGGAGGAGCAGAAGGAAGAGAAGGCTGCATCTGGTAGTTTGGATGGCAGGCAGGTGCATCTCAGTCATCCTTACTTCTGTTTAGTCTTGGGAACTTGCTGGGCTGAGGGACACTTCTGCTGGGCTGGGATGACTGTGCCCTTGGGTGGGCATTGCTTCTTGGCCTGCGGAGCACATGGATCCTTGGTTTTAGGTGCACACGTCTCTTGACATTTGACAGGGGGTGGCTGACAGGGCTGCTTCACCTGCTGCTGCTGGATTGTCTGTGGTGGGCACTGCTGCTGCTGCTGCTGCTGGGAAGACATGGCTGCAGGAACAGGTGAGCCTAGAAGAAACCCAGTTGGGGATATTATGAGACCAGCTTCCTCCATCTCTTCACCTTTTGACTCCTGAAGAGCATTTTCTCCACTAGCAATGATGTGATAACTAATTAATAGCTTCAAGTTGACTAACAGCTTGATTCACACACAACTCATTGCAATCTTTCTCTCTCTTTCTCCCTTTGTCTCTGCTACTCTGATTTCTTATCTTCCTTCATCTTCCCATGGACTCCTGACCCAAATGAGTATATGATTTATTTATTAGTCTTAACAGGAAATAAGATGGAGTACTGAACTGAGGATGAAAAGATGGCCCAAGTATTTTAACTAGACCAAGGCATGAGATCTTGGCCAATGGGTTGGCAATGCCAACTGTCTACATTGGGAAATGGCAGTGAGAATGGGCAAGGATGGAAAGGCATGAGAAAGAGGGCAGGAGCAGATTCTGTCTTAGAGGGAAGACCGTATGTCATGGTGTGTAAACGATGGGACTGGAGTAAACCTGTTGCAGGAGCTCAGCGGCCCAAGTTCTAATCCTGGCTCTATTCCTCACTTACCATGGGATGCAAAGACAAGTCATTTAATGCAGTTGAGGGATAGCAGTTCTGGCCCTGCCTGGGGAACTGAGGGAATGAAAATAGATCACTGGAGGTAAAAGACCACAGGAGGCAGCCTGGTTCAGAGGAAGATCATTTGGTTAAGAAGGTACAGATGTGGGTTCCAGATCCTATCCTGCCTCTCACTGGCCAGGCTCATCTCTGGGAAATCTGCCTCCATGGGACCTCCATGCCTCTATTTGGAGGCTGCTGATCTGACATATGTCTCTGGTTTTCTTTGTAGGTATGTTCCTCATCTTCTAAGCTCATGACTATGCATGGGAAGTATAATGTCCAGATGGTAATCATCATAGTGAGGTATGGGGGCTACATAGCATAAAATACAATATTTAATATGCAGCTTCTGTAAACCTGAAAGGAAAGTTTCAGAGAGCTTGATGCTAGGTCTGACAAGGCATGAGAAAGCTTTTGAGGAGGCTGCAAAGTGCTGTAGTTCTGAATATCTCTCCTCAGTGGAAAAAATTCTCTTGCCAGGGTATCAAACTGAGAATTAGGAAATTAGTCAGACCTAACACTGGTACAAAATGGAGGCTGAATTTCCTAAGTAACAATTAGTGTGGCATTTTCTTAATTGTCACAGCTTATGCTACTTTTCTGGTTGCCCAAGAACAGGAGAAGAGCTTGACCTAGTGGCTCAAGACAGCTCAGAGAGGAGGAAAGGAACCAGAAGATGCCAGGAGGATGAATCTCTTGCTACTTACCAGAGGTGCAAGCCAGACCTTAGGAGAGGCAGCTGAACACAGGTACATATCAGCTACTCCTGGGAACTTTTTAAAGGCCCCCAGCCTGCCCCAGGCACCTGGTGTGGCCCTCATTACCACTTTCCAAAGAATTCCTCACCCACTTCTCCCAACTGCACTTCCTCCAGAGACTTGCTTTACTGGCCTGTTTTAATGAAAACCACCCACCAGAATGTTCTAACATTCTGGTCCCTGGCTACTTGAGCTGACTTCATCCAACTAAGGTGTCTGCTCTAACTCAAGGACTCATTGTCTTTTAAAAAATATAACTTACATAAAGTTCTGTTTGTAGACTGAGAGTTATAAGAAACATGGAGGAAAGAAGAGGTAAAGATGGAAGGAATATGGGCTTAGGGTACTTTCAACAAAAATAGGAACATAGGATGCTTGGCAGTCTCTTGGACTGCAAGGAGATTAAATCAGTCAATCCTAAAGGAAACACTAACTGTCAACCCTGAATATTCATTGGAAAGACTGATGCTGAAGCTCCAATACTTTGGCCACCTGATGTGAAGAGCTGACTTATTGGAAAAAAACCAGATGCTGGGAAAAATTGAAGGTAGGAGGAGAAGGGAATGACAGAGAATAAGATAGCTGGATGGCATGACTGACTCATGAGTGTGAGCAAGCTCTGGGAATGGTGCAGGACAAGAGAAGGCTGGCATGGTGCAGTCCATGGGGTCACAAAGAGCAAGACACGACTGAGCGACTGAGCAACAACAAGGACTTCCCTGGCAGCCCGATTGGTAGGACTCTGTGCTTCCACTGAGCATGGAGTTGATTCTAGTGGGGGAAGTTCCTCATGGATCTCAGAGCAGGGCACCAGTGGTCCACCCTCAAAATAGGAACATAACCTTTTCTGCTGTTACTGCCATTTTTTAAGCATACATTTGTGCCCTGTCCTCAGATTGCCCTTCATGCCCTATTGTTTTATTTTATCCTAATAGTCCCTGTAAGGTGATGTCATTGTTATTATTTTGCATGTGAGAAAAGTAAGACTGAGAAAGATCACATAGGAAGTAAAGAGCAGAGATTGGATTTGAACTCTGATCCAGGGGATTCAAAAAATCCAGGCTCTTAAGCATTATAAAGGGGCATGTGACATGGTGCTTATGATTTGCCCAATCCAGAAGGGACAGCTTGCATGATATTCTATGAGACTTCTTTTTGATCACAAGTAGAAAAATGTGGATGCTGCCCCCAAGCTTAATCAACTTGGTGGTGCTGCCCCCAACCTGCCGACCAGGAGTCAGGTTGCTCTGGATAGTAGTGGTAGTGAAAGAGGGCCAGATAAATTTTGACTTATGGGGGAAAAACATTCTTGGTTTATGGGGTAGAGTCTCCAGATAAAATACAGAGCCACTACCTAAATTTGAATTTCAGAGTAATTTTCCAGTATTTGTGTGTCCCAAATATTGCAGGAGACATACTACAAAATCTCTTGTTTATCTGAAATTCAAATGTAACTGGACAGGCTGTATTTTTATTAGCTAAATCTGGCAACTTTACTCAAGGACTAACTCATATGGGAGGAAGGAGCCCTGGCCCCCTCTCTATGTGTCTTCCTAGCCCCTGGTGGTAGGAAAACATTCCTAGGAGTTTGGTCTATCTTTAGACTACTGCCTTAAAACTCAGGATTCTGTTGACTAGAGGCCGTCAACGAACTAATTTCTGTCACTGTTAGAGCAAAGCATAAGGCTGCCCAAGATGTTCACTGACTTGCTCAACAAGAAGAAGCTAGTAGGCATGGAGCTGGGTGGGGGCACCGACCCAGGGCTTGTAGTCAGTGCATCACAGTGGCTGTTGTCCCCACCACAGACAAGTGAGTGTCACTGGGTGGGACCATGACTAATAATCTTTTCTGAGCTTCCTGTCATCTATTGACCAAAGACTGGTCATGTTGGAAGGTGAGCCTCCCTTGATAAGTAATCCTTTCCTTCATTTCCCATGCAGGCCAGGTTTCCTCTTCCACGTCTTCTCAAGCATAGCAGCTTAAGAATGTAGCACTCTGGGTTCCAGATTCCAGGTCCCACATTCCATCTTCAAGACAAACACCTTCTCCACCTACTCCCTCTCTTCCCTGCTCCCACTCCACTTGTTCATCCTGATGCAAATTCTCCAAAAAGGAAGTGTGCAACAGGATGGATTGGAGTAGACATAGATCAAGGCCTTCTCTCACACCTAGCACCTAGAAGGCATCTGTGTCCATGTGCTGCCCAGGAAGGGGTGGGTTGTGCCACCATGCCACTCACATGGCTTCTCTGGAATATGTGTTCCTTCTTATTTTCCCCAGTCTGCTCATTGACCTCTTACTGTGTCCATCAACAACTCCTGCTCACTTTGGAAAACTCTATCTAGTGATGGACTTTGGTTTATAACACAGTCATTATCTCGGAGGATACTCTGAGGGGGTGGCCTTTCTAGAGAACATGGTTGGACCTAAGGTGGCTGCGTCCTATAGTCATAAGTCTTCAAGAGTCCCTCAAGCTCATATACATCTAACACATTAAACTTTTCAGAACTCTGGCATTCACTTTCCCTCTAGGGCACACTATCCCTAATTTACAGAGGGAGACTTGTAATGAAGATATGTTTGGCCCAAGCTTACACAGAGTTAATGTCACAGCCAGGGCTGGATCACAGGTCTCCTGACTTCATAGTAATTTCAGTCAGCTGAAGTGTCTGTGTCACTGGGCTGATTTCTAGCAGGTGTTACGTTAATGACAAAATTAGGAAGCTGGTTCTTGCGGTTTCTATCTCTTGCACCAAATCCCTATCCTCTTTCTTCCCTGGCTAACAGGCACTTTCTTTATTATAAAGCCTGTCCATCCTTCTTCCTCTAAGACAGGGGTCCCTGGCCTTTGGGATCTAATGCCTATTGATCTGAGATGGATCTGATGTGACAATAGTAGAAATAAATTGCACAATAAATGTAATGTGCTTGAATCGTCCCCAAACCACCCCCCCTTCCCCAGTCTATATCAAAATTGTCTTTCATGAAACTGGTCCATGGTGCCAAAAACATTAGGGACCAGTGCTCTAAGAAACCCTAACCAATCCCTCTTCCCTGCACTGCCAGGCACAGGGGCATTTTTATTGGTCATTAAATCTTATAAAACTTCTCTATATACAGTTTTTGCAATACTCTGTGAAGAAAGCTAATTGCATTTCTAATTTTATAGATGAGAAAATTGTGGCTCTGATAGTGGCTGGATCTAGAACCTAGACAGGAGGGAAACATTCACCTTTTGCTCCCACTCCACTTGTTCATCCTGATGCAAATTCTCCAAAAAGGAAGTGTGCAACAGGATGGATTGGAGTAGACATAGATCAAGGCCTTCTCTCACACCTAGCACCTAGAAGGCATCTGTGTCCATGTGCTGCCCAGGAAGGGGTGGGTTGTGCCACCATGCCACTCACATGGCTTCTCTGGAATATGTGTTCCTTCTTATTTTCCCCAGTCTGCTCATTGACCTCTTACTGTGTCCATCAACAACTCCTGCTCACTTTGGAAAACTCTATCTAGTGATGGACTTTGGTTTATAACACAGTCATTATCTCGGAGGATACTCTGAGGGGGTGGCCTTTCTAGAGAACATGGTTGGACCTGAGGTGGCTGCGTCCTATAGTCATAAGTCTTCAAGAGTCCCTCAAGCTCATATACATCTAACACATTAAACTTTTCAGAACTCTGGCATTCACTTTCCCTCTAGGGCACACTATCCCTAATTTACAGAGGGAGACTTGTAATGAAGATATGTTTGGCCCAAGCTTACACAGAGTTAATGTCACAGCCAGGGCTGGATCACAGGTCTCCTGACTTCATAGTAATTTCAGTCAGCTGAAGTGTCTGTGTCACTGGGCTGATTTCTAGCAGGTGTTACGTTAATGACAAAATTAGGAAGCTGGTTCTTGCGGTTTCTATCTCTTGCACCAAATCCCTATCCTCTTTCTTCCCTGGCTAACAGGCACTTTCTTTATTATAAAGCCTGTCCATCCTTCTTCCTCTAAGACAGGGGTCCCTGGCCTTTGGGATCTAATGCCTATTGATCTGAGATGGATCTGATGTGACAATAGTAGAAATAAATTGCACAATAAATGTAATGTGCTTGAATCGTCCCCAAACCACCCCCCCTTCCCCAGTCTATATCAAAATTGTCTTTCATGAAACTGGTCCATGGTGCCAAAAACATTAGGGACCAGTGCTCTAAGAAACCCTAACCAATCCCTCTTCCCTGCACTGCCAGGCACAGGGGCATTTTTATTGGTCATTAAATCTTATAAAACTTCTCTATATACAGTTTTTGCAATACTCTGTGAAGAAAGCTAATTGCATTTCTAATTTTATAGATGAGAAAATTGTGGCTCTGATAGTGGCTGGATCTAGAACCTAGAAAGGAGGGCCCATCCAGTCTCTAAAGTCAGTAATGGCCCATTTCCAGGTACCCCAAATGACTGAGGGAATGAATTGTTCTTTCAAAGGAGGGGAGAACTCCTGGCGCCGCTCAAATCACCTCATGCAACAACTCCTTTAGATGAAGCGAGCCCTGAGAAACTATGTGGAATAATGACTGCAGCATCCATTACAATCCGCACTGCCCCATTGTGGCCATGGGACTGTCTCCTGGTCAATGGATCATGAGTCCTGCATCTGCTCTGTCATCCTCAAAGGACTGTGTTGCACCGAAATCAGGAAGCCAGGCTTAGCATCTCTAGGGAACACCTGAGAGCAGGTGTGTACCCATGACTCCATCAGGGAGGGGAGAGTACAGGTAAGACTCATTTCTGAAGGTGAGTCAAAGCTTGAGAAACCCCATCTCCACCCTGCAGACAAACAATGGGGTGACCGGGCAGCAGAGGCCTGACACTGGGAGGGCACCTTGCCTGAAATGATCCTAATGATCTAACTCTCCATCTAGACACATCTTCATGAGGGTGCTTTTGCCTCTGGGTTTGGGGGGACAAACCTATTAAAAAGCAGAGACATTACTTTGCCTACAAGTGTCCGTATAGTTAAAGTTATGGTTTTACCAGTAGTTATATATAGATGTGACAATTGGGCCATAAAGAAGGCTGAATGCCAAAGAATTAATGCCCTTGAACTGTTGGAGAAGACTCTTGAGAGTCCCTTGGACTTCAAGGGACAGTAAGATCAAACCAGTCACTCCAAGTAGTTAAAAATAATAAATTGCACAATAAATGTAATGTGCTTGAATCGTCCCCAAACCACCCCCTTCCCCAGTCTATATCAAAATTGTCTTTCATGAAACTGGTCCATGGTGCCAAAAACATTAGGGACCAGTGCTCTAAGAAACCCTAACTAATCCCTCTTCCCTGCACTGCCAGGCACAGGGGCATTTTTATTGGTCATTAAATCTTATAAAACTTCTCTATATACAGTTTTTGCAATACTCTGTGAAGAAAGCTAATTGCATTTCTAATTTTATAGATGAGAAAATTGTGGCTCTGATAGTGGCTGGATCTAGAACCTAGAAAGGAGGGCCCATCCAGTCTCTAAAGTCAGTAATGGCCCATTTCCAGGTACCCCAAATGACTGAGGGAATGAATTGTTCTTTCAAAGGAGGGGAGAACTCCTGGCGCCGCTCAAATCACCTCATGCAACAACTCCTTTAGATGAAGCGAGCCCTGAGAAACTATGTGGAATAATGACTGCAGCATCCATTACAATCCGCACTGCCCCATTGTGGCCATGGGACTGTCTCCTGGTCAATGGATCATGAGTCCTGCATCTGCTCTGTCATCCTCAAAGGACTGTGTTGCACCGAAATCAGGAAGCCAGGCTTAGCATCTCTAGGGAACACCTGAGAGCAGGTGTGTACCCATGACTCCATCAGGGAGGGGAGAGTACAGGTAAGACTCATTTCTGAAGGTGAGTCAAAGCTTGAGAAACCCCATCTCCACCCTGCAGACAAACAATGGGGTGACCGGGCAGCAGAGGCCTGACACTGGGAGGGCACCTTGCCTGAAATGATCCTAATGATCTAACTCTCCATCTAGACACATCTTCATGAGGGTGCTTTTGCCTCTGGGTTTGGGGGGACAAACCTATTAAAAAGCAGAGACATTACTTTGCCTACAAGTGTCCGTATAGTTAAAGTTATGGTTTTACCAGTAGTTATATATAGATGTGACAATTGGGCCATAAAGAAGGCTGAATGCCAAAGAATTAATGCCCTTGAACTGTTGGAGAAGACTCTTGAGAGTCCCTTGGACTTCAAGGGACAGTAAGATCAAACCAGTCACTCCTAAATGAAATCAACCCTGAATGTTCATTAGAAGGACTGATGGTGAAACTGAAGTTCCAATACTTTGGCCATCTGATGAGAAGAGACAACTCACAGGAAAAGATCCTGATGCCGGGAAAGATTGAAGGCAGAAAGAGAAGTGGATTACAGAGGATGAGATGGTTGAGTGGCATCAGTGAGTCAATGGACATGAGTTTGAGCAAGCTCTGGGAGATGGTGAAGGACAGGGAAGCCTGGCGTGCTGCAGTCCATGGGGTCACAGAGAGTTGGACATGACTGAGTGATTGAACTGAACTGAACTGAACCTGGGGGGAAAGGAGAGTTGTTGATGGCTCCATCTGGAGACACATGGAACATATATGTCAAATTATTTCCAAGAATGAAACAAAGTAAACCAAAAAGAAGAAGTCTGGGTTACTCATGAGAGGTTCTTGGTAGGGGAGGCTTGCTCATGGAGATTTGGAGCTGCCAGCCTTCCTATATTTTAGCTGCTTGTCCTGTAAAGTGCACACTTAAAATGGAGCAAACAGCATCTCATTTTAAAACTCATAATCATGTGATATTTTCTCTAGCTTAATTTCTACTTGATACTTAACCAGTAGCAATGACTTAGAACATGTCAGTTTCAAGTTTACCTCCATTAATTACTTAATAATCTGTCAACACTTTAGAAGATGCAAAAGACCTCATGGACTTTTTTAAATGTGAGAAATCCATTTGCAACATGAATCATTTCAATCTGTTTGCAAATAAGATGCTCAGATCCTAAGGTTAGATATTCTATATCAGAGTACTAAAAGCAGTCCCATGGAGACAGAAGAGTGGGAGGATGGGTCTCCAAAAATGTGTGATTAGCTTACCTTCTCCCTTCAGTCTTTGTCCCCATATGCTATGTTTCTAGAAGACCCTCCATGGTTCTGGGAAGTTACACAAAGTGGGGATAAATTCTTGGACCTGGGGAGAGGCTAGTTCAAATGGGACACCCATGGACTCACTGGTGGAAGTTGAAGACTGGCTACAGAAGGGGAGGGGGTGAGTGGACAAAACATCTATCTCTGGGAAGAGACAAGGTCGGCCTCTTGGAAGTCATTCTTCAGCACCACTTAGATGTGGCACAGTGTTCTTGGAGACATGGAAAGGAGACAGAGGGGTTAAGAAATAGCTCTACGGATACTTGCCTCTCACTGCCTGTGAGATGTTGGGCACATCCCTTAACGTGGCTGAGCCTCAGTAATTTTATTCTCCAGTATGAGGCAATTGGCTAAAATTTCCTCTGGTCTGTGCTGTGCTCAGTTGTGTCTGACTCTTTGTGGCCCAGTAGACTTTAGTCCACCAGGCTCTTCGGCCCAAGAATACAGGAGTGGGTTGACATTTCCTCCTCCATGGAATCTTCCTGACCCAGGAATTGAACCCTTGTCTCTGTGGTCTCCTGCAATGGCTGGCAGATTCTTTACCATTAGCGCCACCTGGGGAGCACCCCACCAAATTGCCTCTAAGATCCCATAAGGGCTAAGATTTTATAAACAAACAAACAATTAGGCCTGGGAAGGCAACCACATTTCATCCCTTTGAAATCAATAGTGAATTGAGAGGAGTGAGGTTGAGTTTCAGCTTGACTGGAAAGTGTGCAGATACTGATTAGAAACGTCTGCCATGAGAAGCAGAAGAGGCCATTTCCACAGCCAGTCACAGGCATGGCTTAGCCTAAAACAGGGAGTACTACACAGTACTAGGAATTATGAGTGAGGATAATTGAGGCACTTGAAGGAGGATAGAAAATATGAGCTGTTTAAAAATCCTGCACAAGCTGACACAGTCTAGAATTCCCGTCTGAGTTCCCACATTTTCTTAATGTGGGTCTTAAGAGGACTGCTGTTTCTAAAACTTGCATTATGCTTTCTTGCCTCTAACCATTTGAACTGTGATGGCACTCTGCTCTCAAATGTCCCAGGGAAATTCAAGGTAATCTCACAGAACCATTCAAAATGTTGCTGAAACTGGGCAAGACCTTCCTGGGCCCTCCCAGGTACAAAAAGCTCTTCCGTGTCCTCAGTTTCTTGTTTCCAGAAAAAGGCTTTAGTCTTCTAGGGGCTCTGCTGAGTCATAAATTCTTGGACCTGGGGAGAGGCTAGTTCAAATGGGACACCCATGGACTCACTGGTGGAAGTTGAAGACTGGCTACAGAAGGGGAGGGGGTGAGTGGACAAAACATCTATCTCTGGGAAGAGACAAGGTCGGCCTCTTGGAAGTCATTCTTCAGCACCACTTAGATGTGGCACAGTGTTCTTGAGACATGGAAAGGAGACAGAGGGGTTAAGAAATAGCTCTACGGATACTTGCCTCTCACTGCCTGTGAGATGTTGGGCACATCCCTTAACGTGGCTGAGCCTCAGTAATTTTATTCTCCAGTATGAGGCAATTGGCTAAAATTTCCTCTGGTCTGTGCTGTGCTCAGTTGTGTCTGACTCTTTGTGGCCCAGTAGACTTTAGTCCACCAGGCTCTTCGGCCCAAGAATACAGGAGTGGGTTGACATTTCCTCCTCCATGGAATCTTCCTGACCCAGGAATTGAACCCTTGTCTCTGTGGTCTCCTGCAATGGCTGGCAGATTCTTTACCATTAGCGCCACCTGGGGAGCACCCCCACCAAATTGCCTCTAAGATCCCATAAGGGCTAAGATTTTATAAACAAACAAACAATTAGGCCTGGGAAGGCAACCACATTTCATCCCTTTGAAATCAATAGTGAATTGAGAGGAGTGAGGTTGAGTTTCAGCTTGACTGGAAAGTGTGCAGATACTGATTAGAAACGTCTGCCATGAGAAGCAGAAGAGGCCATTTCCACAGCCAGTCACAGGCATGGCTTAGCCTAAAACAGGGAGTACTACACAGTACTAGGAATTATGAGTGAGGATAATTGAGGCACTTGAAGGAGGATAGAAAATATGAGCTGTTTAAAAATCCTGCACAAGCTGACACAGTCTAGAATTCCCGTCTGAGTTCCCACATTTTCTTAATGTGGGTCTTAAGAGGACTGCTGTTTCTAAAACTTGCATTATGCTTTCTTGCCTCTAACCATTTGAACTGTGATGGCACTCTGCTCTCAAATGTCCCAGGGAAATTCAAGGTAATCTCACAGAACCATTCAAAATGTTGCTGAAACTGGGCAAGACCTTCCTGGGCCCTCCCAGGTACAAAAAGCTCTTCCGTGTCCTCAGTTTCTTGTTTCCAGAAAAAGGCTTTAGTCTTCTAGGGGCCTCTGCTGAGTCATAAATGACTGGTTCAAGAATTAATAATTGAAAGGATGTAGACATGGAGTGAAAAAATAGCAGTTGGGGCAGAAGAACTGGTTACAATTTACACAGATTTAAATCAATCATATAGCAGTTACAGAATGTTTATTTCCTCCCTGAAGTACATACATAA
Source organism: Tragulus kanchil (assembly GCA_022376925.1). Taxonomy (NCBI): domain Eukaryota; kingdom Metazoa; phylum Chordata; class Mammalia; order Artiodactyla; family Tragulidae; genus Tragulus; species Tragulus kanchil. The sequence continues at coordinate 78,769,370 of JAIOJX010000032.1, forward strand.
CAGTGACTGGGACACATTATTGACTTGTTTTGCAGGCCCTGCAACTACCACTAGATGGAAAAAGCTGACTACATGAACACCGGACTATAGCCATGACATAAGCTGCCCCATCCTGAGCCATACGGAACCTATGATTTGCCCAATTCCAGGAACTGGCCTTAAGAAAATGGGAACAAATTGACCCTGGAGCTGAACTATGCTTAAAACGGTCAAGATGACTTTGACCAGACTGGTTTAGAGATGACTACCGGAACCGACTATACTATGCTGCATGTAGCTCTCCGCTGCACATCCTTGAAGTTTTCCTGTGTCTTTATTTAATTAATTACTATTTCCTAGTCCAAGTAATGTATTGATATATTACCTCTTGAAGAAGAAGCCAAGTTTGTCTTTCAAGTAATTCCATTATCTCTTTTATTAATACATTTTGTATAGATGTCTTCTAGCTCTTGCATACTCTTGATAAAGATAGCTGGCTTTGGAAAAATAAACATTACCATAGATATTTTCCTGACAATGCCCGGGGTTCAATACAGGCATGGCTTAGCCTAAAACAGGGAGTACTACACAGTACTAGGAATTATGAGTGAGGATAATTGAGGCACTTGAAGGAGGATAGAAAATATGAGCTGTTTAAAAATCCTGCACAAGCTGACACAGTCTAGAATTCCCGTCTGAGTTCCCACATTTTCTTAATGTGGGTCTTAAGAGGACTGCTGTTTCTAAAACTTGCATTATGCTTTCTTGCCTCTAACCATTTGAACTGTGATGGCACTCTGCTCTCAAATGTCCCAGGGAAATTCAAGGTAATCTCACAGAACCATTCAAAATGTTGCTGAAACTGGGCAAGACCTTCCTGGGCCCTCCCAGGTACAAAAAGCTCTTCCGTGTCCTCAGTTTCTTGTTTCCAGAAAAAGGCTTTAGTCTTCTAGGGGCCTCTGCTGAGTCATAAATGACTGGTTCAAGAATTAATAATTGAAAGGATGTAGACATGGAGTGAAAAAATAGCAGTTGGGGCAGAAGAACTGGTTACAATTTACACAGATTTAAATCAATCATATAGCAGTTACAGAATGTTTATTTCCTCCCTGAAGTACATACATAACAGTGACTGGGACACATTATTGACTTGTTTTGCAGGCCCTGCAACTACCACTAGATGGAAAAAGCTGACTACATGAACACCGGACTATAGCCATGACATAAGCTGCCCCATCCTGAGCCATACGGAACCTATGATTTGCCCAATTCCAGGAACTGGCCTTAAGAAAATGGGAACAAATTGACCCTGGAGCTGAACTATGCTTAAAACGGTCAAGATGACTTTGACCAGACTGGTTTAGAGATGACTACCGGAACCGACTATACTATGCTGCATGTAGCTCTCCGCTGCACATCCTTGAAGTTTTCCTGTGTCTTTATTTAATTAATTACTATTTCCTAGTCCAAGTAATGTATTGATATATTACCTCTTGAAGAAGAAGCCAAGTTTGTCTTTCAAGTAATTCCATTATCTCTTTTATTAATACATTTTGTATAGATGTCTTCTAGCTCTTGCATACTCTTGATAAAGATAGCTGGCTTTGGATTATCATCCAAAATTTCAAAATCATTTGGAAGGGTCCAGTATGATTTATTTCCTTAAAAAATGCTCTGTTGATTGTGGTGTCTTCATAATAATGAAAATAAGGAAATTTAAAATACAAACATTTCATGTAAAAACTAATGTAAACAGAGCCAAACCTCCTCTTACGGATAACAAAAATAACTGATGGAGACTCTGAAAGTCTGGACATTGCAATCCTCTAATATTGAGCTAATTCCATCCCATGGAAACTATTCAAATGACCACTTACCTGACCCTACTCATTTCCTCATTTCCTCTGTGGTCACTAGAAATTTGGCTTCTGTTCCTACCTGTCTGCCAATCCACAGAGAAAATATAGGAATATTCCTTGAAAGCTTTTCCTCTCTGGCCAGGAACTGCAAGATCATTTTAGGATGCTAATCCACCATCTTGCCAGGTTGCTGGCTTCCTGAATAAAGCGTCTTTCTTTTCCACCAACCCTTGTCTCTGAACATTGACTTCTGAGTGACAAGTGGCCAGCTTGAGTTTGGTTTCCACTCCAGTTGGTAACATTACGTCCTCCATGATCTCCATACTTATTTCTCTCCCCAAAGAAGTGTTTTCCTCTTCTACTCAACCCCTGCAACTTTTTATTTATAACTATTTGAAGTAGTTTTCATCTTATGTTTTTACCTGGTATACATATAAATTATAAAAATATGTTATTTATCTTAACATCAAATATAAATTCCTTGTTGGTAGAAGCCATTTCACCCTCATCATATATTCATGTATTGGTCACCTACCCCATACTAGCCACACACATATTATATTCACTTTATAAATAGACACAAATGAATGCATAAATGAAGGCAAATGATACTTAAATGAATGAATTGAAGTGAAATGCCAGCACGAGGTTAGACATTTTTGGTTTTACAGTTAGAACCAATGAAGTGCCCAGGTGCTTTTTGGACTAACCCATCTTTACAAGTTCAGGGCTGATGCTTACCCTCTCTGAATAGCTCTCCTTTGTTTATTACCCCCACATGGTGGGCATGCTTAGTCGTGTCTGACTCTTTTGTGACACCCATTGACTGGAGCCTGCCAGACTCCTCTGTCCACGGGATTCTCCAGGCAAGAATATTGGAATGGGTTGCCATGACCTCCTCCCAGGGATAATATCTGCATCTCCTGTGTCCCCTGCATTGGAAGGTGGTTTCTTAAGCACTACGCTACCTGGGAAGCCAGTCCCAGCCACACACACATTGTCCTTATGGCCCCTCAGGCTTAAAGATTGATGCTGAAATCATCCATTACCTGTAAGAGGCTCAGGTGCCTGGACGTTTGTGTGTGTGTGTGTGCGCGCACACACACATCCACAGTTGAGGGGTGAATGGGTGGCAAATGGGGTGCTTCTTTATGTCCAAACAAACTGTGATCTTCTTAAAGTTAGGAAAGATGTTCAGGCCAGAACTTATACCTGGTAAAAATTGGTGCTTAGGTAGACTACCTAGGTGGTGAGTAGGTGGGCCAGTTACTCAAGGATGCTGCTGAATGAATGAGTCAGTGAGTGAATAAAAGCTGGAGGAAGGAAGCAGACAAATGCATAAATAAGAAATGAGCTGACAGACTAGCTGGCTGACTGGCTAGTTCCCTGAACAACTGACTGACTGACTGTTGAGTAGTTGATCAGCTGATTTATTGTCTGGCTGACTGGTTGGTCAACTAGCTGATCACTAATTTTCAAAAGCAGATTTTGACATAGTATAGCAGAGGAAGTTTTCTTGGGAACATGGGGTGAATGGCACAAAAAGAGGATCCTTGGTATAGGAGCCCTCATGGAGTGTATCCTATGAACTGGATAACCATTTCCCAGTCTTTTTTCTTTCACTTAGGCAGTCTCTGTGATTTTCACCCTCATCATATATTCATGTATTGGTCACCTACCCCATACTAGCCACACATATTATATTCACTTTATAAATAGACACAAATGAATGCATAAATGAAGGCAAATGATACTTAAATGAATGAATTGAAGTGAAATGCCAGCACGAGGTTAGACATTTTTGGTTTTACAGTTAGAACCAATGAAGTGCCCAGGTGCTTTTTGGACTAACCCATCTTTACAAGTTCAGGGCTGATGCTTACCCTCTCTGAATAGCTCTCCTTTGTTTATTACCCCCACATGGTGGGCATGCTTAGTCGTGTCTGACTCTTTTGTGACACCCATTGACTGGAGCCTGCCAGACTCCTCTGTCCACGGGATTCTCCAGGCAAGAATATTGGAATGGGTTGCCATGACCTCCTCCCAGGGATAATATCTGCATCTCCTGTGTCCCCTGCATTGGAAGGTGGTTTCTTAAGCACTACGCTACCTGGGAAGCCAGTCCCAGCCACACACACATTGTCCTTATGGCCCCTCAGGCTTAAAGATTGATGCTGAAATCATCCATTACCTGTAAGAGGCTCAGGTGCCTGGACGTTTGTGTGTGTGTGTGCGCACACACATCCACAGTTGAGGGGTGAATGGGTGGCAAATGGGGTGCTTCTTTATGTCCAAACAAACTGTGATCTTCTTAAAGTTAGGAAAGATGTTCAGGCCAGAACTTATACCTGGTAAAAATTGGTGCTTAGGTAGACTACCTAGGTGGTGAGTAGGTGGGCCAGTTACTCAAGGATGCTCCTGAATGAATGAGTCAGTGAGTGAATAAAAGCTGGAGGAAGGAAGCAGACAAATGCATAAATAAGAAATGAGCTGACAGACTAGCTGGCTGACTGGCTAGTTCCCTGAACAACTGACTGACTGACTGTTGAGTGGTTGATCAGCTGATTTATTGTCTGGCTGACTGGTTGGTCAACTAGCTGATCACTAATTTTCAAAAGCAGATTTTGACATAGTATAGCAGAGGAAGTTTTCTTGGGAACATGGGGTGAATGGCACAAAAAGAGGATCCTTGGTATAGGAGCCCCTGCGGAGTGTATCCTATGAACTGGATAACCATTTCCCAGTCTTTTTTCTTTCACTTAGGCAGTCTCTGTGATTTTCGTTTCTGGTCAGCTGAGGTCTGTGGACATGACTTCAAGGGAAGGACAGCCAGAGCCAACCATAGTCAGACAGTGGCTCTCTTCCTGTGAGAAGAAGGCAGTTGGAACCAGAGGACATTTGCTCACTGGGGAGTCTGGTTGCTCCCTGGGTCTTGGGCCCTGGGGGTGGGCATCTGGGGTTCATATTGTCTCTCAGGTCAGGGAAAGGGCCTCTGTGGCAGTGCCCAAGATAGAGAAACAAGTTAAACAGAAAAATTAGCAAACAGCAGAAACAGGGCCGGTTTGTCCAGTTGATGCCCTGCTCTCTGACCACAGAGAGCTTCCTTGGGAAAGTGACTGCAGAGGCAGCAAGCAAAGGCTGCTAGACCTGACTTTAGACAGTGCTTGGTGATGACCAAAACTCCAGGGAGGACCAGGGCTCATAATGCTATGTGGTGATTGACTTGCATCTGCTCAGTTGACTGATATACAAATACAGCACCCTGCCACAGCCATCCCTCCTGACCTGGATGAGAAGGCAGTGGCAGGACAACACCTTGTATCCATAGTGACCAAGCCACTCTATGTCCAGACCCTTCCGTGATTCCCCAAAGGCTGGGGATAAAGTCCATGAGAGCTGCTATGGGAGAAAAGGCCCTTTGTACTCTGGTCCCTCTCTAAGAAGCTTCTAATCTCCTCTCTCCCTGGCCATCCCACCTGCCTCTGTATGCACAAATACACTGTCACAGACATAAGCCCTAATGACTGTTTTTAAAATTTAATTTTATTTTTAATTCAATTTTTATTTTATATTGGAGTATAATTGGTTGACAATGCTATATTAGTTTCAGGGGACAGTTAAGTGATTCAGTTATACATATATATATTGTTTAATCAGTCACGACTGACTCTGCAACCCCACGGGCTGTAGCCAACGGTCTCCTCTGACCATGGAATTTTCCAGGCAAGAATGCTGCAGTAGGTTGCCATCTATTCTTTTTCAGATTCTTTTCCCATATCAGTGATTACAGAACATGATGACTATTAACAGGTTTTTTATTTCAAGGATATTCTGACTTTTTCACTATCCCTCTGCTACCAACCCATTCCCTCTGCCTGGAGCGCCTGTCCTTAATTTGTTCCTGACTGATCTCAGGACTTCAGAAACTAATTCACTTCTTCCCTGAATACCTGCTCATTCTACGTTACCCAAGCAGCATTTGGTATCTGTGCTGGTTCAGGAAGCTCTTGCCTTGTGCTGATTCTGTTCTTTGGGAACAGAATCTCCCCTGCTCCATCCCTTGGTAAACTGTGAGCTCCTGCTTACTCTCCTTTGATTCCTATAGAGTGCCTCGTCCATAATAGATATACAATGAATGTATGTGCATACCAACCAAATATGCAGTCTGTCTGGAGCATGCGGGAATGCAGCGTCTGGCGGCATGTGGCTATGAGAGTCTCTTACATCCTTTGCCTGACACAGCCAAGCCCGTTTCTCACCATCGCATGTCCCTCCCTGCCAGGTGCTTTTGTGCTTGTACACTGGCCCATGCCAAGCCTACTTTGTGCTTCATGCTCAACCTGTGGTTTTCTTCCTTGCTGGATCGAGAGCCCATGAAAAACAGGACCTATCCTTCTCAGTCTCAGTTCCTCCTCCTATTCAGGGCCTTGGCAGACTTCTGCAATACAAGAGAACTTAATAAAGACTGGCTGGATTTTCTAGAGTGATACTCAGGTTCAAAAGACAATCTGGGTTCAGTAATTCCAAAGGGCAGATATCCAAGAATCTCTTTACGTGGGTGAGGTAGACTGTGCTATACTCATTAGGTGTTTTGCTGCCAGTGCCCCTCTTCCCCTGGGGGTGTCCCTGCCTATCTTGTTGAAGGTGGCAGCCCCAGCCATGGGACTGGCCCTGCTCTAAACCTTAAGGGCTGCAGTCGATATGTCTTCTTTCCTCTCTGCCGCAAAGACTGACCATGTTCCACGTTGATGCTGTTCTGGAAGCCTGCATCTTGAAGTCGAATTAGTGTGTAGCAGTGGTACAGTTGACCCCCAGTGGTCATGTAAGGTAGGCATGCACTAGGCCTTTGTTGTGATAAGGTACTGAATGTAGGACTCATTAGTTACTGCAGCACACCTTAGCCTATCCTGACTGATATACTGGGACATGCCAGAATAAACTTCTTTCTTCCAAGGTGATTTTACTCCTAGAGCAGCTTGACTCTTCCCAAAGGGAAAGTACATGCTTAAGTCCACTGCCTGCTGAGTAGTAGCCAGGACAGTGACTCAGGTGTGTATGTATGTGTGCCATGTGTGTGGATATGTGTGACATAATAGTGAATACGTGACTGTGTGCAGAGGTAGGAGGCAGGAGAGGTAGGGGTGGGGGAGTGGAGGAGCCAGCCTGGGCTTCCACAGCACACGGCAAGGACCATCTGCTTGTGGGCAGCAAACATTTGACTACAAATGACTCTCTGTCTGCGGTTAGGAAGCTAAATAAACCTGTTCCCTCACAAGGCTTTGTGGATGTCACATCCTACCTCAGCGCCAGATAGGGCAGAGTGCCACCTGCTGGAGATGTCAAGCCAGTGCAGCTACTCCAATTTCAGCCCAGTTCCTCCTTCAGAGTACAGATTCCAACCCACAGAGGGGAGCCTCAGGTGTTGAGGTGACGCTGGTGACCCCTACACTTCACGTTACAGCCAGAGAAACTGAGGACCTCAGCCAGCATGTTCCCCTCTGATGGCCGCTCAGGCTGGGCCACACTACTCTCAGAGGGAGGAACGAACTTCTTCTCCATTGGACTCAGTGCAGTTCCAGGGTTCTCCTGCCAGTTAAAGAGGGCAGTGGTGTCCAAAGTAGACAGACTGGTTATGGTCAGTTCATGGGGTGGGAAAGAGGCAAGGACTCTGTGGTTCAGGAAAGCCAACCTAGATGGAGGGTGAGAGAAGGTCCCTTGCAATGGCTTCCATTAACTGAATAGTGACTACGTAACTTGGAAGGAAAGCTATAAGAAGCTTAGACAGAAAAGTAAAAGGCAGAAATATCACTTTGCCAACAAAAGTCCATATAGTCAAATCTATGGTTTTCTCAGTAGTCATGTATGGATATGAGAGTTGGACCATAAAGAAGGCTGAGCACTGAAGAATTGGTGCCCTCGAACCATGGTGTTGGAGAAGACTCTTGAGAGTCCCTTGGACTAGAAAGAGATCGAACCAGTCAATCCTAAAGGAAATCAATCCAGAATATTCATTGGAAGGACTTATGCTGAAACTGAAGCTCCGATACTTTGACCACCTGATGCAAAGAGACGACTCATTGTAAAAGACCCTGATGCTGGGAAAAATGGGAGGCAGGAGAAGGGGACAACAGAGGACAAGATGGCTGGATGACATCACTGAGTCAATGGACATGAGTTTGAGCAAGATCCAGGAGATGGTGAAGCACAGGGAAGGCTGGCGTGCGGCTGTGGGGTCTCAAAGAGTCGTCAGATACGACAGAGTGACTGAACGAAACTGAGTTGATTACATAACCGTGCAAGGCTCTCTACACTGTTGCCCACAGTCCTTTCCAGAGAAACACTGCCTTCTTTTAGCAGACAAAAAAAATGGAAACCTAGAGAGGCTAAGTAACTTGTTCAGAATCATGTAGCTGGTAAATGCTTGGGTCAGAATTCAAGTTCATATCAGTTTGGTTCTAAGACTGAGCTCTGCACTGCATCGTGCCATCTAGCTCCCAAACTATAGGTTTTCTATGCCTCTAGTTTTGGGGGGGAGGGGCATAACTGACTTTATTTTATTTATTTATTTATTGCTTTATTTGCATGGCTTACTTTATTGTGATATATTTTGCATCATGGTGGCATGGAGCTGAACTCGCAATATCTCTGACATATATGGCAATATATTTTGAAAGATAATAAAAAATTAAGTTTTAATTTTAGATTGTAGACAAAATTTGGAAACGTACATTTTGGGGAGAAGGGTGGGAATATCTGTCTGAGGTTTTTACTTAAGTCCTTTCCTATTCCATTTCCCTATGTTTAATTGTTAACTTCACTGAAAATTTGGAGAAGGAAATGAAAACCCGCTCCAGTATGTTTGCCTGGGGAAGTCCATGGACAGAGGAGCCTGGTGAGCCACAGTCCATGGTATTACAAAGAGTCTGACACAACTGAGTGACCATCATTTGCTGAAAGTAAGCATCTCTTATTCATGTATTTCTGTATCAGTGAATATTGGTGAGTGGCAAACCTGCATAAACAAGGCAACAAATCACCCATTTAAAATTTGGCCCTGATTTTTTCTTTGCATTATTTAAAGAATTATTGCTTGTACTTTGTGCACTTGTATATGTGTTTTGTCTTCTTCAGTTTAATACATTTTTTATTTTAGATTGCAATATTCTTAAACATGGACTTCCCAGGAGGCTCAGTGGTAAGGGATCTGCCTGTCAATGTAGGAGATACAGGAGATGGAGATTTGTTCCCTGGGTGGGGAAGATCCCCTGGAGGAGGAAATGGCAACCCACTCCAGTATTCCTGTCTGGAGAATCCCATGGACAGAGGAGCATTGTGGGTTACAGTCCATAGAGCCACAAAGAGTCGGACACAACTGAGTAGCTGAGCACATGCCTCTCCGCTGCATCCTTCCTGCACAGGGTATGCAGATAGGCAGAGACCACTTGGTGTGGTTTTTTTTTTTTTTATTCTTTATTTTAAAGGTTTTACAAAGTTTTGTTGTTCACAGACATGTAGGTTCCCAGATCAGTCATATGCATATCCCTGGTCCCCACCCTCCCAGTTCCCCCCTTCCCACCCCTCCGGACCATCGCCCCATGCCACTGTGAGCACTCCTATTCCCTTAGCACAATGACAATAGCTATGTTTTCCACACATGACAGTATAGGTTTCCATGTTACTCCCTCCATGCCTCCCCCTCCCTATTTCTTCCCCACAATGTCCCTATGTCTATGCTCTGTCTGTTTTTCCATGAGTTCACTGAGTGTGTTATCAAGACCGTCCTACTAGATTCCATATATGTGTGTTAGTATACTATGTTTGTCTTTCTCTTTTTGACTTACTTCACTTTTTATGATAGGTTCTAGAGCCAGCCAGGCATCTGTAGACTAGAATGAGGGTTTGCTGAGCAGTCCCCTGGTGTTGCAGGAAGCAAGCCCAGACTGTAGATGGCCCCAGTGGCCTGTGAAACCACTGCCTCAGAGTCCTAGGCAAGTCCTTAATGTTTTATGGAGGCGCTGTCAGTGCCAAGCCCTGTGCCTGGAGAACAAACAGGCCGTGAGTGGGACAGGAAGACAAGTGACTGGGTGATTATAGAGCATGTTAGTCTCCAGGCTAGTAAAGGGCAGCACTCTCAGGGGAAGCTGTAGCACATTTAAATCTCCCTGGGGTCTCAAAAGACTTCTGGACAAGGTGACACCTGAGCATAGGCCTCTGCCATCTTTTTCCTTTAAGAATCACTACTTCAACAAATCATGGTTTTCAAAAGAGCAGGGAGGAAGCTATGAAGCACAGGTCTTGCTGTGGAAGGTCTCCAAGTGCTGGAGTGTGCCCCTGGACTGTGTGAAATGAAAATGTTTCCTGCCGTATTAATAAACAAGAAATGTCACAGCTATCAGCGATTTCTGATGTTGACTAAAAAGATGAACAACTTGAGAGTTGTGGGTTAAATTTTATTTGGGGCATAATTAGGACTGCAGCCTGGGAGACAGCACCCCAGATAGCTCTGAGAAACTGCTCCAAAGAGGCAGCAGGAGGAGGGCCAATATTTAAGGATTTTGGTGAGGGGGGAGTTTAATATCATTAAACAGTCATTTTACAAAGAGTCCCCGGTCACGAGGATCTGATGTCACCGTGAAGAGATTTAGTGATTTTCTAAATATGAGGAGATGCAAGGATTGAGATAATAAAAGCTGTTCCTAAAAGCATCCGCCTATCTAAAGACCTGCCCCACCAGATTCCCTGGAGCTCAGAGTGCCTCTACCTGACCCTGATCTCCATCAGGGGGTATTGAAGGTCAGCAGCTCTCAACAGCACAGGGTCTGGTCTCTGCAGGGGCAGACGGCAAATGTACTTGTTGTCCAGACATTGGCAATGTAATTGGTAAATGTCAGTTTGTAGTTGACACTGACCCTCAAATGAGAATGAGAGGTCCCCAAACTGTGACCCAGTGGATGCTGCCTCCCTTCAGAGAGATTGAGGAGGATCTGGCCAAATGCAAAAAGTAAAGAGAACAGGAAACAGGCATCGAGGGTTTGCTGAGCAGTCCCCTGGTGTTGCAGGAAGCAAGCCCAGACTGTAGATGGCCCCAGTGGCCTGTGAAACCACTGCCTCAGAGTCCTAGGCAAGTCCTTAATGTTTTATGGAGGCGCTGTCAGTGCCAAGCCCTGTGCCTGGAGAACAAACAGGCCGTGAGTGGGACAGGAAGACAAGTGACTGGGTGATTATAGAGCATGTTAGTCTCCAGGCTAGTAAAGGGCAGCACTCTCAGGGGAAGCTGTAGCACATTTAAATCTCCCTGGGGTCTCAAAAGACTTCTGGACAAGGTGACACCTGAGCATAGGCCTCTGCCATCTTTTTCCTTTAAGAATCACTACTTCAACAAATCATGGTTTTCAAAAGAGCAGGGAGGAAGCTATGAAGCACAGGTCTTGCTGTGGAAGGTCTCCAAGTGCTGGAGTGTGCCCCTGGACTGTGTGAAATGAAAATGTTTCCTGCCGTATTAATAAACAAGAAATGTCACAGCTATCAGCGATTTCTGATGTTGACTAAAAAGATGAACAACTTGAGAGTTGTGGATTAAGTCTTATTTGTGGCATAATTAGGACTGCAGCCTGGGAGACAGCACCCCAGATAGCTCTGAGAAACTGCTCCAAAGAGGCAGCAGGAGGAGGGCCGATATTTAAGGATTTTGGTGAGAGGGGGGGAGTTTAATATCATTAAACAGTCATTTTACAAAGGGTCCCCGGTCACGAGGATCTGATGTCACCGTGAGGAGATTTAGTGATTTTCTAAATATGAGGAGATGCAAGGATTGAGATAATAAAAGCTGTTCCTAAAAGCATCCGCCTATCTAAAGACCTGCCCCACCAGATTCCCTGGAGCTCAGAGTGCCTCTACCTGACCCTGATCTCCATCAGGGGGTATTGAAGGTCAGCAGCTCTCAACAGCACAGGGTCTGGTCTCTGCAGGGGCAGACGGCAAATGTACTTGTTGTCCAGACATTGGCAATGTAATTGGTAAATGTCAGTTTGTAGTTGACACTGACCCTCAAATGAGAATGAGAGGTCCCCAAACTGTGACCCAGTGGATGCTGCCTCCCTTCAGAGAGATTGAGGAGGATCTGGCCAAATGCAAAAAGTAAAGAGAACAGGGAAACAGGACTGGCCCCAGATAGCTTGAGATGCATATGAAAGGAATGGATTCAGTGAGCCCAGGGGTTTGTATCTTTCCATTCAAAGAATGCTGAATTCCCTAAGATACCTGATCTTTGTTGTTAAGACTGCCTCCACCCTTCGTTGCAAATCTGTAGACAGCCTGACTTCTCTATCCTCTTCGGAGCAGTTTTTTCAGATTTACTCGGGTATTGTCTCCAGGGCATTTCCACCAAATAACTCTCTACTTTCAGGTTATGACTGTATTTTTTAGTCAACAACTGTGAGCATATGCAGACCTCTGGCCCAGTCTGGAGGGAGAAGGAGCTTGCAATCAGCTGCAGTCTGAGCTGCATGTGTCCTTTGTTGGCATCTGCAGGCATCCTGAGTACCTACCTGGCCTTGCTCACCTCTTTACAAGGTTGCTGACCTTTGCTGTCAGGTTCTGTGTTTTCCAGTGCTCATGCTAAGTCACTACAGCCATGTCCAACTCTTTGTGACTCTGTGGACTGTAGGCTGCCAGGCTCCACTGTCCATGAGATTCTGTACACAAGATTACTGGAGTGGGTGGCCATGCCTTGCTCCAGGGAATCTTGTTGTTCCAGGGATGGGACCCATGTATCTTCTGTCTCCTTTCAGGTGGGTTCTTTACCACTACTGCCACTCCGGAAGCCCTCTGTCTTTTCTACTTTTCCTTTTTTCACCTCATTCACTCTGCAACCAAAGGTCACCAGTCCTGGAATAGTAAAGCCAGCATTATTCTATAAGCTACCTCCCATCTGTTCCAAGGAGTGTCAAAATAAGCATCTTTAGAATCAAGATTCTGATTTTACAACTCTCCCCACAGGGGGCTCAGTCCTAATATAGACATGGTAGTAAAAGACCAGTAGGAAACTTTATTAGGATTATGAGAGCTGGTGACACTGTCTTGGCTGTCCACAAAGATAAGAGTATACACACATATATGTACACAACACACACACACATGCACACACTTCGTCTACAGGAAGCCAAGGCACAGTCCCCATCTTGACCTAGGCTCAGGCAGAGAATACAGTAAGGACATTCAATGAAAACTTAAATGGAATGCGACAGATTGCTATCTATTAGCCTTAACAAGCCACAAACTAATCTTTACCTTCTTCCAATAGAGAAGCTCAAGTTCTGCCCATGGTGTCCTGCCATTCACTCTTTTCCTTCAAGGCCATTATGATAAATAAAGAGGCCTCCTGACCAGTTCCACTGAGACTGGAAGGGACCGTCTCAGAATTCCAAGCATTCCATCAGACACACCTGGAGTTCTCTCTACCAAGTACTGTGCCTATGAAATGCTAATGAGAACAATGCAGCCTGCTTCCCTGGGAAAATGTTCAGCCTAGCCATCAAGGCAGAGTAGAATTAACCAAGAGGATGAGTTTGCTTGAAAGACAGGCATATTTGAATCCCATTTCTTTGGCTACTGGCTGTTCGGTCTTAAGCAAAGTTTGTTATATCCTTGGGACTGCTTTTTCTCAATTGCAATATAAGAATTTTTACCTTTTATAGTAATAATGAATATTAGATAAGAGTGTTAAAATCCTAGTTTCATGTCTTGCTTATAGTAGTAAAGCTCACTGCTTTTAAATATAAATATATACATTTTATGTGTATTTTAAACATCTAATATTTAGCTTAAATATTTATATAATAAAATATAACATTTAAATATTAAACAACCATATAAAATTTTAATAGACATGTTAAATATTATGTATATGTGTGTGTGCATATATATATATATACATATATACATATACACACACACACACACACACACATATATATATAAACTGCCTTTGAACTCTGTGTGCATTTTTTCTGTTGACCAAAAAAATATGTACAGGGACTTCTTTGGTGGTTCAGTGGGTAAAGAGTCTGCCTTGAAGTCCAAGGGGCACCAGTTTGATCCCTGGCCTGGGAAGACCCCATGTCCGCAGAGCAACTGGACTGGTGTGTCTAATTACTAGCCAGCACTCTGGAGCCATGCACCCAAGAGCCGATGTTCTGAAACAGAGAGGCCACTGTGATGGGAGGCCAACACAGGCCAAAGAATAAGGTGGAGGCTTCCCTGGTGGTCCAGTGGGTAAGGACACCACCTGCAGTGCAAGAGGCGCCGGTTCGATCCCTGGCCTGGGAAGATCCCACGTGCCGTGGAACGGCTGAACTGATGTGTCCAATTACCGAGCTAGAGCTATGGGGCACATGCGCCCAGAGCCGGTGCTCTGCAACAATGGAGGCCACCGCGATGGGAGGCCCATACGGGCCGAAGAACAAAGATGGATGAAAATAGATAATGAAAGACCAATAGAAGTGGCCTGCCTGGCCCCCTCTCACCCCAACCCGCCACCCCACAAAAAAGAATAAAGATGGATGAAAATAAATAAATAAATAAACCAATAAAAGAGGCTAGAATTTTTAAAAAAATGTATAACTTGAGAGCTGAGAGTTAAGTTTTATTTGGGGCAAAATGAAGACTGCAGCCTGGGAGGCAGCACCTCAGATAGCTCTGAGGAAAGGAAAGTCAGTAAACAAGATTTTTTTTAATATATAAAATCTTGATGAAGGGGGAGTTTAATATCATTAAACACTCACTTTACAAAAGGTTTTCTGCTAGTCACATAAGATCTAATTTCACCATGAATTTTTATCCTTGGGACTGCTTTTTCTCAATTGCAATATAAGAATTTTTACCTTTTATAGTAATAATGAATATTAGATAAGAGTGTTAAAATCCTAGTTTCATGTCTTGCTTATAGTAGTAAAGCTCACTGCTTTTAAATATAAATATATACATTTTATGTGTATTTTAAACATCTAATATTTAGCTTAAATATTTATATAATAAAATATAACATTTAAATATTAAACAACCATATAAAATTTTAATAGACATGTTAAATATTATGTATATGTGTGTGTGCATATATATATATATACATATATACATATACACACACACACACACACACACATATATATATAAACTGCCTTTGAACTCTGTGTGCATTTTTTCTGTTGACCAAAAAAATATGTACAGGGACTTCTTTGGTGGTTCAGTGGGTAAAGAGTCTGCCTTGAAGTCCAAGGGGCACCAGTTTGATCCCTGGCCTGGGAAGACCCCATACCCGCAGAGCAACTGGACGGGTGTGTCTAATTACTAGCCAGCACTCTGGAGCCATGCACCCAAGAGCCGATGTTCTGAAACAGAGAGGCCACTGTGATGGGAGGCCAACACAGGCCAAAGAATAAGGTGGAGGCTTCCCTGGTGGTCCAGTGGGTAAGGACACCACCTGCAGTGCAGGGGGCGCCGGTTCGACCCCTGGCCTGGGCAGATCCCACGTGCCGCAGCGCGGCTGGACTGATGTGTCCAATTACCGAGCCAGGGCTATGGGGCACATGCGCCCAGAGCCGGTGCTCTGCAACAATGGAGGCCACCGCGATGGGAGGCCCATACGGGCCGAAGAACAAAGATGGATGAAAATAGATAATGAAAGACCAATAGAAGTGGCCTGCCTGGCCCCCTCTCTCCCCAACCTGCCACCCCACAAAAAAGAATAAAGATGGATGAAAATAAATAAATAAATAAACCAATAAAAGAGGCTAGAATTTTAAAAAAAATGTATAACTTGAGAGCTGAGAGTTAAGTTTTATTTGGGGCAAAATGAAGACTGCAGCCTGGGAGGCAGCACCTCAGATAGCTCTGAGGAAAGGAAAGTCAGTAAACAAGATTTTTTTTAATATATAAAATCTTGATGAAGGGGGAGTTTAATATCATTAAACACTCACTTTACAAAAGGTTTTCTGCTAGTCACATAAGATCTAATTTCACCATGAAGGAATTTAGTGCTTTTCTAGGTAAAAGAAGATGCAGGATTGAGATCATAAAATCTGTTCCTAAAACATCTACCTGTCTAAAGGCTTGTCTCACCAGATTCCCTGGAGCACAGAGTGCCTTACTTCACTCTGAACTCCCTCAGGGGGTGTTGAAGGTCAGCAACTGCCGCAGCACAGGGCTTAATCTCTGCAGAGGCAGATGGCAAATGCCCTTGTTGTTCAGTCATTGGCAGTGTTAGTGCCAATTTGTAGTTGCAGTCCACAGGGTCACAAAGAGTCTGACATGACTGAGCGACTGATCTAAACTCAATTGAGCCTCTGGAAAGGACCTTAGAAAATGCTCCCATGCCTGAGTGACTCCACCCCATCCTCCTGTCCTTATCTCTTCTCTCTTCACAGGGTTTTCCATGACTGTGACTAGTTAGGAGAAGAGGAGATTAAATAAAGTTTACTCTGACTCACCTCATACTGTGTCAGAGTGGGAAGGAAGCCCAGAAAAATTCTTGCAAGCCCAACATGGTCACAGGCAGGCAAGGAAATCCAGGGGAGGCCTGGGAAAAAGAACCGCTTTGCTTAGGATCACACAGGCAGCCCGTAGCAGAACCAAGGCAGCAGCTCAGTTCTGGTGACTCCTGCCCAGCGCTCTTTATATAGAGCTATAGTCAGTGACACTTAAAACCCATGGAAGGTGAACTTCCTTGTTCCATCAGCCCTTGGGAGACTCAAGCCCAAGGTCTGTTTGGAGGGCAGAGGACACAGAGAATGATGTCCTTATTTTGTTGCTGAAGAGTGAGGTGGAATCAGCCTGATACCTGACAGCTGGCATAAAAATTCCAGAAGAAAGAGGACTAAATACCAGGAGCCAGGAGTCGGGGCCAACAGTGACTGTTCTCTGCCCTGGACCACCCTAGGTAAAACAGTAGTTACGCGCGCACACACACACCCTGAGACAGAAGGCACCACATGACCCAGGAGATCTCAGCAGCTCTGGGCACAGGCCATGTGTCTTCAGTGCCAGGCGTCTGTGATTTTCCAGGAGCTCCAGCCCGGAGTCCAAGCACAGACATGCAGGGGAAGGCAGAGCTGACCCAATCGGGCCACACCCAGGGCGCCCAACAAAGAATTCCTGGTGGCTGCAGCTGGGGCCTGCGTGCTGAAATCCATCACCAGCTCAGCGTTCACTGGGCATGGCAGAGGGTGTGCCCATGAACTGGGCAGATGAGCGATGCCCTCACTTTCCCAGGAGGCTTGTGGAGGAGGGAGGAGGGAAGCGGGAGGGGCAAACTTCCACTGCCTGGCAGAACATCTGTTTGAGTTTCTAATTCAGCCTTGAAGTTTGAGTTATTCTCATTTTACAGTTTAGAAAGGCTAAGTTGGGCTATGCGCTAAGCACTTTCAGTTGTGTCCGACTCTTTGTGACCCCATGGACGGTAGCACACCAAGATCCTCTGTCCATGGGATTCTCCAGCAAGAATACTGGAGAGGGTTGCCATTTCCTTCTCTAGAGGGTTTTCCTGACCGAGGGATGGAACCCACAGCCTTTACATCTCCTGCACTGGCAAGTAGATTCTTTACCACTAGCACCACCTGGGAAGGTCAAGTTGGCTGAGGTTACTCAATAAAAAAGTAGGGAGGGAGGATTTGAACTCGTCTTTACCAGGACCTTCTATGGAATTTCTTTATTTAGAATATGTAGCTGTAGTTTTCCCTGAGAAAAGCATACACTATCCCAAGTCCTCAGCAACATACCCTCCATCCTGGGATATTTGTGCTGTGGAAATTCACTCAAGGCCCACAAGCAGATATTCTGTTGGGACATTGCAGAAACCTGGGGAAAGGTCTAAACTTCATGCTCTAGAGCCATGCATATAAGCAAGAATGACAATGTGAGCATGTGTGTGGGTGCATTCAGGTGTCTGTGTGAGTTGACGTGTGAACATACATTTCAGGGTGATTGATAGCATGTGATTGTGTGAGTCCTGGCTTCATGGAAAAGCTCATGGATGAATATATGCAAGAATATAAACTTGAATGTGCAAGAGTAAATGTGCACAGGGCTGATATTACACAAACAGGAATGCACAAGTGTTGCTGGATCCAGAGTTAAAATGTTAAAACTACTTCCATAGCAAGTGGCAAATAGACTCAGCACCAGCTGCCCTGCCTGCCAGCATCTCTACCCTGACTGACTGCCAGCCAGCTCAGTTCTCCTGCATTGAGCAGCTGGCAGGCCAATGCTTGTCACAGCCAGGGCCTCTGGGACACTGCTCTCAGCGCTCAATATCAGTCTCCAAACTTTCAGAATTCACTTTGAATAACAACGCTGTGGGTGTCATTTGTGGGTTTCCCATGTGGTGCTTGTGGTAAAGAACTTGTTTGCCAATGCAGAAGATGCAAGAGATGTAGGTTCGATCCCTGGGTCAGGAAGAGCCCCTGGAGGAGGAAATGACTACCGGCTCCAGTATTCTTGCCTGGAGAATCCCGTGGACAGAAGAGCCATAGGGTCACAAACAGTTCATAGGGTCACAAAGAGTCAGACATGCCTGAAGCTACTTAGCATGCACGCATGCTCATTGGTGTGAGTGTGTGAACATGCATGAGTGCTTACTCTTATATAAACACCTGTGTGTGTGTGAATGAGCTGACTTTGCCTTCTCAACAGATTGGTGGATTGTAAGTTCTGGAAAGATTAGATCCATGCTTTATGCTTCTTCCAGCAGCTAATAGTGTGGGAGCACTTGCTGTATTGCAGAGTACAGACCAGAGAGCCAGAGCATCTAGAGTTTAAATCTCAGCTCTACCACCTACATGCTCTTGCCACTGGGGACCATAAGGAGCTTCTATGCACCTCACCCCTATCTCAAATGAGAAAAGCAACACGTACTTCAGTAGGGTGGTATCAGTGTGTAGGAGTGCTTGGCACCCTCCTTGGCCTTGCCCTCCACTGGCTCCCTCAGCATGTCAGCCTCAGCTCTTGCCTCCAGGGAGCAGGGTCTGGCTCCAGTAGTCATGGCTGACTGGGCAAGCTGACAGAGAAAAATCACTGTGGGCCTGAGCTGCCCAGGAATACCTCAAGAGCAGCATCCATCCAGTACATCAAGGCAAGTGTTGAAAAAGGGAAGATTCTGGAAGAAAAGGCAACCACCAAATGGAGTGATTCTGCCTTGAATCAAGTCATTTCCACCTGTGAACCACCCCTCAGGCCATTTGTTCTACACAACTGATCCTTGTCCTTGACTCTAAGATGTGCCCTGCTCCTCACACCTTTGTCTCACTAAAAGGGTGGAGCCTGTGTCCAAAGATTGGTGGGACTAAGCGGAGGGTCTTGCTGCTCTCTCAGAAAGTGGAAAATAATAGTAAAAGCAACAGTAACATTCATCCAGCACTTACTATGGGTAGTTTAGTCATTAAGTTGTGTATTATATTGGAGCTTCAGCTTCGGCTTCAGCATCAGTCCTTCCAAGGAGTGTTTAGGGTTGATTTCCCTTAAGATTAACTGGTTTGATCTCCTTGCTGTCGAAAAGACTCTTAGGAGTCTTCTCCAGCACCATAGTTCAAAGGCATCGATTCTTTGGCCTTCTGCCTTTACAGTTCAGCTCTCACAACAGTACATGATCACTGGGAAGACCATAGAATGTATGAACTACATTTTACTTATTATTTATTTACATTGTTTTTGCTGCACACCCCTCCCCTTCAACCCCAGGAGGTGGGTACTATTCTCCCCACTATACAGATGAGAAAAGTGAGACCTGGGGAACTTATGTGATTCACTCCAGCATAAAGGCAGATGTGGATCCAAACCCAAGATGATGGAGTTAAAAGAAAATTCACAAGATGGTCTGCACTTAATCACATGGGTACACTTGCTAATTATGATCATTAGTGGTCGAAAAACTTAAATGAAGCCCAGAGAGGCAAAATTAAACCTCTCTTTAAGTTTCTGAGCAAAGGACGGTGAGGAAGGAGAGAGTAAGAACTCAAAAGAGAGGAGGTCACGTATGGGAGTCACGAGAATAGAAGCTGTGCTGAACGTCTCTAAGCATGTGGAAGCGTCTAAAACTGCTCATCATTTTCAGGGGGTTCAATTAGGGTTTATACAGCTTTTCAGTGTGTCATCCTTTAGCACTTTTGTGTGTCACACTGTAGTTCTATTGAATGCAACACTCTGGGGAGCCACCTTCTGGCTTTCTGAGGTGTTCAGTTGGTGTGGTCCACCATGGACTGGGGCTGAGGCGTGGGAGGGTACACCTGGACTCACCTGGACTCTCACATTGGCTCATGCTATACCTGTGCCTGGAATGTGCTCCTCCCTATATACCCAAGTCCTATTGTCCTCCCATCCTGAAGCCCTCTTCTCCAGGTGTTCCTCATGGAATGGACATTTTCTGGAAACTAAGTGGTGGGTACCATAATGACAGAAATGGCCAAGTACTTCTTCCTCTCCTCATCAGGCCTGGGTGTTCTCCTCTGAATTCCAAAGACATGAATGATGTATCTGTAGCTTCCAAATAACCTTTTAGTTAGATGTCATCTCATGTAATTGTTCTTTGTTATCTTGGGGATCTCTGCTTGGTCTTCTTACGGGGATTATTAAACCGAGAGGTCCAGAGTCCTGTGTAAGCTATGTTTTCACAGCACCCATCATGTTCTAAGCAAATGAGATTGGGAGGTGCTTACCAAAGATCCATGGATGGATTGAAGGATTGGATAGATGGATTGGTGATGGATGAGTCAATGGATGGATGAACTAAGCTGAAAGTCATGCAAAGAAATGATAGAGAAAAAAGAGACCAGACAACCAGGAAGGCCATGCTGAAGCTTCAGTCTTCAGCTAATTATGAATTCTATAGAGTCTGCAGTATATGTTGTGGATAATCCAGACTTTCACGTTTGTTATTTCCCTTTCTGGCTTCTTTTAGGTACTTCTGTTGGTTCTCAGTGACTCTTGTGTAGCCCAGAGGCATGAAAAAGGAGGCAGGTATGGGAACAGATATTCAAATGCCCTTATTTGTGAACTGTATTTTGAGAGAAGGATTTGGTGGAAGAGAGATGGGGGCAGTGAAAGCAATAGAAGCAAAAAGTTTGGATTATCTGGGGATCTGAATGATCAAGTCATTCCAATATTCCAAGAATTTAGGGAATTTGAAAGAATGAGGGCAGTGAGAGATAACAGCCCAGGAGAATCTCCAACTGCAGAAGTAATGGTGGTTATGATTTTCATAAAAATAAAATATTGAGAGTGGATATACTACATTTGGCTAGCTTGAAGAAACTTTGGTCTTTTCTTTTACTTACGGGAGAACTTGTAAAATATATCTTTTAAAATAATTTTATTTATTTATGACTGCTGGGTCTTCATTGCTGTGCAGGCTTTTCTCTAGCTGTGGTGAGTAGGGGGCTATTCTCTAGTCATGGCGTGTGGGCTCCTCATTGCAGCAGCTTCTCTCGTTGCTGACACAGACTCTAAGGTGGGCAGGATTATGTAGTTGCAGCACATGGGCAGTTGCAGTTCCCAGGCTCTAGAGCACAGGCTCAACAGTCATGGCACACAGGCTTGTGCAACCGTGATGTATGGAACCGTCCCAGATCAGGGTTGAACCCACGTCTCCTGCAGGTGAACTCTTTACCACTGAGCTTCCAGGGAAACCCACTTATGGGAGAAATTTTAAGGCCCTATCCTCAGCTCATTTTGACCCACCACCCCTTGGAGGGTGTTCTTTCAATTACAATTTATTTGCCTCAGTCCTCTCCTCTATTCCATAGCTCTTGGCTGAGGGTTCACTTACTCTTTCTGTACCAACAAGGATGAGGATGGCACATGTTTTCTAGATGGGCATCATATCCCCTCATTTGTAAGGAGTGTTCTCATTTTCTGTGGATGAGGAATGTGTTTCCACAGTGCAGAAGTGCCCATCTCTCCTCTTCACCCTGGCAGGACCACGTTCCTCATCTCAGAAGTACATCTGCTCATGTCTTCTGCTCTAACTTCACCCACATACTCAGCTCTGCTCAGACTCTTGGTTAGGGAACAGAATACAAATAAGCAAACTGAGACATTAATGCCAAAATTGTGTTTAATTGTTTGGAAAACAGGAACAGAAAATGAAGGGTGATAGGAAAGGGTATCTGGGTGTGCTGCCCACATTTCCAAGAAGCCGACAGGGTGAGAAGAAGAGAGCAAAAAGTTTGGATTATCTGGGGATCTGAATGATCAAGTCATTCCAATATTCCAAGAATTTAGGGAATTTGAAAGAATGAGGGCAGTGAGAGATAACAGCCCAGGAGAATCTCCAACTGCAGAAGTAATGGTGGTTATGATTTTCATAAAAATAAAATATTGAGAGTGGATATACTACATTTGGCTAGCTTGAAGAAACTTTGGTCTTTTCTTTTACTTACGGGAGAACTTGTAAAATATATCTTTTAAAATAATTTTATTTATTTATGACTGCTGGGTCTTCATTGCTGTGCAGGCTTTTCTCTAGCTGTGGTGAGTAGGGGGCTATTCTCTAGTCATGGCGTGTGGGCTCCTCATTGCAGCAGCTTCTCTCGTTGCTGACACAGACTCTAAGGTGGGCAGGATTATGTAGTTGCAGCACATGGGCAGTTGCAGTTCCCAGGCTCTAGAGCACAGGCTCAACAGTCATGGCACACAGGCTTGTGCAACCGTGATGTATGGAACCGTCCCAGATCAGGGTTGAACCCACGTCTCCTGCAGGTGAACTCTTTACCACTGAGCTTCCAGGGAAACCCACTTATGGGAGAAATTTTAAGGCCCTATCCTCAGCTCATTTTGACCCACCACCCCTTGGAGGGTGTTCTTTCAATTACAATTTATTTGCCTCAGTCCTCTCCTCTATTCCATAGCTCTTGGCTGAGGGTTCACTTACTCTTTCTGTACCAACAAGGATGAGGATGGCACATGTTTTCTAGATGGGCATCATATCCCCTCATTTGTAAGGAGTGTTCTCATTTTCTGTGGATGAGGAATGTGTTTCCACAGTGCAGAAGTGCCCATCTCTCCTCTTCACCCTGGCAGGACCACGTTCCTCATCTCAGAAGTACATCTGCTCATGTCTTCTGCTCTAACTTCACCCACATACTCAGCTCTGCTCAGACTCTTGGTTAGGGAACAGAATACAAATAAGCAAACTGAGACATTAATGCCAAAATTGTGTTTAATTGTTTGGAAAACAGGAACAGAAAATGAAGGGTGATAGGAAAGGGTATCTGGGTGTGCTGCCCACATTTCCAAGAAGCCGACAGGGTGATGCAAGTACATGTCAGCAAAGGTGATTAGACGGTTTAGAACCAGATCCTTGTCTGAGATGCAAATTGTAGCTGCTAATTAATAAGAGGTTGAGATCCAGGAAGCTGCCATTCTGTTGTTGCCTTTCCCCAAAGAGTGGCCGCATCCAGGAGCTGAGGGTGAGTGGAGATGACAGCCTGCCAGCTGAGAGAGGGGAGGAGGCTCCACACTCTTTGTTCTTCTGGGGGTTGGCCTCTGGACTCATGCCTGGGCATACTGCTGCTTGGACTTCTGGCACTGCTGAAGGGGTGAGAACCTCTGTTGGCCCTTGGGGACCCAGGACTCCTCGCACTTGGGTGGAGACGGGCAAGGCTGCCTGGTTTGCTGAGGCAGGGCTCAGCATCGCTTTGGTGGAGGGCAGCATTGCTTGGGTGGGGGGCAGCACTGTTTGGGTGGGGGGCAGCATTGCTGAGGTGGGGGCAACACTGCTGGGGTGGGGGCAGCACTGCTTGGGTGGGGGCAGCACTGCTTGGGTGGGGGCAGCACTGTTTGGGTGGAGGGCAGCACTGTTTTGGTGGGGGGCAGCACTGCTGGGGTGGGGGGCAGCACTGCTGAGGTGGGGGGCAGCACAGCTGGCGGGGAGCACACTGCTTCTGCTTCTGCTGAGACATTCTGGGCCGGCTCTGTACTGCAAGCATAAAGACACCGAAGTGAGGAAGACTGGAGCCTTAGAAATGCTCTGCCTGGGACAGCCTACTGCCGTGTTCACACCCGCCCCACTTTGACTGTGCCCAAGTGGCCTCCCAGTTTCCTCTGTGTGTGTGTGTGTGTGTGTGTGTGTGCATGTGTGTGTCAGTATCAATTGTAGATACAGCTTGTAGGTCATTTCAAGTCTGTTTGTTTGAGATGAACGTGGAAGGAGGGAGAAATGGAAGGGAGAAAGAAGACTAGAAAGGGAGAGAAGTAGAAGAAAACAAAGAAAGATGAAAAAAGGGAGAGAAAGAGGAGAGAAGGAAAGAGTAAGGAACAAAGACAGTGAGAAAGAGAATAAAAAGTAATACACTGCTGTAGCAAAAACTGGAATCTAGAACTGGATCGAGAACAGGATTTCCTGGGAGCTGAGTTTTTGGTTAAACCATTAAACAACTTTGTGAGTTTGAGCAAGTTACTTAACTTCTTTGTACTTTCCTTAAGGTTATTGTAAGCATTAAATGAGTATATAAGAATCCATACACACAAATATACATACACACGTAAATATGTATAAACATGCCCGTGTGCACACACACACACCAGTGCGTGATGAGTACTGTTGTAAGGATTTCCACTTATAAATTTCTAACAACTTTAAAAGGAGGGGAAGGAGCATCTTAACCACTCTCTAAGAGAATTCATAGAAAAGGGGAATCTAGAGACAAGGAGGCTCTTTCACCTCAACTTAATAACAGTTGAGGAAAGCAAAACTCAGAGCGGCACCCTGCACCCTCCACAGGCACCCTGCACAGAGGGTGGAAACCGCGGTCCCAGCTCTCAGAGCAGGACCTGGCCACGGCGTCACACTGTCTTGTCCCTGCTGCTCTGAGCTCCCAGGGGTCTCTGCACCCTTGCCCCCTAAGGAGCGCTCCTTCCTCCCTGCATTCTCCTTTCCCTTAAGGGCAACTCTGCCCCTGAGCTGGCTTTCTTCCTCTCTTACTACCCAGCCCTTCTGAGTACCTGGTCATGCACAAACCCACATCACACATACCAGCAAGAGCCTTGGACACAGACCTCTCAGCAGACCCTCCTCAGCTCCCCTTCAGCTGTTGACTTGCAGCCCAAGATAGGTTGGTCCCAAATGATATGGAGAGAGATGCCCAGATGAGGCCTCTCTTTCTGACCAACCACCCAGAGCTCCCACCCCAGCTCCCAGCAGAGTTGGGACCATGTGGAGCTAGGCTTCCCAGGGAGGCGTTCCTTTGCCAGACTTACCCTAGTTCACCAGTGGCTGGAGTGTGGAGATGCTGAAAGATGCTGTGGGATGCTCTGAGCCTGCCGACCTTTTATACATCTCGAATTCCTGTCCGAGGCCATGAGGTGGCCTAGGATTAAAGCATCCTAATTAGGCCCTAGTCACAGTAGAATGCACCTTCCTCAATTTTCAGGTTTTACTCACCTCCTGGGTTGGCAACTTCCCTCTTGGTTTGGCGGGACTTGGGAATGATGGTTCCCTCACTCTGGCCCTGGCCCCACCTCTTCATCATTTTACAAGGCCTGGCTGCCTCGGATTTCCAAACCCACTCGTGACTTTTGACTTAGAACCTTGGCATCTGGGATGGTCCCAAGCAAGCATTCAGGACAGTACTGGGTGTGGGGGGTGAGGACAGTGTTCCGAGATGTTCCGGTTGGTGGGGTAAAGGGTGGGCTGGGCAGGGTACACAGAGACCATTAGGGATATGACAACTGAGGGGTGAATGGTTCTCTGGGAAACCCATTAAACTCAGTAAGGTTCTGACTTCGACTTAACCTAGGCTCAGAGCCACATTTCACCTAAATGGGAGAGAAAACAGGGCAAGTGGCTTTGGCTTTTCACTTTTTGTAATATAAGGAAAAAATGGGGGCTGCAGCCCTCTGTCCTGCCTGCCTTTGAGAAGACCATTAGGCTTCAGTAAGAGAACTGGGTAGTAACAGTAGGCAGTGTTTATCTCTCTACCTTTTTGCATCTGTATAAGTCACCCAGACTCCAGGGTTCTCAGAAAAATGATTATCATAAGGTAGAGAGGGTGGGAGAAGCATTGATTTGGAATGAGCTGCTGGGGGAGTCACTGGGGTTGGCCCCTGAATTCTGAGCTTCCAGGGCTTTAGTCCTGATTGTTTTTTCCCATTCCAGTTAGAGATTCCAGAATCAAGAGGGATGACACAAGGCACGGTCTTGGATGATTCTCATATCTGACAAGGACAGAACATACATTTTAAAAACCCCCAAGGAATATTCAGACTGGGGCTCTGCCTTCACCAGCTGGATGACCTTGGGCACTTAACATCCTTGAGTCCCAGTTTCCTCATCTGCTAAAGAGGATAATCCCATCCTCTTTTTGTTTGTTTGCTTTTTCCATGGAAACCTATTTTATTTTATTTTATTTTAAATATAAAAGTGTGTGCCTGTTAATCCCAAATTCCCCCCTCTACCCTTCCCCTCTGGTAGTTGTAAGTTAATTCTCTGTGTTTCTGTTTTTTACATAAGTTTATTTGTATCATTTTTTCAGGTTCTGCATACAAGCAATATATTTTCTCTATCTGACTTACTTCACTTAATATAATTTCCAGGTCCATCTCTGTTGCTCCAAATGGCATTATTTCATTCTTTTTAATAACTGAGTAATATTCCAGTTGTATATATGTACCACTTCTTCTTTATCCATTCACCTGTTGATAGATATTTAGACTGCTCCCACATCTTGGTCACTGCAGACAGTGCTACAATGAACACTGGGGTGCATGTATCCTTTAAAAACATGTTTGTTTGTTTGTTTTCTGGATATATCCCCAAGAGTAAGATTACTATTTCATAATAGTCGTTCTATTTTTAGTTTTTTAATGAACCCCCATACTGTTCTCCTTAGGGTCTGTAGTAATGTACATTTCCACCAATAATGTAGGAAGGTTACCTGTTCTCCACACTCTTTCCACTATTTGTTGTTTGCAGATTTTTTGATGATGGTCATTCAGACTGGTATGAGGTAATATCTCATTGTAGTTTTGATTTGCATTTCTTTAATAGTTAGTGATGTTGAGACTCTTTTCATGTGTTTCTTGGCCATCAGTATGTCTTCTTTGGAGAAATGTCTGTTTAGGCCTTCTTTTGTTTGTGTACCATTTGTTTCAACATTGAGTTGTATGAGCTGTTTGTGTATTTTGGATTCTAATCCTTGTTGGTCACATCATTTGCAAATATTTTCTCCCATTTTGTGGGAATTTTGTTTTGTTTTGCTAATGGTTTCTTTTGCTGTGCAAAAGATTTTGAGCTTAATTAGGTCTCATTTACTAATGTTTGGTTTTATTTCCATTCTTCTCAAGGTATATCAAAAAAGATCTTGCTGTAATTTCTGTCAGAGGGTGTCTGCCTATGTTTTCCTCCAAGATTTTACAGTAACTAGTCTAACATTTAAGTCTTTAATTCATTTTAATTTTATTTATATACATAGTGTTAACGAGTGTTCTAATTTCATTTTTTACATGTAACCGTCCAGTTTTCCCAGCATTATTTATCGAAGAGAATGTATTTACTCCATTTTAGTCTTGCCTTCTTTGTTGTAGATCAATTTGCCATAAGTGTGTGGGTTTATTTCTGGGTTTTTTATCCTTTTCCATTGATCTATAGTTCTGTTTTTGTGCCAGTATCATACTATTTTGATGACTGTAGCTTTGTAGTATTGTCTGAAATCTGGGAGCCTCCATGTCAGTAGTAAAGATTATGATGGACACATATGTAAAGTATGTGCATAGTGTTTGATATAAAATATGTGCTCAACAAATGCTGAGTGCTTCATGAAGTAGGACTGTGAAGACTAAGGCAAAATGTACTCTCAGAAGTATGGAGTAGGTTGTTACAACATTTGAAGGTAAGTAGTCGCACTTGTTACCAGTGCCATAAGACCTTAACTGAAAGAAGTGAAAATAGGCAAGCTAGTCCTGAGAATGACACATTTCGTGTTTCAGACCTGGAATTTAGCCACAGTTTTGCTTACAATATCCCTAGATCTTGGGAAGTCACACTGCAGTACTACAAGGAAATGTAACATAGGCTTGGAAATCAATGGTTTCTCCCCCTGGGACTCACCAAGAGGGCAGGCTATGCATATGCATGGGTGAGTCACTGAGGGAAATTCAGAGGAAGCCAGGTTTTCCCAAGAGAAAAATCCCTCCCACCTTGTGTCACTTTGATGAAAGCAACCTCAGATAGCCTTGGAGAGGGATTTTAGCTCAGGTGCCTAGGAGCAGAGAAGAAAGGCCGTGTTGGAGTAGCTATCCTGGGATAACCATTAATTCATCAAGAAGCAGTGTGCTATAAACAACAAAACACTGTAAAGTTATTATCCTTCAATTATAAAAATAACCAAATAAAGGAGCTATCATAGATATAAAAAAAAAAGTTAAAAAAAAAGTAGTTCACACCATGTCCTGGGTGGTATATCTGTGTTGGAAATGGTGATGAGCAAGGTGGGCAAGGCCTTTGTTGTTCCCTACACTGCTTCACATCCCTCTTCTCCTTCCAGCTCCTTAGTATTTTTCAGTTGTTTGACTTGGATGAGCTGAAGAACTCAGACCCAAATGTTTCAGTAACAATGCCTGCATAACTAGAGAAAAATGTGAACATCAGCTAACCCATGAGTTCTGAGTGTTGCATCCTGTCAGTCTTTCCTTGGAATGCTCCCTCCCACCATCCAGATCAGATTTTTTGTGCTGGAGTCAGCTGTCTCAAGAATGCATTATATAGCATTGCTTCCTCCAAAGAATGGAAAATCCAGAAGCCACAGATAAAACTAAATGCATACCCTGGGTTTTTGGAAAGGTATAGTTCATTGACTTCCATTAACATCACTAGTTCTCTTTCTCCAAGTCCCTGGCTCTCATGCATGCACATACATACTCATTCACACACACACAGTGAGTCTCTCTCATACTCTAGCACTGAGTGTGGAGCATAAAACAAGTTCTCAGGAAAAGGGATGGGATGGGAGATGGCATTTTCAGTCAGTTTCTTAAATACATATACATACTCACAGCTTACCACTGGTCATGTCTAGCAGACATGTGACTCTACTTCCTTTGCGTTACTCCCATACCCTAAGGCTCCACTGTGACTCTTGAGCACATTTTCCCCTTCAGGTTTCCTTTGCTGCTCATCCTCATTTTACTTGCATCATAATGAACATGTTGGTGAGGTATCAGGAATGAGAGGTATATATAAGAGGAAGGAGGTAAGTAGGGGAGTTGACTTTCCAGGATGCCTTTGTTTTGAAAATAGACACTTGCTTCCTAGATTGCTTGATTTCTAGTTCTAGGCACCTAGTAGCACATTCTGTCTGGGAAAGACCAGAACCTAGCTGAGTTGAAGGCCGATGGGCTGAGCTTTCTAGGGATTGAGTCAGTTGCCAAATGTACAGGAAGCAAACACCATAACCAGGCTGGGGAACTGAGTGACACATGAGCCAAGCCCTCAAGGAGCAAATGATCTTCCTGGGGAGGTAACTCAACCCCAATGTGACAGAAGCACTGGATCCAGGAGGCAAGCATCATGAGTCAGGACCCAAGGGATGATATGGAACCAAGGATGCACAGGACTCAGAGGAATGGTCACTCCTCTGGGCTGGGTCAGTGTCGGCATGAACATCAGGGCAGACAGGAAAAGCTCCTTGATGGTGGGCTCCTTCAGGGCAGAAATGCTGAGTTCATCTTGTATCCCGGTACCTAGGATATCCTAGGTACAAAGGCTACAGCTCAGATTCAGAGATCAACATACTTCTGTGAAATGAATGAGGACATTCCAGGCAAAGGAATATGGCCTGAGAAAACATGTGAAGGTGGGAAGATATTATGTGTGTTTGGAGGAGAAAAGAGACCAATTTGGCTAGAGTGGATGGTTAGTGCTAGTGAGTCATGGACAGCAAAGGTGAGCCCAGACTCCAAGGAAGGTAGAGCATCCAGGAAAGCTAAAGAGATGAAATTAAGAGAACTGAAACTGCAGAGTTGAAGGAACAATACGAAGGTCTAAACTTTGACTCTAAATACTGCAGAGGTATCGCTTTATCACATACTATGCATTAAAAATTCTACTGGTTAACTTAGAGAGGCAGATAGGCATTGGCTTATTTAGAATGCCTGGGTATATTTCTGGCTCTGACAATAATTAACTATGTGTTTTTGGAAAACTGGCTTCCCTTCTCTGGGATTCAGATGTTATACTCTAAAGAACATGATAATCCCCGAGGGCCTTTCCAGGTATGAAGCAGTGTGATTTTTCCATAGTGAATAGGAGTCAAAAGAGGGACATAGTTAAAGTACATTTTTGAATTAAAAACACATAGGACTGGAGGACTGAAAGGATGGAGGGAGAGAAAAAAATTCAAGGGGACCCTTCTCTGCTTCTAAGTGACAAGAATGGGTAGTGCCCAGATTAGCACTGGGGCAAGGGAAAAGGAAGACAAGATGCCTATTCATGCACCGTGGAACAGCAGAACCCCCAGTGAGTTGTAAATACAGGACCAAAGGCTGGGGAACTGAGTGACACATGAGCCAAGCCCTCAAGGAGCAAATGATCTTCCTGGGGAGGTAACTCAACCCCAATGTGACAGAAGCACTGGATCCAGGAGGCAAGCATCATGAGTCAGGACCCAAGGGATGATATGGAACCAAGGATGCACAGGACTCAGAGGAATGGTCACTCCTCTGGGCTGGGTCAGTGTCGGCATGAACATCAGGGCAGACAGGAAAAGCTCCTTGATGGTGGGCTCCTTCAGGGCAGAAATGCTGAGTTCATCTTGTATCCCGGTACCTAGGATATCCTAGGTACAAAGGCTACAGCTCAGATTCAGAGATCAACATACTTCTGTGAAATGAATGAGGACATTCCAGGCAAAGGAATATGGCCTGAGAAAACATGTGAAGGTGGGAAGATATTATGTGTGTTTGGAGGAGAAAAGAGACAAATTTGGCTAGAGTGGATGGTTAGTGCTAGTGAGTCATGGACAGCAAAGGTGAGCCCAGACTCCAAGGAAGGTAGAGCATCCAGGAAAGCTAAAGAGATGAAATTAAGAGAACTGAAACTGCAGAGTTGAAGGAACAATACGAAGGTCTAAACTTTGACTCTAAATACTGCAGAGGTATCGCTTTATCACATACTATGCATTAAAAATTCTACTGGTTAACTTAGAGAGGCAGATAGGCATTGGCTTATTTAGAATGCCTGGGTATATTTCTGGCTCTGACAATAATTAACTATGTGTTTTTGGAAAACTGGCTTCCCTTCTCTGGGATTCAGATGTTATACTCTAAAGAACATGATAATCCCCGAGGGCCTTTCCAGGTATGAAGCAGTGTGATTTTTCCATAGTGAATAGGAGTCAAAAGAGGGACATAGTTAAAGTACATTTTTGAATTAAAAACACATAGGACTGGAGGACTGAAAGGATGGAGGGAGAGAAAAAAATTCAAGGGGACCCTTCTCTGCTTCTAAGTGACAAGAATGGGTAGTGCACAGATTAGCACTGGGGCAAGGGAAAAGGAAGACAAGATGCCTATTCATGCACCTTGTGTCTGGAACAGCAGAACCCCCAGTGAGTTGTGGTTACCATACACTGTATACACCCTGCTGTGCAACGTGTACTATATGCAAACAATGCATACGCTGTGGTATATTGTATATACACTGTATATAAACATCATGTACACACTGCTATGGATTGTATGTGTGCTATGTAGAAACAGCACATATACATTGTTGTATATGCCCTGGATATGAGTGAGTCTACATGGCTGAGCAGTAGTAGAGGAGGGAGTGCTGAGGGAATGGAATGAGGAGCCTTCACATGCTGGGGGCCAGGTTTGTGCTGAGCACTAGAAAGAAGCACAGAAGGCAAAGCAAGGAAGGTCGTTCCAGAGCTCCCATCCTCCTTCCTGGTGTCAGGGCCTGAACAGGGAACAGGAAAGCATTCTAGACTAGAAGGTGCCAGGGCTGGAAGGAGCCCAGGAATCAGACAAAACACTCCCAATTCCCGGTTCAAAGACTGTGCCAACACATGATGTAATTCGAAACAAGTCACTGAGAATAGTAAATGTTACTGTCTTTTGGAAAGGCTGGTATACGGTTATCAAGTTTTATTTCTTTGGAAGTTCTTCTTTTTTGGTTTGCTTTTCGAGACTGTGTGTGTATATTTATATACACACACATATATATGCAAATATATATACTTTTTTCAGATTCCTTTCCCTTATCCTCCACAGTCCCTCAGTCATGTTTGATTCTTTGCAGTCCCATGAACTGCAGTCCACAGGACTCCTCTGTCAATGGGATTTTTCAGGCAAGAATACTAGAGTGAGTTGCCCTTTCCTTCTCCATCTTTCCCTTATAAGTTCTTTGAAATACTGATTATAGTTCTTCTGTGCAATACAGTAAGTCCTTGTTGGTTATCTATTTTATAAAGGTACATATGGATTAATCTAAAACTCCTAATTTATCCCTCCCCTCCACTTTCCCAATTAGTAATCATAAGTTTAATTTTCCATGCCTGTAGGTCTATTTTTGTTTTGTAAATAAGTTCATTTGTATTTTTTTATATCTCACATATAAGGGATATCATATGCTATTTGCCTTTGTCTGGCTTATTTCACTCAGTAGGATAATCTCTAGGTCCATCCACATCTCTACAAATGACTCAGTTTCTTTCCTTTTTATGTCTGAGTAATATTCCACTGTATATATGTACCACATCTTCTTTATCCACTCATCTGTCAATGGACATTTTGGTTGCTTCCAGGTCTTGGCTATTATAGATAGTGCTGCAATGAACACTGGGGTTCACGTATCTTTTTGAGCTATGGCTTCCCAGGTCTTGGCTTTTTTATAGATAGTGCTGCAGGAGGGGGGTGCTGAGGGAATGGAATGAGGAGCCTTCACATGCTGGGGGCCAGGTTTGTGCTGAGCACTAGAAAGAAGCACAGAAGGCAAAGCAAGGAAGGTCGTTCCAGAGCTCCCATCCTCCTTCCTGGTGTCAGGGCCTGAACAGGGAACAGGAAAGCATTCTAGACTAGAAGGTGCCAGGGCTGGAAGGAGCCCAGGAATCAGACAAAACACTCCCAATTCCCGGTTCAAAGACTGTGCCAACACATGATGTAATTCGAAACAAGTCACTGAGAATAGTAAATGTTACTGTCTTTTGGAAAGGCTGGTATACGGTTATCAAGTTTTATTTCTTTGGAAGTTCTTCTTTTTTGGTTTGCTTTTCGAGACTGTGTGTGTATATTTATATACACACACATATATATGCAAATATATATACTTTTTTCAGATTCCTTTCCCTTATCCTCCACAGTCCCTCAGTCATGTTTGATTCTTTGCAGTCCCATGAACTGCAGTCCACAGGACTCCTCTGTCAATGGGATTTTTCAGGCAAGAATACTAGAGTGAGTTGCCCTTTCCTTCTCCATCTTTCCCTTATAAGTTCTTTGAAATACTGATTATAGTTCTTCTGTGCAATACAGTAAGTCCTTGTTGGTTATCTATTTTATAAAGGTACATATGGATTAATCTAAAACTCCTAATTTATCCCTCCCCTCCACTTTCCCAATTAGTAATCATAAGTTTAATTTTCCATGCCTGTAGGTCTATTTTTGTTTTGTAAATAAGTTCATTTGTATTTTTTTATATCTCTCATATAAGGGATATCATATGCTATTTGCCTTTGTCTGGCTTATTTCACTCAGTAGGATAATCTCTAGGTCCATCCACATCTCTACAAATGACTCAGTTTCTTTCCTTTTTATGTCTGAGTAATATTCCACTGTATATATGTACCACATCTTCTTTATCCACTCATCTGTCAATGGACATTTTGGTTGCTTCCAGGTCTTGGCTATTATAGATAGTGCTGCAATGAACACTGGGGTTCACGTATCTTTTTGAGCTATGGTTTTCTCCAGATATATGCCCAGGAGTGGGATTGCAGGATCATATGGTAACTCTATTTTTATTTTTTTAAGGAATGCACATACTGTTCTCCATAGTGGTTCTATCAATTTGCATTCCCACCAACAGTGTGGGAGGGTGCCCCTTTATCCACACCCTCTCCAGTATTTATTGTTTGTAGATTTTTTGATGATGGCCATCTGACCCATGTGAGGTGACACCTCAGTGTAGTTTTGATTTGTATTTCTCTAATAATTATCAATGTTGAACATTTTTTCAAGTGCCTGTTGGCCAGCTGTATGTCTTCTTTGGAGAAATGTCTCTTGAGTCTTCTATCCATGTTTTGATAGGGTTGGTTGCTTTTTAAATATTGAGCTGTATGTGCTATTTGTATATTTTGTAAATAAATTCTTTGCTGGTCACATCATTTGCAAATATTGTCTCCCATTCTGTTGGCTGTCTTTTCATTTTGTTTATGGTGTCCTTTGTCATGCAAAAGCTTTTAAGTTTAAGTAGACCTCATTTTCTTATTTTTGTTCTTATTTCCATTACTCTAGGAGATGGATCTAAAAGATCTTGGTTCAATTTATGTCAGACTGTCATGCTTATGTTTTCCTCTGGAAGCTTTGTAGTATATGACCTTATACCATCCAATCTTATCACTAACAAAAATGGAAAAAGTGAAATAAACAAGGGAAGTGACTTGTGTGAGGTCATAATTTATAAATTGTCAGGGAGAGAACGTGAACTCTGGGTACCTGATCAAAAAATAAACCAAACCAAACAAAAAGCAACCAATCAAAGAAACCAGGGCTTTGGCTGATGCCAGTCTTAGGAAATTCTCCTCCCATCCTCAACGGCCCTGCTCACCAACCCCTAAAAGCCAGGCGCTTGCAGTGGCGGCAGGACCAGGCTTGTGCAGCACCCACACCCCACGAGTCTTCTCCCAGCCTCTCCCGGTCACAGTGCGAGGCTCTGGCTTGCCCCTCTTGGCTTGGCCCTCTCCTTGGGAGACAGGCAGTGGCCTGCACTGTCACCTCATTAGGACAGAATCTATTTCCTCTTGCCTTTAACCAGTCTTTCAAATCGAAGGGATTAATCCCCTCCAGTCACCTCTCTCCTTCCTGACTCTTAGGAAGTCCTGAGTTGTAAGGAGTAATTCACCTCCAACCTCCACCTCTCGCAGCTGACTCCTCAGTCAACTAGCTTCTCCACGCCCTGAACCAATGATCTCACTGTCATTGATATAGGGATGTCTTGGGATTCTTTACTACCCCAGGGGTCTGAGACTTACCTTCATTCTGCAATGACCCCCAAGATATGGAATGAGGTCCCTAAATATTAGGGTTTCCACAGAGCTCTGCCTGCAGGCTCCTCGTCCCTTGGTGACGTCACTCACTCCTGTGTTTCTTATAACCATCTTTCTCCCAATGACTTGTAAATCTGTATTTACAACCCAGGCCTCTACCTTATGCTCTAATCCATGATCAAGTTGCTTCCCCAGTATCACCATCTGGAGGTCTCAAGGGCATCTTTGGTCTCAAAGGGCCCAGAAGAGAACTTGTCATCCTTTCCCATCTCCATGCACAGTACACCACCTACCATCTACCCAGCAGACCTGATCAGAAACAGTACTACCTCTAACCACATCCTACCATTGACCATTGATCTACTGCCTATATGTGTAATGATCTACATGTAGCATCACACACAATGTACATGATTTGAAGAAGTCCCTCCCCTGGTCTGGGCTTCACCAGCTCTTGCCTTGACTGCCAAAGAGATTACTTAACCCATTTTCCTGTTTTCTCTAGATGAAAGCCATTTTCTACACAGAAGTCAAAATAATAATTTTAAAAGGTAAGTATGTGAAATAATTTCTTAATTTTAGGAAATATACACTAAGGTTTTTAGGGGCAAAAAAGTGGCATCACATCTTCAATTTACTATCAAAATGTTCAGGAAAAAGAAAACAAAACATAGATAAATAGATATAGATATATATGTATATACATGTATATATGTATATATACCTATAGATTGAGGGCAGGAGGAGAAGAGGGAAACAGAGGATGCGATGATTGGATGGCATCATCGACACAATAGACATGATGTTCAGCAATCTCTGGGAGGTACTGAAGGAAAAAGAAGCCTGGCATGCTGCATCCATGGGGTCACAAAGAGTTGGACATGATTTAGCAGATGAACAACAACAGATATGCCTCAGCTGTCTATTTATACATATATATACATAGGTATGAATATGTGAATATCTATATACTTATGTATTTATATACTTCTATATATGTCTTCTTTTCTTTTTCTGAAAAAAAAGTATCTATATATGTACATAGAGAAAGTATTTAAAACCTGGGTGAATCTGCATGAGGGATATCCAGAAATTCTATGCACTGTTCTTGACATTTTTCTGTAAGTCTGACGCTATGTTAAACTGAACAGTCTTAAATAAACAGATTTTATTTTTTATTTCTTTATTTTTTGGCCACACTACATTGTTTGTGGTATCTTCATTACCTGAGCAGGGATCAAACTCGTGCGTCCTGCAATGGAAGGCCCTAATCACTGGACCACCAGCAAATTCTCTAAATCAGCACCTTTTAAATGTAACTGAGTCCATGTCATTCACCTATGCAGAATCCCTCAGTTGACCCCCATTCCTTACTTACAGCCTAAAGCCTAAGTTCTGTCTCTTCAGCTTTATCTCACCTTCCCCAGTTCATGCTTCTGCCCCAGCTGCAAGGACCTGCTTATAGTTCCTGGCAGACAACCTACTGCTTCTCATTGCAAAAGTCTTGGCTCACTCAGCCATTTGGACAGGAATCCCTGACACTCACCTGGCACTGGGTAAGTGGTTAAGTCAGAAGAACAACTCACCCTCCGTGCATGGAGGATGAAGCTAGGTGAGCTTCCAGTCTTCCCGTAACCTTCCCCTTCCAGATGGTTATGGCTGTTTCTTCTCTCCCTGAGATACAGACACACAGGTTTCTGAGGTACAACCTATGCTTCTGAGTGAGTTCAAGACAGATAAAGAAAACTTGAGAAGTGTATTTGCTGAGATCACAGTTTGTTAATGGGATCCAGGGATCTTTGGTTTTATATTTTGTCACTTAGGGACAGGATGCTTGTCATTTAGTCTGGCTCTGTGCATTGCTGCTCCATTGCCAAACATCCAGGAAGTCCCCTCTAAAGTGCACCTGGTAAGTTTAAGCAGGAGGTCATGGGCATGTGTGTGCTCAGCTTGTGTGTGTACCTGGATGGGGAAAGGGGCAGAAGCAGACTAGGTCCTCTTTCCTCTCCCTAGATGTTCCCCTCCCTTAAACCCAGCTTTAGGGCTGCCAGCCAGTTAGTACCTATCATCTCAAACAGCCTAAATGAGACACCCTCCCTATCTGAGCTTCCCTGACTGGAGAGGAAGGAAATCGGCTGCCCCACAAAGTCCAGATCTGTAGGATACTGCATCTTCTCATACTTTCTCTGATCTAGAAGGAGTTAATTGAGCTGGAGGTCTCCACCCCCTCAGTAGTATTTGGAAAATCATGAATCCTCTTGCCATGTTTAGACTTGATGAAGATTAAAGGGAAGATACAATAAGGGACTCTAAACCATCTTGTCTGTCCAAATGGAGAGCTCTTACTTGTCTTTCTGCATTGTTCAGAATCAGGGAAATGGGCAAGTGAGGGAAACTAAACTGAAGAAAATAGAAAGGCTAAGTTGATCTTCAGGTTGAAGAACCGAGCCTTAAAAGCAAGGGGAAGCAAAATGAGTGAATGCACAATGGAGTGCCTGATGTTGGTACAGTTTCTATGAAGTTTCAGAAAGGAAGGAGAGAGATTTTTTTGGGAAGAGGGTGATTTCTGTCAATGATATCTACACCTACCTTGTTAGTTGTCTGTATCTAGACAGGATAGTAAGATATATCATTTTAAGAAATTCTGCCCTGAGTACTAATGGAAACTTTCTTTGTAACTCCCTTAGTAACATAAATTAAAACATTTGATTGCTTTTTTGAGGTACTTCTTTGGGTGTGATTGCTCTCTTAAATCAGGTCACAAAGCTGTCCAATTATATATAAGTTTCAAAAAAGATTACATTTACAATGCAATGTGGAATATTTTAAAGTTGACCTAATGTATTTTGGCTACAGATATATGGAAATCTCTAAACACACTACTATTTATCTATGTAAAAGGTAACCTCACATAGGATATTAAATATTAAAATGTAGGCTGGCTCCTTGATTCTTAACAGACCTAAAGAGAAATGCATTAAGTAATCAGTTTAAAACACAACACTATTTTAGGCAGCAAACAGTCAGTCAAAGGGCTGGGGCCTGGTCTATCAACACTTCTGGGCCTGATACAGGCAATGCCACAAAACATGGAAGAGAAGATCCTGAGTGGGGTCCCAGGAGCCCCAGGTTCCAGTACTCCAGCTTCTGTTCTCTGGCTAGCTTCCTTGTGCTCTCAGCAGTGAGGCAGGGCTAGAGCAAATGAAGGCAGTGAAAGACCCCCTCCCTGCCTCCTCCTCATTTTCCATGCACACCCTTCAACTGGGATGATACTGGCAAGTGGGTGTGTAGAACCCAGACAATCAGGTCTCATGTTTGCTTCTAGGTAGAGAGATCAGACTTCGTGTTTGAAATTCTGAGTCATACTGACATTTCATGAGGGTGGGTCTCTGTATATTTTGTGTCACATACACACACACACACCCTCAGTTGATCCCCACTACTATGCAGGGTACTCTCTCTGTGTGAAGAGTCCTTTGCTGGGTATCTAAGGAAGTACATACAAATAAGATGCATTCCCCAGGTGTTTGCTGAGCATCTATCATGTAGCTAAACCAGGGTTGGGTACCAATAAGAATGGAAGCAGTGTAAAATTTAAGTTTTCAAGCTGCTTAGAGTCTATCTGGAGAAAATAAAAGTGAAACGAGGGGAGATCAATTTTTATATTACTATAGAATCCTATGTTGCTACTGAGAATCTAGCTATGAACAAAAATAATAAGACTCTGAGATGGTAAGTCCCCAAGGATCTGCTCTAGAGAGAAGAACAGAATTGTGTGATTTGGGATGAATGGATGGGAGTACTTGGGGCTGCACCTGTGCATTTCCCATCACCACTGTGGGTCCAGAAAGAAGAGCAGCAGGATTATGGTGTAGAGCTGACCTAGAGCTGATGACATCTCACGGGCCAATAAGAAGCCTTATCAGAGATGGAAACCGTGAGGTGGTGTGGTTCAGACTGTGGTCCACGCTGGGGAGAGAGACAATGGATAGTAATTTAGAGGTTGCAACTAGGATATGATTACTGATTCTCAGAGCCAGTGAACCCCAAAGCTATAGTGGCAGAGAGAGCATGGAAGTACTGTCCCTTATGGAGGTCAAAGCTAACTTGAGAAGCAAGTTAGTGCTCTTGGAAATGAAGCTTAGACAACCCAGACAGAGGGGTGAAGACGTAGTGAGAAGTCAGCTATCTACATGTTCACTGAATAGCTTCTGGTATTTTAAGTTTCCCATGAAGGGTGTTTAAAAATACCTTTGAAGTATAAAATTCAAATGGTATCTTATTCATGAAGCCTTTTTCATCCCCAAGACACATGTCCTCTCTGTCTAAAGAAACATCTCTCTCTTATACATCTATAGCTTTTCCTACATCTACTAGGAGATGTACAATGTTCTTCTTGCTACTGAGAATTTAGCTATGGACAAAAAGAATAAGACTCTCTGAGATGATAAGTCCCCAAGGATCTGCTCTAGAGAGAAGAATAGAATTGTGTGAGCTGGGCTGAACGGGTGGGAGTACTTCGAGATATTTGTATATATGATTTGTTAACCCCCTGTCCAATAGGAAGATAGAGCCACCTATGCCCTTCCCAGAGACCAGCACATAATAAGATAATGGTCAGTCCAGCAACTGTTCCGGGAACTGAAGCCATGCTGTGTCAAGGAGGAGACGCACGAGTGAGGGATGTTTTGCTTTGAGGAAGATTAAGAGTCTTAAGGAACAAAGTTTTCCAAGGGTGCCTACTAGCAAGCTCAAATGCATTTGGAGCTAAATACAATATTGTTGAATGACTGGTCCAAACAAAAGGTTATGAAAAGCTGAACTAAGGGAGACACTCATGTACACAACGGCTTCTTCACCTTCTACCACAAAACAGACGCACATAAGCAAGTGTGCCTGTGCGCATGCACCGACCCCTGTGGGTCCAGAAAGAAGAGCAGCAGGATTATGGTGTAGAGCTGACCTAGAGCTGATGACATCTCACGGGCCAATAAGAAGCCTTATCAGAGATGGAAACCGTGAGGTGGTGTGGTTCAGACTGTGGTCCACGCTGGGGAGAGAGACAATGGATAGTAATTTAGAGGTTGCAACTAGGATATGATTACTGATTCTCAGAGCCAGTGAACCCCAAAGCTATAGTGGCAGAGAGAGCATGGAAGTACTGTCCCTTATGGAGGTCAAAGCTAACTTGAGAAGCAAGTTAGTGCTCTTGGAAATGAAGCTTAGACAACCCAGACAGAGGGGTGAAGACGTAGTGAGAAGTCAGCTATCTACATGTTCACTGAATAGCTTCTGGTATTTTAAGTTTCCCATGAAGGGTGTTTAAAAATACCTTTGAAGTATAAAATTCAAATGGTATCTTATTCATGAAGCCTTTTTCATCCCCAAGACACATGTCCTCTCTGTCTAAAGAAACATCTCTCTCTTATACATCTATAGCTTTTCCTACATCTACTAGGAAATGTACAATGTTCTTCTTGCTACTGAGAATTTAGCTATGGACAAAAAGAATAAGACTCTCTGAGATGATAAGTCCCCAAGGATCTGCTCTAGAGAGAAGAATAGAATTGTGTGAGTTGGGCTGAACGGGTGGGAGTACTTCGAGATATTTGTATATATGATTTGTTAACCCCCTGTCCAATAGGAAGATAGAGCCACCTATGCCCTTCCCAGAGACCAGCACATAATAAGATAATGGTCAGTCCAGCAACTGTTCCGGGAACTGAAGCCATGCTGTGTCAAGGAGGAGACGCACGAGTGAGGGATGTTTTGCTTTGAGGAAGACTAAGAGTCTTAAGGAACAAAGCTTTCCAAGGGTGCCTACTAGCAAGCTCAAATGCATTTGGAGCTAAATACAATATTGTTGAATGACTGGTCCAAACAAAAGGTTATGAAAAGCTGAACTAAGGGAGACACTCATGTACACAATGGCTTCTTCACCTTCTACCACAAAACAGATGCACATAAGCAAGTGTGCCTGTGTACGCATGAGTGCGCACGCCACCCCCCCCCAACCTGTAACACGCATAACTGCAGACTTAGTGTGTAGTGATCTTTCATATTTGTAGATATGTCTGCTTGTCTTTGAGGAAGGGTATAAATAGAATGGTATCTTCATGATGCAAGTCCCAGGTTTGCCTCTTGGCTCCTCCTTTTGTTGTGAGGTTGTTTGGAATTTATCCTCCTAGCCTGTGGGCCACTGCCAGGGTGTGGTCTTGGATGCACAATAATAAGTGGTTGATGGTATGGAAAGTCCACTTCAGGAGTCATGTAGAAATAGAGAACTTACCAGACACACCCCAAAATATATTCACCCCACAGTTAGTGAGCACCTACTATGTTCTAAGCACCAAGGATTCAGAGATAAGTGAGCCACTGTTTGTGTTCTGTAAGTCCTCAGTACCTAGAGCAGGTAGCAGACCGGGTCATACAGATGACTTCAGCACTGTATGGTGAGTGTCTTGGTGGAGCTATCTGGAAGTCTGTGGTAGCAGAGATAGAAGAGGACCTAAACCAGTCGGGAGGTGTAGCTGAAGGCTTGCTAGAGAATGCAGACCATGCTCTGTGTTGTCTCCGCAATGCACGCCTGGCAAGCTGAAGTCAAGGACGCCCTCCTTCATCTCCTAGAGGTTTCCTAGTTTGGGAGATAATGTTACCCAACTCTTTGGCTCAGAGAAATCATCTTTATTCCCCTCTAGTCTTACCCAACTCTCTATCAGACCATTCCAAGATACTACTGGTATTCTAATGGAAGTTCAAAAGAGCCTGAGGGTTAGACATCTGGAAAGAGAGTCCAGGAGTTGACCCAAGGCACTGACTTATCTCTAGGTTCATGGGGTGCAGGACAGGATCCTGCTCTTGCTACACCTCAAGGTCTTTGTGAGGCCATCTGGTGGAGAACAGTGGGAACCACTAAGAACACCCTGTATGTGGGAAACTCAGTCTACAGAGATCCAGTGTGTACATAGCAACAAATACTCATGCACTGGCCACCTTCTAGGGAGAGAGCACACAGAGCATAGCCAGGCCCACACAGGCTCTTTTATCTTGGAGTTTACATCCTCCTAGGGAACAAGGGGTGATTAGTACTGAGTTGACCAAAAAATTTGGTTGGATTTCTCTGTAAGATATTATTGAAAAATCAAAGTGAACTTTTTGGCCACCCTAATACATATACAACCAGGAAATAAGTAAATAGCATCATTTCAGGTAAGTCATGGGGTTTGTGTAGAAGCTGCAACATGGTCGTGTTTAACTAGGGTGGGCAGGGAAGACTTCTCTCAGGCAGAGCCATCAAAGCTGGGCCTGGAAGGTGGTAGGATGGTCATACAAAGGTTTCTGGATGGAAATGGAGCAAGAGCAAGTGCAGAGGTCCTGAGATGGGGATGCTCTTGATGTGTTCAGTGAGCATCCCATGGTGGACCAGGAGCAGGTGCATTCAGGGAGTCAGACAGGGACTGATTGCCATGATGTAGGGGGTGGCTGGGAAGGGCTCTGAAAGGATCTGAGCTGATAGTGACTTGATCTAAGTTTTGCTTGAGAATGATCACTCTGGCCACTCCTATAAGATGAGCTGAGCCAGGGCACAAGTGATGGCTCCTGTCTTCTTTCTTTTCAGAACCCAGAGAGCATATTTCTATTTGATTCAATAAATTCTAATTTTAAATTTAGCCAGGAAGAAACCAACCTTCAGTAAGATGATAGTGATACAATTACTAATGCCAAGAATAGGTCATTTTGCCTTGTATTGTGTATCATGATTTTTCCAGAAAAGTGTCTCAGTCTTAAAACTACGCCCTTTGTCAATCTGAGTACATTTGACCTTGGTAGGTAGTACACTCGCATTTGATGTCTAGAGGAAAGGGTCACTGTACCAAGTGGCCTCTTACAGCAGGAACCTCTCCCACTCTCCTTCCCCAGGCAGAACTGCCATCTCAGACTAAACCTCTGCTCCTAGAGTACCTGGTCCCCCACCTCTGCTCCTAGAGTACCTGGATGCTCTGGGACATATCTGATCCGTAAGAGTCACACAGGACTGGTGGGCTCTGTCTTTCCACATGGGTTGGAAACCGCACGTCTCATTTCATTGTCAGCTGCCTCGTGCCTCTAGCAGGGAACTCAAGAACCATGTGAAGAACACAGAACACAACATCAAGGCTGGCTGACAGTTTCATTTAATTTCCTTCTGCTTCCCACTCTGTGGCCAACCTGAAGCATTAATTCCATTCACGTGTACAGTGTTTTCCCAGGCTACACCTTCACTCAGGTCGTTCCCTCTGAGAGCCTGCTCCATCCCCTTGGAGGACCCCTTTCTTGGTGCTCATTCTTCAAAGCCCAGATCTCATGTCATCTCCTTCACGAAGTGTTCAGAAATGCACTAACCCTCATAAGATTTCCCATCACTGAGTCTCCAAAGCTCTTGATTCAGGCATACCTGAGCTTGCGTCTCGTGACCAACTGAGCAACTTTGGGTGTATGACTTGTCTTTTCTGATCCTCAGTTTCCTTGACTGCAAGGTAAGGAAGATAACCACACCTACATCATGGTGCTGGTGTGCTGGAAAAATGAGATCATGCAAGTGAAGTCTTTGATGCTCTGACTGATACACACGATGCTAAATAAGTGGTGGCAGCTATTGTTAGTAGAGTCATCTGAGCATTGTCTTATGTCTCTGCTTACTCTGAATCCTTCAGAGAACAAACTGCCCTTTCATTACCATTTCTTTAGAGATGTGTTACATTAAGACCTAAACTTTGCTTTATGGACCTTCTTTGGGTGGTGCCCTTCTCTTCCAATCCTGCACTTCCCCATCATGACACTAGAGGGCAGTCAGAGACCACAGCCACTTTAAGACAGGCAGGCCATCTTGGATGCCCTTCCTCTTGGCTAACCTGTACCAGTGATGGGCCACCCATTGTAGTTCCTTCCTGCTTGGATTATATTCTCATTCCTTTGTGCTAGGAAAATTCCAAAAGCACTTAAGCCAAGAGCCAATCATTGCAGTCCTTTTGGAAAGTCCTCCTCAACTCCCCAGGTTTACTTCAGTTGGTTGGTTAATCAAAATCAGCCAGGATTTCCTGGTACTTATATCTCCTTTACTGTGTTTCATGTTTTAAGGATTAAATGGCTTCAATAATGCAAAATGTTTTGAACATTGGCTGGCACACATGAAA
Source organism: Tragulus kanchil (assembly GCA_022376925.1). Classification (NCBI taxonomy): domain Eukaryota; kingdom Metazoa; phylum Chordata; class Mammalia; order Artiodactyla; family Tragulidae; genus Tragulus; species Tragulus kanchil. The sequence continues at coordinate 78,813,626 of JAIOJX010000032.1, forward strand.
GAAATCAAGCCTGTTTTAATGGGCCAATTAGGAATGTGAATAAAAGACAACAAGAAAAACAGGGAAGCTTTTGAAATTTCAGATGTGCAATGTTTCATTGCTGAGCTGACTGTGTGCTAGACAGACCCAGTGCCAAGTACTTTCCAAATATCATTTCATAATCAAATCAAGGCTGAATGGTCAGTATCCCTGTGTGCATTTTAACCATTGTCATAGACTTAATGTTATCCTCCCCCACCAAATTCTTATGTTGAGAGCCTGACCCCCAGTGTGATGGCATTAGGAAGTGGGAGGTCTTTGGGAGGTGATTAGGTTATCAGAGTAGAATTACTGTCCTTATAAAAGAGATCTCCCTTCCCCCTTTCTCCATGTGAGGGCACAGCATGAAGTCAGCTCTCTGAACCAGGAAGTGGGCTTTTATCAGACACCAAACCTGCCAGCTGAGCAACAAAGAACTGATGCCTTTGAACTGTGGTGTTGGAGAAGGTTCTTGAGAGTCTCTTGGACTGCAAGGAGATGAAATCAGTCAACCCTAAAGTAAATCAACTCTGAATATTCATTGAAAGGACTGATGCTGAAACTGAAGTTCCAATACTTTGGGCACCTGATGTGAAGAGATAACTCATTGGAAAAAGAGTGTGATGGGAAAAAACAGAAAGCAAAAGAAGAAGGGTATGACAGGACAAGATGGTTGAATGGCATCATTGAGTCAATGGACATGAATTTGAGCAAGCTCAGGGAGATGGTGAAGGACAGAGAAAGCTGGTCCATGGAGTCGCAAAGAGTTGGACACGACTGAGTGGCTGAACTGAATGAAATCATCTAGCATCTTAAGCTTGGACTTCCTATCCTCCAGAACTGTGAGAAATAAATGTTTAAATGATCTAGTCTATAGTATTTTTGCCTTGGCAGTCTGAATGGATTAGAGATTAATCTCTAATCTCACGGTAAGATGATGTAACTTCAGTTGGTTGGTTAATCAAAATCAGCCAGGATTTCCTGGTACTTATATCTCCTTTACTATGTTTCATGCTTTAAGGATTAAATGGCTTCAATAATGCAAAATGTTTTGAACATTGGCTGGCACACATGAAAGAAATCAAGCCTGTTTTAATGGGCCAATTAGGAATGTGAATAAAAGGCAACAAGGAAAACAGGGGAGCTTTTGAAATTTCAGATGTGCAATGTTTCATTGCTGAGCTGACTGTGTGCTAGACAGACCCAGTGCCAAGTACTTTCCAAATATCATTTCATAATCAAATCAAGGCTGAATGGTCAGTATCCCTGTGCGCATTTTAACCATTGTCATAGACTTAATGTTATCCCCCCCGACCAAATTCTTATGTTGAGAGCCTGACCCCCAGTGTGATGGCATTAGGAAGTGGGAGATCTTTGGGAGGTGATTAGGTTATCAGAGTAGAATTACTGTCCTTATAAAAGAAATCTCCCTTCCTCCTTTCTCCATGTGAGGGCACAGCATGAAGTCAGCTATCTGAACCAGGAAGTGGGCTTTTATCAGACACCAAACCTGCCAGCTGAGCAACAAAGAACTGATGCCTTTGAACTGTGGTGTTGGAGAAGGTTCTTGAGAGTCTCTTGGACTGCAAGGAGATGAAATCAGTCAACCCTAAAGTAAATCAACTCTGAATATTCATTGAAAGGACTGATGCTGAAACTGAAGTTCCAATACTTTGGGCACCTGATGTGAAGAGATAACTCATTGGAAAAAGAGTGTGATGTTGGGAAAAAACAGAAAGCAAAAGAAGAAGGGTATGACAGGACAAGATGGTTGAATGGCATCATTGAGTCAATGGACATGAATTTGAGCAAGCTCAGGGAGATGGTGAAGGACAGAGAAAGCTGGTCCATGGAGTCGCAAAGAGTTGGACACGACTGAGTGGCTGAACTGAATGAAATCATCTAGCATCTTAAGCTTGGACTTCCTATCCTCCAGAACTGTGAGAAATAAATGTTTAAATGATCTAGTCTATAGTATTTTTGCCTTGGCAGTCTGAATGGATTAGAGAAATTAATCTCTAATCTCACGAAAAAGAGATCAGAGATGTAATGTAACTCACCCATGATAATACAGAATGTAAGTAGTGGAGCTGGGTTCAAACCTCACTATACCTGACTCTAGCAGACACCTTTAACCTCCACAGTGATGGCCCACCTGTTCAGGTTGTTTGATTTTTTAATAATAATAATAGTTATTGTTATCTAGTGTTGCTGCTGCTGCTCCTCCTAAGTCTCTTCAGTCATGTCTGACTCTGCCACCCTATGGACTGTAACCTGCTAGGCTCTTCTGTCCATGCGATTCTCCAGGGAAGAATACTAGAGTGGTTTGCCATGCCCTCCTTCAGGGGATCTTCCCATCCAAGAGATCAAACCCACATCTCTTACATCTCCTGCATTGGCAGGCAGATTCTTTTCAGTAGTGCCACGTGGAAAACCCATTATCACTTAGTAGATTGGTCCCAATGTTTACCTCTGAGAGGTAAGACCCAAGTCTGGCTTTCTTGCATGATATCATGACATTATAATAACGTCTACTCCTGAGAATGACATTCTGATGGAAATTAGAAAATGCTTAAAACTACATACATAGGGCTTCCCAGGTGGCTCAGTGGTAAAGAATCCACCTGCCAAGTAGGACATTGGGTTTGATCCCTGGATTGGGAAGATCCCTTGGAGAAGGAAATGGCAACCCACTCCAGTACTCTGGCCTGGAGGATCCCAAGGACAGAGGAGCCTGGTGGGTACAGTCTATGAGGTCACAAAGAGTCAGACATGACTTAGCAACTAAACAACATAAATACTGCATACCAAAACTCATGGAGTATGAAGTAAAAGCGATAAAATGAAAGAGGATTCAAGATTTTAAAATTTTTATAGAAATAGAAATTAATGATCTAAACGTCTATCATGAAAAATTAGAATTAAAAAAAAAAAATGGGAGTTGCCAAAAAGTTTAAATGTAAGAACCTACAAAATCAGAAATTAATGAAACAAAAAACAAAGATACAACTGAGGGGTATTAGCAGAGGCAAGTATTCTTTGGAAAGATGAAAAAAATAGTTAAGTTTGGCAATATTTACTAGGATGAAAAAGAGAGAAAATATTATAAGTTTAAAAGGGTGGTGGGGGGTTCATGAGTATAATCAGAGCAGAAACTACAAAGAAAAATAAATTGATAACAAATTTAGCTTACGAAAAAGATAAATTACTAGGAAAATAGTTCAGTTCCTGTCAAATTTATTTATTTATTTTTATTAAGGAGGGATTTCATACAAAGCGATGATTGCAGTGGGGCTGGGTCAAGGCGGGGAGAAGTTGCCGTAGAGAGACTGCTCTGACCACAAGGTCTCCAAGGGGCTCACGCAGAGTTGTTAGTTGCTTACAAGTCTGATGTCATCTGTGTGCCTTCTCCCATTTTCCTGACCCCAGCCTTTACGCCTAGTGGTGTGTACCTATCACAGCCCCATACACTCAGGTAGTCTGACTGCACTTTACTTCACTTGCACCAGGGCCTTCTTCCTTCTGTCCCAGGGTGTTCACTCCCAAGAGCCTGCCCCATCATGTGGGTACAAGCACTGTGTGGAAGCCCAAGGGAGCTGGCATCCCCTAGGACAACAGTTCATGAGTAGAAGGCACGAATTCACAGAGAGATAACAACCTTTCCTATCTCCTATCAGATGGACAATTCTGATCCATAGTCTATAGTCTTTTCAGGCTCCAGAGTGGAATTCAGCCCCAGGACCCCACAGTACACCTCGCTTAACACACACTTGGAGTGACTTTCTTTCCTGTCTTATTTTTCTCTTTCTAGTGATCTCGACCTCTGAGATCACTTATTTGGGGTCACTTATCCAAAAAACTACTTGTTTCATACTATGCTTCTTGGGGGAACCAAGTGAAGACAGTTTTATAAAATATTTCAAAAGTTTGTTCTGCTCTTCACATTTCCAGTTAAAACCTAAATTTTTTCTATCTCTATGTTTAGTTCCAAAGGATACAATTTCTATATTGTATATATTAGCACTCATCACTGTATTGTTTTTACTATTTTATGGGAAATTTTAAACATCTACACAAGCGGACAAAATAGTAGACAGAATGCCATGCACATCACCCAGCTTTTTTTTTTTTTTTTTAATTAATTTATTTATTTATTTATTTATTTATTTTTGTACATGTATGTTCCCAGATCAATCAGATGCATATCCCTCGGCCCTCCCCCCACCCAGGTTCCTCCCCCCCATCCCTCCAGACCATTGCTCCAAGTGGTTGTAGGTACTCCTATTCCCCTAGCACAATGACAATAGCTATCTTTTCTACACATGACAGTATAGGTTCCCATGTTACTCCCTCCCATTGTTCGGTCTCCACAATGTCTTTATGTCTATTCTCTGTTTTTTCATGAGTTCACTGTGTGTGTTATCATGACCATCTTACTAGATCCCATATATATATGAGTTAGTATACTATACTTGTCTTTCTCTTTTTGACTTACTTCACTTTTTATGATAGGTTCTAAAGCCAGCCACCTCATTAGGACTGAGTCTTCTGCATTTCTTTTAACAGCTGAGTAGTATTCCATTGTATATATGTACCAGAGCTTCTGGATCCATTCATTTGTCGATGGACATCTAGGTTGCTTCCATGTTCTGGCTATTGTATAGAGAGCTGCAATGAACATTGGGGTACAGGTGCCTCTTTCAGTTTTGATTTCATCAGGATATAGGCCTAATAGTGGGATTGCTGGGTCATAGGGTGCTTCTATTTTTAGTTTTTTAAGGAATCTCCATATTGTCTTCCATAGAGGTTGTATTAATTTACATTCCCACCAGCAATGCAAGAGGGTTCCCTTTTCTCCACACCCTCTCCAGCATTTGTTGTCTGTCGATTTGTTGATGATGGCCATTCTGACGGGTGTGAGGTGGTATCTCATTGTGGTTTTAATTTGCATTTCTCTAATAATAAGCGAGGTTGAGCATCGTTTCATGTGCTTTTGGACCATTTGTATGTCCTCTTTGGAGGCGTCTCTTTAGATCTTTTTCCCATTTTTTGATTGGGCTGCTCATTTTCCCTGTGCTGAGTTGTCTGAGTTGCTTGTAGATTTTGGAGATTAATTCTTTGTCTGTTGTTTCATTTGCTATGATTTTCTCCCACTCTGTGGGGTGTCTGTTGAACTTTTTTGTAATTTCTTTTGCTGTACAAAAGCTTTTAAGTTTCATGAGGTCCCATATGTTCATTTTTCTTTTCAGTTCTGCTATTTTAGTTGGTGGGTCAGAGAAGATCTTGCTTTGATTGATGTCCTTGAGGGTTTTGCCTATATTCTCCTCTAAGAGTTTGATGGTTTCTGGTCTTACATTTAGGTCTTTAATCCATTTTGAGTTGATCTTAGTGTATGGCGTCAGGGAATGTTCCAATTTCATTTTTTTGCATGTAGCTGTCCAATTCTCCCAGCACCACTTGTTAAAGAGGCTGTCTTTGTCCCATTTTATAGTTTCTCCTCCTTTATCAAAAATAAGGTACCCATAGGTGCGTGGGTTGATCTCTGGGTTCTCAATCTTGTTCCACTGATCTATAGTTCTGTTTTTGTGCCAGTACCATACTGTCTTGATAACTGTTGCTTTGTAGTAGAGTCTGAAGTTAGGAGGCTGATCCTCCAACTCCATGTTCTTCCTCAGGATTGCTTTGGCTATTCGAGGTCTTCTGTGTTTCCATATGAACTGTGTTATTATTTGGTCTAGTTCTGTGAAAAATGTCAGTGGTAGTTGAATAGGTATTGCATTGAATCTGTAGATGATATTTGGAAGTATGGTCATTTTCACAATATTGATTCTTCCAATCCAGGAACATGGAATATCTCTCCATCTGTTTAAGTCTTCTTTAATGTCTCTCATGAGTGTCTTGTAATTTTCTGTGTACAATTCTTTTGTTTCTTTGGGTAGGTTTATTCCTAGATATTTGATTCTTTTGGTTGCAATGGTGAGGTGGATTGCCTCTTTGATTTCATTTTCTGATTTTTCATTGTTTGTGTATAGGAATGCCAGTGACTTCTGTGTGTTGACTTTATATCCTGCAACTTTGCTGAATTCATTGATTAGTTCTAGTAGCTTTGTAACCGTGTCTTTGGGATTTTCTATGTATAATATCATGTCGTCTGCAAAAGGAGAGAGCTTGACTTCTTCCTTTCCAATCTGGATTCCTTTGATTTCTTTCTCTTGTCTTATTGCTGTTGCTAGGACTTCCAGGACTATGTTGAACTTTTTGTAATTTCTTTTGCTGTACAAAAGCTTTTAAGTTTCATGAGGTCCCATATGTTCATTTTCTTTTCAGTTCTGCTATTTTAGTTGGTGGGTCAGAGAAGATCTTGCTTTGATTGATGTCCTTGAGGGTTTTGCCTATATTCTCCTCTAAGAGTTTGATGGTTTCTGGTCTTACATTTAGGTCTTTAATCCATTTTGAGTTGATCTTAGTGTATGGCGTCAGGGAATGTTCCAATTTCATTTTTTTGCATGTAGCTGTCCAATTCTCCCAGCACCACTTGTTAAAGAGGCTGTCTTTGTCCCATTTTATAGTTTCTCCTCCTTTATCAAAATAAGGTACCCATAGGTGCGTGGGTTGATCTCTGGGTTCTCAATCTTGTTCCACTGATCTATAGTTCTGTTTTTGTGCCAGTACCATACTGTCTTGATAACTGTTGCTTTGTAGTAGAGTCTGAAGTTAAGAAGGCTGATTCCTCCAGCTCCATTTTTCTTCCTCAGGATTGCTTTGGCTATTCGAGGTCTTCTGTGTTTCCATATGAACTGTGTTATTATTTGGTCTAGTTCTGTGAAAAATGTCAGTGGTAGTTGAATAGGTATTGCATTGAATCTGTAGATGATATTTGGAAGTATGGTCATTTTCACAATATTGATTCTTCCAATCCAGGAACATGGAATATCTCTCCATCTGTTTAAGTCTTCTTTAATGTCTCTCATGAGTGTCTTGTAATTTTCTGTGTACAATTCTTTTGTTTCTTTGGGTAGGTTTATTCCTAGATATTTGATTCTTTTGGTTGCAATGGTGAAGGGGATTGCCTCTTTGATTTCATTTTCTGATTTTTCATTGTTTGTGTATAGGAATGCCAGTGACTTCTGTGTGTTGACTTTATATCCTGCAACTTTGCTGAATTCATTGATTAGTTCTAGTAGCTTTGTAACCGTGTCTTTGGGATTTTCTATGTATAATATCATGTCGTCTGCAAAAAGAGAGCGCTTGACTTCTTCCTTTCCAATCTGGATTCCTTTGATTTCTTTCTCTTGTCTTATTGCTGTTGCTAGGACTTCCAGGACTATGTTGAATAGCAGTGGTGAAAGTGGGCACCCCTGTCTTGTTCCTGATCTTAGAGGGAATGCTTTCAGTTTTTCACCATTAACAATAATGTTCGCTGTAGGTTTCTCATAGATGGCTTTTATTATGTTGAGATAGGTTCCTTCTATGCCCATTTTCTGAAGAGTTTTGATCATAAATGGATGTTGTACTTTGTCGAAGGCTTTTTCTGCATCTATTGAGATGATCATGTGATTTTTGTCTTTCAACTTGTTGATATGGTGTATCACGTTGATTGATTTGCGGATGTTGAAGAAGCCTTGCATGCCTGGGATGAACCCAACTTGATCGTGATGTATGAGTTTTTTGACATGTCGTTGAATTCTGTTTGCTAGGATTTTGTTGAGGATCTTGGCATCAAGTTCATCAGTGAAATTGGCCTATAGTTTTCCTTTTTTGTGTTGTCTTTGCCTGGTTTGGGTATCAGGGTGATGGTGGCCTCGTAGAATGTGTTTGGGAGTTTTCCTTCCTGTGCAGTTTTTTGAAAGAGTTTTAGAAGGACAGGCATTAGCTCTTCTTTAAATGTTTGGTAGAATTCGGCTGTGAAGCCATCTGGTCCTGGGCTTTTATTTTTGGGGAGATTTTTAATCACAAAGTTGATTTCTGAGCTTGTGATTGGGTTGTTCAAAGTTTCTGTTTCTTCCTGGCTCAGTCTTGGAAGATTAATCCTGTCCAAGAAACTGTCCATTTCTTCCAAGTTGTCCAGTTTGTTGCCATAGAGTTGCTCATAATAGTCTCTTAGAATCCTTTGGATTTCTGCATTATCTGTTGTAATCTCTTCTTTTTCGTTTTTGATTTTGTTGATCTGGTTCTTCTCTCTCTTTTTCTTAATGAGTCTGGCCAGTGGCTTGTCAATTTTGTTTACCTTTTCAAAGAACCAGCTTTTTGTTTTATTTATCTTTACTATTGTTTCTTTTGTTTCTTTCTCATTTATTTCTGCTCTGATCTTTATGATTTCTCTTCTTCTGCTGGCTCTGGGATGTTTTTGTTCTTCTTTCTCCAACTGTTTTAAGCGGAGGGTTAGGTCATCTGCTTCATATTTTCCTAGTTTCTTGAGGTGGGATTGTATTGCTATAAATTTCCCTCTTAGAACTGCTTTTGCTGTATCCCATAGGTTTTGCACTGTCGTGTGTTCGTTGTCATTTTCTTCTAGGAATTGTTTAATTTCTCCTTTGATTTCCTCAACGATCAGTTGGTTTTTTAGGTATGTATTGTTTAATCTCCATGTGTTTCTAGTTCTCATTGAGGTGGGATTTGTTATTTTTTCTGCTGATTTAGGGTTATCTGGCCCTTAGATGTCGTTTGAATTTGATCATAAATGGATGTTGTACTTTGTCGAAGGCTTTTTCTGCATCTATTGAGATGATCATGTGATTTTTGTCTTTCAACTTGTTGATATGGTGTATCACGTTGATTGATTTGCGGATGTTGAAGAAGCCTTGCATGCCTGGGATGAACCCAACTTGATCGTGATGTATGAGTTTTTTGACATGTCGTTGAATTCTGTTTGCTAGGATTTTGTTGAGGATCTTGGCATCAAGTTCATCAGTGAAATTGGCCTATAGTTTTCCTTTTTTGTGTTGTCTTTGCCTGGTTTGGGTATCAGGGTGATGGTGGCCTCGTAGAATGTGTTTGGGAGTTTTCCTTCCTGTGCAATTTTTTGAAAGAGTTTTAGAAGGACAGGCATTAGCTCTTCTTTAAATGTTTGGTAGAATTCGGCTGTGAAGCCATCTGGTCCTGGGCTTTTATTTTTGGGTAGATTTTTAATCACAAAGTTGATTTCTGAGCTTGTGATTGGGTTGTTCAAAGTTTCTGTTTCTTCCTGGCTCAGTCTTGGAAGATTAATCCTGTCCAAGAAACTGTCCATTTCTTCCAAGTTGTCCAGTTTGTTGCCATAGAGTTGCTCATAATAGTCTCTTAGAATCCTTTGGATTTCTGCATTATCTGTTGTAATCTCTTCTTTTTCGTTTTTGATTTTGTTGATCTGGTTCTTCTCTCTCTTTTTCTTAATGAGTCTGGCCAGTGGCTTGTCAATTTTGTTTACCTTTTCAAAGAACCAGCTTTTTGTTTTATTTATCTTTACTATTGTTTCTTTTGTTTCTTTCTCATTTATTTCTGCTCTGATCTTTATGATTTCTCTTCTTCTGCTGGCTCTGGGATGTTTTTGTTCTTCTTTCTCCAACTGTTTTAAGCGGAGGGTTAGGTCATCTGCTTCATATTTTCCTAGTTTCTTGAGGTGGGATTGTATTGCTATAAATTTCCCTCTTAGAACTGCTTTTGCTGTATCCCATAGGTTTTGCACTGTCGTGTGTTCGTTGTCATTTTCTTCTAGGAATTGTTTAATTTCTCCTTTGATTTCCTCAACGATCAGTTGGTTTTTTAGGTATGTATTGTTTAATCTCCATGTGTTTCTGTTTTTAGGGCTTTTTTTCTGGTAGTTGATCTCCAGTCTCATTGCATTGTGGTCCGAGAAGATGGTTGATATAATTTCGGTTTTCTTGAACTGACTGAGGTTAGATTTGTGGCCCAAGATGTGGTCTATCCTGGAGAATGTTCCGTGAGCGCTTGAGAAGAAAGTGTATTCTTCTGCTTTTGGATGGAACGTCCTAAAGATATCGATGAGGTCCATCTTTTCCAGTGTGGCATTTAAGGCTTGTGTTTCTTTATTAATTTTCTGTTTTGTTGATCTGTCCATTGGTGTGAGAGGAGTGTTAAAGTCTCCTACTATTATTGTGTTATTGTTGATTTCTTCTTTTATGTCTGAAAGTACCTGTCTTATGTATTGAGGTGCCCCTGTGTTGGGTGCGTAGATATTCATGACTGTTATGTCTTCCTCTTGGATAGATCCCTTAATCATGATGTAGTGACCTGCCTTGTCTCTTAGAATCTTCTTTACTTTAAAGTCTATTTTGTCTGATATAAGGATTGCTACTCCAGCTTTCTTTTGATTTCCATTTGCATGAAATATCTTTTTCCAGTCTTTCACTTTCAGTCTATGAGTGTCTCTAGGTCTGAAGTGGGTCTCTTGTAAACAGCATATATATGGGTCTTGCTTCTGGATCCATTCAGCCAGCCTGTGTCGTTTGGTTGGAGCATTTAGTCCATTTACGTTCAAACTAATTATTGATACGAATGTTCCTATTGTCATCTTCTTAGAAATTTGGGGTTTGATTTGTAAGGCTTCTCCTACTCTTGTATTTATTGGCTATATCAGGTCCTTTAACACTTGTTGTAGGACTGGTTTTGTGGTACAGAATTCTTTTAGTTTTTGCTTGTCTGTGAAGCTTTTGACTTCACCATCGATTTTGAATGAGATTCTTGCTGGGTAGAGAATTCGTGGTTGCAGGTTATTTTTCGTTTTGTAGTTTCCTAGTTTCTTGAGGTGGGATTGTATTGCTATAAATTTCCCTCTTAGAACTGCTTTTGCTGTATCCCATAGGTTTTGCACTGTCGTGTGTTCGTTGTCATTTTCTTCTAGGAATTGTTTAATTTCTCCTTTGATTTCCTCAACGATCAGTTGGTTTTTTAGGTATGTATTGTTTAATCTCCATGTGTTTCTGTTTTCAGGGTGTTTTCTGGTAGTTGATCTCCAGTCTCATTGCATTGTGGTCCGAGAAGATGGTTGATATAATTTCGGTTTTCTTGAACTGACTGAGGTTAGATTTGTGGCCCAAGATGTGGTCTATCCTGGAGAATGTTCCGTGAGCGCTTGAGAAGAAAGTGTATTCTTCTGCTTTTGGATGGAACGTCCTAAAGATATCGATGAGGTCCATCTTTTCCAGTGTGGCATTTAAGGCTTGTGTTTCTTTATTAATTTTCTGTTTTGTTGATCTGTCCATTGGTGTGAGAGGAGTGTTAAAGTCTCCTACTATTATTGTGTTATTGTTGATTTCTTCTTTTATGTCTGAAAGTACCTGTCTTATGTATTGAGGTGCCCCTGTGTTGGGTGCGTAGATATTCATGACTGTTATGTCTTCCTCTTGGATAGATCCCTTAATCATGATGTAGTGACCTGCCTTGTCTCTTAGAATCTTCTTTACTTTAAAGTCTATTTTGTCTGATATAAGGATTGCTACTCCAGCTTTCTTTTGATTTCCATTTGCATGAAATATCTTTTTCCAGCCTTTCACTTTCAGTCTATGAGTGTCTCTAGGTCTGAAGTGGGTCTCTTGTAAACAGCATATATATGGGTCTTGCTTCTGGATCCATTCAGCCAGCCTGTGTCGTTTGGTTGGAGCATTTAGTCCATTTACGTTCAAACTAATTATTGATACGAATGTTCCTATTGTCATCTTCTTAGAAATTTGGGGTTTGATTTGTAAGGCTTCTCCTACTCTTGTATTTATTGGCTATATCAGGTCCTTTAACACTTGTTGTAGGACTGGTTTTGTGGTACAGAATTCTTTTAGTTTTTGCTTGTCTGTGAAGCTTTTGACTTCACCATCGATTCTGAATGAGATTCTTGCTGGGTAGAGAATTCGTGGTTGCAGGTTATTCTCTTTTAGCCGTTTAAATGTATCTTGCCATTCTCTTCTGGCCTGTAGGGTTTCTGTTGAGAGATCCGCAGTTAAACGTATGGGGTTTCCTTTATATGTTATTTGTTGTTTGCTCCTAGCTGCTTTTAGTAATCTGTCTTTATATTTAGTCTGCGTTAGTTTGATTAGTATGTGCCTTGGTGTGTTTCTTCTGGGGTTTCTCCTGTATGGAACTCTTTGTGCTTCCTGGACTTGGCTGACTATCTCCTTTCCCATGCTGGGGAAGTTTTCAACTATAACCTCTTCAAGAATTTTTCATAGTCTTTCTTCTCTTCTTCTTCTTCTGGAACTCCTATAATTCTAATGTTGGTACGTTTAATATTGTCCCATAGGTCTCTGAGGCTATCCTCAGTTCTTTTAATTCTTTGGGCTTTGTTCTGTTCTTCAGCACTTATTTCCACCATTCTGTCTTCCAGCTCACTTATCCGTTCTTCAGCCTCTGATACTCTACTGTTGAGACCTTCTATAGTATTTTTGAGTTCAACAATTGAGTTGGTGGTCTCTATTTGCTTATTTTTCATTTCCTGCATGTCTTTTCTCAATGCACTAATTTCCTCTAATATTCTGTTTTCGGTGTTTTGCATCCTCATTAGTATAGTTTTTCTGAATTCTCTTTCAGATAGCTTGTCTATCTCCTCCTCTGTCATTTGAAGTGGTGTTTCTCTAGCTTGGTCCTTCATTTGTACAGTGTTTCTCTGACGTTTCATTATTAGGTTAATTTTTGTTTCTTTGTGTGTGTCTGTGTGTATGGAGTTCTTATTCCCACCAGGCTTCTTGGTTGAATTCTCCCTTCCTGTGGGTTTTGTCCTTGTAGAAGGGTTCAGTGGCTTGTGTCTTGGGTGGTGATAGACCTTGTTTACAGGTGAATAATCTGTAGTGTTGTATGTTCTTAGAAATTTGGGGTATGATTTGTAAGGCTTCTCCTACTCTTGTATTTATTGGCTATATCAGGTCCTTTAACACTTGTTGTAGGACTGGTTTTGTGGTACAGAATTCTTTTAGTTTTTGCTTGTCTGTGAAGCTTTTGACTTCACCATCGATTCTGAATGAGATTCTTGCTGGGTAGAGAATTCGTGGTTGCAGGTTATTCTCTTTTAGCCGTTTAAATGTATCTTGCCATTCTCTTCTGGCCTGTAGGGTTTCTGTTGAGAGATCCGCAGTTAAACGTATGGGGTTTCCTTTATATGTTATTTGTTGTTTGCTCCTAGCTGCTTTTAGTAATCTGTCTTTATATTTAGTCTGCGTTAGTTTGATTAGTATGTGCCTTGGTGTGTTTCTTCTGGGGTTTCTCCTGTATGGAACTCTTTGTGCTTCCTGGACTTGGCTGACTATCTCCTTTCCCATGCTGGGGAAGTTTTCAACTATAACCTCTTCAAGAATTTTTTCATAGTCTTTCTTCTCTTCTTCTTCTTCTGGAACTCCTATAATTCTAATGTTGGTACGTTTAATATTGTCCCATAGGTCTCTGAGGCTATCCTCAGTTCTTTTAATTCTTTGGGCTTTGTTCTGTTCTTCAGCACTTATTTCCACCATTCTGTCTTCCAGCTCACTTATCCGTTCTTCAGCCTCTGATACTCTACTGTTGAGACCTTCTATAGTATTTTTGAGTTCAACAATTGAGTTGGTGGTCTCTATTTGCTTATTTTTCATTTCCTGCATGTCTTTTCTCAATGCACTAATTTCCTCTAATATTCTGTTTTCGGTGTTTTGCATCCTCATTAGTATAGTTTTTCTGAATTCTCTTTCAGATAGCTTGTCTATCTCCTCCTCTGTCATTTGAAGTGGTGTTTCTCTAGCTTGGTCCTTCATTTGTACAGTGTTTCTCTGACGTTTCATTATTAGGTTAATTTTTGTTTCTTTGTGTGTGTCTGTGTGTATGGAGTTCTTATTCCCACCAGGCTTCTTGGTTGAATTCTCCTTCCTGTGGGTTTTGTCCTTGTAGAAGGGTTCAGTGGCTTGTGTCTTGGGTGGTGATAGACCTTGTTTACAGGTGAATAATCTGTAGTGTTGTATGTTCTTTGATAATCAGTGTGGGGTCTTGGAATCCGGGCTTCCGCTGAGAGGATCCTTGGTTTGATGATTGGTCAGGGAGTGTAGGCTCTATGTCTGGTTTGCTATGGTGTTCTGTGATACTAGTTCACACACTAGCATCTGAGGAACAAGAGGTGCATCCCTGATGGGTGACAGTCATAAAAGCATGCAGATGTTTTCTAACATAATCATAAGATACACATACATATACAGCAATCCCCACAACTGACCAGTTTTACAGAGATAAGGCGCAGGAAATCTTTCTAGCAACTAATGCAATCACAGATGATACTTGCCCGTTAAGCTTTGAATTAATTAAAATAGTGCCTGAATAATAGATCTAGCACAAGGTCCTGGCTTGGATAATTACAATGAAAGCAATTTTAAATTAGGACATGTGCTCGGGGTGACAAGGAGGAGAGTCTATAAGTAATAAAAGGGAAAAGATTTGTCTTGGAAGTATTTTATAGGATTAGGTAGCAAAGATTAGTGTGTGTACTGTTTAGTGCATTTGGAAGTGAATAGTGCAGACAGAAAGATAGGAAATAATTTGTCTAGAGGATATTGATAGCTAGGAAGATGTTTTACATTTAGAACATAGAGAAAGAAAGCAGTGGGAAAGAGGAAAGAGAAAAGAGAATTAGAGGTTTTCAAGAATTAAAATTAAAGTTAAAAAATATAATAAAAGTCAAAAGAAGGTTAAAAATTAAAAAGAGCAAAAAAAAAAAAAATTAATGAGACCGAAAAACAAAGAAAAAACACATAGAATAAATCAAACAAATGAAAACTACAAAAAAAAACAATAGCTTGTCTATCTCCTCCTCTGTCATTTGAAGTGGTGTTTCTCTAGCTTGGTCCTTCATTTGTACAGTGTTTCTCTGACGTTTCATTATTAGGTTAATTTTTGTTTCTTTGTGTGTGTCTGTGTGTATGGAGTTCTTATTCCCACCAGGCTTCTTGGTTGAATTCTCCTTCCTGTGGGTTCTGTCCTTGTAGAAGGGTTCAGTGGCTTGTGTCTTGGGTGGTGATAGACCTTGTTTACAGGTGAATAATCTGTAGTGTTGTATGTTCTTTGAT
Source organism: Tragulus kanchil (assembly GCA_022376925.1). Taxonomy (NCBI): domain Eukaryota; kingdom Metazoa; phylum Chordata; class Mammalia; order Artiodactyla; family Tragulidae; genus Tragulus; species Tragulus kanchil. Next base: position 78,828,649 of record JAIOJX010000032.1, read on the forward strand.
AATCAGTGTGGGGTCTTGGAATCCGGGCTTCCGCTCTGAGGATCCTTGGTTTGATGATTGGTCAGGGAGTGTAGGCTCTATGTCTGGTTTGCTATGGTGTTCTGTGATACTAGTTCACACACTAGCATCTGAGGAACAAGAGGTGCATCCCTGATGGGTGACAGTCATAAAAGCATGCAGATGTTTTCTAACATAATCATAAGATACACATACATATACAGCAATCCCCACAACTGACCAGTTTTACAGAGATAAGGCGCAGGAAATCTTTCTAGCAACTAATGCAATCACAGATGATACTTGCCCGTTAAGCTTTGAATTAATTAAAATAGTGCCTGAATAATAGATCTAGCACAAGGTCCTGGCTTGGATAATTACAATGAAAGCAATTTTAAATTAGGACATGTGCTCGGGGTGACAAGGAGGAGAGTCTATAAGTAATGAGAAGGAAAAGATTTGTCTTGGAAGTATTTTATAGGATTAGGTAGCAAAGATTAGTGTGTGTACTGTTTAGTGCATTTGGAAGTGAATAGTGCAGACAGAAAGATAGGAAATAATTTGTCTAGAGGATATTGATAGCTAGGAAGATGTTTTACATTTAGAACATAGAGAAAGAAAGCAGTGGGAAAGAGGAAAGAGAAAAGAGAATTAGAGGTTTTCAAGAATTAAAATTAAAGTTAAAAAATATAATAAAAGTCAAAAGAAGGTTAAAAATTAAAAAGAGCAAAAAAAAAAAAATTAATGAGACCGAAAAACAAAGAAAAAACACATAGAATAAATCAAACAAATGAAAACTACAAAAAAAAAAAAAACAAACATAAAAACCCCCAATAAACAAAGAAACTAATAAACCCCAAACCAATCAATTGAATAAGCAAAATAGTCCACCACAAACAAGCAGAAAAAAATGAAAAAAGAAAAAAAAAAAGTTAAATACTGTCCTTGGTTTTTATCTTCATATCTGCCTGTTGGAAACCAATCTGCTCTTGATGGTGGTGTCTTGATGGTGTGGTCTTTCCCTTACAGTGCCGGTTGCTGTGGTTTCTGTTTTTGTGTTCAGCAAAATGAGGGCTTTGCTGCCATACTGGGTGCTGGCCGGGACGGTGGGCTGATCCCAGTCAGTCGGGCGGAGGCCGCGGCGCGCGCAGTCCCGTGTTGGAGGGGGGCGCCCCGGCTCGACCGTGCGCCCGCCTGTCGTCTCCAATCCCTGCTCTTTCCCCGGCTTCCTCCGCTGCTACTGCTGCTCTAGGGGAGCGCGGGCTCCTCCGACACTGCCGGTTATGTGTCTAAGTACCAAAGGCAGACGCGAGCTTTCCCGTCCAACTCATGCCCAGTCCCTGATCAGCAACCCGTGGACGACTTCCTCTCTCCGTTCAGCAAGCCCTCCAGTTGGAGTGGCTGAACTTACCCGCTCCTCGCGGCGTCCGCGGCTCCTCGCGGCGTCCGCGGCTCCTCGCGGCTCCTCGCGGCGTCCGCGGCTCCTCGCGGCGGGCGGGTTCCGGCGGCTCCTCGCGGCGGGCGGGTTCCGGCGGCTCCTCGCGGCGGGCGGGTTCCGGCGGCTCCTCGCGGCGGGCGGGTTCCGGCGGCTCCTCGCGGCGGGCGGGTTCCGGCGGCTCCTCCATCACCCAGCTTTAATAATTAACACATTATGGTCAGTTTTGTTTCATTTGCATGTCCACTTGCTGGCGCCTTCAGTATTTTAAAGCAAATTCCAGAGTCATGTCACTTTATTGGTAGATAACTCCAAATTAATGACACTTTCTCTTTCCCTCAGCAGTAATAGTATTAAATAAATATTATCATACCTTAAAAATACTCAAAATAGGGTAAAGAGTGGTCCAGTGGGTAAAGAGTCCACTTTGCAGTGCAAGGGGCACTGGTTCGATCCCTGGTATGGGAAGATCCCACGTGCTGCAGATTGGCTGGACTGGTGTGTCCAATTAGGAGCCAGTGCTCTGGAGTGCATGAGCAGAGAGCAGGTGCTCTGCGATGAGAGAGGTCACTGCAATGGGAGGCACACACAGGCCAAAGAATTAAGATGGATAAAAACAAATAAATTAAGAACCAATAAAATAATAGGCCAAAAATGAAGTAATTGCTTGGTTTTTCTTTTTGCTGTTGGAAAAATCTGCTCTTATGGTGGTGTCTTGATGGCTGTGGTCTTTCCCTTACAGTGCCGGTTGCTGTGGTTTCTGTTTGTGTTCAGCAAAATGAGGGCTTTGCTGCCATACTGGGTGCTGGCCGGGACGGTGGGCTGATCCCAGTCAGTCGGGCGGAGGCTCGCTCCGCAGTCCCGTGTTGGATGGGGGCCGGCTCCCGACCGCCGGTATGTCGTCTCCAATCCCTGCTCTTTCCCGGCTTCCTCCGCTGCTACTGCTGCTCTAGGGACCCGTGGCCCTCCGACACTGCCGGTTATGTGTCTAAGTACCAAAGGCAGAGCTGAGCTTTCCCGTCCAACTCATGCCCAGTCCCTGATCAGCAACCCGTGGGCGACTTCCTCTCTCCGTTCAGCAAGCCCTCCAGTTGGAGTGGCGTTCCGGCGGCTGGCCCTCGCGCGCGCGGCGGGTTCGCGCGCGCGTCCCTCCTCGCGGCGGGCGGGTTCCGGCGGCTCCTCGCGGCGGGCGGGTTCCGGCGGCTCCTCGCGGCGGGCGGGTTCCGGCGGCTCCTCGCGGCGGGCGGGTTCCGGCGGCTCCTCCATCACCCAGCTTTAATAATTAACACATTATGGTCAGTTTTGTTTCATTTGCATGTCCACTTGCTGGCGCCTTCAGTATTTTAAAGCAAATTCCAGAGTCATGTCACTTTATTGGTAGATAACTCCAAATTAATGACACTTTCTCTTTCCCTCAGCAGTAATAGTATTAAATAAATATTATCATACCTTAAAAATACTCAAAATAGGGTAAAGAGTGGTCCAGTGGGTAAAGAGTCCACTTTGCAGTGCAAGGGGCACTGGTTCGATCCCTGGTATGGGAAGATCCCACGTGCTGCAGATTGGCTGGACTGGTGTGTCCAATTAGGAGCCAGTGCTCTGGAGTGCATGAGCAGAGAGCAGGTGCTCTGCGATGAGAGAGGTCACTGCAATGGGAGGCACACACAGGCCAAAGAATTAAGATGGATAAAAACAAATAAATTAAGAACCAATAAAATAATAGGCCAAAAATATTTTTTAAAATACTCAAAATATTTGTATCATGCGTTCACTCAGTGTTCACATTTCCAGTTATCTTATAAAAGTCATTATTTTTTCTAAGAGTTTATTTGAATTGAGATCAAAATTTATTAGTTAATCTATCTCAAGTTTATTTGCGTGTATAGATTCCCCATCCATTTCTTTGTCTCCTTGGAAGTTTTTAACTGAACAAAGCATGGTATCCGTCATGCTGAGTGTTTCCCATCTGGATTTTGCTCACTGCATCCTCATGCAGTTGCTCGACATCACATGGACTTTGGTCTAGTTCTGCCTCTGTTTGTCCACATGGTGGTGCATCTTCAGATGACTGGGTAATTGAATCTGCTCCATCCTCACAGGCAGAAAACCTGAGGTATCTGGCATTGTGTGTCTGCTGGGAGTTGCCCTCAGTCAGCTACTTAAGGGCACAGGAGCCCAGCAGCCCAGCTCTCTTGCCTCCTGCCAGCATAGCTCTGAGGCTCCTTCTGGAGTTCTCCTGGAGAGGTGGGGCGAGGTTGATGCTAACCCCAGCTCCCTGCCATCGATCTCTGCCTGAAACCACACACCCACATGGCTTCTTCACCTTCACAGTCTTGCTTCTCCTCCCTTACTAGTTTTGTGTGGAAGCACAACCTTAATAATTTACTTGCAAACTCATTCTCATCTCATGGAGTGAGACAATACCAGCTGTGGTTCCAGGAAGCTGATTCTACTAGAAGGAAGAAGGTAGATAACTCCAAATTAATGACACTTTCTCTTTCCCTCAGCAGTAATAGTATTAAATAAATATTATCATACCTTAAAAATACTCAAAATAGGGTAAAGAGTGGTCCAGTGGGTAAAGAGTCCACTTTGCAGTGCAAGGGGCACTGGTTCGATCCCTGGTATGGGAAGATCCCACGTGCTGCAGATTGGCTGGACTGGTGTGTCCAATTAGGAGCCAGTGCTCTGGAGTGCATGAGCAGAGAGCAGGTGCTCTGCGATGAGAGAGGTCACTGCAATGGGAGGCACACACAGGCCAAAGAATTAAGATGGATAAAAACAAATAAATTAAGAACCAATAAAATAATAGGCCAAAAATATTTTTTAAAATACTCAAAATATTTGTATCATGCGTTCACTCAGTGTTCACATTTCCAGTTATCTTATAAAAGTCATTATTTTTTCTAAGAGTTTATTTGAATTGAGATCAAAATTTATTAGTTAATCTATCTCAAGTTTATTTGCGTGTATAGATTCCCCATCCATTTCTTTGTCTCCTTGGAAGTTTTTAACTGAACAAAGCATGGTATCCGTCATGCTGAGTGTTTCCCATCTGGATTTTGCTCACTGCATCCTCATGCAGTTGCTCGACATCACATGGACTTTGGTCTAGTTCTGCCTGTTTGTCCACATGGTGGTGCATCTTCAGATGACTGGGTAATTGAATCTGCTCCATCCTCACAGGCAGAAAACCTGAGGTATCTGGCATTGTGTGTCTGCTGGGAGTTACCCTCAGTCAGCTACTTAAGGGCACAGGAGCCCAGCAGCCCAGCTCTCTTGCCTCCTGCCAGCATAGCTCTGAGGCTCCTTCTGGAGTTCTCCTGGAGAGGTGGGGCGAGGTTGATGCTAACCCCAGCTCCCTGCCATCGATCTCTGCCTGAAACCACACACCCACATGGCTTCTTCACCTTCACAGTCTTGCTTCTCCTCCCTTACTAGTTTTGTGTGGAAGCACAACCTTAATAATTTACTTGCAAACTCATTCTCATCTCATGGAGTGAGACAATACCAGCTGTGGTTCCAGGAAGCTGATTCTGCTAGAAGGAAGAAGAACTCCCTTCCCTGGTTTTGAGAGCCCTTGGCACGTTACACTGTTTTTTATGGTGAATCAGGGCAAGATCCAATGGAAGATGATGTACTGACTTGTGCTGTATCTTTGACATTTCAGATAAAGCAAGGAAATGGTAAGTTTGAGGACAATGGACTCGGCCAGTTGTTGCTGGTTGCTATTGATACTTTATTTATTTTGGGGGGGGCAGGTTGCGGAGGGAGGGGACAGGCGGGCCACTTCTATTGGTCTTTCATTTCTCTATTTTCATCTGTCTTTGTTCTTTGGCTCTTGTGGGCCTCCCATCGCCGTGGCCTCTGTTGTCGCAGAGCACCGGCTCTGGGCGCATGCGCTCCAGAGCTCCGGCTTGGTAATTGGACACATCGGTCCAGTCGCTCCGCGGCACGTGGGATCTTCCCAGGCCAGGGATCAAACCGGTGCCCCTTGCACTGCAAGGCGGTGTCCTTACCCACTGGACCACCAGGGAAACCCGCTATTGATACTTTAAAGAAAAAAAGAGACACACTCAGGTCATCCACTCATTATCTTAAGACATGATGTGAAAGTCAGAAGGCATCCACAGTAGTGTTTTAAAGACCCTTATCTCCTGCAGAGGGCAGATGGTGCTAAATGCCAGACCTAGGACCTAATAGCAACCTCTGCCTATGTGCATGCTAAGTCACTTCAGTCGTGTCTGACTCTGCAACCCATGGATTGTAGTCCACCAGGCCATGAGATTCTGTCCATGAGATTCTCCAGGCAAAAGACTGGAGCAGGTGGCCATGCCCTCCTCCAAGGGATCTTCCAAACCCACGTCTCTCATGGCTCCTGCATTGGCAGATGGGTTTTTTTTTTTTACCACTAGTGTCACCTGGAAAGCCCAATAGTAACTTCTATAGAAAGCCAAATTTGCAGCTTTCATGTTTTTTATACCAAGGGAAGGTCCTCATAGGGTAAGAATGGAAGCTCCAAACTTGGAATGGGAACATACTCATGGTCTAGATGGTTATTCATGCTAGATAACCCAGAACTCCAGAATCCCCTGAATTTTCTCAGCTTGCAGAAGCAGGCCACTCTCCTTGGACAGAAGCCATCAGTCCCCACATTCCACTGGCTCAGTATATGAAGAGGCTTCCTGCATTATCATCTAACTGAAGATCTCCCTCAGCTCTTCTCCTGGCCTTGGGTTCAAGTCTCAGCAAAGTCAACTGAGTTAGTACGGTATCCTGCTAAGGGAGGGAAGAATTATTCACTGCGGAAATCTGTACCAGCACACAGGAGTGATTACCAGATGTCATGACTGTCTATAGCAAGTCGTAAAGATTTGCTTTAACAAATCTTAAACAATAAATCTTCTCAAACTAATAGCAATTACAGCAAGATAAACAGGATATCAGACAAAAGTCAATTGTTTTCCTATATCCCAGCATTGAACACATGGAATTTTATCTTAAAAGCATAAAGACACTTACAAAAAGTACTTAGGTAAAAATCTAACAAAATATGTACAGGACCTACATGTGAAAACTACAATAGTCTGAAGAAAGAGATCAACAATCTAAACAAATGGAAGTATAGTCTATGTTCATGGATTCAAAGACTTAATATTGTTAAGATGGGGATTCTTCCTGAATTGATCTACAGATTCAAAATAATCCAAAACAAAAATGCTAGCAAGCTGTTTTGTGAAATCACCAGACTGATTCTAAAGTTTACCTGAGAAGGTGAAATAGTCAAAACAGTCAGCCCAAGACCAAACAAGAACAAAGTTAGAGGATGGACATGACCTAATTTTAATGCTTAATAGAATGCACAGTAATCAATACAGCATGATTCTGGAGAAAGAATGGATCTATAGTTTAATGTAACTGAATAGAGAACCAAAAATAAAGCTACACAAGCATAGTTGACTGATTTTGATAAAAGGGCCAAGGCATCTCAATGGAGGAAGTCTTTGCAACAAGTACTGGAACAATTGTACATTTATATACAAAAAAATGAATTGGGACCAAGACGTTATACCTTTCATAAAAGTTAACTTAAAATTGATCTTGGGCTTACATGTAAAAAAAAAGCTCTAAAGCTTCTATAGAGTAACCTAGGAGGAAATTCAAGTGATCTCGGGATAGCTGACGAATTTTAAATTTTTATTGGTTTAATTAAAAGTGCATGCATTTTGGGCTTCCCTGGTGGTCCAGTGGATAAGGACACCACCTTGCAATGCAAGGGGTGCTGGTTCAATCCCTGGCCTGGGAAGATCCCATGTGCCGCGGAGCGGCTGGACCGATGTGTCTGATGTGTCCAATTACTGAGCCGGAGCTCTGGAGTGCATGCGCCCAGAGCCGGTGCTCTGCGACAACAGAGGCCACTACGATGGGAGGCCCACATGGGCCAAAGAACAAATATGGATGAAAATAGATCAATGAAAGACCAACAGAAGTGGCCCGCCAGCCCCCCTCCCTCCCCAACCCTCCCCCAAAATAAAATAAAATAAAATAAAAGATCTTTTAAAACAAGATCTTTGCATTTTAAGGAAATTAACATTTTTCTAATTACAAAGCATGTCCACTACCATGTGTTATTATTAATCAAAGCAACTCTTATTTGCCACCACTGTAGATCCTATTTTCACTGGTGTCTGCCTCTATATTAATTCTCTTCAGGGCTGTGGTTTTTAAACCTTTTTGCTTTATATTAGAGTACAGTTGATTAGCAATGTTGTGATCATTTCAGGTATACAGCATGGTGATTTGGTTATGCATATACATATATGTGTGTCTGTGCATACGTATATGTGTACACATATACATGTATCTATTCTTTTTCAAATCCTTTTGCATCTAGGTTGTTATATAACAGTGAGCAGACTTCTCTTTGCTGCACAGTAGGACCTTTTTGGTTATCCATTTTAAATATAGGAGTGTGTGCAAGACCCAGATTCCCTAACTATCCTTTCCCATCATCCTTTTCACTTGGTAATCATAAGTTTGTCCTCTAAATCTGTGAGTTTGTTTCTGGTTTGTAAATTAGTTCATTTGCATAATTTCTTTTTAGATTCTGCATGTGAGTGATATACAAACTCTCTCTCTGATTTACTTCACTCAGTATGACACTCTCTAGGTCCATACGTGTTGCTCCAATTGGCATTATTTCATTCTTTTTAATGGGTGAATATGATTCCATCACATACATGCACCGTCTTCTTTATCCATTCCCTTGTCAATGTACACTTAGGTTGCTTCCATGTTTTGGCTGTTGTACATAGTGCTTCCACGAACACAGGTACATGCACTCTTTCAGACCATATTTTTCCCAGGATATGTGCCCAGGAGTGCGATTGCAGGATCATACAGTAGCTTTCCGTAAGAGAGCTCCTCATCAAAGAAAATCGAAGATAGCAAAAAAGTATAAGGGAAATATACTTAACATCATTTTTCATTAGGCAATTGCAAATTAAAACAATAAGATACCTCTACACACCTACTAGAATGGCTAAAATCCCATAAGTTGTCAACATCAAATGCTGGTGAGGATGCCAGGCAAGAGATACTCCTTCACTGCAGGTGGCAATACAAAATAGTACTGAAAGCTTGGAAGAAAGAGTACATGTTTCTGACAAAGTTAAATATTGTCTTACCATGTGATCCAGCAACTGTGCCTGTAGGGATATTCCTGATTTATAAACCTAAAGCCACAAAAAGTCTGCACACAAAGATTTATGGAAGCTTTATCTCAAAATCACCAAAAAATGGAAGCAGTCAAGATGTCTTTTGATAGGTGAATGGATAAACAAACTGTGGTGCTTCCATACAATAGAATATTAACCAGTGACAAAAATAAATAAGCTATCAAATCACAGAAAGACATGGATGAAACTTAAATGCCCATTTCTAAGTCAAAGAATCCAGTCTGAAAGGCTATATGCTATACAATTTTAAATATATGACATTCTAGAAAGGCAAGGCTATAGAGACAGAATTAAAATTATTGGCTGTCAGGGGTTCAAGGAGAGCAAGGAAGGGTTGAATAGGCAAAGCATAAATAGTTTTGTTTTAGGGCAATAGAACTACTCTGTATCATGACATAATATACATACCATTTTGCATTTGTTAAAACCAATAGAACTAAAAATGAGCATCAAATAGCAATGGGGATCCTATAATTTCTTTTTAGATTCTGCATGTGAGTGATATCATACAAACTCTCTCTCTGATTTACTTCACTCAGTATGACACTCTCTAGGTCCATACGTGTTGCTCCAATTGGCATTATTTCATTCTTTTTAATGGGTGTATGTGATTCCACCACATACATGCACCCCATCTTCTTTACCCATTCCCCTGTCAATGTACACTTAGGTTGCTTCCATGTTTTGGCTGTTGTACATAGTGTTTCCATGAACACGGGTACATGCACTCTTTCAGACCATGTTTTTCCCAGGATATATGCCCAGGAGTGAGATTGCAGGATCATACAGTAGCTTTCCGTAAGAGAGCTCCTCATCAAAGAAAATCGAAGATGGCAAAAAGTATAAGGAAAATACACTTAACATCATTTTTCATTAGGGAATTGCAAATTAAAACAATAAGATACCTCTACACACCTACTAGAATGGCTAAAATCCCATAAGTTGTCAACATCAAATGCTGGTGAGGATGCCAGGCAAGAGGTACTCCTTCACTGCAGGTGGCAATACAAAATAGTACTGAAAGCTTGGAAGAAAGTACATGTTTCTGACAAAGCTAAATATTGTCTTACCATGTGATCCAGCAACTGTGCCTGTAGGGATTTACCTGATTTATAAACCTAAAGCCACAAAAAGCCTGCACACAAAGATTTACGGAAGCTTTATCCCAAAATCACCAAAAAATGGAAGCAGTCAAGATGTCTTTTGATAGGTGAATGGATAAACAAACTGTGGTGCTTCCATACAATAGAATATTAACCAGTGACAAAAAGAAATAAGCTATCAAATCACAGAAAGACATGGATGTAACTTAAATGTCCATTTATATGTCAAAGAATCCAGTCTGAAAGACTATATGCCATACAATTTTAAATATATGACATTCTAGAAAGGCAAGGCTATAGAGACAGAATAAAGATTATTGGCTGTCAGGGGTTCAAGGAGAGCAAGGAAGGGTTGAATAGGCAAAGCATAAATAGTTTTGTTTTAGGGCAATAGAACTACTCTGTATCATGACATAATATACATACCATTTTGCATTTGTTAAAACCAATAGAACTCTACAAGATGAAAAGTGAAGCAACATACGCAAAATTGAAAAGCATTAGCAAGTTGGGGAATCCTAGGAAGGAATATAGACTGTTATCAAAGAATTTGTGTTACAAATGCATGAAACTACCTCACTGGAGGACATGAGAGAAAGAGAAACTGACTTAACTTTGGAAATGAGAGAAATGTGTAAGGCTAAAGGCATAAGAACTGCTCATAAGCATTGCAGTATGGTTGAGAAGCATACTTACACTAGAAATATGGGGCTTCAGGTTAACAATTCTCCTGGGCTGTGTTCAGTTATGTCCAACTCCTTGTGACTCCCTGGACTATAGCCTGCCAGGCTCCTGTCTCCATGGGATTCTGCAGGTAAGAATACTGGAGTGGGTTGCTAATTCCTACTCCAAGGGACCTTCCTGAGCCAGGGATTGAATCTTCATTTCTTGCATCTCCTGCATTGGCAGGTGAATTCTTTAGTACCGTGCCACTTCTGATTCTGCTATGAATGTACACTAGGAATGAACAATTTAGAAAATGGATACCGGATGATACGTGTGAAGCTTTTCACTGTTGGAGTCAGAATTTGCAAATGAGAAAGAGGAGGAAGCTAGAATGATCCATATGGTTGAGGATTACAGTTGAAGACATTATTATGAGTTATGTTTAGCTTAATATAAGTGCAGGTGGTTACATACAGAAATGCACACACATGCACACATAAACACACATGTTAGTAGGCATACTTCCTCTGTGAATTGAGTGGACCCCAAAGAAACAATAAACTAGCAGCAATGAGCAGGACAGATCTTGCTTTTAAACCCCTAAACAACACTGTTGCCTCATTGTTAGGTGAATATGCTATAAAGGACATGGATGACTTAAATGCCATTTTAGTCAAAGAATCCAGTCTGAAAGCTATATGCATACAATTTTAAATATATGACATTCTAGAAAGGCAAGGCTATAGAGACAGAATTAAAATTATTGGCTGTCAGGGGTTCAAGGAGAGCAAGGAAGGGTTGAATAGGCAAAGCATAAATAGTTTTGTTTTAGGGCAATAGAACTACTCTGTATCATGACATAATATACATACCATTTTGCATTTGTTAAAACCAATAGAACTCTGCAAGACGAAAAGTGAAGCAACGTATGCAAAATTGAAAAACATTAGCAAGTTGGGGAATCCTAGGAAGGAATATAGACTGTTATCAAAGAATTTGTGTTACAAATGCATGAAACTACCTGACTGGAAGACATGAGAGAAAGAGAAACTGACTTAACTTTGGAAATGAGAGAAATGTGTAAGGCTAAAGGCGTAAGAACTGCTCATAAGCATTGTAATATGGTTGAGAAGTATGGGGCTTCAGGTTAACAATTCTCCTAGGCTGTGTCCAGTTATGTCCAACTCCTTGTGACTCCCTGGACTATAGCCTGCCAGGCTCCTCTCTCCATGGGTTTCTGCAGGTAAGAATACTGGAGTAGGTTGCCAATTCCTACCCCAGGGGACCTTCCTGACCCAGGGATTGAACCTTCATTTCTTGCATCTTCTTCATTGGTAGGTGAATTCTTTAGTACCGTGCCACTTCTGATTCTGCTATGAATGTACACTAGGAATGAACAATTTAGAAAATGGATACTGGATGATACGTGCGAAGCTTTTCACTGTTGGAGTCAGAATTTGCAAATGAGAAAGAGGAGGAAGCTAGAATGATCCATATGGTTGAGGATTACAGTTGAAGACATTATTATGAGTTATGTTTAGCTTAATATAAGTGCAGGTGGTTACATACAGAAATGCACACACATGAGCACATAAACACACATGTTAGTAGGCATACTTCCTATGTGAATTGAGTGGACCCAAAATAAACAATAAACTAGCAGCAATGAGCAGGACAGATCTTGGCTTTTAATACCGTTCTCCAGTAAATTCAATGAGGACTCCTTGCAGAAACTGTTGCCTCTAGGATTGTGGCAGGAATATACAAGATAAGCCTGGAGCACATTGAAGTGCCAGAAAGGATGGAATGCTCAAAAGATAAATCAAAGGAACAAAGGAAACACAAAAAATAAAACAAAAATTCAAAACTCCACTTTGATGTTTAACCAAGGACACAGGAAACAATTGAAAGAGCTCCTAATGGCCAAAGCTGGAACAATCTGAGCAATAAAACAGAGTACTATTTCCCAAAATAAAGGAAGTACTATTTGGGTCCTTTGCCCATTTTAAAATCAGATTATTTTTTGTTTTATTTGTTTGTTTATTTATTTTTGCTGTTGATTTGTAAGAGTTCCTTTATATATTTTGGATGTGAACAAACCCCTTATCAGATATATGGTTTGCAAATATTTTTTCCCATTTGATAATTTGTTTGCCTTGTGTTAATGGTTTCCTTTGCTCTTCAGAAGTTTCTTATTTTCACGCATTCCACTTGTTTATTTCTGCTTTTGTTACCTGTGCCTTCAAGTGTCAGAGCATACTATTATAAAGACCGATGCCAAGGAACTTATTCCCTATATATTCTTCTAGAAGTTTTATGGCTTTCAGGCTAACTTTTAAGTGTTTAATCCGTTTTGAGTTGATTTTTGCTTATGATTCTGAGAGTCCAATTTTTTTTTTTTTTTTTTGCATGTGGCTATCTGGTTTTCTCAGCACCATTTATTGAAGAGATTATGCTTTCTTCATCTTATATTCTTGGTGTCTTTGTAAAAAATTAATTGACCACATTTCTACGTTCTCTATTCTATTCCATTGATCAATGTGTCTCTTTTTATGTCAACACCATATTGTTTCCAACAGGTGTATGAAAAGGCTCCCAACATCACTTCTCAGCAGCAGGGAAAGGTAAATCAAATCATAATGGTATCTATTCTCATATTAGAATGGCTATTAAATGGCTGTTAGAATGGCTATTTAAAAAATCAAAAGCTAACAAGTGTTGGCAAGAATGTGAAGAAAAGGGAATCTTTGTACACTGTTAGTAAAAATTCAATTGCTATAGTTATTTTAGAGAACAGTATGAAGCTTCCTTTAAAAATTAAAAATAAAACTGCCATATGATTCAGCAATACTACTTCTGGGTATATATCCAAAGGGAACATAATCAGTATCTTGAAGAGATACCCTGTGTTCATTTCAACATTATTCATGATAATCAATACATGGAAACAACTTAAATGTCAATGGATAAATGCATAAAAAGGTGATATATGGTATTATTTTATAAGGAGATACATATATATGTTATTTGGACTTTCCTGTTGGCTCAGTGGTAAAGAAAAAAATCAGCATTGCCGATACAGGCAACATAGGTTCAATCCCTTTGTTGGGAAGATCCCCTGGAGAAGGAAATGGCAATCCACTCCAGTATTCTTGTCCGGAAAATCCCATGGAGTAGTCTTGCAGACTACAGTCCATGGATCACAAAAAAGTTGGACATGGCTTAGCGGCTAAACAACAACAGCAACAACAGCAAAATCAACCTTAGAAAGAGAGGAAATCCTTATATTTGTGGCCCCAAAAGAAGCTGAACTTATAGTAACATAAAGCAGAATAATAGTTACAAGAAGCAAGGTTATGGGGGAAAAGAGATATTAAAAAAAAAAAGGACATGCAAAAGGCCTTCAAGTGTCAGAGCATACTATTATAAAGACCGATGCCAAGGAACTTATTCCCTATATATTCTTCTAGAAGTTTTATGGCTTTCAGGCTAACTTTTAAGTGTTTAATCCATTTTGAGTTGATTTTTGCTTATCATTCTGAGAGTCCAATTTTTTTTTTTTTTGGCATGTGGCTATCTGGTTTTCCCAGCACCATTTATTGAAGAGATTATGCTTTCTTCATCTTATATTCTTGGTGTCTTTGTAAAAAATTAATTGACCACATTTCTGTGTTCTCTATTCTGTTCCATTGATCAATGTGTCTCTTTTTATGTCAACACCATATTGTTTCCAACAGGTGTATGAAAAGGCTCCCAACATCACTTCTCAGCAGCAGGGAAAGGTAAATTAAATCATAATGGGATCTATTCTCATATTAGAATGGCTATTAAATGGCTGTTAGAATGGCTATTTAAAAAATCAAAAGCTAACAAGTGTTGGTAAGAATATGAAGAAAAGGGAATCCTTGTACACTGTTGGTAAAAATTCAATTACTATAGTTATTTTAGAGAACAGTATGAAGCTTCCTTTAAAAATTAAAAATAAAACTGCCATATGATTCAGCAATACTACTTCTGGGTATATATCCAAAGGGAACATAATCAGTATCTTGAAGAGATACCCTATGTTCATTTCAGCATTATTCATGATAACCAATACATGGAAACAACTTAAATGTCAATGGATAAATGGATAAAAAGGTGATATATGGTATTATTTTATAAAGAGATACATATATATGTTATTTGGACTTTCCTGGTGGCTCAGTGGTAAAGAAAAGAATCAGCATGCTGATCCAGGAAACATAGGTTCAATTCCTTTGTTGGGAAGATCCCCTGGAGAAGGAAATGGCAATCCACTCCAGTATTCTTGCCTGGAAAATCCCATGGAGTAGTCTTGCAGGCTACAGTCCATGGGTCACAAAAAAATTGGACACAGCTTAGTGACTAAACAACAACAGCAACAACAGCAAAATCAACCTTAGAAAGAGAGGAAATCCTTATATTTGTGGCCCCAAAAGAAGCTGAACTTATAGTAACATAAAGCAAAATAATAGTTACAAGAAGCAAGGTTATAGGGGAAAAGGGATATTAAAAAAAAGAAAAAAAGGGGAATGGTGTTTGCTAGGGGCTGCAGGGAGAAGGTCACGGAGAATTACCATTTAATAGGTACAGAGTTTTAGTCTTCCAAGGTGGATGGTGGTGATGGCTGCACAGCAACATAATGGACTTAATACCCATGAACTGTACAATGATTAACACTGGAAATTTGATGCAATGTGTATTTTACCACAACAAAAGGAAAATGAAGTACTACTGGAGTATAGCCCAAAGTATAAAACAAAATATTCATGGGTACATGCTGACCTAAATGAATGATTAAACACAGCTATCTACCTATCTATATATAGATGGAGAGGAAAAAGATGCATTTCCTGTATAGATAATTCAAAACAATTTATGAAGCTACTCCATCTTCAGTGACAGGAAGCTTAACTGCTCACTTCCTTCTTATTTGTGGGCTTTGCATAATGACTTCCTGACTTCCTTCTACAGAATGCAATATAGTCAGATGGGATGTTGGGAGGGAGGATGAAGACAATAGCTTCACAGTGGAGAAGCCCAATACATCCTACCTCAGTCGGTGATCAAGGTGACTAATATGTACTCTTCATATAATGTAATGAAAATGGAAGTTTACCTCTGTGCTCTTCCTCTTAAAAGCCCATAACTCCAGTCTAATCATGAAAATGACATTGGATAAGCCCGAATTGAGGGATATTCTATAAAGTACCTGACCAGGACTCCTCAAAACTGTCAAGCTCATCAAAAAACAAAGAAAAGTTTGAGAAATCATCACAGTCAAGAGGAGCCTGGGCAAGGCAGCAAATGTAGTGTGTTATTCTAGATGGGATCCTGAAACAGGAAAAGACATTAGGTAAAATCTAAAATATTTGAATAAACCATGAGCTTCAGCTAATAATAATACACCAAGGGCTTCCCTGGTGGTCCAGTGGGTAAGGACACTGCCTTGCAGTGCAGGGGCTGCCGGTTTGATCCTTGGCCTGGGAAGATCCCACATGCCATGGAGCGGCTGGACCGATGTGTTCTACTACTAAGCTGGAGCTCTGGGGCTCATGCACCCAGAGCCGATGCTCTGCAGCAAGCGAGTTCACTGCAATGGGAGGCCCACACAGGCCAAAGAACAAAGATAAATAAATGAAAGACCAACAGAAGTGGACAAAAAAAAAAATAGTGCATCAATACTGTTTTGCTAATTGTAATAGTAAATGTGCCATACTAGTGTAGGTTGTTAATAATAAGGGAAACTGGATGGGAAGTGTAAGATAACCCTCTGTACTATCTTCTTGACCTTTTCATAAATAAAACGCTATTCTGAAAAATGTCTTTTATCCACACCACTATATATAAAATAGATAAATAAATATAGATTTGCTGTAGAACACATTGAGCTGTAGTCAGTGTCTTGTAATAACCTGCAATGGAAAAGAATCTGAAGAATCAGAAACTAACACAATATTGTAAATCAACTATAGTTAAATAAACACATTTTTTAAAAAGAAAAAAAATAGCCACCAAAAAAGGTCTATAAAAGTCAAAGCCTCATACTTCAAAAAAAATTGCACATATTCTGAGTATTTCTAATTACTTCTCCCTATGACCCTCAATCTTCCCACCCAATTCTGCCCAAGCTTCCTTTTAACTCTTGTCCTCTTAGGAAGACTTGAGCCTGCATTCTTTCTCATCCTCTAAATAATGAGAGCCACCCAAGTGTTAACCCAAGGAGTGAAGTAGTTAGATCAGAATTTTAAATAAAACACCCCTTTATCTGTGTGATGGATGGGTTGCAGGGTGTGTGGACACAGAGATCAAAGAATAGCTTGGACACAGAGATCCAAAAAACTGTCAAGCTCATCAAAAAACAAAGAAAAGTTTGAGAAATCATCACAGTCAAGAGGAGCCTAAGAAGGCAAGGCAGCAAATGTAGTGTGTTATTCTAGATGGGATCCTGAAACAGGAAAAGACATTAGGTAAAATCTAAAATATTTGAATAAACCATGAGCTTCAGCTAATAATAATACACCAAGGGCTTCCCTGGTGGTCCAGTGGGTAAGGACACCGCCTTGCAGTGCAGGGGGTGCTGGTTTGATCCTTGGCCTGGGAAGATCCCACATGCCATGGAGTGGCTGGACCGATGTGTTCCACTACTAAGCTGGAGCTCTGGGGCGCATGCACCCAGAGCCGATGCTCTGCAGCAAGCGAGTTCACTGCAATGGGAGGCCCACACAGGCCAAAGAACAAAGATAAATAAATGAAAGATCAACAGAAGTGGACAAAAAAAAATAGTGCATCAATACTGTTTTGCTAATTGTAATAGTAAATGTGCCATACTAGTGTAGGTTGTTAATAATAAGGGAAACTGGATGGGAAGTGTAAGATAACCCTCTGTACTATCTTCTTGACCTTTTCATAAATAAAACGCTATTCTGAAAAATGTCTTTTATCCACACCACTATATATAAAATAGATAAATAAATATAGATTTGCTGTAGAACACATTGAGCTGTAGTCAGTGTCTTGTAATAACCTGCAATGGAAAAGAATCTGAAGAATCAGAAACTAACACAATATTGTAAATCAACTATAGTTAAATAAACACATTTTTTAAAAAGAAAAAAAATAGCCACCAAAAAAGGTCTATAAAAGTCAAAGCCTCAGACTTCAAAAAAAATTGCACATATTCTGAGTATTTCTAATTACTTCTCCCTATGACCCTCAATCTTCCCACCCAATTCTGCCCAAGCTTCCTTTTAACTCTTGTCCTCTTAGGAAGACTTGAGCCTGCATTCTTTCTCATCCTCTAAATAATGAGAGCCACCCAAGTGTTAACCCAAGGAGTGAAGTAGTTAGATCAGAATTTTAAATAAAACACCCCTTTATCTGTGTGATGGATGGGTTGCAGGGTGTGTGGACACAGAGATCAAAGAATAGCTTGAGGACATTGCAGTCATTCAGGTGAGACATGACCTCAGTCAGAGCTTGGAGGGTGTGAGAAGGGGCAGCAAGGCTGATCTCTGTTGCGAGAGTGGGTAGGGAAGAAGAGGAAAAGAATCGGGGTTAGGGAACGGTGTGGGGACTCTGGCTTCAGTGAATGCACAGATGGTATCATTACTGAAGAGAGAAAATTCCTGAGGAATGACAGTGGGTGTCACTGGGGTTGGACAGGACTGAGGGAGAGTTACTGCCTTTCAGAGTCATTGAGTTTGGGTGCATATGGTATTCTCAAAAGAGATGTCCCTGACCTGTGCTCATGGCTGCGATGAAATGGCTTTGGGTAACTTGAGACAGCCTGCCTGAGATGATGTTGTTCAATGATCAGAACCAGGTGATTCCTTGGTGAGTTCAGTGGTAAAGGATCTGCCTTCAGTTCAGGAGATGCAGGAGATGTGTGTTTGATTCTGGGGTCAGGAAGATTTCCAGAAGGAAGAAATGGCAACCCACTCCAGTATTCTTGCCCGGAAAAGCCCATGGACAGAGGATTCTGGCGGGCTATAGTCCACAGGGTCACACAGAGTTGGGCACGACCAAGTGTGCACATGCACACACACATATGCACACACACAGATGACTCCCAGGAAGGAGAGAGCCCCGTGTCCTGATGTGGTTGATGGCAGTAAAGGCTACAGAAATGTGAGGGAGGGTAACCACTGCAATGACCCTAGATTTGTGTTTCTCCAGGCTATTCGTCCCTTTGATGCCCCTGATTCCAGCTGGTCCAACCTTCACTTCCCTTAGTGACACTTTCTCCATCAGAGACCAGTCCCAGGAGTTTCTCCTCTCCCCATCTTGCCCAATTCTATTTCTTTACTTTCCTAAAGTCTTCCTTAACCATTTCAGCAGTTCTGAGACTCTTGGAAACCACAAGCACATTCAATGGTGAGACAACCTGGGCAGAGACCAGAACTCAAGGGGAGCCCCTGCCCCGTCCCTGTGCCATTGATGTTGGTCTAGGAGAGGGCTCGGTGTGTATAATGGAAAGCAGTGCTGAACTGAGATGAATAGATTCTCTTCCCTCAGCCAAAGTAACCCATCTCCTCTTCCTGATTGCTGAGTGCTGCTTTCAGGTATAGGAGTGAACTTTTGTTTTGCTGTTGTTTTAATTTCATTTTTAGAAGTTGTGTAATGTGTTGAGTGGTTTAAGGAACAGAATTAAAGAGGAATGAAAATGTCTGTTCTCCTTTGGAAATTGGTCGAGCGAGTCATCTGCAACCACTAACCTGCACACAGGTTTTTAGGTGGTGAGTGACAGAGGGTAAAAAGCTAAAAG
The DNA here is from genome assembly GCA_022376925.1 of Tragulus kanchil. Taxonomy (NCBI): domain Eukaryota; kingdom Metazoa; phylum Chordata; class Mammalia; order Artiodactyla; family Tragulidae; genus Tragulus; species Tragulus kanchil. The sequence continues at coordinate 78,847,876 of JAIOJX010000032.1, forward strand.
AACACAGGATTCCAAGCCTTCCAGGATTTATTCTGTATTATTCTACACACTCACAGATTCAGCTATAATAGTGGCGATGCAGTCAGAGTTGCTGTAGTCACTGTCTCCTCAGGAAGAACCTCTGGCCTCCTGAGGTCGGGGTTGGGCTCAGCAGGGGTGGGCGCTGGGCAGTAACTCTCCCCACTCCAGACCTTAAAGGGACATGCAGAAGGACAGGGTCAGGCAGGTTCACAGATGAGGCAGGTCACCCAGGCTGGCGACCCAAGAGGGGTGAGGCCACTGGCTCTCTCGTCGCTTGTATGAGATTTCCAAGGGCCTCTAGGAAACTGGGGGTGGTTGCTTATGTTCGGGAGGCACTACTCCCCCTGCTTTTTTGAGGGCAAGGCTTCTCCCTTCAGTGGCACAACTGGGTGGGTCTCTTTAACCTGGCCGGAAGCTGGGACAAACCCTGGCTCTTTTAGCTGCCCCTCCTGCTGCTTTGACTCTTGCTGCGACTGCTCCACATACACTTCCTGCACCTGTGCCTCTTGCTGCGGCTGCTCCGCGTGCTGTTCCTGCTGCTGTGACTCTTGCTGCGGCTGTTCCTCATGCTGTTCCTTCACCTGTGACTCTTGCTGCGGCTGCTCCGCGTGCTGTTCTTGCTGCTGTGACTCTTGCTGCGGCTGTTCCGCATGCTGTTCCTTCACCTGTGACTCTTGCTGTGGCTGCTCCACATACACTTCCTTCACCTGTGACTCTTGCTGTGGCTGCTCCACATACACTTCCTTCACCTGTGACTCTTGCTGCGGCTGCTCCGCGTGCTGTTCCTGCTGCTGTGACTCTTGCTGCAGCTGTTCCTCATGCTGTTCCTTCACCTGTGACTCTTGCTGCGACTGCTCCGCATGCTGTTCCTTCACCTGTGACTCTTGCTGCGGCTGCTCCACATACACTTCCTGCACCTGTGACTCTTGCTGCGGCTGTTCTGCATGCTGTTCCTTCACCTGTGACTCTTGCTGCGGCTGCTCCTCATGCTGTTCCTTCACCTGTGACTCTTGCTGTGGCTGCTCCACATACACTTCCTTCACCTGTGACTCTTGCTGTGGCTGCTCCACATACACTTCCTTCACCTGTGACTCTTGCTGTGGCTGCTCCACATGCTGTTCCTTCACCTGTGACTCTTGCTGCTGCTGTTCTGCATGCTGTTCCTTCACCTGTGACTCTTGCTGCGGCTGTTCCGCATGCTGTTCCTGCGCCTGTGACTCTTCCTGCGGCTGCTCCACATACACTTCCTGCACCTGTGACTCTTGCTGCGGCTGTTCCGCGTGCCCCTCCTGCTGCTGGGACTCTTGCTGCGGCTGTTCTGCATGCCCCTCCTGCTGCTGGGACTCTTGCTGCGGCTGTTCCGCATGCTGTTCCTGCGCCTGTGACTCTTGCGGCTGCTGCTTCTCCAGATGTTTCTCCGGCTTCTCTGGCTCCTGCTGCTGTGGTTCACGCTTGTGTTCGGGCACCCCTGTTACGACTGTGTGTTTCTCCCTGAGCTCCGAGGGCACCTCCTCTGGGTGCTCTGAGTGTACCTTCTGGCATGGGGGAGGCAGTGGGGTTGGCTGCTTCACTTGCTCCGGCTGGGTATCAGTGGGAGGGGAAGCAGGCCTGTGGGGCTCCTGACGGAGGGCTGGGGGCAGGGTCACTGGCAGAGTGCATTGCTCAGACATCTTGGAAGCTGCTTTCAGTCAACCTGAAAAACAGAAGGGATCAGAGGGGTTACTGAAGGTGAGGAAGTAGATGGAGCCCTGGGAATCTGTAGTAGCAGCGCCTGGCTTCTCAGCCTCCCTACTTCCCTTGAGTGGGCCTCGCCTGCTAATGCTGGGCTATCATACCGCAGAAGCAGCAAAGTGAAGGTAGGGACGGGGAGGGACAGGGAAAGGCCTCCTTGGAGTCTCTTGTTCTCAACAGCCAGCAACGAGGATTGTCTCCAGAGCTGCTCTGCGCAGGTGCACCAGGTACCGCTTCACCCCCTGCTCCCACCAAGCCTTGTCTCTCCCTCGTTCCTGACCTCCTATGACAAAAGAGCTGAGATGAGCTCTGAGAGTATGACAGAAAGAGGGCTAGTACCAGGAAAAGAAAGGTCTCCTGGAGGACTCCCAAGTCCTGGAAAAAGAGGATCTGAGAGAGTGATGGTGCATACCCTGCACTGGAGTTGCATGGCATGCTCTTGGCTTAAATCTTCCAGTGAAATGTTATGTGGTTCTGGGCAAGTCACTTAGTCCCTCTGGGCCTTGGATTTCTCTCTGCAGAAGGAACTGATTGGCCCATTCAGCTCCAGAGCTTCTTCCTCCCTTGACCTTCTGAGCTGTAGCTGGTGGTGGTGGGAGGGGCCGGAAGGTTGCTGAGAGTTGGAGCTGGTTCTTCCAAGTCTCCTCCTTCTAAACGGGGTTTCCCTGCCCCTGCTCTGCCTGGATTCTCCAAATACAAAGTGTTCCCCATTTGGTATTTCTCCCTTTTGTAGCATAGCCACAAGATTCAAGGGTGTCCTTGGATACCTTCTCCCTTATAAAGAAGGTAAAAATATAGTCAGCCCAAATCAAGCAGTTTTAGGAGAGAAACTGACCCTTTCCCCCTGCATCCCTATTTTATTCTTCTCCTGCCTCCCTACCCCATGCATATTGAAATACAGTCCGAAAAAAATACGGTGCCGGAGGGGATTGTTGTCAGTTCTGTTTCCAGGCCGTGCTGCCTAGCCCTCGGCACAGTGACCTGAGCCCTTCCAGAAGGACTGTGGGTCAGTTGAAGCCTCCCTGGGCTGGCCATTCCGAGCCACATTCTGGCCTGTGGGAGGCCCTGGATCCCAAGCCTGGTCCTCCTGCTACCACTTACCAGACTCACAGCGGGGCCGACTGGAGAGGCTTCTAGTGGAGTGCTGAGGTAAGCAGGGGCCAGGGTGCCCTTTATACCATTCCCCAGCCTGGCCTCCTTCCCAAACTGAAGGAGATGGACTGGTTCCACCGCTCCAGCTGGTCAACTTCCTCTAGCCCCTTCCTGACTCATCATAGGCACCTTCATCAGGAAACCCTAGGGGCCCCTTTTAACAGAGACATGCAGCTCCTGCCTGGCTGTGGGCTCTGGGGGCTCAGTCAGCCTGTGAGGCTCATTATCTCAACACAGGGAGGTGAGGGAGGCATCTCTGAAACCTGGTCCCCTTTTCTCTCTCTCTCTTTTTTACCTCAGCCAAGCTTTTCTTCTGATCCTATTTCTTCGCCTGTAAAATGGGTTTATCCTCCTTATTAGGCTGAAGAATTCAGTTCCAAGGGCACAGAATAGAAAGTTACATGTCTTTCTGGGAGGTCCAGTCTGGAGATGTGTTAAAGAGGGGAGGAACCACTTTTCATGAAGGAATAGGGTCACTGAAGGATTCTCTTGGCCACTAACCCACAGGCCATCTGCTCTCAAGGTGCATTTATTAACTTCATTCTGTATGAAAATAAACTGTCCTGGGATGCAGGGAGGGTTGAGTCTGACACCTTTAGGCCTGGAAAGTTCAAGCGAAAGGCTTTCAGGGGTCTTCTGCCATGTTTCAGGGGCTACCAGGCCTGTGCTGAAGACTACAGTTACAGAAGTTCCCAAGAATGCCAAGATCACAAAAACTACAAGGCATGGACCACTTATGCAAGGAAACAAGCACTCACTTCCATGGTGATAAAACAAACATCTCAGATAAGTTCAAGGTCCGGACTGCCTAAGCTTTTAAAACTGACCCTTTCCCCTGCATCCCTATTTTATTCTTCTCCTGCCTCCCTACCCCATGCATATTGAAATACAGTCCGAAAAAAATACGGTGCCGGAGGGGATTGTTGTCAGTTCTGTTTCCAGGCCGGGCTGCCTAGCCCTCGGCACAGTGACCTGAGCCCTTCCAGAAGGACTGTGGGTCAGTTGAAGCCTCCCTGGGCTGGCCATTCCGAGCCACATTCTGGCCTGTGGGAGGCCCTGGATCCCAAGCCTGGTCCTCCTGCTACCACTTACCAGACTCACAGCGGGGCCGACTGGAGAGGCTTCTAGTGGAGTGCTGAGGTAAGCAGGGGCCAGGGTGCCCTTTATACCATTCCCCAGCCTGGCCTCCTTCCCAAACTGAAGGAGATGGACTGGTTCCACCGCTCCAGCTGGTCAACTTCCTCTAGCCCCTTCCTGACTCATCATAGGCACCTTCATCAGGAAACCCTAGGGGCCCCTTTTAACAGAGACATGCAGCTCCTGCCTGGCTGTGGGCTCTGGGGGCTCAGTCAGCCTGTGAGGCTCATTATCTCAACACAGGGAGGTGAGGGAGGCATCTCTGAAACCTGGTCCCCTTTTCTCTCTCTCTCTTTTTTACCTCAGTCAAGCTTTTCTTCTGATCCTATTTCTTCGCCTGTAAAATGGGTTTATCCTCCTTATTAGGCTGAAGAATTCAGTTCCAAGGGCACAGAATAGAAAGTTACATGTCTTTCTGGGAGGTCCAGTCTGGAGATGTGTTAAAGAGGGGAGGAACCACTTTTCATGAAGGAATAGGGTCACTGAAGGATTCTCTTGGCCACTAACCCACAGGCCATCTGCTCTCAAGGTGCATTTATTAACTTCATTCTGTATGAAAATAAACTGTCCTGGGATGCAGGGAGGGTTGAGTCTGACACCTTTAGGCCTGGAAAGTTCAAGCGAAAGGCTTTCAGGGGTCTTCTGCCATGTTTCAGGGGCTACCAGGCCTGTGCTGAAGACTACAGTTACAGAAGTTCCCAAGAATGCCAAGATCACAAAAACTACAAGGCATGGACCACTTATGCAAGGAAACAAGCACTCACTTCCATGGTGATAAAACAAACATCTCAGATAATATTTTTGGGAAATGTATGAAGGTATGAAAATCAGGATCAAAGGGGACTTCTCGGGTGGCACTGGTGGTAAAGAATTCGCCTAGCAATGCAGGAGATGAAAAAAATACAGATCTGATCCCTGGGTGGGAAAGATTCCCTGGAGGGGGAAATGGCAACCCACTCCAATATTCTTGCTGGGAATAATTCCATGGACAGAGGGGCCTCGTGGACTATAGTCCATGGCGTCACAAAGAGTTAAACATGACTGAGCACACATACACATAAAGATCAAAACTAGATCATCTATTATTTCTCTAAAGTACTGTCTAACATAGCTTAAGCAAGCTTTCAGTGTAGGGATTAGAGCTTGCTTGTCCCTCCCCAGTGCCAGTGGTAACCTAAGCCTCATGGAATAAAATGCAAACTCACTGCCATAGGTTCAAAGACGCTTTCAGTGCTTCCCTGGTAGCTCAGTGGTAAAGAATTTGCCTGCCAATGCAGGAATCACGAGTTCAATCCCTGATCTGGGAAGATCCCACATGCTGCAGAGCAACTATGCCCGTGAGCCACAACTATTGAGCCTGTGCTCTAGACCCTCGGAGCCACAACTGTGGAGCCCATGTGCTGCAACTACTGAAGCCCGTGTGCCCTAGAGCCTGAGTTCCAAGAGAAGTTACTGCAACCAAGAGAAGTTACTGCAACAAGAAGCCTGCTCACCTCAACTAGAGAGTAACCCCCACTCCCCGCAACTAGAGAAGAGCCTGTGGCAGGAGTGAAAACTCAGAACAGCCAAAAATAAATATATAAATAAAAATAAAAAGCTTTTTTTTAAAAAAAGAAAGAACAAAGACACTTTCAGAGGACCCTCAGTTACTAGGAAAAGTCTACTGTTCCCCACCTCGAGGGACTTTCAGGGTCCCTGGTTCTTTGAGTCTTTCAGGTTCACGGTAAGCTGGGGCCTGCCAGAGAGACTCCCTTGAGAGCCCATCTAGAGGGTTATCCCCTGGTTGGCTGCATTTCACTAATAACTGAGGGCCATTTTGTTTGCATTTGTTCACTTATTTATTTTCCATATCTCCCACTGGAAAGTAAGCTCTAAAAGACAGGAGTTTTGCCTGGTGTGTTTTCCACTATGTCCCCAGAATCTGTCCTAACCATCGAATATAACCAATACTCTATAAACATTAGTGGAAAGAACAAAGTAACAGTGCATTTAGTATTTTGCGGGTGTGTATATGAACAGATCCATTTGTGACTTGCCTTTCTCTTGAATAATTTGTTAATAACTTATTTAATGGATACCATTTAATCTCTCTTCTTCACAACTTAATAAAAAAAGAAAGAATAATATCAAGGCAAATATTCATTTCTGGGACTAATTTTGAGAAGTATTCTGATTTCTCCATGGTGTACCTCACAGGTACCTCCCACCCAGCTCTCAGTATATCTGTTTATGAGCTAATATTGTCATGCTCCTGGGGCTTAGTCTAGAAAGACGGAAGGAAGGACTCTTGCGTCCAGAATACACCCTCTACCCATGCCTTCTCTGTAGCTCAGATGGTAAAGAATCTTCTTGCAATGTAGGAGACTAGGGTTCGATCCCTGGATCCAGAAGATCCCCTGGAGAAGGAAATGGCAACCCACTCCCGTCTTCTTGCCTGGAGGATTCCATGGAGAGAAGAGCCCGGTAGGCTACAATTCACGGGGCCGCAGAGATGGAGAGGGCTAAGCACCAACAACACACACACACACTCCCTCTCTGAGCCCCACCTGGGACCTCATATGGTCTCCCCTTAGTACAGGGACAGCCACCTTCTGGGGCAGGGCAAGCCCTCTCCACCCAGCCCCCGCTCTCCCCTCCCCTGTGCAGAACTAAGCCGGCATCCTCACACAGGGGCGCCCATGCCTTGTGCTCTGCTTCTGACCATCACATCGGGAGGAACAAAGACACTTTCAGAGGACCCTCAGTTACTAGGAAAAGTCTACTGTTCCCCACCTCGAGGGACTTTCAGGGTCCCTGGTTCTTTGAGTCTTTCAGGTTCACGGTAAGCTGGGGCCTGCCAGAGAGACTCCCTTGAGAGCCCATCTAGAGGGTTATCCCCTGGTTGGCTGCATTTCACTAATAACTGAGGGCCATTTTGTTTGCTTTTGTTCACTTATTTATTTTCCATATCTCCCACTGGAAAGTAAGCTCTAAAAGACAGGAGTTTTGCCTGGTGTGTTTTCCACTATGTCCCCAGAATCTGTCCTAACCATCGAATATAACCAATACTCTATAAACATTAGTGGAAAGAACAAAGTAACAGTGCATTTAGTATTTTGCGGGTGTGTATATGAACAGATCCATTTGTGACTTGCCTTTCTCTTGAATAATTTGTTAATAACTTATTTAATGGATACCATTTAATCTCTCTTCTTCACAACTTAATAAAAAAAGAAAGAATAATATCAAGGCAAATATTCATTTCTGGGACTAATTTTGAGAAGTATTCTGATTTCTCCATGGTGTACCTCACAGGTACCTCCCACCCAGCTCTCAGTATATCTGTTTATGAGCTAATATTGTCATGCTCCTGGGGCTTAGTCTAGAAAGACGGAAGGAAGGACTCTTGCGTCCAGAATACACCCTCTACCCATGCCTTCTCTGTAGCTCAGATGGTAAAGAATCTTCTTGCAATGTAGGAGACTAGGGTTCGATCCCTGGATCCAGAAGATCCCCTGGAGAAGGAAATGGCAACCCACTCCCGTCTTCTTGCCTGGAGGATTCCATGGAGAGAAGAGCCCGGTAGGCTACAATTCACGGGGTCGCAGAGTTGGAGATGGCTAAGCAACTAACACACACACACACACTCCCTCTCTGAGCCCCACCTGGGACCTCATATGGTCTCCCCTTAGTACAGGGACAGCCACCTTCTGGGGCAGGGCAAGCCCTCTCCACCCAGCCCCCGCTCTCCCCTCCCCTGTGCAGAACTAAGCCGGCATCCTCACACAGGGGCGCCCATGCCTTGTGCTCTGCTTCTGACCTCACACGGGAGGAATCTGCCTCTCCCCAGCTCATGACCATCAGTTCCAGGGCAGCAGACCCTGCTCTAGGAAGTCACACCGGTCTTATGGGTTTCCACGGGTTAGAATCTGCCAGATCTGCCTCCCGCCCTCTGATTCACAGCATAATGAGAACTTTGGGGGAAGATAGTGTGTGTGAGCCTTTGGCCACTGGGCAGAGCCAGGGTGTGGTGAGGAGGGTGGAGCTTAGAGCTGAGGGTGTGTGTGTGCATTCAGGGGAAGGGTTGGAGGAGCCCCAGTCTTGTAGGGGCTCAGAAGTCCCGTGCTCTGCCCTCAGATTGCCACATCTGGGGCACGGACAGGCATGTGTATGGGGCAGATTCTCTTGGTGTCTGTAGAGTGATTCCACAGGCCCCAGAGTTCACACGAAGAGCCCGGGTAACTGTCCAGCCCCCGCCCATTGTCGAGGAATGAGCTCATATCCTATGACACATGCAGAGGCCCTGAGCCCGGCCCACCTGCAGTTCAAGGAGGCCCTGGCTCTTTCTCTTGTAGAGCCAGAAACTGGCTGGTTTCTCTTTCTCTCTGAGTGAAACATCCTTCTTGAAATGCTGCTTAGCTGTGGGGGCGGGAGGAATGGGTCATGTACTTCACTGCCCGGGGTGGGGGTGGGGCGCAGGGTAGGGGGCCACCGTGATGGGGACAGTGCTTAGTAAGCTGGTGGGATGGGCTGATGGCAGATGGTCCTGGGACACAGACTTGGACCAGGTCTCACGTTCTCATCTAGGGTAGCCACGCCTAGGCTGTCTCCCAAAGAGGCAAAACCCATCCTCTGAGGCTGCAAACTTCCTCTCTGTCCCCTGAGGCCTCCTCCTCTGCCCAGGGCCCTGTGGCCCACGTCCTCCCACAGTCCACAACTGGCACTGGTCACCCTCCCACAGACCCAGAGTCCTCGCTGCCCTCCTCCATGGCACCTCCTGAACCTGGCCTCTACCCTGCATCTGCCTTCTGTGCCCATCTGCTGCTCCAGGAAGAGAGACAGGCCAAGGAAGGGCCAAGCAACTAAGCCTTCCTCTCCAGGCTCCTGGGTGGGCCTGTCTGTTGAGACCTGGTGCCCCCTGGAAGTCGTCCTCTGGCCTCCCCTCCTTGACCTGTGAGGTTGCTGGTTCCCAATTGCTTGCTTGAGAATCGGATCACTTGGAAGGACAGACCCAGGTCTACTCCCGGTGCAGTAAGGGGAGCAAAGCCCTGACACTGTATCAGGAGCAGAGAAAAGGAGCCGCTCTGTGTCCTCCTTCTCCTCCCCTTGGGCTCCTTAGGAAATCACAGCCTTGGTAGCTGATTGTCTGCAGCTGATTACAGTAGTATGTCTGAGCTGGGAGCGCATGGGGAGGCCTGGTCAGTGCCTGGTGCCCAGGAGCTTCCTGGTACCACCCAGTCCCCTCCACTGGGGCCAGTGCCGTCTTGTGACAGGTGGGCAGTAAAGTCTGGAGGGACGACATGAGAAGCCCAAGGCCCTACAGAGGGTCAGCAGTACAGCATTTAATACTCTAAATACTGTTGAAATACTATCTTTAATCTAGTAATTTGTCATCCCTACTAATAAAATGCCCAGAAAGAGGGGGAAAATATGTAAAACCTATTCATTGGAGTACTATTTTAATAGCAAAATTTGGAAGAAAAGAATTTTCCATTTGAAAGTAAGATAGAATATGAAAATATCAAATTATTTTTTAAATGAATTTCACATCTGAGGAACTAACTCTGTGGTAACATTTAAAATATGAATTTGTTAACTCTAAAATAAACTAGGGCCTGCATGTATTCATTATCTGCAAATTTGTAATAAATGTGTGTGTTTATATTTTAAGAAAGGGTCTGTGCACCTCCTTTGACTTCTGGGAGGACTTGATGAAGTGATACATGTGGTTAGCACATAGATGGTGCTCAGAAACTGTTTTCTTGTGGAAGTCACGGCAACATTTGCTGATGGACTGCAGTGGGCTACCTGCCTACACCTCAGGTTTCAATAACACAAGGTTTCAACTTCTCATTTTTCCAGTGAGAACTCTGAAGCCCCAAAGTCGCATGGTACACGGAGTGAAGTGGGGATAGAAACCAGGTCTCCTGATGTCCCGTTTACTCCTCCTTTCAGTCTGCCCACTCTGGACCAAGAGCGGTGCTCCAGCTCAGCCCATGGGATGTCTCCCATGTGTACTCAGGGGGCTCCACGTGGACCGACTGTATTTTCGTGTAGTAGGCTCACTAAGGAATCTACATGGGTTTGCATTCCTGCAGCATGCTGGTCCGTGGAGGGGCCTGGAGGCAGAGAACAAGTGGTGGTTTGGGTCTAGCTTTGATGTGGACAAAGGAATCCAGGTAATAGCGTGAGGAGTGCACAGGTAATTACAGGGATCCAAAGACAGGTTGGAAAGAACTCTGCTGGTTGTGTGGAATTGGGGCTGATTGGTGAGGAACCCTTAGAGTCAAAGCCTTCACAGGGATGTGCACAAGAAGAGGAAGGCAATGGTGGGAGGGACACAGCTCCACAGAGGGCAGGCAGAGAGGGTGGCAGAGCTGGGGGTAGAAGGAATGGGGGTGGGGTGGATGGGACAGAGGAGGGAGGAGCCAGGTGCAGAGCAAAGAGGAGAGTGGGCCCTCGACCACTGTGCGGGCTCCCCCAGAAATGCCATCTATGATCAGACAAGTCAGAGGAGGCGAGGATGCTCTTGCGGCTCAGCTGACCTCCTGGTTTATCATCCTCCATATTCTTTACCCCCTATTCATTAGAGAATGGCAAGGGACACCTGACCCTGCATCAGCTGCCTGCTAAGAGGACTAATTGCTCTTAAGGTTGCTCCTGAATGCGGTTGCAGAGGCTACGCAGATGCATGTGCTGTTCTTGCATGCATGTAGCTCTGAGTGTGTGTGTGTGTGTGTGTGTGTTTACGTGTGTATGGTGAGGGAATCTGAGCAATATCAATAGCCACTGCACAGAGCTTAGCATCATCTGGTCCTGGATTAGAGGCTTTCACCGAGAGGACTTAGTTGCCTGCATCCCCTGCCTTGTCCTGCTCAGTCTGCTGTGAGATGCCTCAGCAGGGCCCATCTTCCTTCTTTCTTAAAACGTGCCTCCCTGCTTACTAGCTGCATCAGTTCAGACCAATGGAGAGTCAGGCCGCATCCTGGCCTCTGGGACCCCAGTTGGGTTGGGTATTGGGGAGGACTTTGGCTACTACCCTAGCCTCCCAGTCTGAGTGGGAGATACCAGCCCTGGCCTCAGAAAGCCCCTGATTCAGCTACCACTCTGGACCAAGAGCGGTGCTCCAGCTCAGCCCATGGGATGTCTCCCATGTGTACTCAGGGGCTCCACGTGGACCGACTGTATTTTCGGTAGTAGGCTCACTAAGGAATCTACATGGGTTTGCATTCCTGCAGCATGCTGGTCCGTGGAGGGGCCTGGAGGCAGAGAACAAGTGGTGGTTTGGGTCTAGCTTTGATGTGGACAAAGGAATCCAGGTAATAGCGTGAGGAGTGCACAGGTAATTACAGGGATCCAAAGACAGGTTGGAAAGAACTCTGCTGGTTGTGTGGAATTGGGGCTGATTGGTGAGGAACCCTTAGAGTCAAAGCCTTCACAGGGATGTGCACAAGAAGAGGAAGGCAATGGTGGGAGGGACACAGCTCCACAGAGGGCAGGCAGAGAGGGTGGCAGAGCTGGGGGTAGAAGGAATGGGGGTGGGGTGGATGGGACAGAGGAGGGAGGAGCCAGGTGCAGAGCAAAGAGGAGAGTGGGCCCTCGACCACTGTGCGGGCTCCCCCAGAAATGCCATCTATGATCAGACAAGTCAGAGGAGGCGAGGATGCTCTTGCGGCTCAGCTGACCTCCTGGTTTATCATCCTCCATATTCTTTACCCCCTATTCATTAGAGAATGGCAAGGGACACCTGACCCTGCATCAGCTGCCTGCTAAGAGGACTAATTGCTCTTAAGGTTGCTCCTGAATGCGGTTGCAGAGGCTACGCAGATGCATGTGCTGTTCTTGCATGCATGTAGCTCTGAGTGTGTGTGTGTGTGTGTGTGTGTTTACGTGTGTATGGTGAGGGAATCTGAGCAATATCAATAGCCACTGCACAGAGCTTAGCATCATCTGGTCCTGGATTAGAGGCTTTCACCGAGAGGACTTAGTTGCCTGCATCCCCTGCCTTGTCCTGCTCAGTCTGCTGTGAGATGCCTCAGCAGGGCCCATCTTCCTTCTTTCTTAAAACGTGCCTCCCTGCTTACTAGCTGCATCAGTTCAGACCAATGGAGAGTCAGGCCGCATCCTGGCCTCTGGGACCCCAGTTGGGTTGGGTATTGGGGAGGACTTTGGCTACTACCCTAGCCTCCCAGTCTGAGTGGGAGATACCAGCCCTGGCCTCAGAAAGCCCCTGATTAGCGGGACACGGCTCCAGTTTCCAGGAAACTCTCGTCTGATGGGAAGATGAGCACAGCAGGGGAGCGATGGGTGCATTCAGTGCCAGGACGTATGAGCACACAGTTAACTGGCCTGTGCATGGATGGATGCAGGTGTGAACATATCAGGGCTGTGAGCCACTGGGAGGGGAAGGCAAAGGAGACAAACTTTCAAAGCGGCTGTTTACCAGAAATGGGGCTAGACCAGCCTCAGCTACTGTCTCCTTTAACCCTTCGCACTTCACAGGCCAGCAGCTGGGGCTCAGAGCAGAGATCCCCCAACCAGCAAGTGGAGCAAGTGTGGGATGTCCGCTCCCAGGCCAGCCGCTCCACCAGAGAAGGCAGAGATCCCCATCAGGCCCCACAGATACGGGAGATATGGGAGCAGGAGTGTCCAGTGGCCACAGATGAGGGCCGGAGCGCTGCAAACCAGAAGCCAGGTGGGCTGGAAATTGCTGGAGAGTGGCTGAAATGTTATTTCCCTACCACTCAAGTTTTACTAGAGAGCCTGCTTGGAGTGGGACGAGGTGGGTGCAGGAAGGGAGAGGGAGGTCAAAGGTCTTGAGCAGGGAAAGATGAGCCTAGCGCTTGCTCTTACAGGCCAGTCCTCAGGGTAGGACTGTCTCCTCACCATATCTGCCCTGTGTTCCAGCCTCCAGCCCTCCTCTGAGAGGCCTCAGGCCCCAGACTCCCCAAAACTACTGCCCCCTCAGCTTAGGATCCACATCTGAGGAAGCTGGTGCTAGAGGGGCCTTCAGGGTCACCAAGTTCAACCCTGGCTTTACAATAGACAGTCTAGAAACAGGCGGTAGGGCAGGGGCTACACAAGGGGTCAGGCAGGCCCTGGCCAGGTCCAGATGTCCGATCTTCTGAGTTCACCCTTACTCACACCTCTGCACTTTTGTGCGTTCCATTCTATCTGCTGGAAAGCCTTTTCTCACCTCCTGCCTTATGGACTTTTGATCATTCAGAACTGATTGAGAATTTCCCAGGTGCCTGTGTTCCTAAGCACTTAGTGGCACAGCCTTGAAACAGGTGAAAGTCCCCACCCTCCTACAGCTTTCATTCCAGTGTGGAGAGAAGGGAACTAGTGAAACAGACATATAACTGGAACATAGACATGTTAGAATCGTAAGGTAAGAAAAAGGCCCAGGTTAAGTGACATAGGTATGTGAAATATATAATATAAAGAGGGTTAGTGAACTAGATATGTACAATGGGCATATATCTGGAATATAAAACATGTAGAAAAGTAAGGTAAGAAAGATGTCTAGGGAGTACTAGAGGAGGGGCTGTTGTGTATTTTAATTAGTATTTATTTTTGACTGTGTAGCATAACATGTGGGGATCTTAGTTCCCCAACCAGCGACCAAAAACCCTTGCATTGGAAGCATGAAGTCTTAACCACTGGGCCATCAAGCAGGTCCAATGTTACATATTTTAAGTGGAGTAGTCAGGAAGGCCTACATACAGCAAGAGCCCAAAGGAGGTCAGGGTGAGGATATGTAGGGGAGTAGAAACAACAGGGGCCGTATCTCTGAGGCATTTTCTGAAGCCAGCAAGGAGGCCAGAACCAATGGGTGTGTGTGAATGAGGGGAAGAGTTGTAGGAGGTGAGGGTGGAGGAGTGGGAAATGGGAGAAATCACGCAGCAACTTGGGTTTTTAGGGAAAGGAGATGAGAAATCTCTGTAGAACACTACCCAGCAGGGCGACATCATCTGCATTACTTATAAAAGGATCTCTCTGACAAGAGTGGAAGCTGGGGACTTCCCTGGTGGTCCAGTGGGTAAAGAGTCTGCCTTGCAGTGCAAGGGGCACCGGTTCAATCCTTAGCCCTGGAAGATCCCACATGCTGTGGAGCAGCTGGACTGGTATGTCCAATAACGAGCCAGCGCTCTGGAGCACATGCGCCCAGAACCGGTGCTCTGCAATGAGAGGGGCCACTGCAATAGGAAGCCGACACAGGTCAAAGAATAAAGATGGATGAAAATAAATAAAATAAAAAACCCATAAAAGAGACCAAAATTTTTAAAAAAGGAAAGTGGGAAACCACAGTTATGTAGCAGCTGCTTGGAACTCAGGTGACAGCAGTAGAGGCAGGGAGAAGTGGTCAGATGATAGATATATCTTGACTGTAGAATCAGTAAGATCCCCTAACAGATTAGATGCAAGGTATAGCGGAGAGCAAACAGTGACTCCAAAGTTCTTGGCCTGAATGACTGTAAGGATGGAGCTGCCATTGAACAGAGACAGAGAAGACCACAGGAGAGTCTGGTTTTGTGGGAAAAATTGACCCTGAGCTTTGAGTCATGTGAAGTTTGAGGTGTGCATTGGACACACCCAAATAGAATTGCCAAGCAGGCAATGAGATATACTGGGAGAATTCAGAAGGAGATTCCTGCTGTCGACATAAATTTGGAAGTCATCAATGTATAAATGACATGTGAAGTCATGAGCCAGGATGAGGTCATTGAGGGAATGAATAGAGATGAAAGAGAAGAGGTCTCAGGACCATCCTCTGAATCACTCCAGTGTCAAGGGGTCAGATGGGAAGGAGCAAGTCAGAAACCGGGAACAAACTGAGAAGGAGCAGGTGGCGAGGTAAGACATTCACCAGGTGAATGGGGCACCCTGGAGACAAGCGGAGATGGTGTTGACAGCAAGAGATGAATCTCAGGGGAAAATGCTGCAAGATGAGAAATGAGCATGCCTGTTGGCTTGGGCAGCATGGAATCCATCGGTGATCTTGACAAAGGCAGCCACAGGCCGTAGTGAGGATGAAAGCTAAACTGAGTGGTTTCAAGAGTGAATGAGAAGAGAGGCTTGGGAACAGTGAGGACAACATTTTTTCCACGCAGCAACTTGGGTTTTAGGGAAAGGAGATGAGAAATCTCTGTAGAACACTACAGCAGGCGACATCATCTGCATTATTTTCTCTCTGACAAGAGTGGAAGCTGGGGACTTCCCTGGTGGTCCAGTGGGTAAAGAGTCTGCCTTGCAGTGCAAGGGGCACCGGTTCAATCCTTAGCCCTGGAAGATCCCACATGCTGTGGAGCAGCTGGACTGGTATGTCCAATAACGAGCCAGCGCTCTGGAGCACATGCGCCCAGAACCGGTGCTCTGCAATGAGAGGGGCCACTGCAATAGGAAGCCGACACAGGTCAAAGAATAAAGATGGATGAAAATAAATAAAATAAAAAACCCATAAAAGAGACCAAAATTTTTAAAAAAGGAAAGTGGGAAACCACAGTTATGTAGCAGCTGCTTGGAACTCAGGTGACAGCAGTAGAGGCAGGGAGAAGTGGTCAGATGATAGATATATCTTGACTGTAGAATCAGTAAGATCCCCTAACAGATTAGATGCAAGGTATAGCGGAGAGCAAACAGTGACTCCAAAGTTCTTGGCCTGAATGACTGTAAGGATGGAGCTGCCATTGAACAGAGACAGAGAAGACCACAGGAGAGTCTGGTTTTGTGGGAAAAATTGACCCTGAGCTTTGAGTCATGTGAAGTTTGAGGTGTGCATTGGACACACCCAAATAGAATTGCCAAGCAGGCAATGAGATATACTGGGAGAATTCAGAAGGAGATTCCTGCTGTCGACATAAATTTGGAAGTCATCAATGTATAAATGACATGTGAAGTCATGAGCCAGGATGAGGTCATTGAGGGAATGAATAGAGATGAAAGAGAAGAGGTCTCAGGACCATCCTCTGAATCACTCCAGTGTCAAGGGGTCAGATGGGAAGGAGCAAGTCAGAAACCGGGAACAAACTGAGAAGGAGCAGGTGGCGAGGTAAGACATTCACCAGGTGAATGGGGCACCCTGGAGACAAGCGGAGATGGTGTTGACAGCAAGAGATGAATCTCAGGGGAAAATGCTGCAAGATGAGAAATGAGCATGCCTGTTGGCTTGGGCAGCATGGAATCCATCGGTGATCTTGACAAAGGCAGCCACAGGCCGTAGTGAGGATGAAAGCTAAACTGCAGTGGTTTCAAGAGTGAATGAGAAGAGAGGGCTTGGGAACAGTGAGGAAAGACAACATTTTCCAAAAATCTTACAGGCAAGAGAAGCACATAAATAGGAAAATAACCAGTGCTGATTCCCATCCTCCAGCATCTTCTAAACTCTGCTCGTGCCTCTGCCTTCCCCTGCTGGGAAGCCACCACTGGCAGACCAGAGTCCAAGAGTCCCCTGACACTCTAGACCCCATGTTCATTTCAACCCATCTCCCAGCTCATCTGCTCCTGCCTGCGGAGGTCTGGATCCAGCCTGCAACTTTCCCACTTCTTCTCTGTTCCTGGAGAGCTCTTCTGCAAATAGCTCCATGATTTACTTCTGGACCTCATTCAGACTTCTGCTCAAAATGTCACTTGTCTGAGATGGCTCCTCCAGCCATGCTACCTAAAATAGACCACTCACGCCACCACGCTATTTATCTCATTAGAGTGACCATCATTGCTTGAACCTATGGTATTTTTTGTGTGCTTGCTTCGCTAGAAATATAAATTCACGAGAAGAGAGCTCAAGACTGCACTTCTTCCTCGACTTTCCTGATACTCAGTATCATACTTGGCATGCGCCTAAGTGCTCAGTCTCTCAGCCCAACTCTTTGGAACCCTATGGACTGTAGCCCACCATGCTCCTCTGTCCATAGTGTTTCCCAAGCAAGAATACTGGTGTGGGCTGCCATTTCCTCCTCCAGGGGATTCTCCCCACTCAGGGACTGAACCCGTGACTCCTGCATGTCCTGCACTGGCAGCAGATTCTTTTACCACTGAGCTACCTGGGAAGTCCTGTACTTGATACATAGTCTCTTCAACAGGCCATTATGCCTGTCACCTACATAAATACTTCTTGAAGGAATGTCTACTTATGTTAAAACGATGTAAATGTGTTTTCCCATAAATAAACATAACCTCTAATATGTAGTCGCTGTTCCTGATGACAGAAAGCAGAATGCATTCAAATATAGATAAATACAATCAACTCCAGCTTAACCTCAGGCAATGTAGGATCCCCTCTCCTATCCCTTCTCCTCTTAGCCCTCAGATCATTTCAAGCCTCTTTTCTGGAAGGAATAAGATTTTTGATCTCTGGCATGAATCCCAAGCCTTAGAAACCTCAGACTTTTGTTTTGAAGATCCAGCCCTAGACTCTCCCCAAGGTCTGTGTGACTGGCCCAACGGAAGATGGCTCCTTGGGGAATTTTGTATGAGAGAAAGGACTGGATTGAAATAGTCCAAAATTCCACTCCTCCCTGTCCTCTCTTCTTCTTGGCAGAAGTGATCATGTGACTTTGTAAACGTCTTCCTCTCCACTAATAGTCTCAAACTTTACAGAGAGAAACCAGGACCCTGTCCTTCCTCCAGCGTCTGCCCTGGCCTTTCTGGTGGTGTTTCTGCGATTCGCATCTCACTCCTCCACTCCCTGCCTCTGTGTTTCAAGGCAATGCAGGACTCCCAGTCATCCTCCACCCCTGCTTCTAAGTAGTTTCAAGCAGCAGGCAGAGGTAACTGACTGTAAGGCCATACAGAAGTGGGAAGTCTAATTGAGAGATGAGACAAGGAGAGACAGTCCGGGCACTGTTGAAGGCACTGATGGCTATTAATATCAAAAAGGGCTCAAGACTGCATTTCCCCGACTTTCCTGATACTCAGTATCATACTTGGCATGCGCCTAAGTGCTCAGTCTCTCAGCCCAACTCTTTGGAACCCTATGGACTGTAGCCCACCATGCTCCTCTGTCCATAGTGTTTCCCAAGCAAGAATACTGGTGTGGGCTGCCATTTCCTCCTCCAGGGGATTCTCCCCACTCAGGGACTGAACCCGTGACTCCTGCATGTCCTGCACTGGCAGCAGATTCTTTTACCACTGAGCTACCTGGGAAGTCCTGTACTTGATACATAGTCTCTTCAACAGGCCATTATGCCTGTCACCTACATAAATACTTCTTGAAGGAATGTCTACTTATGTTAAAACGATGTAAATGTGTTTTCCCATAAATAAACATAACCTCTAATATGTAGTCGCTGTTCCTGATGACAGAAAGCAGAATGCATTCAAATATAGATAAATACAATCAACTCCAGCTTAACCTCAGGCAATGTAGGATCCCCTCTCCTATCCCTTCTCCTCTTAGCCCTCAGATCATTTCAAGCCTCTTTTCTGGAAGGAATAAGATTTTTGATCTCTGGCATGAATCCCAAGCCTTAGAAACCTCAGACTTTTGTTTTGAAGATCCAGCCCTAGACTCTCCCCAAGGTCTGTGTGACTGGCCCAACGGAAGATGGCTCCTTGGGGAATTTTGTATGAGAGAAAGGACTGGATTGAAATAGTCCAAAATTCCACTCCTCCCTGTCCTCTCTTCTTCTTGGCAGAAGTGATCATGTGACTTTGTAAACGTCTTCCTCTCCACTAATAGTCTCAAACTTTACAGAGAGAAACCAGGACCCTGTCCTTCCTCCAGCGTCTGCCCTGGCCTTTCTGGTGGTGTTTCTGCGATTCGCATCTCACTCCTCCACTCCCTGCCTCTGTGTTTCAAGGCAATGCAGGACTCCCAGTCATCCTCCACCCCTGCTTCTAAGTAGTTTCAAGCAGCAGGCAGAGGTAACTGACTGTAAGGCCATACAGAAGTGGGAAGTCTAATTGAGAGATGAGACAAGGAGAGACAGTCCGGGCACTGTTGAAGGCACTGATGGCTATTAGAGCCAAGTAAGTCAGAGCCAGTCTTCCTGGGGGTCTGTGCTGTGCCCATCTCCAGGAGGCAGGAAGAGGGAGGGCTGGAGCCAGGGTAAGTATAGTATGATTTTATCTTGGGAAGGAGAAATATTCAATCTGGCTGAGGTTCAAGGAGCCCTCTGTGCTGCATAATACCAGAATTTAAAAATACAGTTTGTCATTTTTTGGGCCCTGACTTCTAAATGCAATTCAGCCTCTTCATTCAGTGCTTAACCAAGCAAATAGCAATTGATCTAGTGTGAAAGGGGAAAGGAGATTAGCCTGTGCTGGATTTTAAAGATGCTTCTCAGGTAGACTTAGTGGGAGAGAACCCACCTTCCAGTGCAGGAGACTCTGGTTCAATCCCTGGATCAGGAAAATCCTCTGGAGGAGAAACTGGCACTCACTCCAGTATTCTTGCCAGGATAATCCCATGGACAGAGGGGTCACAAAGAGTTGGGCATGACTGAGCATGCATGCACACAATTTTAAAGACACACTTAAGTCTTTCCAATTTGTACCCTCTTGAGTTTTCTGCCTTTGAAATGATTCCTCTTTCTTTCCAGCTTTATTGAGATATAATAAACATATATCATGTAAGCTCAAGGTGTAAAATGTGACACCTTGATATACATACATATTACAAAATAATTAGAATCCAAGCCAGAACCTAGACTCTCCCCAAGGTCTGTGTGACTGGCCCAACGGAAGATGGCTCCTTGGGGAATTTTGTATGAGAGAAAGGACTGGATTGAAATAGTCCAAAATTCCACTCCTCCCTGTCCTCTCTTCTTCTTGGCAGAAGTGATCATGTGACTTTGTAAACGTCTTCCTCTCCACTAATAGTCTCAAACTTTACAGAGAGAAACCAGGACCCTGTCCTTCCTCCAGCGTCTGCCCTGGCCTTTCTGGTGGTGTTTCTGCGATTCGCATCTCACTCCTCCACTCCCTGCCTCTGTGTTTCAAGGCAATGCAGGACTCCCAGTCATCCTCCACCCCTGCTTCTAAGTAGTTTCAAGCAGCAGGCAGAGGTAACTGACTGTAAGGCCATACAGAAGTGGGAAGTCTAATTGAGAGATGAGACAAGGAGAGACAGTCCGGGCACTGTTGAAGGCACTGATGGCTATTAGAGCCAAGTAAGTCAGAGCCAGTCTTCCTGGGGGTCTGTGCTGTGCCCATCTCCAGGAGGCAGGAAGAGGGAGGGGGGCTGGAGCCAGGGTAAGTATAGTATGATTTTATCTTGGGAAGGAGAAATATTCAATCTGGCTGAGGTTCAAGGAGCCCCCTCTGTGCTGCATAATACCAGAATTTAAAAATACAGTTTGTCATTTTTGGCCATGACTTCTAAATGCAATTCAGCCTCTTCATTCAGTGCTTAACCAAGCAAATAGCAATTGATCTAGTGTGAAAGGGGAAAGGAGATTAGCCTGTGCTGGATTTTAAAGATGCTTCTCAGGTAGACTTAGTGGGAGAGAACCCACCTTCCAGTGCAGGAGACTCTGGTTCAATCCCTGGATCAGGAAAATCCTCTGGAGGAGAAACTGGCACTCACTCCAGTATTCTTGCCAGGATAATCCCATGGACAGAGGGGTCACAAAGAGTTGGGCATGACTGAGCATGCATGCACACAATTTTAAAGACACACTTAAGTCTTTCCAATTTGTACCCTCTTGAGTTTTCTGCCTTTGAAATGATTCCTCTTTCTTTCCAGCTTTATTGAGATATAATAAACATATATCATGTAAGCTCAAGGTGTAAAATGTGACACCTTGATATACATACATATTACAAAATAATTACCACAGTAAGGTTAGTTAGCATATCTATCACATAATTACCACTTATTTGTGTGTGTGGTAAGAACACAAGATCTCCTCTCTCAGAAGCTTTCAAATACATAGTCCAGTCCTCATTTTGTACACTAAGTTCCCAGAGCTTATTTATCTTCAAACTGGAGGTTTTTACCCTCTTAACAATATCTTCCCACTCCTGTGCCTCCACCTCACCCAGTACCTGGCAACTACCACCCCACTCTGTCTTCATGAATTTTCCTTTTTTTGGATTCCACATAAAAGTGAGAAAATTCAGTATTTTCTGCCTGACTTTTCTCACTTAGCAATTACCCAAAATGAAATGTAGAAAGACAATTTTAAAAGAGAAAAGAGGGCTTCTCTGGTGATCCAGTGGGCAAAGAGTCTTTCTTGCAGTGCAAGGGGCATCGGTTCAATCCCTGGCCCGGGAAGATTCCATGTGCTGCAGAGTGGCTGGACTGGTGAGTCCAATTATGAGCCAGTGCTCTGGAGTGCATGTGCCCAGAGCCGTGCTCTGCCACGAGAGAGGCCACTGCAATGGGAGGCCCACAGTGGCTAAAGAATGAATAAAGATGGGGGCTTCCCTGGTGGTCCAGTGGGTAGGGACACCGCCTTGCAGTGCAAGGGGCGCAGGTTCGATCCCTGGCCTGGGAGGATCCCACGTGCCACAGAGTGGCTGGAGCCGGAGCTCTGGAGCGCATGAGCCCAGAGCCACAGCTCGGCAACAAAAGAGGCCACTGCGATGGGAGGCCCACACGGGCCAAAGAAAAAAGATGGATGAAAACAGATAAATGAAAGACCAACAGAAGTGGCCCACCCGCCCCCTCCCTTCCCACCCCACCCCTGCCTCATCCCACCCCAAAAATAAATAAATAAATAAATCTTTAAAAAAAAAAGGAATGAATAAAGATGGATGAAAATAAGTAAATAAAACCCAATAAAAGTAGCCAAAATTTAAAAAAAAAGAGAGAGAGAAAAGAACAAAGCTTCATTGAACTGTGGGAAAATACCAAGCAGCCTAATATAAGCAGAGTCGAAGTACTGAAGGATGGAATAGGGGAGCCATTGCTGAAATGTTTAAAAGGGGCTTTATACAAATACAAAAATATTAATGAACTCAAAAGACAAGAAATACAAAGCAAATTGTATCAAGTCACATCATAATAAAATTTCTTCCAGTAGGTGATAAAGAAAATAATTGCAAGAAAACAGGAACAGAAAAATAGATACATTGCACAAGGAAGGTCATATTACAGAGAGAAAAAGAGTAAAAGCAAATTGCTCACCCTTTATAATGCAAGCCAGAAATTAGCAGAGTGAATGTACTGAAAGAGAAATCAAGTATACATTGGAATTCCATATCCAGTCAAATATCTTTATAGAATGAAGATAAAATACTTTTTCCATACATTCCAAAGGTGAAATAATTTAACACCAACAGACTCTGAACTCTAAGAAATGTACTTCAGGATGAATAGGAGTAATATAAAATGCAATTATAGATTCACACAAAAGAAGAAAGATAAAAACAAAAGACTTTTGCTTATTATTTAAACATCCTTAAAGAATAAATAATTGTTTAAAGCCAAATTGGTAGAAATTTATTATTTGTTTTTTAATGTATGTTAAAGAAAAGTATATCGTGCCAAAATACATAGGTCAGAAAGAAAGAAATGAAAGGATATTGTTTATAGGTTCTTAGACTGTAAGTGAAGTGATGTAATAAGAAGGTAAACTCTTCTAAGATTCCACATGCTGTGAAGCAACTAGGCCTGATGTGCCATGGCCCTTGAGCCTAAGCCTAGAGCCCAGGAGCCACAACTACTGAAGCCCTGGCCCCTCAGAGCAGGCTCTTCAACAAAAGACAGGAGTAATTTTAAAGAGAAGCCCACAACTAGAGAAAAGGGCGTGGCAGCAAAGGAATTCCAGCCGGTCAAAAATAAACAGTTTATATTATAATGTTACATTCCTATATTATAATATAGTTATATATATTATGTAATATATTATGCACAACTATGTCCTTATATGTAATATATGATGTATTATATACACATAATAGTATGTCATATGTTATATATATTATAATATATATATATTAGCTATACATTATATAACATATATCATTAGTATTGATATTTATTATATATGTTATATATCTGTAATATATTTATATAACATTATATTCATAAAAATATACTATACAATATCTATGCTATATACATATTATATATTATGTTATATAATATATATTGTGACTTGTAAGAGGAGTCAGCGCTGGCTCAGAAGGCATGTGTGTGTGTGTGTCTGTGTGTCTGTGTGTCTCTATGTGTGTGTGTGTTATTCAATCATTCCAGTCATATCTGACTCTTTGCAACCCAATGGACTACAACACATCAGGCTTCCCTATCCTTCACTATCTCCTGGAGTTTGCTAAAACTCATGTCCATTGAATCAGTGATGCTGTCCAACCATTTCAGCCCCTGTCATCCCCTTCTCCTCATGCCTTTAATCTTTCCCAATATCAAGGTCTTTTCCAGTGAGTGGACTCTTTGCACCAGGTGGCCAGAGTATTGCAACTTCAGCATCAGTCCTTCCAATGAATATTCAGGGTTGATTGCCTTTAGGAGTGACTGGTTTGATCTCCTTATTGTCCAAGGGACTCTCAAGAGTCTTCTCCAACACTACAGTTGGAAACCAATTCTTCGGCACTCAGCCTTCTTTATGTCCAACTTTCATATCCATACCTGACTACTGGAAAAACCATAGCTTTGACTTTATGGACCTTTGTCAGCAAAATGATGTCTCTGCTTTTTCACTATGCTGTCTAGGTTTGTCATAGCTTTTCTTCCAAGGAGAAAGTGTCTTTTATTTTCATGGTCCATGTTTTAAGTCCCAGAATTCGGTCAAAAGAAGTAATGGAGGAAATTAGAAAAGATAACTCACCAAAGAAGATATAGGGACACAAGTGAGTGTGTGAAAAGATGTTCATACCATTAATCATTAAGGAAATGTAAGTTAAGCTCAATGAAATAACACTGCATATCCATTAGAATGTCTAAAAATAATAAGATGTGCAGCAACCACCAGTTTGGAAAATGGGCAGTTTTTTTAAAGGTAAAACATATACCTACCATTAGTCATTCTAATCTTAAGTCTTTACCCAAGAGAAATTAAAGCATACACCCATCTAAAGACTTGTCATGAATGTTCAGGGCAGCTTTATCTAAATAATCAAAATCTGGAAACAATCCAAGTGTCCATCAATAGATGAATGGATAAACAAAATGTAAGTATTACCCATACAATGAGGGCATTTACTATCCAGCAATAAAACAGAATGAACAATTGATACATGCAACAACTTGTTTGAATCTCGAAGTAGTTTTGCTGTGTGAAAGAAGTCAGGCATAAAAGAATACATAATGGATGATTTCACTTATATAAAATTCTTGAAATGTCAAGCTCGTTTACAGGGACCAAAAGTAGATCAGTTGATTTTGGGGGAGGATCATGAGGGAGCAACTACAGAAGAGCATTAGAACAGTGTTGGACAGAAAGGATATAGCAGTTGTATACCAAGAATGAGGGAAAGAGTGATGTTCACAAGTGTAGTGAACAAGGCTGATTTCTCTATTTCTACCTGTCCACCTAGATTAGCTGATGTGTGTTTCATGGGCAAATTTTTGGGGCACAGTAGCTTCTTTGGAAGGAACAACGGACCTGGTGACCGAGAGAGAGACACTTGAGCTGAACCATGCATTGCGTACCAATGATGTGTCAGATTCAGTGTTAAGCACTTTAAATGAATGATCCTATTTCATTCTCATAAAAACCCTTTGAAGTACCATTACTCTCATTTTAAAGATGAAGAAATGGAGCCTGAGAGGCTCCAACAACTTGCTCCACCATTGCAGAGCTGGTATTGATGCCATAAAACTCTGCTGCTCAAGCCAGCCCCAGTGCTGTGCTGAGTCCTGGGGCCTCTGTCTCTAGGACAGTCTTGTTGACAAGGAACAGGAACCACTCCTCGGCATGTGCCTTTGCTAGTTTGATCTCAAACATAGTTCCCCAGGACCCAGGGGCACTGGAATTCCTTCAGCATGACTGACCACCCTCCTTTTCCCTGGATTGGAGGGATTTCTGCAACATGGAACTTTCATTTCAAAACCAGTTCCTCAGCAGGGGTGTTTTCTGGGTACACTGTTCATACCATTAATCATTAAGGAAATGTAAGTTAAGCTCAATGAAATAACATGAATTTTGTTCTAAAAATAATAGATGTGCAGCAACCACCAGTTTGGAAAATGGGCAGTTTTTAAAGGTAAAACATATACCTACCATTAGTCATTCTAATCTTAAGTCTTTACCCAAGAGAAATTAAAGCATACACCCATCTAAAGACTTGTCATGAATGTTCAGGGCAGCTTTATCTAAATAATCAAAATCTGAAACAATCCAAGTGTCCATCAATAGATGAATGGATAAACAAAATGTAAGTATTACCCATACAATGAGGGCATTTACTATCCAGCAATAAAACAGAATGAACAATTGATACATGCAACAACTTGTTTGAATCTCGAAGTAGTTTTGCTGTGTGAAAGAAGTCAGGCATAAAAGAATACATAATGGATGATTTCACTTATATAAAATTCTTGAAATGTCAAGCTCGTTTACAGGGACCAAAAGTAGATCAGTTGATTTTGGGGGAGGATCATGAGGGAGCAACTACAGAAGAGCATTAGAACAGTGTTGGACAGAAAGGATATAGCAGTTGTATACCAAGAATGAGGGAAAGAGTGATGTTCACAAGTGTAGTGAACAAGGCTGATTTCTCTATTTCTACCTGTCCACCTAGATTAGCTGATGTGTGTTTCATGGGCAAATTTTTGGGGCACAGTAGCTTCTTTGGAAGGAACAACGGACCTGGTGACCGAGAGAGAGACACTTGAGCTGAACCATGCATTGCGTACCAATGATGTGTCAGATTCAGTGTTAAGCACTTTAAATGAATGATCCTATTTCATTCTCATAAAAAACCCTTTGAAGTACCATTACTCTCATTTTAAAGATGAAGAAATGGAGCCTGAGAGGCTCCAACAACTTGCTCCACCATTGCAGAGCTGGTATTGATGCCATAAAACTCTGCTGCTCAAGCCAGCCCCAGTGCTGTGCTGAGTCCTGGGGCCTCTGTCTCTAGGACAGTCTTGTTGACAAGGAACAGGAACCACTCCTCGGCATGTGCCTTTGCTAGTTTGATCTCAAACATAGTTCCCCAGGACCCAGGGGCACTGGAATTCCTTCAGCATGACTGACCACCCTCCTTTTCCCTGGATTGGAGGGATTTCTGCAACATGGAACTTTCATTTCAAAAGCAAGATAAATCAGTCACCCTAATTCTGGCTCAGCAGAGGCCTCGCGCTTCCGGACTCTGGTTTTCTGGGTCCTGGGTGCCCTCATGACATACCTAGAACATTTTCTTGGGCTTCAGTCAGTCATGTGAAATGGTTTCACAGGGAAAGGAGGAAAGAGAGGCATTTTTTTGTTGTTGTTGCTCTTTTATTTTTGTGCTATCTAATATCAGGATCACTAGGCAAGATGGTTCTTTTTCAGCCTCCTATTTCCAGCTGGGGCCACCCTAAGGCAGGGGGAGGGGCTATGAAGGGAAGTAGGAGCTTCTGATTGGGAGTAAATGGTAGTGGATGAGAAACAGCTTTTCTAAAAGTAGGTCACAAGTGAGCATGGCTGGTCTAGTTGTTTGGGACAATCTACTTGTCTGGTTACTCCTGCCCCTAGGGGCTATTGGACTCCTGCTTTGGACTTTGGGACTGCTCTAGGGCTTGAGAGCTGTCCTGAGTTTGCAGTGCAGTGGAATCAGGCTCCTTATTAAGGCAAGCACACTCAGACTTGGGCTTTGAACAGCTACATGGCTTTGGTGGGCAACAAGGGTCACATTTTGATGGGCAGCACTGGCCACATTTTTGCTGGCAGCATGGGCTGCATTTTGATGGGCAGCATGGGTTGCATTGTGACGGGCAGCATGGGCTGCATTTTGACGGGCAGCATGGGCTGCATTTTGGTGGGCAGCTTGGGTTGCACTTCGGTGGGCAGCTTGGGTTGCACTTTGGTGGTGGGGGGCTTTGGTTGCATTTTGGCGGGGAGTATGAGTTGCACTTTGGTTGGTCGCACATCTTCTCGAGTTTTGGGGGTCCTAGAACAGAAAGAAGATTTTCAGAGAAAAACCTGGCTGCCTGCATTCCTTCACCCCTTCTTTGACCCCCCAGAGACACCAATCTTCAAAGCGATGACACAGACCAGGGCTGGAAAAGCAAAACCTGATGCCCAGAGGACACCCAGTCCCACAGTGCTGTGCTTTCCTTTGGGTCAGTGAGTTGGCTCCTCACTGGGGAGTCATTGTCCCAGTAGAAAAGGAAAGACCAGAATATATAAAAGTTTTGCCTGAGGTCTCTTGGTTAATGAGAAAGAATATGACCCTTGGCAGTAGAGTCTGACTCCAATGGCAGGCACTTCACAAACATCATGTGAACGATCAGTCAAACTGAGAGGCTGGTGTTTTCACCCATTTTACCTATAAGTAAGGCCAAGGTTCAGCGATCTACATCATTTGCTGGTAAGTAGATCCAAACCAGGTTCCATCCCCACTCCAAGCATGTGCTTGGTCTGGTGCTATCAAAGAGTGCAGGTGCAATAAGAGTCTTGCTAGGTGACCCACTGACCCTCCCCCTTCCGAAAGCACCATATTCTCTCACTTCCCCACCCCAGCACAGGAGAAGTCACTGCCCTGGGGACCCTTCCAACAAAAGGGAGCAGAGAGGCCATTGTGCTGAGATCAGGCTGACTCTGTGACTCCCAAGCCAGAGGGTGGGGGCAGCTCTTTTCTCCTCTCTGACCTTTATCTCTTCCTCTGTGCGGGGGCAGTGTTGGCAATAAGGAGGAGGGAATTGGACCATGTAGGTGTCCTCAAAGACTCAATCCTTCAGGACTTTTATAATCTCTCTATTCTTCTAGGAGTAGGAAAAACCCAAGCAACTATTTGTGCCTTACCAATCCACCTTCCTCTTACCCAGGAAGTCCAAGAACGTTCTCCTTAGGTTTGTAAGCCTAGGACCCAATATATGGCCCCTGGGGAAGCCCCTCTAGTTTCTGCACAGTCCCTCTTACAGTGTGTGGATGAAAGCCATTGGAAGGCCCCAGAGCAGGATTGAGGGTCTAGAAGTGGTCAGGAGTCAGTAGGCAGGGAGTCCTCTAGCCATGGATAAGTGGAAGAGGGGAAATGAGCATGTACCCCAAGTGGGGTCTCATCCCACAAGGCCCACACCCCTGCAGGGCAGTCCTGAGTCTGTCAGAGCTAGGTCTATCAGAACCCATCACCAGGGCGGAAAAGGCTGGACATGAGAGTTCAACTGACAACTGCTGAGATCAACTGCCACCACCCTCCAGCTTCCAGCACCCTCCAGCCTAGTTTGTTCCTAATTAATTTTTTTTAACTGTCTGCTTGACTTGTAGGATCTGAGCTCCCCATACAGGCATCAAACCTTGCCCATGCAGTGAAAGGACAGAGTTCTAACCCTGGATCACCAGGGAATTCCCTCCATACTGTTTTTTTAAACTGAACATCTATCGCCATGGGATTCTTTCCCTTTCTCCATCCCACCCCTGCTCTGCCATGAACCACCATCTATCCTGGTGGTCTAGACCGTAAAGAATCTGCCTGCAATGCAGGAGACTGGGCTCAATCCCTGGGTTGGGAAAATCCCCTGGAGAAGGAAATGGCTTCCCACTCCAATACTTTTGCCTGGAGAGTTCCATGGACTGGCGAGCAGGGTGGGCTACTATCTGTGAGGTCATAAAGAGTCAGACATGACTGAGTGACAAACACATCCCTCCCCTTCCGAAAGCACCATATTCTCTCACTTCCCCACCCCAGCACAGGAGAAGTCACTGCCCTGGGGACCCTTCCAACAAAAGGGAGCAGAGAGGCCATTGTGCTGAGATCAGGCTGACTCTGTGACTCCCAAGCCAGAGGGTGGGGGCAGCTCTTTTCTCCTCTCTGACCTTTATCTCTTCCTCTGTGCGGGGGCAGTGTTGGCAATAAGGAGGAGGGAATTGGACCATGTAGGTGTCCTCAAAGACTCAATCCTTCAGGACTTTTATAATCTCTCTATTCTTCTAGGAGTAGGAAAAACCCAAGCAACTATTTGTGCCTTACCAATCCACCTTCCTCTTACCCAGGAAGTCCAAGAACGTTCTCCTTAGGTTTGTAAGCCTAGGACCCAATATATGGCCCCTGGGGAAGCCCCTCTAGTTTCTGCACAGTCCCTCTTACAGTGTGTGGATGAAAGCCATTGGAAGGCCCCAGAGCAGGATTGAGGGTCTAGAAGTGGTCAGGAGTCAGTAGGCAGGGAGTCCTCTAGCCATGGATAAGTGGAAGAGGGGAAATGAGCATGTACCCCAAGTGGGGTCTCATCCCACAAGGCCACACACCCCTGCAGGGCAGTCCTGAGTCTGTCAGAGCTAGGTCTATCAGAACCCATCACCAGGGCGGAAAAGGCTGGACATGAGAGTTCAACTGACAACTGCTGAGATCAACTGCCACCACCCTCCAGCTTCCAGCACCCTCCAGCCTAGTTTGTTCCTAATTAATTTTTTTTAACTGTCTGCTTGACTTGTAGGATCTGAGCTCCCCATACAGGCATCAAACCTTGCCCATGCAGTGAAAGGACAGAGTTCTAACCCTGGATCACCAGGGAATTCCCTCCATACTGTTTTTTTAAACTGAACATCTATCGCCATGGGATTCTTTCCCTTTCTCCATCCCACCCCTGCTCTGCCATGAACCACCATCTATCCTGGTGGTCTAGACCGTAAAGAATCTGCCTGCAATGCAGGAGACTGGGCTCAATCCCTGGGTTGGGAAAATCCCCTGGAGAAGGAAATGGCTTCCCACTCCAATACTTTTGCCTGGAGAGTTCCATGGACTGGCGAGCAGGGTGGGCTACTATCTGTGAGGTCATAAAGAGTCAGACATGACTGAGTGACAAACACATCCCCTCCCAGCTCTGCTCCAAATACTCCATATGGTGCCCCCAAAACCATGGTTCTCATCTGTTTGCTCTTTTCTTTCTCCTGGAGATGGGGGTCTCCTGGGGAGAGGAGGTCCAAATCTCCCTCAAACCACAGACTTCCTGAAGGTTCCTTGAATGAAGATGAAAGCCTTCTCATCCCCTTCTTGCCACTGAAGGCAGCTCTAGTTCCTGGAAGCTGTGTGAGATTCTCACATTAGGTGGACCCTGAGGGAGACCTGTCTGGTGACCCACTTTGCTGTAGACCCAGGGCCTCAGCTGTCTCAGATGATGAGTGTCGGGCTTTTAGCTCAGCCCTTTCATCTGCGCCTCCACCTCACCCAGCTCGGGCGTGCAAGTTGGGCCCCAGTGAGCCGGGTGTGGCAGACGTCTCCACCCAGCTCAGCCTGTCTCCACCTCAACTTTCAGAAGCACCAGAGCCTCATCTTGGGCATTTTTCTGTGGGAAGGAACCCCTGGCATGTCCCTGAAGAGGCTGTCACTGTGCTACTTGTTGCTGTCTTGAGGACGGACTGAAGTGACTCCCCTTTGGGGTCCACTCTGCTGTGTATCTCCTGAGCTAGGGCACCAGAAGTGAAAAATATCTGAGAAGGAAACGCCACCTCTCAGGGACCCCACCACTGTATCAGCACTCTCCACTCTCAAGTCCCTGGCTGTCAGGCTGTCACCTCAGTCAGGTCAGGGACAGGTTCCCACCTGAGAGGCGGAAGTGATGTCTGGGGTAGGCTGTTGGCCTCCTTGGGACTCCATGCAGTGAAAGGACAGAGTTCTAACCCTGGACCCTCCCAATACTTTTGCCTGGAAGAGCCACCATCTATCCTGGTGGTCTAGACCAGAAGAATCTGCCTGCAATGCAGGAGACTGGGCTCAATCCCTGGGTTGGGAAAATCCCCTGGAGAAGGAAATGGCTTCCCACTCCAATACTTTTGCCTGGAGAGTTCCATGGACTGGCGAGCAGGGTGGGCTACTATCTGTGAGGTCATAAAGAGTCAGACATGACTGAGTGACAAACACATCCCCTCCCAGCTCTGCTCCAAATACTCCATATGGTGCCCCCAAAACCATGGTTCTCATCTGTTTGCTCTTTTCTTTCTCCTGGAGATGGGGGTCTCCTGGGGAGAGGAGGTCCAAATCTCCCTCAAACCACAGACTTCCTGAAGGTTCCTTGAATGAAGATGAAAGCCTTCTCATCCCCTTCTTGCCACTGAAGGCAGCTCTAGTTCCTGGAAGCTGTGTGAGATTCTCACATTAGGTGGACCCTGAGGGAGACCTGTCTGGTGACCCACTTTGCTGTAGACCCAGGGCCTCAGCTGTCTCAGATGATGAGTGTCGGGCTTTTAGCTCAGCCCTTTCATCTGCGCCCACCTCACCCAGCTCGGGCGTGCAAGTTGGGCCCCAGTGAGCCGGGTGTGGCAGACGTCTCCACCCAGCTCAGCCTGTCTCCACCTCAACTTTCAGAAGCACCAGAGCCTCATCTTGGGCATTTTTCTGTGGGAAGGAACCCCTGGCATGTCCCTGAAGAGGCTGTCACTGTGCTACTTGTTGCTGTCTTGAGGACGGACTGAAGTGACTCCCCTTTGGGGTCCACTCTGCTGTGTATCTCCTGAGCTAGGGCACCAGAAGTGAAAAATATCTGAGAAGGAAACGCCACCTCTCAGGGACCCCACCACTGTATCAGCACTCTCCACTCTCAAGTCCCTGGCTGTCAGGCTGTCACCTCAGTCAGGTCAGGGACAGGTTCCCACCTGAGAGGCGGAAGTGATGTCTGGGGTAGGCTGTTGGCCTCCCTTGGGACTCCATGCCTGCCAGTTACTCAAGAACTAATTCTGTTATCCAGGAAGAGGTTTCTGCTTAGTTTTAAGCACAGGACACAGGACCAGAACTCCTAAGGGGTGGGAGTAGGGGACAAGTCACACAGTCCCTCCCGCTGGGCCAGGAGACACTGCAGAGAGCTTGAGGTGGCAGAGACCTGCCCTGTTGATGCCCTGACTTGCCTGGGAGGAAGGCGAAGGAGAGGCAGGGCCACGGGAGACACAGACCGAAGAACAGAACACAAACTGGCAAGAAAATGGGGGGAAAGAGAGGAGAGTTAAGGTCCATGGAAGCCTTGCTCTTGCCTCCTTCATGGCCTTTGCAGCAGTTTGACAGAATGTCTGTGTGTACTTTGGCACCCTGCAGTCCTGGAGAGTGAGATTTGCGTGTGTGTCTGTGTGTGCACACACGTGTGAGTGCAGGGAATCTGATGTCTGGCTCAGTCTCCTTGTTGTCTGAATCCCCTGAAAGGCCAGACCTGAGATCAGGGAGAGAGGGCAGCAGTGAGAGAGGGTGAGGAATATGAGGGTGGACCATAAGCCTTTTAAAATTTTTCCGTTGCTTTTCTCTGGGCATGTTTTTCTTCCTTCACAATTTCTTCTCCCTGCCTCTCTGTCTCTCTCTCTCACTGTTTTCCATACTCTCTTTCCTCCTCTGTGCCTGTGACTCCCCTTTCTCCCTGCTGCAGTCAGTGCCCTGGCCTGATGGCTAAGAGCCTCGTGTCCACTGGGAAATCCAGCACGTCAGGCTCCACCCTCCAAGTCCAGGCTGGGCCGTCTCTGCATCAGCAGTTCTCACCCCATTGACCAGAAGGCACCCAGAGCTCCCACCTAGGGGTTCACCCGTCTGCTCCCAGACATTCGCTCCCAGCACCCGCCCTCTGGGCAGGTCCTGGGAACAGGTCCCCAGTGGGGATGGAAATGCCATGGCAAAGATGGAGAGCAGCTTAGAAATCAGCTCAGTGCACTAAAGCAGGGAGGGAAAAGGTCCCACCCTCGGGTCCAAGCCTTCTGAGTCAGCGCTGACTTGTCTCCCTGCCTGGAGGATATGAGGCTGCCCCCTTTTGGACCTCTGTCCACCAGTGCAGCCTCATCGCTGGCCACTGCTCCTTCTGTGTCATCAGACTGGTCCAGAGCAGATCCATGCTAAATTCTTCCAGCCTCTGTCTGGATCTCTGTACTGCTCTTCCTGTGGACTAGGGCACCCATCCCCATCCCCTCACTAAATGCTCAAACCTGAAGTCACAGATTACATGTCTTCTGAGGAAAAGGTCCCTAATCCACAGAGTCTATGGCCCTGATAGAAGTTCCCGGTGCTCCCCCCACTTCTCCCTACAATTTTATCACGATTTCCCTAGTTGTCTGGCTTTTTCTCTAGCCTGTTGTTTGATGAACCCAGGCATCCTTACTGTTCTGCTGGCCACTGTTCTCAGCATCTGATGCTTTATGACATTATGTAGACTTCAATACCAAGGCATGAATGAATGGATGGATGAATGGGTAGCCAGGAGGACAAGGCAAGTTTTCTCCGGTTACCTGCTCTGGTCACTTTGTTGTCTCAGTTCTTGGTTCTCATGCTGTTTCCCTGGACTGGCAGGAGGTATGCCCCTTTGTCAGCAGCCTAGTGAGTCCATGACTATCAGAAGCCAAATGATTTCTGTCCCTGCTTGTGCCAAGATTCTAAGCCTCTGTGACCTGTCATGCACACGCATCATACTCCCAGAATCTGTGATTGTTACTGACTCAGCAGTGCTCTCTGCTGGCTGGATAGCAGGGCTGCTCTTGGTTTATTCAAGAGTATAGGGAGCTCTTGACCAAACCTTCAACTGTTCAATCACCTAAGCCTAATCCCCGTATATGTATGGAGTGTCTGTTATCTACCAGGCTCTCACCCCATTGACCAGAAGGCACCCAGAGCTCCCACCTAGGGGTTCACCCGTCTGCTCCCAGACATTCGCTCCCAGCACCCGCCCTCTGGGCAGGTCCTGGGAACAGGTCCCCAGTGGGGATGGAAATGCCATGGCAAAGATGGAGAGCAGCTTAGAAATCAGCTCAGTGCACTAAAGCAGGGAGGGAAAAGGTCCCACCCTCGGGTCCAAGCCTTCTGAGTCAGCGCTGACTTGTCTCCCTGCCTGGAGGATATGAGGCTGCCCCCTTTTGGACCTCTGTCCACCAGTGCAGCCTCATCGCTGGCCACTGCTCCTTCTGTGTCATCAGACTGGTCCAGAGCAGATCCATGCTAAATTCTTCCAGCCTCTGTCTGGATCTCTGTACTGCTCTTCCTGTGGACTAGGGCACCCATCCCCATCCCCTCACTAAATGCTCAAACCTGAAGTCACAGATTACATGTCTTCTGAGGAAAAGGTCCCTAATCCACAGAGTCTATGGCCCTGATAGAAGTTCCCGGTGCTCCCCGCACTTCTCCCTACAATTTTATCACGATTTCCCTAGTTGTCTGGCTTTTTCTCTAGCCTGTTGTTTGATGAACCCAGGCATCCTTACTGTTCTGCTGGCCACTGTTCTCAGCATCTGATGCTTTATGACATTATGTAGACTTCAATACCAAGGCATGAATGAATGGATGGATGAATGGGTAGCCAGGAGGACAAGGCAAGTTTTCTCCGGTTACCTGCTCTGGTCACTTTGTTGTCTCAGTTCTTGGTTCTCATGCTGTTTCCCTGGACTGGCAGGAGGTATGCCCCTTTGTCAGCAGCCTAGTGAGTCCATGACTATCAGAAGCCAAATGATTTCTGTCCCTGCTTGTGCCAAGATTCTAAGCCTCTGTGACCTGTCATGCACACGCATCATACTCCCAGAATCTGTGATTGTTACTGACTCAGCAGTGCTCTCTGCTGGCTGGATAGCAGGGCTGCTCTTGGTTTATTCAAGAGTATAGGGAGCTCTTGACCAAACCTTCAACTGTTCAATCACCTAAGCCTAATACACGTATATGTATGGAGTGTCTGTTATCTACCAGGCTCTGTCCTGAATGTGAAGCGCACAAGCCAATAGTACACGTTCTCAAAACTCATGTAGTTTGGTGTAGAGACCAGAGATGGCTTCAATACTGTGTGATGAGAACAGTGGCAGGGAAAGCACAGGTGGCCATGGGAGCTCACGGGGTCAGGGGTGGGGTCTGGGAGGCTTTCAGGAAGGAGTGGTGATTAAGCAGGGATTGGACGGCAACTGGAGATAGGGAGTGGGTCGTGGAGGTGTGAGGGCATTCAGACTCAGAAATGGAAAAGCACGGCCTTGCTAGGGGACAAGCTCAGTGTGGCTGGAGAGGGCAGAGTGGGGGTGGTTGCGAAAGGAGAGGTAAGCTATGAAAGTGAGTGGATGCTGTTCAGATAAGAGCTTTGTACACCATGGGAAAGGGTTTGACTGTAACCTGAGGACAAGGAGAGCCATTGAAGGGTTTCAAAACAGGAGAAAAGCAAGGATCCCGTGGGGGCAAGGACTCTGTTTTAATCATTTTGATATATTCCCAGCATTTAGCTCAGCACAAACACTACCCGCCTCCACCTGGAGCCCTCTGCTTGTCCAGGCTGAAACAGTCTTGCCCAAGAGATCTTCATGATCGACCCCTTCACCTCTTTCAAGTCTTTGCGTACATGTGGCTTTCTCAATGAAATATTAGACCCTTGTCTTCCTATTTAAAATTACAGTCTGCTACCCTTTCCCTCATTTCAATCCACTTTATACAGTTCTATCTTCTTTTCCCTAGTAACACTTTTTACCTGCCTATAATATACTCTGTGTATAATTCTGTTGTTGTTTTTGTCTGTTGTCTTTCTTCCCTCACCAAAATGTCATCCAAATGGGCAGGGGATTTTTCCCCACTGACTCATCTCAAGCTTCTAGAATAGGGTCTTATCCATAGGAAAGAAACAGTGTTGGTTGAATTTATGAATGTTGATTGCTACTCTTTCTTGTGAGTCATGGTCTCTGCTGTAACTCCCAACTTCACTGGCCCAAGGTGAGAAACCTGTTTTTAAAGTCTGTTCTCAAAACGTCATCCAAACGAACAGAATGTGTGCCT
Organism: Tragulus kanchil; assembly: GCA_022376925.1. Taxonomy (NCBI): domain Eukaryota; kingdom Metazoa; phylum Chordata; class Mammalia; order Artiodactyla; family Tragulidae; genus Tragulus; species Tragulus kanchil. Next base: position 78,883,639 of record JAIOJX010000032.1, read on the forward strand.
TCACACAGTCACACACATACACCTGCCTCTGGTGTTTTCCTTTTTGCCTCTGTCATCAAACTTAGGGATGATTATGACCATGTTTCTTAGCCATAGAAGCTTAATTTTTTGGTGGTGAGAAAGACTGAGGCCACCTTGCAGGAACTAGCGATGTTTTAATGAAACAAATCCTAGTGGTCCCTCGCATCTGGTTTCCGGTCCCTGAGGGCTGGCTTCTGGCAGGTGTTCTTTGAGATTATCCATTATTATCATATATTCATTTGGTTCCAAGCCACAAAGGTAGAAAGGATAGAGTGCAATTTCCCCCTGCCACTCCAGTTTCTTGAGCCAATAGTGATGTGTTTCTTAAATATCCTTCTGGGATACTCTATGTGCTAAATGCTGCACGCAAACATCTATACTTTTCCTTCTTTTAACAAAATAAGAGAAAGAAACTCCGCATTGTCTTGCTCACTGACTCTTCTCACAAAATATTCAGGAAGTTGGGGATCATTCCATTTCAGTACGTGGAGTGACTTCCTTCAGTTTTCAGCCTGAATAATAATCTAGAGACATACAGTAATCCCAAATTTGGGCTCTTGTGAAAGATGTTATGATGATACAGTATATCCACATCCTGCTTAAATGGATGTGGACATAGAATGTGGGGCCCTAAGTGCAGTTTCTTCCTCAGGGGGTAAGATTTGGAGACATTGCCAAGTTTTCTTCCATAAATGTTTCATCAGTTTACATCACTCTTCACAAGGTATGAAACAGTATGTGAGCTTAGTCACTTCAGGAGTGTCTGATTCTTTGCGACCCCATGCACTGCCAGGCTCCTCTGTCCATGGGATTCTCAAGGCAATAACACTGGGGTGAGTTGCCACTTCCTTCTCCAGGGGATCTTCACAACCTAGGGATTGAATCCAGGTCTCCTGCATTGCAGGCAGATGATTTACCCTCTTGAGCCACCAGGGAAGCCCATGTGAATGGGAAACAACGTTAAAGCTTCAGCCTTTGACTCAAGCCTGTTTCTGTCCTCCATTGGACTTTGGAAGTTCTGGGTTGGCCATAAAGTTTGTTCATGCTATGGAAAAAACTGGAATGAACCTTTTGGCCAACCCAATATTTCCTCTCTCTCATGATTTGCTTTCAAGGGGTTGAAGTATCACATCCTTTTCCCAAATCCACTCTGATACCTCGGGTCTGAGCTCCAATCAGAAAGAGCTATTCCCGGAAGTAGCTGTGGCTGTCCCCTTCTCTCCTCAGCCCTAATTCACCTCACCAGTGACCACAATTCAGAAGGCCCTTCAGGATAATGATGTAGCATAAGAATTTCCAAGTAATTCATGATTATGCATTGCTGCTGCCCTTTAGTTTAAGGCATAGCTTTCCTGCCCCCTGGTGGATATAAATATCCTTACAGTACTGAAAGAGTTCCCTCTTTAGTTGATTGACTGACATGTGAATCCAATGTCTCCAGTGTAGGTCCTTCCAGAACAGTGATGTGGTCTGTCTGCGAAACAAAGGTCTCTTTGGCACTATGAGTATGTGTGTTTGTCTGTGTGTGTGTGAAAGAGAGAGAGAGAGCAAGAGAGCTCAATGATATGCCAGTTATCAACTTACTGCTTCTTGGTTCCAAAATGCAGCCTTTAATATGCCCCCCCCTTTTTTTTTTTCGGTGGCGGGGGTGGGGGTGGGTTGGGGAGGGAGGGGGCGAGTGGGCCACTTCTATTGGTTTTTCATTTATCTATTTCCATCCATCTTTGTTCTTTGGCCCGTGTGGCCTCCCATCGCAGTGGCCTCTGTTGTCGCAGAGCACCAGCTCTGGGCGCATGCGCTCCAGAGCTCCGGCTCGGTAATTGGACACATCGGTCCAGCCGCTCCGCGGCACGTGGGATCTTCCCAGGCCAAGGATCGAACCGGCGCCCCTTGCACTGCAAGGCAGTGTCCTTACCCACTGGACCACCAGGGAAGCCCCCTAATACACACTTTGTGATGAACTTGGACACCATGCTCATTTCTCCTTAAAAGTGAGCACAACGTTAAACTTTCTTCATGGAAGGGGCTTCCTGCAGTTTCCACGCAGGTGGGACCAGGGCAGGTACAGTTGAGTGTGGGCCATCTGATGGTGCCTGCCCCAGCCATGGGCCCAGTACAACAAGAGTCCTCTGCCACTTTGCTATCTCCACATGAAGATGACCTTTTTCTCACCCCTCTCAGCCCGGAAACCAGAGCCCCTACTGGCCTGAATGCACACGACTTCGGGGGTAGGGTGGTCGTCCACACAGAGTTCCCTATCAGGCCTCCTTGCTGCTGGCATGTCCTGAAGACCTCTTGCCCCTACTGTGGCCTGGACGCCCATGGCAATCTTTCCAATCACATGGGTCCCTTCCAAGTTTGTCCTTCTTTGGTTCCTTTTTCTCAGCCTCTGTCATGTCTTGTATCTAGTTTTTCTTTTACTATTGTTAATGATTCTTGTATTGAACTTCTGCTGTCTAACTTACTGGTTGGTTTCTATTGCCTGACAGGACCCATTACTACAGTCAAATAGCTTGGACTCAAATCTTGCTTCTAACATTTACCAGTTCTGTGACTTTGAGCAAGCTACTGAACCTCTCGATTCCTAGTCTGTAAAGTGAAACCGGACACCATGCCCCTGTACAGAATCATTATGAGAATTATATAACAGCAAGCACCTTAAGTGCCTACGAGAAGCCAGCAAGCTTTATTAGATGTGGCCAGTTAAGGACAAGCTTTATTAGATGTGGCCAGTTAAGGAGGTAGAAGCACAGAGGAAAAGAAAAAGGGCCAGAAAAAATCTGGTAGAACACAAAACAGAGAGAAATGTTAACAAAACATAAAGAAAATACAAATGAGATTGATAGTCAATGGTCCTTGAATTTACTGCAAATGGCAAACATTTAAAATGATTTAGAAACCATTTTCAAATACATCATCTCATATAATCTTCAAAATAAACAACTCAGTGTGTATTTTCATAAATTATGCTCTCATTTTCATTTTCAACGGTCTGAGATGAGACTCAGAGGCACATTGGAAGCCACCTGATCCCTTGTAAAAGGGCATATTGTCCACCTGCGTAGCCCGAGGTCTTCCCACCACTGCCCTCTGGTGGTCAAGAAGATATTAACGCCTGGAATTTAGGCACCAAAGATCTATTGGCCCCCACAAGGGCTAGTCTAGTCTCTAAATCTGCTTTCCAAAGAACACCACACAACACTGAAGGGTGCACAGCCTGATTCAAAGAAGGGTTTCTTATAATCACTTAATCTTGCAAATTTTATTTTTTTTGCTCTGCATTAGGTTGTACTTAAAATTAGCCCAGTAGTATCTATCTATATCTCTATATATCTATATTTATATCTATCTATCTATATATATATATATCTTTTGTTTTATTTATATATTTCGCTGAATTGGGTCATAGTTGCAGCATGTGAACTGTTAGTTGTGGCATGTGGAATCTAATTCCCTGACCAGGGATTGAACCTGGGCCCCTTGCCTTGGGAGACAGAGTCTTAGCCAATGGACCACCAGGGGAATCCTATAGCCCAGTAGTATATATTAAAAAAAAAAAGTGAAAGTAGCTCAGTCATGTCTGACTCTTTGTGACCTGTGGATGAGCCATGGAATTCTTCAGGCAAGAATACTGGAGTGGGTACCTTATCTATCCCTTCTCCAGGACATCTTTCCAACCCAGGAATTGAACCAGGGTCTCCTACATTGCAGAAAGATTCTTCACCAGCTGAGCTATAAGAGAAGCCCCTGAAATATATGTACTAATTCATGAGTGAAATGCCTGTGTTCTTTGGTAATAGAAATTTGATTAACATTGTTCTAGAGCTACATTTCCCAAAATTATCTGAACAGGGCACAGGTGATATTTTTAAATTTAATAATGAAAGAATACATTTAATCTTGGTCAAGAAATACACATAGGGGACTTCTGTGGTGGTTAAGAATTTGCCTTCCTATGCAGGGGGCGTGGGTTCGATCCCTAGTCAGGGAAGTGAGATCCCACACAATTCAAGGCAACTACTGAGCCCTGGCTACTGAGCCCACGGGCTGCAACAGAAGATCCCACATGCCTCAACGAGGATTCCATGTGCCACAACTAAGACCCAAGGCGGCCAAATAAATAAATATTTTTTTAAAAAAAGAAATACACATAATGCCTTCTGTTAAAATGGAAAAAAAAAAAAAACAACAAAAAAATCACGTTAAAGCAGAAGCAAACAAAGGTTCCACAACTTGGTTTTCTCAGTTACACACCAAAGGGAATAAATTTATGTAGTAAATGCTTGATGTTTAATAACATTTCAAGTATATTTTGATGTAGAAAAATAAGAGAAATAATATTGATGACTTTTACCACACCTTAGACAAAATATATCAAGACAGAGAATAGCCAGAAATTCCACACGTGAATTAATGCCTAAGCTAAAGGTAATGTGCTTCGGGGTCAGACAACCTGTGAGTGACTTTATAGTTTTCACTGGTTAAGCATGTTATTTTCTTAAGTGCAGTATCAATATTAAGAATTAAAATAGTAAAAATAGCCTTTATATCATAATAGTACTTATTTATAAATAAAAATATCACTTGCAAGTGTTTTTAATAGGTACCTATTGATATAGCATGAAATCTTTAATGTTCTGAGGAAATTTACACATATTTTAACAACTATAATCACTTTTTGGATGTGATGTACATTGGGATGACTATATGCAAAATAGAAAAGAGTTTCATCATTTATTTTTACTTTCGAATTTGTATCAGTTAATCCATTAAGAGAAAGAATATTTTGATGAACACAGAAAACAGTTCATGGACTGCAGAAGACAGCTGCAGTTTTAATTATCAATTTAGCATCCACCCTATTTCCTTATTTTTCTGGCCAGACCGTCTTGGTGAAATCATAATTGCTCCTTTGCAACTGGTGATCAGGGCCTCTGCTCAGAACAGCACAGGCTGTGCACCGAACAGCCCCAGGGTCCACCTGTAGGCCAGCACTCACAACTGCTGAAGTTTGTCTGTTTCTTTGTTTTGGTTTCAACAGCTCGACTTTCAATGTCAGCATACTTTCTATTAGGCTAATCTCAACATTTGGAAAATAAATCACAGTATCTGGCAACCCAAAGATCGTCAATGACCTTGACAAGAGCATTTGGGTGAACTGGGATGAAGTCTTGAGGTTTATAGAATCAATGTAGACCCAAGGCGGCCAAATAAATAAATATTTTTTTAAAAAAAGAAATACACATAATGCCTTCTGTTAAAATGGAAAAAAAAAAACAACAAAAAAATCACGTTAAAGCAGAAGCAAACAAAGGTTCCACAACTTGGTTTTCTCAGTTACACACCAAAGGGAATAAATTTATGTAGTAAATGCTTGATGTTTAATAACATTTCAAGTATATTTTGATGTAGAAAAATAAGAGAAATAATATTGATGACTTTTACCACACCTTAGACAAAATATATCAAGACAGAGAATAGCCAGAAATTCCACACGTGAATTAATGCCTAAGCTAAAGGTAATGTGCTTCGGGGTCAGACAACCTGTGAGTGACTTTATAGTTTTCACTGGTTAAGCATGTTATTTTCTTAAGTGCAGTATCAATATTAAGAATTAAAATAGTAAAAATAGCCTTTATATCATAATAGTACTTATTTATAAATAAAAATATCACTTGCAAGTGTTTTTAATAGGTACCTATTGATATAGCATGAAATCTTTAATGTTCTGAGGAAATTTACATATTTTAACAACTATAATCACTTTTTGGATGTGATGTACATTGGGATGACTATATGCAAAATAGAAAAGAGTTTCATCATTTATTTTTACTTTCGAATTTGTATCAGTTAATCCATTAAGAGAAAGAATATTTTGATGAACACAGAAAACAGTTCATGGACTGCAGAAGACAGCTGCAGTTTTAATTATCAATTTAGCATCCACCCTATTTCCTTATTTTTTCTGGCCAGACCGTCTTGGTGAAATCATAATTGCTCCTTTGCAACTGGTGATCAGGGCCTCTGCTCAGAACAGCACAGGCTGTGCACCGAACAGCCCCAGGGTCCACCTGTAGGCCAGCACTCACAACTGCTGAAGTTTGTCTGTTTCTTTGTTTTGGTTTCAACAGCTCGACTTTCAATGTCAGCATACTTTCTATTAGGCTAATCTCAACATTTGGAAAATAAATCACAGTATCTGGCAACCCAAAGATCGTCAGTGACCTTGACAAGAGCATTTGGGTGAACTGGTGGGGATGAAGTCTTGATTGATTAGGTTTATAGAATAATTAGAGACAAAATGTACAAAAAGCACTTTTGAGGAGCTTTATGGTAAAGAAAGGGCTTCCAAGGTGGCATTGGTGGTAAAGAACCCTGCTGCCAATGCAGGAAACACAAAAGGCACAGGTTTGATCCCTGGGTCTGGAAGATCCCCAGGGGGTGGGCATGACAACCCACTCCAGTACTCTTGCCTAGAGAATCCCCATGGACAGAGGAGCCTGGCAGACAAAAGTCCATAAAGTTGCAAAGAGTCAGACATGACTGAAGTGACTTAGCACACACTCATGGTAAAGAAAATAGACCAGATGTAAACTATCTCTGACGCCTGTTTTTTCTTTTTTTCTTTTTTAACTATGCACATTTGTTTGCCAGTGAATCCTATTGGTCCAAAGCAACATTAACTCTTGCCTTGATTATGTGGTGATCTCCTACTTGATCACTCTGATCTGCCCATAACCCCATAATCGATTCTCAACAAAATAGCTAAAACTATGCTTTTAAAACGTGGGTTAGTTAATGGCACACCTCTGTCCCAAATCTTCCATACACATTCATTTCACTCAGTATAAAAGCCAAATTTTGATAAGCTCCTCAAAAACTGGATCCAGGCTATCTCTATGGTCCTGCGAGTACCCAGACATCTCACTCGCTGCATCCATGCGTCCTGGCCTCTTTGCTGTGCCCTAAGATCAAGCATGTTTCTGCCAAATTTGTACTCACAGTTCCCTCTGCCTAAAATGTTGCTCCAGATATTCATGAGGTTCATTTCTTCATTTCTGTAAAGAAGATTTTATCACATGGACCTTCTCTCACCATCCTGTATAGTCTAGCAGCCCTCCTGCCCCAGAATTCTCAGTTCTCTAACCTTCCTTCATTTCTTCTCTATACCAATTAGTGACTTTAGCTTATTAAACATTTAGCCATTGTGTATTCATTGTCTGTACTCTCACTAAACTGTAAGCTCCACAAGAGGAGGATGATTTTGTTTTTGTTTACAGCTTTATCTTTTTCTTTGAGACTAACACCTAGCACATAGTAGGTACTTAAATGTTCATTTAATGATGCAATAGTGATTAGATATTTTGTGAGATCTTGTTAAGAATCAGAGTCCTGTAATAGTTTGGGAGTTTAGGACTGACATGTATGCACTACAATACTTACAATATTTAAAATAGATATGCCAGGGTCTTCCCTGGTGGTCCAGTGATTGAGAGTCCACCTGCTGCTGCAGGGAATGTAGGTTTGACCCCTGGTTCAGGAAGATTCCAGACAACATGGGGCAACTAAGCCTGTCTGCTGCAGCTACCAAGCCAGTGCTCTGGATCCTGTGAGTTGTGACCACTGAGCCCACACATCTAGAGCCTGTGCTACACAACAAGAGAAACTACCACAATGAGAAGTCTGTGTGTCACACCTAGAGGGCGGACTCCCCACTTGCGGTATCTAGAGAAAACCCCTGTGCTGCAACAAAGACCCAGTGCAGGCAAATGTAAATTAAATGTATAAATTAAAAAACAAAAATGCTTTTAAAAATGGATAATACAAGGACCCACTGTATAGCACAAGAAACTCTGCTCAATATTCTGTAATAATCTAAATGGGAAAATAATTTTTAAAAGAATAGATATATGTATAAGTAAATGACTTTGCTATACACTTGAAATTAATAAAGCATTGTTAATCAACTATGCTCTATTATAAAATAAAAATTTTTTAAAGAAAAGAGTCATAGTGCTGGAGGAAGGGCAGAAGTATTGCTGTTGCCTGCGGCTCACAATTAGGCTGGGAAGAGCACTTTGAAAACTTGCTCCCAAACCCATGCCATTCGTCCATTAACTAGAAGAGGGAAAGAAACCACATGGGACGAAGAGAAACAGCAAGGCCCAAAAGTCTCTCGAGGGTATTATTCTCCTGGACCTCAATGTATATCCCCACCATATTCTGGCACCTGAGTGGAGAAGGCACAAGGGGCTCAGCCAGGCAGATTCGCTCTAGGAGGGTGATTTTCATGGCCTTTATTCTGAACCCTGGACCTTAATCCAATTATCTCACTAAACTGTAAGCTCCACAAGAGGAGGATGATTTTGTTTTTGTTTACAGCTTTATCTTTTTCTTTGAGACTAACACCTAGCACATAGTAGGTACTTAAATGTTCATTTAATGATGCAATAGTGATTAGATATTTTGTGAGATCTTGTTAAGAATCAGAGTCCTGTAATAGTTTGGGAGTTTAGGACTGACATGTATGCACTACAATACTTACAATATTTAAAATAGATATGCCAGGGTCTTCCCTGGTGGTCCAGTGATTGAGAGTCCACCTGCTGCTGCAGGGAATGTAGGTTTGACCCCTGGTTCAGGAAGATTCCAGACAACATGGGGCAACTAAGCCTGTCTGCTGCAGCTACCAAGCCAGTGCTCTGGATCCTGTGAGTTGTGACCACTGAGCCCACACATCTAGAGCCTGTGCTACACAACAAGAGAAACTACCACAATGAGAAGTCTGTGTGTCACACCTAGAGGGCGGACTCCCCACTTGCGGTATCTAGAGAAAACCCCTGTGCTGCAACAAAGACCCAGTGCAGGCAAATGTAAATTAAATGTATAAATTAAAAAACAAAAATGCTTTTAAAAATGGATAATACAAGGACCCACTGTATAGCACAAGAAACTCTGCTCAATATTCTGTAATAATCTAAATGGGAAAATAATTTTTAAAAGAATAGATATATGTATAAGTAAATGACTTTGCTATACACTTGAAATTAATAAAGCATTGTTAATCAACTATGCTCTATTATAAAATAAAAATTTTTTAAAGAAAAGAGTCATAGTGCTGGAGGAAGGGCAGAAGTATTGCTGTTGCCTGCGGCTCACAATTAGGCTGGGAAGAGCACTTTGAAAACTTGCTCCCAAACCCATGCCATTCGTCCATTAACTAGAAGAGGGAAAGAAACCACATGGGACGAAGAGAAACAGCAAGGCCCAAAAGTCTCTCGAGGGTATTATTCTCCCTGGACCTCAATGTATATCCCCACCATATTCTGGCACCTGAGTGGAGAGAAGGCACAAGGGGCTCAGCCAGGCAGATTCGCTCTAGGAGGGTGATTTTCATGGCCTTTTGAACTGAGATCTGAAAACTACAAGTACTTTGTGATATTTCTTTCTTAAACCTGTAATTCCCCAAGATAAGAAGAATCTGGAGGCTAAGTTCTGGGGCTGGGAAGTAGCGGGTCTTCTCTGACTAGGAAGAAACTTCAGTGATGGTGGAAAATGAAGTTCCACAGCAGTAGAACAAGGTCACTGATACTGTGAGGACATCCCCCTCCTATTTCTCTCTAGATCTTTTTTTCACTGCCTCCCAAACTGCTCAGACCCAGGATCTACCTTAGAGGGAATGTCCCACCTGGTGGCTCTTTGAGGGAATATGCTTGAGGGAATCCAGATTCCTGGGAACTTCTCAGAGCTGAGGCTGGAGGAATCAACAAACACCAAGACGATCTGGGTGCCAGGACAGATAAGTTTTATTTTTGCACACTGATAAGGCTCTGGGAAGCACAGTTTTCTCCGGTACTTAAGTCTTCTTGACGTAACCAGAGCTAAGGCCAGGTGGTGTGAGATTTTCAGGAAAAAGAGGAATCCATCACCTACACTTCTAGGCAGCTTAATTCAAGAAGAGAGGGAAGAATAAGACCAAGAATGAGAGGTGACATTAGCTCCAGACTGATCCCTGGTTGGGGCTCTTTGACTTTTCAAAGTTGTAGGTCAGCTGCAATTCCCAAAACCATGGCAGCAACTGGAACATCTAGCGAGCTCCACGTCAATGCAGCTGGAAGGCTGGGGCTGGCGCAGGTAGTTGCTTGGGAACCGATGGGACATCAGCGAGCTGCAACCTCCAAAGCCAGAAACGCAGCAGCTGGAGACATAATGGGTTCGGGCAGGAGATGCGTAGAGAGCCAGGGCCTGAGGGGCCTGAGGGGCCTGAGGCACCTGAGGGGCCTGAGGGGCCTGAAGAACCTGAGGGACCTTAGGGGCCTGAAGAGTCTGAGGGGCCTTAGGGGCCTGAAGAGCCTGAGAGAGGCGCTTGGGTGGATATTTGGGGAGGGACTTGGCAGGGAGCTGATATTTCTGCTGGGTTTGCTGGCAGAACATCTTGGAGAATATTCAATTGTTCTATAAAGCAAAGCAGATATTGCAAAAGGTCAGTGAATATAAATCTCATTTGTATCCCTATTTTCCCCACAGAGTCTGATGTTCTGTAATCAATTCTGTGGCTGCAGGGCACAGCAGAGTACCCTACTTTCCTGGCAGAGGGGAGATCAGTGGGTAAGTTAGACTTTGGTAATGCCTTCTCCAGGTGGCTCAGTGGTTAAGAATCCACCTGCAATGCAGCAGACCTGGGTTCAGTCCCTGAATTGGGAAGATCCCCTGGAGGAGGAAATGGCAACTCATTTAAATATTCTTGCCTGGAAAATCCCATAGACAATGGAGCCTAGAGGGCTACGGTCCATGGGATCACAAAGGGTTGGACGTGACTGAGCAACTGAGCATGCACACACGCATAGCACCTTCTCCTACCTATCCTGGTTCTCCTAAGACTTCTGACTTCAAAGGCAGCAATGTAGGGGCACTATATATTTCCCCAAATCTTAATTTTTAAAATAATATTCTCTGGTTTAAGCACTCAAGAAACCACACGTTTAGCCTGAGTTCATGGAAAAGAGGAATCCATCACCTACACTTCTAGGCAGCTTAATTCAAGAAGAGAGGGAAGAATAAGACCAAGAATGAGAGGTGACATTAGCTCCAGACTGATCCCTGGTTGGGGCTCTTTGACTTTTCAAAGTTGTAGGTCAGCTGCAATTCCCAAAACCATGGCAGCAACTGGAACATCTAGCGAGCTCCACGTCAATGCAGCTGGAAGGCTGGGGCTGGCGCAGGTAGTTGCTTGGGAACCGATGGGACATCAGCGAGCTGCAACCTCCAAAGCCAGAAACGCAGCAGCTGGAGACATAATGGGTTCGGGCAGGAGATGCGTAGAGAGCCAGGGCCTGAGGGGCCTGAGGGGCCTGAGGCACCTGAGGGGCCTGAGGGGCCTGAAGAACCTGAGGGACCTTAGGGGCCTGAAGAGTCTGAGGGGCCTTAGGGGCCTGAAGAGCCTGAGAGAGGCGCTTGGGTGGATATTTGGGGAGGGACTTGGCAGGGAGCTGATATTTCTGCTGGGTTTGCTGGCAGAACATCTTGGAGAATATTCAATTGTTCTATAAAGCAAAGCAGATATTGCAAAAGGTCAGTGAATATAAATCTCATTTGTATCCCTATTTTCCCCACAGAGTCTGATGTTCTGTAATCAATTCTGTGGCTGCAGGGCACAGCAGAGTACCCTACTTTCCTGGCAGAGGGGAGATCAGTGGGTAAGTTAGACTTTGGTAATGCCTTCTCCAGGTGGCTCAGTGGTTAAGAATCCACCTGCAATGCAGCAGACCTGGGTTCAGTCCCTGAATTGGGAAGATCCCCTGGAGGAGGAAATGGCAACTCATTTAAATATTCTTGCCTGGAAAATCCCATAGACAATGGAGCCTAGAGGGCTACGGTCCATGGGATCACAAAGGGTTGGACGTGACTGAGCAACTGAGCATGCACACACGCATAGCACCTTCTCCTACCTATCCTGGTTCTCCTAAGACTTCTGACTTCAAAGGCAGCAATGTAGGGGCACTATATATTTCCCCAAATCTTAATTTTTAAAATAATATTCTCTGGTTTAAGCACTCAAGAAACCACACGTTTAGCCTGAGTTCATGGTCATGCTACCTTTTTCCTTCATCTCTAATTTTTTCTTTTTGACATCATGGGCTCTACCTTCAGCCTTGTGTGACCATCTCTTGTCTTACAAACTAACTACTTCCCATCCCTGGACCAATCTCTGGTTACTATTTATCCCCACTAGGATTGCTTCTTCCGAGCCACCCCACTGATTTCCATGTGCCTGATCATCCTTCAATTACAAAGTGGCTTGCCATTCTCTCCAACCTTGAGTGGCTTGTCCATTCAGGTGATGTGTGGAAGTCCCAGCCCTCCCCAGCCGTAAGACCAATGAGGACACTCACCTTGTTCGTCTTTCCTTGGCAAGTGATGGTATATCAAATGCAGTATGGAGATACTGTGATCTGAGGCCTTTTATATATATCCTGCACCCAGCTTGAGGGAATGAACCATGATCACGTGAAAGTTGTTCCTAATCAGGTCTTTATGGTGACCATTTCCCACATTCCAGGGGCTCTGTCACTCTGTTACACTGGGTCATTACTGGATGCTCATGAATATCTTTCCAGAGCATCCTCCCCACCATAAACTCGGAGCGTTTCCATAAAGATCAGAAGATTGTGATTTACAAGGGGGTTTATAAAGACACAACCTGGAGATTGAATTTAGGGTTTATGGAGGAATCCAATGCATGCATGAGATGAAAATCTGATGCCACAAGTGTTGGGTCACCTAGAACATATGCAGGAGTTTCTGAAAAATCCAACAGGTTTGGGATCAATCATCTAAGCACCCTGGGGTCACAGCCAAAGGCTCACTGTATCTGATTCAGATCCCAAAGTGTCTAAAACATTGACCAACTATACAGCCTCATAGAAAAGCCCAACTGGAAAGGATTTCAGGCCACTACTTGCCCCCCACACATGGATGACACAACTGAAAACCACAGAGGATGAAGGGGGTGCTCTGAGTCCTGCACAATCTGAACTAGAAGCAGGTCTCCTAATTCTCTAGCTACTTCTTCCTTTGCTCACAGTTTCTTTTTTCCAACTTGCTTCATTATACCCACTGAAATCTACTAGCTCCTTGTCCACTGGCAGCCTTTCTTAGTTTGCTTTTCTTAGTTCATCATTTCAAGCACATTTTGGCCTACATAATAAACTTTCTTGCACCTTTGGCTTGCCAGTGCATTTGACTGACAAAACCCCAATGCTGACCGAATCTTCCCTAGTATGCCTTGTTGCTGTAACAAAGAAAACTGAACCAGATACTTTGGATGGTTGGTATCATCATAAAGTCACAATCATCCTCTCCATGTTTTGGTAGAGCACACATGCCTTTTCCCCTCTGTTGAACCTTCAAAACAGTCACCACTGCCTCTAGATAGATGATGCCACCTCCACTTCTTGGGGCAGACAGTGGCTGTCGAGTGCAAAATGCCCCACTCCCCACCACTGAGTGTTTAAGCCTTCTCATGCCTGCAGCCACGCTTTGTGACTTCCTGTGCTAGAGAAGGACCAGCCTTTTCTTTTCTAACGCCTTCCTACTCTTTCGTTCTAGATCCTTGTATCTCCTACAAAATGTTGTTGTAATTTCCTATATTTCTCATAACACCATGCCTGCACTTATTTCTCAATGTCTGTCCTCCTGGATAGAATGAAATCTCAGTATTTGCTGGTTCACTCTTTAATCTCAACACCTCCACAGTACCTGGCATTTTGTAAGTCCTCAAAAAAATATTTGCTTAGTGAATTAATGAATTATTGTGGTCTCTCTCCTTTCACTCCTGGAAAGAGAGTACCTTGGGAGGCCAGATCAGTTGCAGGCAAATGGGTCAGGTATGGGAGGCTGCTCGTAGGATGGAGTCATCAGTGCCAACCAACCAGAAGAACCTGGCAATGGTTTTATCTCCTTGCTGTCTAAGGGGATCTAAAGAGCCTTTCTAATACCACTGTTTGAAAGCACCAATTCTTCTGTGCTCAGTATTCTTTATGATCCAACTCTTGGGTGTGTTATTTAATGCTCTTGAGTCTCATCTCTTTTTAACCTTTTCTTTTTTCCAACTTGCTTCATTATACCCACTGAAATCTACTAGCTCCTTGTCCACTGGCAGCCTTTCTTAGTTTGCTTTTCTTAGTTCATCATTTCAAGCACATTTTGGCCTACATAATAAACTTTCTTGCACCTTTGGCTTGCCAGTGCATTTGACTGACAAAACCCCAATGCTGACCGAATCTTCCCTAGTATGCCTTGTTGCTGTAACAAAGAAAACTGAACCAGATACTTTGGATGGTTGGTATCATCATAAAGTCACAATCATCCTCTCCATGTTTTGGTAGAGCACACATGCCTTTTCCCCTCTGTTGAACCTTCAAAACAGTCACCACTGCCTCTAGATAGATGATGCCACCTCCACTTCTTGGGGCAGACAGTGGCTGTCGAGTGCAAAATGCCCCACTCCCCACCACTGAGTGTTTAAGCCTTCTCATGCCTGCAGCCACGCTTTGTGACTTCCTGTGCTAGAGAAGGACCAGCCTTTTCTTTTCTAACGCCTTCCTACTCTTTCGTTCTAGATCCTTGTATCTCCTACAAAATGTTGTTGTAATTTCCTATATTTCTCATAACACCATGCCTGCACTTATTTCTCAATGTCTGTCCTCCTGGATAGAATGAAATCTCAGTATTTGCTGGTTCACTCTTTAATCTCAACACCTCCACAGTACCTGGCATTTTGTAAGTCCTCAAAAAAATATTTGCTTAGTGAATTAATGAATTATTGTGGTCTCTCTCCTTTCACTCCTGGAAAGAGAGTACCTTGGGAGGCCAGATCAGTTGCAGGCAAATGGGTCAGGTATGGGAGGCTGCTCGTAGGATGGAGTCATCAGTGCCAACCAACCAGAAGAACCTGGCAATGGTTTTATCTCCTTGCTGTCTAAGGGGATCTAAAGAGCCTTTCTAATACCACTGTTTGAAAGCACCAATTCTTCTGTGCTCAGTATTCTTTATGATCCAACTCTTGGGTGTGTTATTTAATGCTCTTGAGTCTCATCTCTTTTTTAAAATCCATATAATGGGGTTAACAGTAAGAATCCCTTAGGGTTATTTACTGTGATACTGCAAATAACTTTTGACAGGTAGTTGATAGAAAACACATTTTCATCTCCTTCCTTTCCCTTATCATCTTACTAATATGGGGGTTCTTTAAAAACTTTGGGTCAGATTTTAAAACTGTTTAATTCTTGACTATTTGGGATACTTGGGAGAAGTCCTGAGCAGACAGCAATCTGAACATTTCATTTCCCTGCTGCAATCAAAATCTCTATACTGGGCTTCCCTGGTGGTCCAGTTGGTAAGGACACTGCCTTGCAGTGCAACGGGCGCCAGTTTGATCCCTGGCCTGGGAAGATCCCACGTGCTGCAGAGGGCCTGGACCGATGTGTCCAATTACTGAGCGGGAGCTCTGGAGCACATGCACCCAGAGCCGGTGCTCTGTGACAACGAAGACCACTACGATAGGAGGCCCACACGGGCCAAAGAACAAAGATGGATGAAAATGAAAATAGATAAATGAAAGACCAATAGAAGTGGCCCGCCTGCTCCTCTTCCCCCACAACCCATCCCCCCCCCCCATCACTATACCTTTACCTACTTTGTATATTGTAGGTAAACAATCAATTTCATCTGAAAACTAGATCATGCTGCCAAAAAAAAAAAAGTTTGAGCAGATAAAATTCTGGCATCATTGACCATTTAAGTAAAGGAGGGATATGCTTTTAGAAAGATCCCTAGGGTTAGATATCCTTGGATGCCTTGACTTTATTACATGGGCTGATTCTGTAGTGACAACCAGGCTACAAGTCTGATGTGAGGATCAAAGCAAGACTAGGGGGAGCTCTTTTGTTAAGGAACTTGTAGACAAAGGGACTGGTTGGAAGGTGACTGAAGGTCTTCCCTTGGTAGAGGCTTATCTGGACGAGAGCATTCCTTGTGCATTTCTGGACTCTCTTCTCATCTGTCCAAGCACCTCCTCACCATCCTGCCTGCCTGAGGATTCAGGCATGCTCAGGATTCCTGCTGCCTTGGGTGTGCCCTTAATAGAAGGGTGAGGTACCAACCAGGCTAGCATTGGCATGCGTGAGATTCTTATCAAGTTAATACCTAAGTGATGAAATAAAGGAAAACAAGGATCTCCATTCTGACTAAGTGGTGAGATCTTTGAACAGTCCTCCTAAGGGCCAGAACACCAGTAGGCAGGCAGAGAGGATTCATGGTGCTCTCAAGGGCAATGAAATTCACGCCTGGATTGTGGAAGGAGCCATGATGTTTGTACTTTGCTTGGGATAGAAGGATCATGTTCAATGACCTGGCTCTGTGGCTCTGAGACTATCTCAATTAGGGCATAGAAGAGAGGGACAAAATCTACTCAGCATAACATATCTCCATCACTTGTTTCTGTAACATGGTCTCAAATCCAGTCCCACTCCCCTGTCTGCATAATGTGCCCTAGAGGCTAGGCCCACCATGTGCAGCTTGGAAATTTGAATGCTATTTGGTACCAACATTAGAGCCCCTCTTTTCTGTAGGCTCCCACTGTAGAAAACTCCCTTGGACTGAAGTAGCAGGTCATCTCTAGGGCACAGTCCCAGTCTTGACCCTGACCACTGTGGGTCACTTACTCTTTCAGGTTGCAGTATCTTCACATGTAAAATGAGTGTTATTGTTGGTTTTATCTTGATCTCTGAGGTAATGATGGGGGTTGGTTGATCATTTAGGATCTGGTGACTTTCTGATTTATCACCTTTGATGACCGTGTTGGTAACAAACGTAAGCATCCTTCTTTGAATCCTGGGCTCCACCCTAGCCCCTCAGTTGACTTCAGTGAGCAAAGCAGTAGCTAAGACCTGTGTGTGTGCTCAGTTATTCAATCGTGTCTGATTCTTTGTGACCCCATGGACTGTAGCCTGCTAGGCTCTTCTGTCTATGGGATTCTCCAGGCAAGAATACTGGAGTGTATTGTCATGTCCTTCTCCAAGGGATCTTCTTGACCCAGGGACTGAACTCACATCTTTGTGTCTCCTACATTGGCAGGCAGACTTTTTCCACTGAGCCACCTGGGAAGCCCACTAAGAACTCCTAGGGCTTGTATTTACAAATGTCACCACCAAATGACACCTTTTTGCCCAAAGATCGGAAAGGATGCAGAGAGATCACCATGCCTTGGGTGTGCCCTTAATAGAAGGGTGAGGTACCAACCAGGCTAGCATTGGCATGCGTGAGATTCTTATCAAGTTAATACCTAAGTGATGAAATAAAGGAAAACAAGGATCTCCATTCTGACTAAGTGGTGAGATCTTTGAACAGTCCTCCTAAGGGCCAGAACACCAGTAGGCAGGCAGAGAGGATTCATGGTGCTCTCAAGGGCAATGAAATTCACGCCTGGATTGTGGAAGGAGCCATGATGTTTGTACTTTGCTTGGGATAGAAGGATCATGTTCAATGACCTGGCTCTGTGGCTCTGAGACTATCTCAATTAGGGCATAGAAGAGAGGGACAAAATCTACTCAGCATAACATATCTCCATCACTTGTTTCTGTAACATGGTCTCAAATCCAGTCCCACTCCCCTGTCTGCATAATGTGCCCTAGAGGCTAGGCCCACCATGTGCAGCTTGGAAATTTGAATGCTATTTGGTACCAACATTAGAGCCCCTCTTTTCTGTAGGCTCCCACTGTAGAAAACTCCCTTGGACTGAAGTAGCAGGTCATCTCTAGGGCACAGTCCCAGTCTTGACCCTGACCACTGTGGGTCACTTACTCTTTCAGGTTGCAGTATCTTCACATGTAAAATGAGTGTTATTGTTGGTTTTATCTTGATCTCTGAGGTAATGATGGGGGTTGGTTGATCATTTAGGATCTGGTGACTTTCTGATTTATCACCTTTGATGACCGTGTTGGTAACAAACGTAAGCATCCTTCTTTGAATCCTGGGCTCCACCCTAGCCCCTCAGTTGACTTCAGTGAGCAAAGCAGTAGCTAAGACCTGTGTGTGTGCTCAGTTATTCAATCGTGTCTGATTCTTTGTGACCCCATGGACTGTAGCCTGCTAGGCTCTTCTGTCTATGGGATTCTCCAGGCAAGAATACTGGAGTGTATTGTCATGTCCTTCTCCAAGGGATCTTCTTGACCCAGGGACTGAACTCACATCTTTTGTGTCTCCTACATTGGCAGGCAGACTTTTTTCCACTGAGCCACCTGGGAAGCCCACTAAGAACTCCTAGGGCTTGTATTTACAAATGTCACCACCAAATGACACCTTTTTGCCCAAAGATCGGAAAGGATGCAGAGAGATCACCATGCCTACCCTCTTTCCCCCAGGCTATGATCCCAAGACGGTATTTCTGAATCTTCCAAGAAATGAGATGCTGCAGCCTACAGTGACAGAGCTTTCCTGTTCATGTATAATTTCATCCCTCTCTTCTGATGTTCACCAAGTTGGAAAGAACAGATCTTTGGCTCCATTATTCTCCCATTCTTAGAGACTGCTATACTCATAACATCTCTGGTTCATCATCACCCCATGCTGAAGACTTCACAATCATTCTCTCCACTGTGCCAGAGACATAACCCAGTGGATCATATCTCTCAGCTTGCAATGAACACATCTTAAGAAAAACCAATACAATATTGTAAAGCAATTATCCTCCAATTAATAACAAATCTTATATTAAAAAAAGACAGGGATGATGATACCACCCCTATCCAAAAAGTCAGCTTCCAGTTGGATCAGGAGTGTTACCTTTACCTAGGAAGGCCTCTAAGAGGGAAGGGGGCAGGCATTAAGAAGCCTTGGGCAAGTTGCCCAGAGTTTGGGGCCAGCATTCTGTGGCATTTGGACTTTCTGCTCCATCAGTCTGTGAACCTGGCATTCTAAACCATTCATTCTTTAGGGACAGTAGTCCCATAAGGGAAGCCTATTACATTCCCCTACATTTGTACTACATTTCACAAGTTATGGTCCTCTGAAAAACCCTATGAGTTGAGTGTTACTGTCTATGGAAAGATTGAATATTGAAAGGTTTATAAGCAATGAGGACCAGACAGTTCTAGGTTCCAGGGTAAGAGAGTCAACTCAGCAAGAAAAGAATTTTTTCTGTCCTTTCCCTTGGTGCTGATATAGATTAGAGACTTGAAACCTGGCTGTGTATCTAAGCCATGTGGAAAGTACTTTTAAAATGCATGTTCCCAGCTATGGCATATTAAATAGTTATCACCAAGAAGTGAGCCCTAAGCATTTGCATTGTTTAAATATTTTCTGGGTGACGCTGCTAGTTTGAGAAACATAGTCGTAGAGGGTTCTTATAGCCCCTTATAATGAAAGTTAAAACATGGGACATTCTGGCACCACTGTTTTCTCAACTACTTACTACATTTCTCCAAGCTCCTCCAGGGATCTTTGTAGGCAATTACAAGATGTAAGGAGCACAGGTAACTCACAAACTCATTCAGCCTTGGAAGGGTCTTAGCAAACATCTCAGTCTCCTACAGTGACAGAGCTTTCCTGTTCATGTATAATTTCATCCCTCTCTCTGATGTTCACCAAGTTGGAAAGAACAGATCTTTGGCTCCATTATTCTCCCATTCTTAGAGACTGCTATACTCATAACATCTCTGGTTCATCATCACCCCATGCTGAAGACTTCACAATCATTCTCTCCACTGTGCCAGAGACATAACCCAGTGGATCATATCTCTCAGCTTGCAATGAACACATCTTAAGAAAAACCAATACAATATTGTAAAGCAATTATCCTCCAATTAATAACAAATCTTATATTAAAAAAAGACAGGGATGATGATACCACCCCTATCCAAAAAGTCAGCTTCCAGTTGGATCAGGAGTGTTACCTTTACCTAGGAAGGCCTCTAAGAGGGAAGGGGGCAGGCATTAAGAAGCCTTGGGCAAGTTGCCCAGAGTTTGGGGCCAGCATTCTGTGGCATTTGGACTTTCTGCTCCATCAGTCTGTGAACCTGGCATTCTAAACCATTCATTCTTTAGGGACAGTAGTCCCATAAGGGAAGCCTATTACATTCCCCTACATTTGTACTACATTTCACAAGTTATGGTCCTCTGAAAAACCCTATGAGTTGAGTGTTACTGTCTATGGAAAGATTGAATATTGAAAGGTTTATAAGCAATGAGGACCAGACAGTTCTAGGTTCCAGGGTAAGAGAGTCAACTCAGCAAGAAAAGAATTTTTTCTGTCCTTTCCCTTGGTGCTGATATAGATTAGAGACTTGAAACCTGGCTGTGTATCTAAGCCATGTGGAAAGTACTTTTAAAATGCATGTTCCCAGCTATGGCATATTAAATAGTTATCACCAAGAAGTGAGCCCTAAGCATTTGCATTGTTTAAATATTTTCTGGGTGACGCTGCTAGTTTGAGAAACATAGTCGTAGAGGGTTCTTATAGCCCCTTATAATGAAAGTTAAAACATGGGACATTCTGGCACCACTGTTTTCTCAACTACTTACTACATTTCTCCAAGCTCCTCCAGGGATCTTTGTAGGCAATTACAAGATGTAAGGAGCACAGGTAACTCACAAACTCATTCAGCCTTGGAAGGGTCTTAGCAAACATCTAGTCAGGAACTTACATCCCCTTTCCCATATGCCTGATGCTGAGCTTTCTAGCCTAAAATGAAATGCTTTCATTTGGAGAACACATTACCTCACAAAGAAGGTCATTACTTTTCTGTTATTTTTGTTAGAAAATAACTCTACTTTTATAGACCCATCAATGTATCTGACTTGGCAAACCAAAAATTTACAGGTCTCTACCTTTACTTATTTTCTTTGAATCTACCAAATTGTGTTATTTTAAGCATTAGTTGAATAAATAAATAAGAATAGCTTCCCAGGTGGCTCAGTGGTAAAGAATTTGCCTGCTAATGCAGGAGATGCAGGTTTGGTCCCTGGGTTGAGAGGATCCCCTGGGGAAGGAAATGGTAATCCCGCCAGTATTCTTGCCTGGAAAATCCCCTGGACACAGAAGCCTGATGGACTATAGTTCACAGGGTCTTAGAGTTGGACATGACTGAGCACGAATGAATAAGAAAGATTTGTTTAGACTTCTTTATCTTATTTGAGCATCATTTCACACCAGAATGAAGAAGGGAGATATTTTATCATCTGTATTTCACAGATGTATGAATTATAATCCTTGTGAGCCAAACTATGGCTTGACCTGTGAGACCTTTTGTTTTCAGGCTTCCTTACACTCTCTGCTGACTGTCTCTGCCATGTTAAGAAGCAGTATTTTTGTTATAATGTGATTTGCTTTTCTCACTGGGAGTAAAACATTAGTGGTTGTCATCATTCATCTGTAATTTTTTTCTAGTAATGATTTTAAGTGTATTACTGATCATCACAAGCAATTTCTGTTAGAATCCATTGCGAAGTACTTTTAAAATGCATGTTGCCAGCTATGGCATATTAAATAGTTATCACCAAGAAGTGAGCCCTAAGCATTTGCATTGTTTAAATATTTTCTGGGTGACGCTGCTAGTTTGAGAAACATAGTCGTAGAGGGTTCTTATAGCCCCTTATAATGAAAGTTAAAACATGGGACATTCTGGCACCACTGTTTTCTCAACTACTTACTACATTTCTCCAAGCTCCTCCAGGGATCTTTGTAGGCAATTACAAGATGTAAGGAGCACAGGTAACTCACAAACTCATTCAGCCTTGGAAGGGTCTTAGCAAACATCTAGTCAGGAACTTACATCCCCTTTCCCATATGCCTGATGCTGAGCTTTCTAGCCTAAAATGAAATGCTTTCATTTGGAGAACACATTACCTCACAAAGAAGGTCATTACTTTTCTGTTATTTTTGTTAGAAAATAACTCTACTTTTATAGACCCATCAATGTATCTGACTTGGCAAACCAAAAATTTACAGGTCTCTACCTTTACTTATTTTCTTTGAATCTACCAAATTGTGTTATTTTAAGCATTAGTTGAATAAATAAATAAGAATAGCTTCCCAGGTGGCTCAGTGGTAAAGAATTTGCCTGCTAATGCAGGAGATGCAGGTTTGGTCCCTGGGTTGAGAGGATCCCCTGGGGAAGGAAATGGTAATCCCGCCAGTATTCTTGCCTGGAAAATCCCCTGGACACAGAAGCCTGATGGACTATAGTTCACAGGGTCTTAGAGTTGGACATGACTGAGCACGAATGAATAAGAAAGATTTGTTTAGACTTCTTTATCTTATTTGAGCATCATTTCACACCAGAATGAAGAAGGGAGATATTTTATCATCTGTATTTCACAGATGTATGAATTATAATCCTTGTGAGCCAAACTATGGCTTGACCTGTGAGACCTTTTGTTTTCAGGCTTCCTTACACTCTCTGCTGACTGTCTCTGCCATGTTAAGAAGCAGTATTTTTGTTATAATGTGATTTGCTTTTCTCACTGGGAGTAAAACATTAGTGGTTGTCATCATTCATCTGTAATTTTTTTCTAGTAATGATTTTAAGTGTATTACTGATCATCACAAGCAATTTCTGTTAGAATCCATTGCTAGAAAGAGCAACCTTTCTCTTGATGACTACACATGTCAGATAATTTGTCTCTAGATTTTACCTATTAGGAAGTTCATAACTAACCATTAATCTGAGGTATAGTAACTACTTTGGTCACAAATTTAATACATTTGTCCTTTTATCTACCTGCAGGCTCTCCCTTATTGCTTTTTGATGTGCTATAATACTTGTAGTTTTATGACAGAGATGGTATGCCCTCTCCTGTTCTGGCTCCTAGAGAGAATTCAAACTTGTCTTAACCCATACCTGGGTATGGAATGAGGTTTTCTCATGCCCACAGTCTCACACAAGGTGCCCGTGATCTCATGCTTTTGCCCAGGCCATGTGATGAGCTTGCTCATGGGAAATGAGTCTGCTAAGGTGGGATGGAGGAAACAGGAAGATGAGTAGCCTATGTTTGACATAGGATTTCTGGGCATGGGGAGTGGAAGTCCTCATAGAGTGACAATCCATTTCAGTTTAGTCCCTTGGTTTTCAGGATGCCTGATCTCTATCCTGACCCATCCTTTTCTGGCTTCAAGGGCTCTGGTTCACCATTATTTCCTCTTTAGTCAATGGTTTATATGGCCTCCAAAGGCAAAAAAAGTTTCTTCCTTCTGGGCCTTCATAATTTTGTTTTCAAAACAGGGCAGGGCACCATTCCTGTGTACTGGGAATGAACAAATAACTGAATGTGTGTGGCTGATGGTGGGAGCTAGATTTCTCACTGTCAAAGTAGAAGATTACAGATAAGCCAAAAATGAAACTAGGACAGCTCATGTGACACTGAATTAAAGTTGAAGACATCAGTATGAATTTATGTTCAGCTGAATATAAATACTGAGGGATAGGTATTGAAATAATTACAGACATGTGTCTATACACTCATTAGTATGCACATGCATTTCAATGCTCCATTCATCGAAGAAGTCCAAGTAGCAATAACACCCCATAGCAATGAACACATTCAACACTCAAATCTTGGTTTATGATATAATTTCCCAATAAAACAAACTAGGGTCCACAAGGCATATAGCTCAATGTAAGACTGGAGCAGAGAATACACAAAATGAATCTGAATCATCTTATAATGCCATAATATAGGGTAGTGCTTTAAAAAGAACCCAGTTGAGTGATGCCAAAGGAAAACATTGGAGCTCACTGGAGGAGCTCCCAAAGTTGGAATAATATGAACAACCAAGTAAATAAATTGGCAATGGATTAGAACACAAAGTATCACATAAAAAGATACCAATATCTATGAGTCCCTACTGATATACATAAATGATTGAACAAACTTAGAGAGAGGGAAATCTTCCCACAGAAAAATTCCAGAGAATCTGTGTAGATATTCTCCCCTCAAAGAGATGG